>CAWUFW010005899.1:0-622846 GCA_963921515.1 Calotriton arnoldi
TTACATTTGTCTACTTCCCTGACCGTGTTGCCATCTCCAGTGGACATGCAGGTTTGGGCATCAATGGGGAGGGACTCATCCGTGTAGTCAGTGCAACATTGCTATACAAGTGTGTTGGATCTGTGCTGATGATTCCGTTGGCACATCCATGACCAGGCTGATGTGATGGGAGCGCTCATTTGGTGCTAATTGTTGATTGTGTGACCAAGTGCTCAGCTGACATGATGGGGCCCTACTGAGGCAACATATGGCACAGCTTTCCTCACACAGGAGTGGAGTCCCCTCATGGCAGTGTGTACACGTGTGACATTGCCTGCGCCCAAGGTGTGTGTTGTATGTGCATGTCTGTGTGTTCACTTCCATTCATCTGCGCATGCTGTGATCCCTAGTGTTGTACCTGTTTGTGATGCTTGCTGACTTGAGCTATGTTCCCCCAAAGTCTTCTCCCTGTGTTCTCTGTGATGTGGGTGCATGGCACATTACTGGTCATCAGGGTGTCACCCATAGGTGTGTTTGCTGTCAGGGCAGAGTTTGTGTGCTGACGCAGATGGGTCACAGTCAGGTTTCCCTTTGGCACTTGTTGTTTGCCCCTGTCATGTGATTTCCAGTTTGTGTTATCTTTCAGTGATTGTGACACGTTGTGTGTGTGACTGCTGGCACTCCTTAGGGTCCGGGCTGCAATGTTGGTTGTTGTCTATGTGTGTTCTTTGTGGGTGACCTTGGCTTCTTCATTGGTGTGTGACTGTGGCTGGGATCCCATTGGTCGGTGTGGTATTGCCGTCATGTCCATGTACAGCGTAGTGTGCAGTGTGTCAGACATTCAGGAGTCTTGTTGAGTGTCCATGTGTGATGTGTTTCTACACCTTGGTTCCCACCCACCACCCTGGAATAGTAATGGGTGCATGTGCAATGTCACCAGTGCATGTGTACTTCACTGCTGCACATTGTTGGAGGTCGAGGGGTGTGGTGTTGAGTGTGTGCAGATGAGAGTTGTTGCCCGGCTAGTCCCCTGCCTCCATGTTGGCCTTGGCTTACTGGCCATGCTGATTGATTTGTGCTTGTGTAGGTGTGATGGTAGTTAGTTGCTCAGGACACCTGACTGTGGTTCACAGTGTGAACGACATTTAGCTTTGTCATCACAGTGGTATTTTTCTTCAGCCCAGGGTCACCACATTGTGGGGGCCCTGGGGGTGGTGCTGTGGTGTGTCTGTGACTTGCTGTGTCAGTTGTTGTTCCTACGTGCCTGTGTGACATGTGTGTTTTGTGCTCCCTCTCACCTGTCAATGCCTGCTTGCCCACATAGGGGATTTGGATCCATGAGTTACCTTAGTGTGGCAGTGTATGCACATCTGTATGATTGGTATTCAGCTCTCCTCATGTGTTGTGTTGTTGCCTGGGGACAATGGCACCCCCACCCCTCACCTGCTGTGTATGATGACAGTGTTGGTCTGCCTGTTTGTGTTTGTGCATCAGCACCACTGCATTGGCATATCTTGGGTGTGCCATTGGCTGTATGTTGTTTGGTGTGTTTCCCCTGCTGTCCCTGGGACTCCTAGGTCATCGGTCAGCACAGTGATCATGGTTTGTGTGTCCCATTGCTGCCATGGTATGGTATCTGTTCACCTCACATCTGCTGTCTCCACAGGGTATCTGCATTTGTGTGCCCATTGGTGCAAATATGTGGTTCTGCATTCTGATGGTCACTTCTGTCATTGTGTCATTGATGACTGTTGACGGTCTCAGCCACCATGGGTGTTGTTTGTCTGCACATGGCCAAAGGAATGTTTCATTTGCACTGCAGTATTTGGCTCCCCCAATTTATGTTGCAATGGGACACATACACTACTTTGCCACAGATGAGTTTTTGGTTCAGTGACCAGGAATGATCCATGCAGTTTGGCAGTTGCAGCTCTTTCTTTGTCAACAATTACCTTTTGGTCACTGTGATGATGAGGGTGTAGACCCCATTGCCACAATGGTCAAAATGTGCTTCAGCTATGGACCCCACACTTGCCTTTTGGTCACTGTGATGATGGGGGTTTAGACCCCATTGCCACAATGGTCAAAATGTGCTTCAGCTATGGACCCCACACTTGCCTTTTGGTCACTGTGATGATGGGGGTTTAGACCCCATTGCCACAATGGTCAAAATGTGCTTCAGCTATGGACCCCACACTTGCCTTTTGGTCACTGTGATGATGGGGGTTTAGACCCCATTGCCACAATGGTCAAAATGTGCTTCAGCTATGGACCCCACACTTGCCTTTTGGTCACTGTGATGATGGGGGTTTAGGCCCCATTGCCACAATGGTCATGGGCTGCTTGCATTGTGGGTGCCACACACATATATGTGTGGCACATGTGCTAGGGGGTCACATTGTATGTTCAATGTCATGTTCGGTGTTGTAGGCATTTGACACAGCCTGCTCACACGCTTGTCATGGTGGTGGGGGATGTCTTAATCTTGCATTCCCTAGGTTGTGGTGTGCTTGTTGTGTCATGCATTGTCCATCCTATGAGTGGGGGTGGTAGTAGTGGTAGGCATCCAGCCCCCCTGGCTAAGGGTGGTAGTAGTGGTGGGCATCCTGCCCCCTGGGTGGGGGTGGTAGTAGTGGTAGGCATCCTGCCCCCTGGCTAAGGGTGGTGGTAGGCATCCAGCCCGCCCTGGGTGAGGGTGGTAGTAGTGGTAGGCATCCAGCCCCCCTGGCTAAGGGTGGTAGTGGTGGTGGGCATCTGGCACCCCCTGGCTAAGGGTGGTAGTAGTGGTGGGCATCCTGCCCCCCTGGGTGAGGGTGGTAGTAGTGGTAGGCATCCTGCCCCCTGGCTAAGGGTGGTAGTAGTGGTGGGCATCCTGCCCCCCTGGGTGAGGGTGGTAGTAGTGGTAGGCATCCTGCCCCCTGGCTAAGGGTGGTAGTAGTGGTGGGCATCCTGCCCCCTGGGTGAGGGTGGTAGTAGTGGTGAGCATCCTGCCCCCTGGCTAAGGGTGGTAGTAGTGGTGGGCATCCTGCCCCCCTGGGTGAGGGTGGTAGTAATGGTAGGCATCCTGCCCCCTGGGTGGGGGTGGTAGTAGTGGTGGCCATCCTGCCCCCTGGCTAAGGGTGGTAGTAGTGGTGGGCATCCTGCCCCCCTGGGTGAGGGTGGTAGTAGTGGTAGGCATCCTGCCCCCCTGGTTGAGGGTGGTAGTAGTGGTAGGCATCCAGCCCCCTGGCTAAGGGTGGTGGTAGGCATCCAGCCCCCTGGCTAAGGGTGGTAGTAGTGGTGGGCATCCTGCCCCCTGGCTAAGGGTGGTAGTAGTGGTGGGCATCCTGCCCCCCTGGGTGAGGGTGGTAGTAGTGGTGGGCATCCTGCCCCCCTGGTTGAGGGTGGTTGTGGTGGTTGGCATCCAGCCCCCTGGGTTGGGGTGGTGGCGCGCATTCAGGCCCCTGTGTGCATATGTGGCATTGGTGATGGGCATCCCGCCCCTATGGTGCTGCTGTTGCTGGTGTAAGTATATTCAGATTCCCCGTGTATGTGTGTGATGTGTCGTGTACGTGTTGTATGTGTTTTGTGGTTGGTGTCTGACTTACCTTCTGCGCCGTACGCGTCCGTGCCTGTTCCGGTAGTAGATGTAGAATATTGGTATGATCGGGACGAAGGGATTCATGGTTGGTTCGTGTCGTTCGTCCTTCTCGTTGCTTCGCGTCGTCCTCGTCGCTTGGCTTCGTCCTCGTCGCTTCGCGTCGTCCTCGTCGGTGCTGTGTTCGTCTCGTAGCCGTGGATCGTGTTGTGGCGCGATTCGGAGCTTATGTGCGCCTCTCCCGGATGCTTTGACGTGCCGTGCGTAGCGACGGGTTCGGCGCGTACGGAAAGCGCATTGTACTTGTCCGGCCGGACGGGGCTGCATTTTCCCTTCCGTGCGACTCGATTCGGCGTTTCCGGATTCGCCTCGGTCGGAGAACAGGACCTGGTTTGGGTGAGTACGGCTCGGCCGGGATTTTTGCTGTTGTGCGCATCGTACTTGCTCGTTCGGTGTGCTGTACGGATCGGTCGGGAAACTGGCTTTCGCATGGCTTTTTCCCGACCGAATAGTATTGGGTGCGCCTCCGACCGAGATCGGAATCGGCCCCTCAGTGTTGGCTCAACATCCTGTGATTCTAGGCACTCACTTAATCTCCCTATGCCTACAAAAGATGAATGCGACTTTGCGTGATGTAACTGGTGCTCATGTAAAGCGCTCCAATACTTTCGGGTCGAGTTTTCACTATATTAAAACTTTAGAAAAATGCACAAAGAGGTAAAAAACAAAGGGGCATATGTACAAGGAGTTAACGCCGCGTTAGCAGCACTTTTCCGCCGCTAATGCGGCGATATTTTTATCGCCGTATTCACAAGCTGTCGCTAACAGCCGTTAGCGACAGATTTCAGGCGAAACCGTCCGTTTTCACCATCGCCACTTATGTTAACGATAACTATCGCTAATGAGATGCAAGGTAGGCGTTCCCGTGCAAAAACGCATGCTAACCCCACTTTGCGATATTTACAATAATCGCCCGGGCCCGCGATACGTTCAGAAAACAGCTGCTAAAGCCCGTTAGCGGCTGGGACTTAAGACCAGAAAAACAGTGGCCTTAAAAATGGTGATAAAGAACAGTACATAAGGGAGACTAGCCCAGATCCTCATCTGAAGACCCACTGATGCCATTGATGTACTACTCATGCAGCTTGGAGCACCAAGAAGGCCACAACAACCACCGCTACTGCCCCCAGGACTACCACGGAGGCAGGGCCGATGAAGATAGCGGGTCCATCGCACACGCCTCACCCTCACAGACCTAACGCCAGAGGATATGATCGCCCACTACAGGCTCAAAAGGTCATCCATCCTCCGCATCCTGACCCAGATAGCCACCAGGCTGCAGGCACCAACAGATCGGAGAACCAACATCCTTCCACAGACAAAGCTGCTGGCAGTGCTGCACATGTTGGCCTCTGGTACCTTCCAACCAACAACTGCCAGAGTTGGGGGAGTCTCACAGTCAGCCCTATCAAGGTTCCTACCAACTGTCTTGGATGGCATCATCAGCCTGACACCCCAGCACCTACGCTTACCCAACACTGCGCAGGAACAGCTTGAGACCAAGCAAGGCTTTTATGCCATTGCTGGCTTCCCGCAGGTGTTGGGGGCAATTGACTGCACACATGTCCTACTTGTGCCCCCTGCGGACACTCCACACATATACCGCAACAGGAAGCACACACATTCCATGTGCAGGCAATTGTAGACCACCGGGGCTTGTTCACCAATGTCGTAGCCAAGTTCCCAGGGAGTGTGCATGATTCCTATATCTTCCGCCAGTCCATCATCAACCAGCGGTTTCAGGATGGCACATATGGAAATGCACTGCTTGTTGTTAAGTACTAACTGAACACACCACACTCCTCAAGTCCACAATCATGGAACTCACAAATGTGAGAATGCACATGTAGCAAATTTCATACAACATGCCTCGTAACATGTCCACCTACCATACACAACAACTCAAGTGACTGCGGTTACTGGGGCTAGCCTTGTAGACAAACTATCCCCAAAGGCACAGCCCCTCCGCCATACATTTGCAAATGCTGTGAGAGGTGGGAACCAAGTAGGTACGATGGAGGGTCTGGACCTATGAGGAAAGTATGAACACAAGGCCGAGTCTGGCGGCGGTGTCCTGTATAGTCTGGAGCTTGCAGAGCACAGACTTGTCTATGCGGGTATATAGGGCATTTCCGTAGTCCAGTCTGATGGTAATGACTGCATGGGTGACTGTCTTTCTTGACTGGGGGGGGATCCATTTGAAGGTCTCATGGAAGATGCAGAGGGTGTCGAAGCAGCTGGAGGCCACGACGTAGATCTGTTGGTTCATGGAGAGGGAGGAGTCAAGTACGATGCCTAGGTACCTGGGGTCGTTGGTGGGGGGGCTGCCGAAGGCGGTGGCCCACTAGGTGTTGTCACATGCTGATGGGGTGGTTATGAGGATGAGGACTTATGCCTCCTCCGCGTTGAGTACCAGGCAGCTGTTGATCATCCATGTTGCAACTTCCTGCAATCCTTCCTGAAAGCCCAGTCTGGTGGGTGTGGGCGTCTTGCTGAGGGAGAGTATGAGCTGGTTGTCCTTGTAGGTGGTGAAGTCTTTTGGGTGTCTTGATGTTGCTTCAATTCTTCTCCAGGTGTCTGCAGATGCATCTGGCATCTTGGAGGTCGGTGGTGACCGAGGCGGCTTTTCTTGCACGCTGTATGTTGGAGTTGCATAGCGGGGCAAGTTTGTATGGGCAGTTGGAGATCCATGTGTTGAAATCCCTGGCAGCGCCGTCGGTGTTGGCTGCAGTGGTGTGGGTGTTGCCATTGATGGTGGAGTGGAGCAGCTCCTCGGTGACCCAGCTCCATTACCTTTGTGCGGCGTGGGCTGTGGGTTTGGGTGCCTTGGGTTTCTCGACGAGGAAGTGTACGCAGTGGTGGGCACTCCATTGGGGTTGAGTGGTGTGGATGAAGTGGACACTGTTTCCACATGCGGAGATGGGGTCGAGGATGTGTCCTGCCTTGTGGGTCAGTGTGGTGAAGAGTTGGGTCAGTACGATGTTTGCGAGCTTTGGCCAGAGGGTACTGGAGTTGGAGTTGTGGTTTGTGAGGTGGAAGCTCATGTCGGAAATTAGTACGTAGTCCATGGAGTAGATGGCGTGGTGTGTGATAATGTTGATGGTGTGGCCGAGGCGGGCCTGGCCTCCAGGGGCTCTGCAGGTGAGGGTGCCGCGGAGTGTTGCTTTGTAGCTGGTCTGGATCTGGAAGTGCAGGTGTTGGGCGGTGGTGAAGGTCTGGCGGCAGCAGGAGAACTGGGCGTGAGTTGTGTCTGGTGTGGCCAACTGGCAGTTGTTCTTTCTCCTGGCATTGACTTTGCCGAGGGCGGGTGAGTCGTAGCGCTAGACGGTAGGAGATCCAGGGTCCCTGCAGCTGTTTGCGTTTGGCTCGCGGACGGGCGCTGACGGGATTGCCTTTGGCGCGCCGTTGGAGTGCCAGTGATGCAACCACGCAGCGCCCGCAATAAAATAGGCTAGGGGTGAGGGACAAGCAGCTGTGAGGCAATGTAATTTGCATTGATGCTGGTCAATTGTCTGAAGCTACACATGGCTAACCTGAATTCCAAAGTAGCACAAATCACACACCACAAAATATAAACACTGCAAACACAGCATGCACAACAACTAATGGACACATCTCTCCATTACATGTTTCAGGTGATCAAGGATATGCACTCTCCCCATGGCTGATGACACCCCTCCGAGCCACAAACACCCAGGCCCAGAGGCAGTATAATTTGGCCCTTGGACGCACCAGGGCCATTGTGGAGTGCACTTTTGGCGTGCTAAAGTCATGTTTCCGGTGCCTTGACATCACAGGTGGCAGACTGTTGTACAGCCCGGAAATAGTGTGCAAGATAATCATAGCATGTTGTGTGTTGCACAATATATGTGTACGCACCAATGCCCCATGGATCCAAGTGCCAGATGCACCAGACGATGCTGAGGATGATGAAGAAGATGAGGCTGGTGCTGCACACCCCACAGTTTCTGCTGCAGAAACTGCCCGAAGGAACCGAATCATAAACAATTTCTTCACCTGAGCACATCACAATGTGACAGTCCTTTGTGAAATTTTTGTGCAAAATGCACCTAAGCACAGTTTGTGCAATAAAACAACACAACACACATACCTTGGGCCTGATTCACAGAACTAACTTACGTGAAATACGTAAAGTTAGTGATTTTCGGTATTCACAGAATACACTTAGCACTACTAACTTTATGTCCGCTCCCGGGCCGGAGATTCCGGCCCTGTGGCGGAATTTCCGCCTCTGGGCCGGAATTTCCGCCTCTGGGCCGGAATCTCCACCTCCGGACCGGAATACCATCATTTAGGCCGTTTCAATGCTCAAACGGCCTAAATGAGGTATTCCGGCCCGGAGGCGGAGATTCCGGCCCGGAGGCGGAGATTCCGGCCCAGAGGCGGAAATTCCGGCCCAGAGGCGGAAATTCCGCCACAGGGCCGGAATCTCCGGCCCGGGAGCGGACATAAAGTTAGTAGTGCTAAGTGTATTCTGTGAATACCGAAAATCACTAACTTTGCGTATTTCACGTAAGTTAGTTCTGTGAATCAGGCCCAGTGTGTGCATGTTTATCCTCTGCATAAGTACATCTCTCTGACAAGTGAAAGTCAAACATTTTGCGGTAAGTATTGTACAATTTTAATTTTGAGGGTGGGTATGTCTTTTGTGGTCAGAGATGCTTTTTAGGGTGTCATTTGGGGTCAGATATACTTTTTAGGGTGCCATTTGGGGTCATATATGCTTTTTAGGGTGTCATTTGGGGTCAGATATGCTTTTCAGGGTGTCATTTGAGGTCAGATATGCTTATTAGGGTGTCATTTGGGGTCAGATATGCTTTTCAGGGTGTCATTTGGGGTCAGATATGCTTTTCAGGGTGTCATTTGTGGCAAAAAATGCTTATTAGGGTGTCATTTGGGGTCTGAGATGAAATTACATCTAATACTGTTTATCTGTGTAACAACTTGCACGTAGTGTGCAAAATCTGGCCGCATTAACGTTAACGCAATGTTTTTTTCATAATCGTAATGGAAAATCTATCGCTACACACATTGAACAACACAAAATATTACCCCTAAGCCAATTTGCGTGCAGAATCTCACCGCGTAGTCAAAAAATGGGCCGCAAACACACAGGAAGTGATGTCTGCATGCTTCCTGCTTCTTGGAGAAGTGCTGTGCACTTTCACTTTCTCTTTTGAGCACATTGCTGGTGATTGTGGAGAGTGTTGGAGGTGTTTGGTGTTGTGTGCTGCAGATTTTTGATTGAGAGAGTATTGCTGTGTCCTGTGAACTGTCGATAGTGTCTCCGTGAAGTGTTGTGTACTTGTTTGTACGTGTTTTTTGCGTCTTCTCCTCAATCTTGTCAGGTGTTTGTCTAAGGGGTAGTTTAAATAATTACTAGTTATTGGGGCATATATTGGGCTTTTTTTTCTTAGGAGTGGGTTTAGGTGTGTGCTGGGAGATGTTGGGTGTGGGTAGGGAGGGTAGGATGTCAGAGGGGGAATTGGGGGACTTCCTCTGGCTGGTCAAATTTTACCTGCCCTTGATGTTGGAGAGTGGGGGTCGTATCCTTTCTGGATATGACGTCCGTGTGCGGAAGGTCAGGTGCGAGCGCGTGAGAGCACAGATGCTGTGTGTCTTCGGTGTGGACAGGACTGTCCGCCAATTGAAGCACCGATGGCAGGATTGCGTGGGCCTTGAGGGTGACCTGTTGGACAACCTGGGAGTCCTCATTAGCCTACAGTGTGGTAAGTTCACCCTCAAAATTGATATATGAACACCCATACGAAAAGCCAAAAATGCGGTGTGTGACACAATGGTGTATATGTGCACAAATGTGGCGGAGTGAGGCGTAGACGTCATGCCTTCACGCCTAACGTTGCCACATCAGAAATGCAATGCTGCACCGTATGTACAAGCATAGGGTGCAGGCTTGCGTTTCCCCCTGCGCTGGCGCAACACTTAGCACTGTAGTGCCAACGCTGGCACCCTTGCACCATAGTGCGTGCAGGGCAAAGATTGTTGATGTACAGGAAGGGTGACTGTACATAAGACTCCAAGGCATTGTTTTTTGGACATGTGTGCTGCACAAAAAGAAGAGTAGTAATGCATTCCTCCTTGTTTTGCAAAGTTAGGTACGCTGCCCTTGTACATAGGCTTCGTGTTACAATGAATGAGATAGGAACAATTGTTCTATTGAAATAGGACATCTCCAGAGTGTCATACACCACCAACAGTTGTGACACAGCCTTGTGCGATCTGCAGCGATGCTATCGTCCACAGAGCATGTATAACATCATGTTGGGTGGAGAAATGGGGCCTTGGGAATGTGCCACACAAGTAGTATGTGCAAAGTTGTCAGCATCATTGTCTTGTTGGCCTAACTCAGCATTCTCAGGTCTTGTGGGAATGCAGGCAAAGTAGACACAATCATGTAGGCAACATGAACTGCAACAGTACAGTCACAGAGCATTGTCATTGATGGTGATGAATTGTATGATGAATTGGATCACTGACAAAATATCGAAGGTCAAAAATCGACCTACAAAAATATCGCAACAAAAATATCGATGTCAATAATATCGAAATCCTATCTACAACATGGTAAGTACAAAAATATCGAAAAAACAATATCGATTGTCAAAAATATCGTTATAAAAAATATCGTTTTTTTTTCCTTAAAAATAATATGTAAAATAAACTAAATAATACTTATAATTAAAATAAACATAGTTAAAAATATTTTATAATTTTTAAAATTAATAAGTAACATATAATTAAATAAAACATTAATTAAACATATACATATAATATATAATATATATACTTACTTTATAATGAGTTTCAATAATTATTTTAATAAATTATAAATTATTAAAAATATTATAAATTACAAATACATCTATACACATAAAACAATAACATAAATAAAAATTAAATAATTATAATAACAAATTAAAAAAAAAAAATTTACTTTTAATATTTTGAAAATTAATGATATACTATATTAACTAAAATAATACAAAAAATATTAAATAGCGTAGGGAATAAAACTACTATTACAACCCCCAAAAAAACAACAGTAAGAAAAATGTTGGATAGTGTAGGGGTAAAAATTACTATTCCCACTCCAGGGAGTGTAACAGTAGGGAAAGCGTTGGATAGCTTGAGGGTAAAAATTACTATTCCCACTCCAGTGAGTGCAACAGTAGGGAAAGTGTTGGATAGCGTAGGGGTAAAAATTACTACTCCCACTCCAGAGAGTGCAACAGTAGGGAAAGTGTTGGATAGCGTAGGGGTAAAAATTACTATTCCCACTCCAGAGAGTGCAACAGTAGGGAAAGTGTTGGATAGCGTAGAGGTAAAAATTACTATTCCCACTCCAGTGAGTGCAACAGTAGGGAAAGTGTTGGATAGCGTAGGGGTAAAAATTACTATTCCCACTCCAGGGAGTGCAACAGTAGGGAAAGTGTTGGCTAGCGTAGGGGTAAAAATTACTATTCCAACTCCAGAGAGTGCAACAGTAGGGGAAGTGTTGGATAGCGTAGAAGTTACAAATAACATACTTATAAATAAATAATTTTTTTAAATAA
This sequence comes from Calotriton arnoldi, assembly GCA_963921515.1. Taxonomy (NCBI): domain Eukaryota; kingdom Metazoa; phylum Chordata; class Amphibia; order Caudata; family Salamandridae; genus Calotriton; species Calotriton arnoldi. The sequence goes on from CAWUFW010005899.1 coordinate 11,212, forward strand.
TTAATTAATTATTAAATAACTTAACTATTTACCAATACCAATAAATAATTATTAAAAACATAATTACCAATAGAAAATGTATTAACAATAAATTAACAATAAATACCAATAAATAATAATTAATAAATATTAATTACTAAATAACAAATATTGAACAATAAAATATTTTTAATAACAAAAACATATAAATTATTAAAACGTAATTACCAATTAACTAATATTAAACAATTAAATGCTTTTTATACCAATAATAATAATAATTAAACATTAATTATCAACTAATAAATAATTATTAATATATTAATTAAATGTATCAATAAATAATATTTAATAATATTTAATTACCAATTAATAATAAAACAACAATAAATTAATTTTTAGAACCAAACCAAAAAATTTGTAATTTAAAAAAATTACCTATTAATAATTAATATCCAATAAATTAATTATCAATACCCAAAAATTTTAATAATTACTTAATTAGATTTCAATTACTTCCAAAAGTATTTCCATATAAACGCACAACACACTCCAATGATAAAATAATACACTTAACATAATGATCAATTAATCAATTAATAAAAATTAATAACTAATTAATAATAATTAATTACCAATTAATAATAATTGATTACCAATTATCAATTAATTAACAATACTATAATTATCAATACCAATTAATTAAAATAAATTATAAGTTAATTACATTTAAATTACATGATGATCAATTAATGAATTAATAAAAATTAATCACCAATTAATACAAATTAATTACCAAGTATTAATTAATTAACAATTATATAATTATCAATAACAATTAATTAAAATAAATTATAACTTAATTACAATTAAATTACTTCCCACCCTATTCCCCTATAAACCCACAACCCGCTACAGAACTTAAACGCAAAAAATAATTAAAATTAATTTATAATTCCTAAAAATTAATAATTAATTTAGTATAATTAAATTACTTCCCACCCTATTCCCTATAAACCCACAACCCGCTACAGTACAAAAAAAACATTTACTTAAAAACAAATTTATTAACATATAAAAATTGTATACATATATTTTTAAACAAGTAGAACACTTAACAAAAACACATATAACACATACATATTAAAAACATAAAAAAATACATAACAATAATACAAATATCGATATTAGTAACATCGATATTAAAAATTCGATATTACTTACCTTAGGGTCGATATTCTGTCCATCGATATTCTGTCCCTTCGATATTCTGTCCCTTCGATATTTTAACTTCGATATTTTTGTATATCGATATATTATTTTCGATATTTTGTCTCCTCACCGAATAGGACACGTGTGCTTTTACGTCTGATACCAACACACGTTTCTTTTCATGTCTCACAGCTGGAAGACAACTCATCACACAGGGGGATATCGACACCTTCAAGGACCCACACGCCACTGGTGAGTTCAGCCATTAAATATTGGCATTGTGAGATGTGATGAATGTCTGAGTGAAATCATTGACGTTGTCGTATGCAGTATGGGTGTGCATCACATGTACCTTGCCTCCACTGTGATGATGTTTTGTGGAAGTGTGAAGTGTGTACAAATCAGTAAGTGAAGATGGAGCAATGCATATGTCTTCCAGATGTAACTTTGCACATCCCCAGTCAGTGATACCCAAGCAAGTGATATCTATGGGTTCTGTCACTACAGCACATGTATGTGGATTACAGAGTGTATAGATAGGAGAGGAGACATGTGATTGGTGTTGCTGATGAGTATGACCAGACATGGAATGCATGTACATCCTTGACTGAGATGTGCAAATGGGCCCGATCATGCACAAGGAGGTAGTGGTTTTCAGGCCGTGCATGGTCAGACACAGGTCTGCACAGTACTATTGTAGGTATGCTGCATACCAGCTTCACAGAAGTAGCAGGGCGTAGCTTTAAGCCAAGGATATCAGTGGCACATTCCACAAACACCTAGCAAAGATGGCCCTATGTATCTCATTGGCATGTTTTGCCACTGCAATGGTGTTGCCAAGCTGTCTCCTTGGGGTCATTTCCCTGGTAGACTTAGGGGCAAATGTACAAGCCCCTCTCGCCAAATTTGGGACATTACTCCCCATGCATTTACCCCGGATGCTTTTGCTCTGCTGTTATTTCTGCGCAATATATTTTACAACGCAGGCCTCTACAACGCTATTCGTTAAAACGCATTCCCCATTATAACTCAATTACCATTATGACTCCAGGGGGCCGTTACTTTGGGGAATGCATTGTAAAAGTTTGCGTTGTAAATCCCTGTGTTGTAAAATTGTCAGCGGAGTAAGAATTGTGGATCAAAGACAGGCAGATTTATGAAATTTGAGTAAACTATGTTTCCCCCTCTCGCCAGCACCGCGTCACCTATTGCGAAGTTGTGGTGGAGAGAGGGCCTGCGCCTCATGTACAAGTCAGTGTTCAGCCACCTAACGTCTTTCCATGTGTGCTGCTTGATGCAGCACAAATGTAAGTGTAAGTAGGGCTGTTCCAGGATTGCTCATGTGCAGGAAAGGTAACCTTCCTACACATAAACAAGCCTCCCCTGCACACAGACACCCTTGCACTCTTGTGCAAGGGTGCCTGTGTGTTGGCGCTGAGTTGATGAACTCCACGCCCTCGCTGGGGGACACGCAGGGTTGCACCTGATTATTGTACATATGCTGCAGCACTGTGTTACAGAAGAGGATGAGTGAGGCGCTTCACCCGGAGGAATCCTCCAATTCCTTGTACATGTCACCCTCAGACAGGGTATGTCACAGCACCATCATTTGACACTGACCATCTCATTTGGTTGTGACACTACATGTCACATGCCATGCACTGCCATGTCAGTCTCCCCAGCATGTTGTTACTGATCCTGGATTCAACGTTTCATTGTCCAGGTCACTTTCTAACTTCACAATGTTACGTTAGAGTGTAGGCTCCCATGTTTCACTGACCTTGTGTTTCTGAGTTAAACGGAGAACATTGACATAGTCATCAGGACTCACATTTCGTCATTGCTCTTATTTGACAGACTACATGTCGCCAGAGGAGTCCTACGCCTTCCAGGTGAGGAAGGACCGGTACCTCCATATCTGCAAGGTCTCAAAGGAATATCACAACATGGCATGGAGGTACCAAGAAGACCGGGCAGCTGGGATTTGGAAGTCGGTGCCCAAGGTAATGACCCACGGTAGCCAGAGTGTCACACAGGCCATCCCTGGCCCCTCTGGCGACAGGCGTGGATCCCGGCGTGGACAGGCAGCAACACATCCCCCTTCAACACACACAAGGGACAATGCCACCTGCACCAGCAGATCAGGTGGTGCCGTTCACTGTGCGGGACCGGCGCACAGTCATGGACAACAATGTTTTGCTGGCAGAAATTCATCGGGAAATGGCGGAGCATACCAGGCACCTGAAGGACCTAAAGGCAGCCCTGGGTCTCCCATATTGACCGGACATTTTGAGCCCCATCCCCCTCTTCTCCCTTCCCCCAATGTTATTTCTTGTTCTTAGGTAGTGTTAGGTAAGTATTTAAAGTGTTAGGTAGAGTAGTTGTAGTGTAGGTATAGTTAGTGTTAGATTTTAAGCTAGTTTTAGATATTTATTCTTCTATAGTATTTGGGGATAGTTTCCTTTTCCTTTGGTTAGGGGGTTAATGTCTTTGTTATATAAAAAATAAAACCCCCAAAAATATATATTTGTGTAGGATAACTGTGTAGTTAGTTTATGTATAGCTTAGATGTCTTTGTCCAGTCTCATGATTTGCTGTAAGGGTGGGAGGGGGTTGATGTCTTAGATATGTTGTTGCGTGTTTAGGATTAGTTATGGTAGATAGTTTAGGTTATCATTCACTTTGTTCCAGTTAGTTTAGATTAGGTTAGTTGTAGTAGTGATTAGTGTTAGTTTAGGGTAGTTTATTTTGTGCTTTCATAATAAATGGTTACTACTTTAGAATTCTGGTTGCACTTATGTCAGGGGTGATTTGGTGGAGTGTTGCTTTTTACCTTGTATGCAACTTATTCTATCACAGGACAATCATTTGAATGTGTGGTCATGACATGTTACTTAGCTGGACGGATAGTGTCTGGATACTTTAGTTATGAGCACAGTAAACTTGCATGGATAACATGGTGGCAAGTAGGAGTTACGGCCTAGTCTAGGGACACTCTTTTGTGAAGTTTAACATCTTAAGTGTGACTCACGTAGTTGGTCAGCACATTGTTGCCCATTTACAACACAACGTAGGGACATGGGCTTGAGCAGATATTGACATTGCAACTCTTATCCATCATGAAGATGGATGTATGCGCCGGGTACCACAGATTCCGTCCACCCCCTGCATATCACATGAACCGAGTCCATCAACCATGCACAGACATCGGCACACTTGCTGCGTAGTGCAAGTGTGTCAGCATCATTTGAGTTGGATGTTCCTGTGCATGGAGGCTCAACCTCCTGCCTATGCAGAATGTTGTCATTTTGCCGATCAAATGTGCACGGCATATGGCAGAACAATGGTCCCGATTCACAAAAGTGATCTGAGACAAAATCCTAACTTGACGACTTTCGGTATTCACAAAAGGCATTTAGGGGTAGTAAAGTTAGGAATCCTAACTTTACTACTCCTAAATGCCTTTTGTGAATACCGAAAGTCATCAAGTTAGGGTTTTGTCGCAGATTACTTTTGTGAATCGGGCCAACAGTTCTGCTGCACACAGCAGGGGAAATGTAGCATTGCTCCCTGTAGTGCCAGTGTCATAGCCACTTCTCCCAGCTGCTACTTTTGGCATTGGCTCATAGTGATGCCACCCTTGAAATGGTGGTACAGCATCTGACCATATGCAGTGCACTACACATCCCTAGACACATTGCCCTATTCGCTCACAGTGGTCACAGCATGAGAGGGTTCCTTATTTATAAGGCATTGTTAGGCCACAGGAAGGGGCTAACTGAGGACTTGCACTTTGGGATAAGTACCTATTGCCAACACCACTTCACTGAAGCAGACATTGTGGTTCCAATAGCGGCTGAAAGACAAATGCCCTAACCATTCTTCATCTATGTGAATATGGTGTGCTCCATCTTGGAATGTGACATACAATGAGCCCCATCACAACAAGCTTTGTCCACCCCGTAGAGTGTGAGTAGATCTGCCAGGTGAGACTTTGTAGCAATGGTAAAGGGAGACACTACTTGTGGCATGCGACTGACTTGGACATATTTGCACATATGCCTATTTCCATCATGTACATAGGGCTAAGTTGGGATCTTGCTAGAATATTGTATTTGAGCAATGAGGGCACGGCTAGTTCACACATACGCAGTCTTCTCACTGCCTATCTGGGACACAGTTAAACATGGACATTTCTCATATGTCCCTTGGTAAAGTTTTGATGGATTCACTGGCCCAACATTTTTGCAGACTTCTATACTTGAATGGTCATAGACAACACACACCTGTGTAACTTAAATATTTTTCATTTAATGCGCATTGTCTATGTTGGAGACTGGGCCAGTACTTGGCTCAAACAAGCCCCACATTCCAGAGATGCCCAGTGGAGGTCCTGACAGAGTACTTCAGGGGTGACATGTCCAGAGGAAGAGGTTAAGTTCAGTCAGCAGGCTGATTGCAGTGTCATTGGGAACAACACAAATCATGGCAGTCCATTTTGAGGTCCAAGGTGAGTGTCAAAGAGTGAATCTGGGAACAGTGGAAGCTAATGTTCCTGGGCATGATGCTAAGCACTGATCCAAGGCAAAAGAGTCCATTTGGCACAGATGGATGCTACCGCTTTCTTCTTCGCAATAATGCAGATTCACCCACATCTTTGTCTTCTGATGTGTCATGTGCCTCACATGTGCGTGGTGGTAGATTGGCTGCAGCACTGTGAGGCACTGACACATCAGGGGGCGGAGATGTGGATGTAAAAGCAGCAGCAGCATTCATCTGTGCCAAACCTTGATGCAGCAATGCAGTGATGATCAGCTGCAGGGCATGGAAGAGTCCAGCTACGTCTCGTTGGTGTGCAGACATGGCAGCCATTTGTTCCGCTTGCATCCACTCCATGTTCTCCATTATCATTTGCATGCAGGCCAACTCCTGCCTGACATCGGTGGAGCCACTCTGACTGGACAGTTGTTCTTGTCTCTGAGTCATGACTCCAGCGATGTCAGCCATGGAATGTCGGAGAGCATGGAGCGGACTGTGGGTGTCTGTGATGTTCTGTAGGTGGTCCTGAATGGGACTCAGACACCCACGTACGGCATCGAGTTTGGCGGCCAGGCTGTCAAACCCCACCCGCACCTGATCAGCCATCTCCTGCTGGACCTCTACCGCACAGCGTTGAAATGCCAGAAGTGGGTTCTCAAGGTCCTGGGAGACAGCTGTGGTGGTAGGTGCTTGCTGGTGGGTTCTTTGTGCAGGGGGTGGAGTTTCCACGATGCAGCTGGATGGCCCTGCTTCCAGAGATGGTGTGCTAAATGAGTCTAGCAGCTGTTGGAGGGTGTCCTGGTTGATGGTGGCAAATTCCTCATCTTCATCAGTGAAGAGTGGGACAGGCTGCTGTACAGGAGGTGATGTTTCTCCCTCTGCAATGTAAAGGGGAGATGCAGTAAAATGTGTGTTTCAAGTATGATCATGCATTGGATGAGTTTACAAGCAGACTGCATGACAATGTCCATTCTGACTGTTTATGAGGAGATGCCTATTAGATGCCGGATAGTGATTCTTTGTACAACATCACGGATGTGACATTGTAGTTGTACATTATCATCTCACAGTTTACAGCTATGCCAAATGTGAATGGCCAATTTCTATACACAACCGGCACCAGTTGTGGCCTCTGTTCAGTAGTGAAAGTGATGCAGTTTGTACCACATTGTAGTCAATGTTGATTAGCTCAGATTTATGTGTCTGTGCACTGCATTGAGGGAGAATCACCCCTGCAGCTTTGGTTTTACTGCCCCTTATCCCTTTCAGCCAGTGAGCCGTTCACTTATGTGCATTTACAATGATGAGATGTTGCAAGCTGGAGTAAATATGGGTCTTGGTCAGAGTTGGGACACTTGTGCATTGTTTGGCAGAAGATGTCTTCTTTACATCAGGGATTGTATGTACACGAGGAAGTGTCAGAGTGTGACCTGCTCCTTTAAGGATGAACCCCACACTCAGCCACTTCAGTGACCGTGGCCTGCACCATGTAAAAATGTTTAGGGTGCAGGCATGCAATTCATCATGCACTGTCACTTGCCTTGTCAGTGTGGCTCACAGACAGTCAGCTTTGCTGGGTAGTGCACATGTGCATGGGTTTGGTGCAAGAATGGTTATGTGTGAGGAGGAACCCCTTTAGGCAGATTCGCAATGATGGGCTAATTGCTGTTTCTATGTGTGCTGCACAATGCAGTACACATGTATATCCAGGTAGCTTTGGCTCTTGTGATTTCTCTTGTGTGCATGTCGTCAGTCATGTTTTTCCTTGCATGCATTGCTTACTGCCCTCCTGTTGGCTTACCTGTTGTGAGTATGGTGCAGCTTGAGTTTCTATTGTTGTTGCAGACTGAACAGACAGTGACAACACCCATGACCCTCAATGTTGGCCCCACGTGTGGTGTGTAAGTGGGCCTAGATTTGATGGATGTGGATTTCCAAAGGTGTATTAGTGGTGCTTAGGCCCTATCACCCCACACCCCGTCCCATCAGATGCAAATGGCAGGCTGATTTGTGTTTGTGTATTTGCCACGCAGATGGTCACATGGATGATACATGCTGTCCTGGTTCCGATTATTGAATGCCGTGGTTTGCGTGTGGATGATAACAGACATGACTGCATATTTGTTCACTGGCACAGTAGACTTACCAGACAGGTTTACATGCACATCATGGTGTAATGGGCAACTCACACCAGGAATGATGTGGAATGCTGTTTTCTGTATGGCACATATGTACACTTGAGAGTGGAGGAGTGAATTTTGACTTAAGGGGTGATGGTGCCATTTACCTACTTGTCATCATTTGGTGCTACTTTGCTATTCTTGCTTGTTGTCATACTTAGGTTGTCATACTTCTTTACAGGGACATTGTAGTTCTGTGAGTATGGCACACAGACAAGTCATGTAGTACATATTTGGCTGACACATTCCTGATATGCATAGTCCCTGCACTGTTGTGTTGTAGGCATATCCCTCCTGCTCATAGTATGACATCACATTTGGACTCAAGTCTGCTGGATGTGTGCATTGTGGCATATGCACCTTTTAGACAGATGGCTACTTGATCACTTTGTTGTGACAATGCATGTGTTTATGGTATGCAGACTCACTAGATGCTTTCTCACTTGGTGTCCACAGGACTGCATCTCATGAACAAGCAAGGGGGCACATTGACTGGAGATGTGGTAGGATGTCAAAATGTCCCCCTTGCCTCAACACCACGCATATACAAATCGTCTGCACAAGGCCGCATCTCTCTGACACCAAAATGAGGATGCACTGTGAATATAACTGATCATGTGCATAAGTAGGCATGCCACCACCAATGTCAGCACACATGCACCATTGTGCCCGTGTGTCTGAGTTGTGTGCAAGATTGTGTATGTGCAGTAAGGTCCCCCTTGATGCACATGCACATTATTGCACACGACTCAGACACACGGGCACATGCATATGCGTGGTGTTGAGGCAAGGGGGCCATTTTGACACCCTGCTGTATCTCCAGTCAATGTGCCCCTTTGCTATTTCATGTTGCCCTTATTTTGTGGTCTGATGTGAATCTTGGACTATATTTGGGTTACTTTTCTGTGCACATTTCCAAGTCTGTGAGCCCACCAATATGTGTCTTGCAATGTATTGGTTGAGGAGGGTGATATGTGTCTATGCCACCAGGGACAAGGGTATCTGGGACATGATCCACAGTCATTGTGGGTGTGCACTGAGAGATATTTAATTGGGCATGAGTGCCATTGGGCGCATCCACCGTGTCCCCCCAGTCACTTGTTGTTACCCTGTTGCTGATGTGTCTGGGCATGTTCAGCAGTATCCTCTCCCAGAACTCCAACCACTGTCTCCTTGCTGATGACAGCGGACACCTGTTCCTCCAGCGCATCCAGCTCCTCCTGTGGCCCTTGACTCCCACCTCCAGTCTGCATTGCGGCTTTGAGATTGGCTGCAAGTTTCGCCTTGGTCCTGCGCTTAGCATCATGCCAGCGCTTCTTGCAGTCATCCACTGTCCTCCTCACCTCTCCAACAGCATTCACCTTGGCTGCGATGGACTGCCATATTGCATTTTTTATTCCCAATGACACTGTGGAGCTGACAAAAAGCTGTTGTTGTTTTCTGTCACCTCCGCAATCAGGACCTGGTTTTCCTGCTGACTGAACCAGGTCTTCCTCTTCTCCTTGCCCTTCCCCTGGGTCTCTGCCTGGTCCTCCTGGGTGTTTGGGGGGTTGTTGTTTGCTTCGGTACTGGGTGCAGCTTCCTCCATGGTTCTTCTATTTTTTGGGGGTTTTTTAACATTTTTTATTTGTGTTTGGGCTACAAAGCAGGCGTTTTATAGTGGTTTTTCCAGCCTAACGTGAAAAAAAGTGGCCTCACGCTAATTAGCGTACAGTTTTTGGCCGCTAATTGGCCAATTGCCACTTTTTCCACGTTAGCGTCAGGATTTTTATCGCCGTGCCACTGTTCTTAACGCGGGTAAGTTCACCTGGTAAGGGAAACTATTGCCATTTAGCGGCGTCTTGTAAACACGCCGCTAATACGGCGAAAGTTTTCCAAGGTACACAGCGAGAAAAAAACTAGCGATAGTTATCGCCAATTCTTGTACAAATGCCCCAAAGTGTTAACATTAAAAAAGGAAAGACAAATTATAGGAGCTGGCATGTTCTGGTTGGCTGAGGTGAGGCCCTAGCCAAGCAGAATCTATCGCTCCCATCAGGGGAGGGTGAATACACTCACTGTATAACCTGGGCTCACCCATGGGTCGCTTGGCACTGAGCAGTCAGGCTTATCACAGAGGCAATGTTTAAAGCATTGGCACAGCACTCTCACACAATAAATACACTGAGGGTCACAAAAGAGACTTTACACATGGTGTATGTAAATAAGGTTTGTATTCAACACACACATTAACTAACACAACATGAACATCATGTATTTCTGAGCATAAATCAGATTCAGAAATATCACTAGCAGTACTAGGCCCAACTGTGTTAAAATGACATCAGTGATATGCACACTTGGGAAAGATCCTATTTTACCCCCCCAGCACCCTTATGTGGTGCTAAATGTTGCCACAACAAGGCCCACCTTGTTAAGTATTATAATTCAATACCACACAGTTATAAAGCGCACTGCAGATCACAACAAAATCAGAAATGTGTACACACAGATAAGTACAACATTTTTAAACTGCACCATGGACCAATGCCGGAAGGGTAAAAACCATTGTCAAATGTAGTATTCTTTTGGGAAGAAATCAACGTGCAAAGCAATGCTGCCATGTGGTGTAATTAATCACAGGCAGTCACTCCTGCACACTCACAGTGTCACTGTGCCACGGATCTCAGGCAGGTCCCTATGGAGTGCACTCGCACACAGCACCTTAATGTGGTGCAACTGATATCCGGCAGGTCAGTTGATAATGCACATGCAGACCCTGTGGCCCAAGCCCTCTTCCACCATTCAGCTCACCCTAACTACCCTACACCCACAGGCTGCAGATAAAGAAAACCTGCCGCCCTGATTCTAGGCTGATTGCGGCCAGAGTCACACTTAGTCAGAGTCTCAGGGAAGAAGGAAGGGGAAGGTAGCAGGCCTAATTAGGCAGCAGTCGACAAATGGAGGTTTGGCCACTACTTGGTAAGTTCACCTACAATATGCGGAGCAGAAGTGGACTAAGGGCAATAGTCGTTCAATCAAAGGGTTCCACAAGTGGTTTTCCAGCACCAGCCCAGTTCTGTGAAACAAGGGGGATCACTTAGTCTCTTGACCCACTTCTGATGGCTCTTGGAAGCATTCTTTAGCCCAGTCAATTACTCTCACCATCCTGGCCCGCTCCGAGCAATACTACCTGGCAACACAAAGTCATCAGGGCCGGGTGAGGAGAGGACAGTTGGTCCACCGCAAAGAGAGTACACAAAGAACAATCGATGAATGGGGGATGAAGCAGGAGAGCCTCTCGGAAGAAGAAGGCACCTGTAAAACACACATTGATCAAAGTAGCACCCAGGCAATCCGGGCACTACGGAGCACAAATTCGATCCTCTGCACCTCCCTGGAAATGAGTCACAGCATCTTGTGCACGTTGATACGGGTTGCTCCAGACAGTCCCAGAGCCCACACAATGAAGTGCTGCAGACTCAGTAACTCCCAGGAAATGAGGCACAACGTCTGGTGCACATTGATCTGAGTCGCACCAAACAATTTACGGTCACACACAAGAAGAGTTGAGCATTCTGTAGCTCCCTGAAAATGAGGTACAATGTCTGGTGTGCGTTAAAACAGGTTGCCCCGGAGAATTCCAGTCACACACACAGGTGCAAGTTTAGTAGTACTGCACGAGGTAGAATGAGGCACTACTACGGGTACGTCCTCAACTCCGAGGGTTGCAACCTGTGAATCGTGTTGCACGAGAGAGATGCAGCACGATAAACGAAGCGGGCCAAGTGATGTCCTGCAACCGGTGAATCCACTCACCACCAACAAGATGCTTTATGTGTGTTGAGGCCCTATGATGCAGGGACTACGCTCCTTAGATGCAGGCAGAACTTTTGGGGCTCCGCACAAGGCAATCAGGTCCCCAGGTACAATACTTAGTTCCACGCTCACACCGAGCTACTACTTGAGATCCAGCAGTCAATGTGGGCACTTAAGAAGGCACCGCTCTCTAGGTTTCACAAGTAGATGGTGTGGGTCCCTTGCAGGAAGTCTTTGATGTCCCCGAGACCTCCACAAGAGAACAGGGGGCAAGCCAACAAGCCCTTGGAGAGCACACTTCAGGGTGCCACACAGCAGCAGGTCAGTCCAGGCCAGCCACTATTCAGGAAGGGTGCACTGTCCCTTCCAATGGCAGTAATCCTCCTTGTGCTCAACAAATTTCTCTGGAAGTGTGCACCACGCAGTTCCAGGATCTCCTGTCCCATGTCCCCATAAGTGTATCTCTACCCTGCTGAAGTATGGCACCATTAGCTATACTGTAGACTGCCTTTGAAGTTGGGGGTGGTTAAGAGGGTTTCCCTTTGAACCACAGATGTATCCCCTAAATTTCAGTTCTGTCTGCCATGGGACCATGGAATGTAGATCTTAATCTTTAGTGGGGCCATGATGTGGCTCCCAGAGGCCAAGTGTCAAAACATCTTCCTCCAAACCAACCAGCAAGGCACTCAAATGGCAGAGGTCTGTCATTCCAGTTGCATGCCCAATGTTTATAGCTGTCTCTGGGGAATGCACAGATGTGATCCCCTGGCCTCCAGTGTGGACTGGAGTCAAACTAAAAGGCCCACAGAAGAGTTTTAGAACAGAGAAATACCCATTTTCTAGAAGTGGCATTTCTAAGCTATTAATGACAAATCCCTCTTTATCACAGGAGAGTGGTTGTCGTTGTGAATCCAATGATAGGAGACCTTATGAGGCTGCTCCAATGTAAGCCACTATTGCAGCTTGAAGTAATTTCAACCATTCTCCCATGTTCACCTATGGGAAGAGCAAACCTCATCAGTAATGAAGACACGCATGGGTATTCTTCACCAACTGGGCAGGGAACACACATGTGTACCTGCCCTGCCTTTTCCCTATCACTTTCTTCATCCCTTAAGACTGACCCCAGGGGTGCCCTAGTGGTAGTGGAAGTTCCCCTCAGGATTGGCCAGGGGTTTAGAAAGGCCAACCTGAGCATAAGTGCAATTGTGCATGCACAGGTCTGCAATGGCAGGCTTGACACATGTTTAAAAACCTCATAGGTGCAAGTGCGTACCCTCAGGCCAGCAATGGCAGGATTGAGGCATGTTTAAAAACATCAGCTGAGCACCATTTCCTAACGTGTAGGAAGGACGTGCACACTTTCACACTGCGTTTAAGTGGAAAAGTGCCCAGAGCCCTAAGGCCACTAAAAGAGATTAAGCAAAACCCTGGTGTTGTCCCATGTGAAGAGCCGTTCTCTAGGTAGGGAAAACCCACATGGGGGTTCTTCTCTACCTGGGCAGGGAACACACGTGTACCTACCCTGCCTTTCACCTACCACTTGCTCCACCCCTCATGGCTTACCCTAGGGGTGCTCTAGTGGTAATGGAAGGCCTACTCTGGGTTGGCTAATGAGTTGGACATGCCAACCTGAGCATAGCCACAACTGCACACTTACTGGCCTGCAATGGCAGGCTTGATACATGTTTGAAAGGCTACTCTGGTGGGTGGCACAATCAGTGCTGTGTCCCACCATCAGTCAGTGCAGTACTTGCCCTGGTGTACCTTTTTACAGGGCGCTCAAAGGTACAACACCTAAACCAACCAAATAAGCACCACTTCCTAGCATGGGTAGGAAGGGCGTGCACGCTTTCATATTGCATTAAAGTGAGAAAGTGCCCGAGTCCTATTCCCACGAAATGAGAATCAGCAAAAACCAAGAGCAGAAAAAGCAAAATGTTTTAGGGAAATCCCCTAAGAAGGGGCCATGTCCAACACAAAAAGATACCCATTTAGTGGCTGATTTTTACAAAGTGAAACCAGAATACCTAGATAAATTGCGGCTTCCTCACTCAAATTGTGTGATGTTTGACAAATATTTTATTTCACCAAAACTCCTTTTTCTTAATGATCAATTATGAAAGCTTTTTTAAATATGTGGGTTCAGAAAAACAGTTGTACAAAACCTATTGTGTTTAATAGTCAGTAACGTTGTTCTATAATAATCTGGGCCATGTACAAGGTTTACATGACAACTGACTTGCCTTCTTAGTTCACTAATGGTTCATGTTTAAACATTATCAGTTTTAATAAGTACTTCTCAGTGTACTGCCATAATTTGTCGTATTAATGTCAAAGCTTCCACTTGCTAAAAAATACACTTTTTTTAATTTTGAAGACGCTATATTATATTTTATGTGATGTTTGTTGTATTATTTACATAGCAAACATTTTCAGGGCTCGGTTCGTGCATGGCCGCTAAGAGCCAAGCCAGACCCTTGTTTCGGCTCTGGCTCGGCCCTGCCTGTTCATTTTGTTGGCTCGCCCACCTCTACACCAACTCCCTGATAAGTTTTATTGAGGACGCTTAATGGTGAAGGAACAGCACAGACACCGCTAGGATTCCACACAAACCCACATGAAATCAAGGGTTTGACTTGAATACAAAACCCATGCAAGACACTGTGCACCCGCCAAGGTGCCATGTGCAATGCTAAGTCTTGTTTAGTGTTGGCTAAACATGGCATATTTACTACGTAACAAGCTTAGCTAATGACACCATTGGAGCATGAAGCTTTATAAATATGGTGCTGTACTATGTTCTGTCAATTGCTGAATGTTTTCACGCAGCTTTGTGTTGAGTGAGTTTTAATAAAACATAAGCAGTAGCATTGCAAGCAAAATAAATGTAGTTAGGGACCTCGACCTTGCTTATAATCCTCGTAACAATCTCTGAAAATTAAAGCTGTATGCACCAACATTTAGGCTGCGGATTGGCAAAGGAAAGGCCAACCTGTCCTGCTTTAGTGAGAATTACTATATCCTTCCATCCTCTCCCTTTCTCTTAACACTTCTCTTTGACACGCCAGATAGGATTTTCTGTTCTTTAGAATGGACCACAGACTCCGTGTTGCTTAAAAAAATCAAATTTGCTGCCAGCATCTGCACCCTGTTTCCGAATACAAATATTGTGATTTTTCCTGCATTACTTGTCTGCTTGGCTTAATACATGTATAGGGGCCAGGCCATCTGCATAAAAGGCATCTGCATAAATAGTTTGTCCTTATGTTGAAGACTAGAACCTACGCCCCGGTGGCTATTAAAAGTGTCAAATGGGGCCACGCAGTAGTAGCCTCCCATATTTAAATGACCCTGCGTGTAGTTTAAACCTAGTTGCCATGGCAGCGCAGATGGCACTTAACTCCAGGCTCCAGCAGAAGGTGAAGAATGGTTCGCGCCGCCTTTGTTGGATAAGCCAGCAGCTGGTTTTCGACACAGTCCATTCAACAATGTACAGATGGGTTGATCATTCGGAGCTTTTCAGTCATCCCCCTTCATTCACGCCGACACTAATTACTTCAGATTGTCACGCAATGGCCCGAGCCGGCCCTGGAGAGCACCGGGCTTTGTGTGCGTCCGAAAAACCTCCTCATTGTATGTGGCACACGTCCGGCTCGGGCCCCGATCCCCCGGCAGGTAAACAAACGGCCCCCCTTCTCCGAGTGGGAAGCGCGCGCTTCATTACATAACATAAGCTCGGGGGCAGAATGAAGGTGACTTTTTTGTGAGCATTAAAATTTAATTGAAGCGGCAGCAGATTGTTTCTATGCTCGACAGGCACGCAGAAAGGTCCGGCCCTCGCCTCGGCTCTCGGTGGGAGGGTCGGTCCCAAGAAAGGGGCGGAGCTTGAAGTCCGCCCTCTTTTTCTCCTCTTCATCGCCCACTGCTTTCGCACCCAGAGAGTCTTCAGCACAAAGGAGCAGCCAGCACACCTCACTGCAGCCAGCGCTGGGAGCATCCCTCTCCCGAACCAGGTAAGGATGCGTTTTTCCTCCCTTTCGTTTTCCTGCGTTTAAAGTGCTGTGTATTAATTGCTGTGTATGTAACAGCAGGGCATCGCGACAGAAATGCTGTGTATGGTGGTTTAATGTTACCTGTGTATTGTAACTTAACAGAAGGTGGGACCAAAACAGCAATTATGCGAAAGAAGGGAGAGCTGCCCATTATCAGACTATTGGAGCAGTGATAGCGGACATTATGCGTGCGTTGCACCGCAGTTTTTTCACAGTCCATTTTTTTTATAATGAACAGTGTTTCCATCTTCAAAAACGCCAGAAGAAATGGCTGCCACATAGAGCTGGTAAAAACCGGGGGCACGTAGGACATGAAGTAATACATGTTTTTTTGTTTTTAGTTTTAATGTGTACTCTGATCGTTATCCACACCATACAAAATAGAAAAAAATTAAATAAAAATAGGCCGCCTTCATGCAGGTAGAGGCCACTGTTCACGCAGCCCCCCATTGAGTGAAACAGTTAATTTCAGGTCACGCTTTTCGGCATCCAGTGCAGGAACGTATTTTTGTGTTTGCTATTAAAATAATGTATTTGACAATGTCACGTATACAAAAAAGCAGCATTTTCTGTATATTTTTCTTAAAACTCTAAAGTATCATCAGTGTATGCGGCGACTTGTACTTTTGCAAAAGGAGGGGTGGGTATTGCTAGGATAGGTTTGGGTAGTGACTAAAGGGTGCTAGTTGAAGCTGTTTAAATGCATTATATTTTTTAATATCTATATGAAACTGTTAAAAGCACATGTTTACGACAATAAATGAAAGGATTTGGGTGCAAAAGCACCGCATAATGTTCTTCACGTCGTGATGTGCCGAAGGTTTACAGTCTTATCTTTAGTTTTATGAGATCGGGATTTTGATAATCCCCCCCTTTAGTTTCCTTTTTAATTGCAGTTAGGAAGTGCAGTCCATCAAGCGTCCCCTCCCCCACTCCCAACAATAGCAGAGATGTGTTGAAGGAAAACTCTGATGCACAAGACGGCACCATTTTAAGAAACACTCAATTTCACTCCATTATTAACTACTGAACCATTCTTGGCATTTTGTTTTGCAGAAACAGATGTGTGTCCGTGTGAAGCTAATCCAGGAGGCAGGTAAATCAAAGAGTGCATCCGCTGCTATAAACTGAGATGGAACTGTCATTAGTGGACCTGCCCCTCCCCCTCCCTTTGGTTACAACACCTCCATTTTCTTACAGTGATTGATAAATACGTAGTAAACGGCACAAACGCGGAAAAATGCAGGCACACCTTGCGTGCTTTCCTTGAGACGCTCCATGTCTGGCTTAAAATATAGATATGTCAAATATTACAACATTTTGAGAAAATATCTTTATGGCTATTTATTTTGTTTAATTCAAAGAAAGGAAATGCTGCTGTTTTATTTTTAAAGAGATGCGTGAGCAAATGCAATGAAATGACTGTAATCAATGTTTGAGTCACAAGTACCTATATTAACCTTTATTAGTTCATGGTGGCACGGGGAACACGCTCGCATGTTTAATGTTTTATTATAGTTATGTGGTGTTTTTAACGAGAAATACATAATAGAATTTTGTTTCCCATATTCCTGACTAGTTGTGTGCGTGGTCACACGAAGAGGGGCTTCACTGGATGTGACTGACACTGGTGTCTGTAAAATGGGTGGTGTCACAGAAATTCAGACTTCAGGAGAAAAGAAAGCAGGCAGGCTTCATCCAAAACGAATGATGATTGGGGTGTCTGACTGGGGTGTTGTGTCAAGCCACCTCCAGACCTTGCGTCGTCAGCCCAGAGCAGACTATGTTCAAGAATGCACTTTAACACTCAAGCTAGAAGTGGCGCAGAGTAGACATAATTGTTCCTCGCCCAAAAACGGGGTCTCTCTCTTTACAGATCGACTATTGCTGCTTTATTTCGGGGTACACGCGCCTCAGCCGGCAGAGTCTGAGAAGTACTATGGTTTACGTGCATTAGCATACAACTGCATTGTGCATGCTCCGTCTACATACAATGTGTGGTCATTTCAAATGTATTAAAAACAATTATTATGAAAAATGTCCCTTGGATCTTAACGAATATGCCAATTGTGCACACCCTGAATGTGAAACAACCCTGGTCATCTGACAAAGAAACCCCAATATTTATAATCAATACAGAACAATACAAGTTTAAATGCAGCACATTAGCATGAGAGGTTCATCAAGCTTCAGCAAAATAAATGTCACACAAACACCAACGAAAGGGTTACTATTGCCTTTTATCCTATAGCACCACTCAACGTCCTCTCGCCTGCCTCCCTCCACTTCGAACTACCCTTTTTCATGAAAAATAGAAGGAATATTAAACATCTCCTTTTAATTCATGCCCTCTTACATTTCAAATGCCATAAGATCTAGAGTTATTTATTTCTTCTTTTAAAATATTGTGCTTTATAAATCACCAAAAATAAATAGATCTGTTAAAGCATCAAAGGTCATTCAACTGTATTTTATATTTTTATTGTTTAATCTAAACAACCACTCCATTTATTTCTCCTCAATTAACAACTGAATTCTGGCTAATGCAATCTGACAGCATTTGAGCTTTATGATGTGTCTCTAGCACTCTCCATGTTGCTGGACATTTAAACATTGAGACTGCAACATTTGAGATTCGTGGAACTCAATGTGGTTTATTATGGCAAGCTTACAGAACATTAACATCCAAATCCCAGGTTCTAGTTATGGCGTTCTCGCTTGACCATGTGTGAACCTGGGCAAAGCACACCATCTATCAGCGCCTTGGTTCTTGTATTTGCGGCCACTGGGGTGCTTAGAAGCAAGCTAAGAGCTCTTACAATGCTAAATATGTAGTCTTATTGTTGGGCAGCATATGTGAGAGCTGGCATATTATAAATATTAATTGTTTTAAAGATAGCAGCAATTTGACACCCATCAAGAAGAGGAAAGCCAACACCAAATAAATGAATTTACGTATCCAATTTGACGAATGCATTATTCATCATAACGATATGTAAATGTCTGCAGTTGCACCTTTAATTGGTTTGCATCAGCGAAATACGAGAGACAGGAACAGCATGGTTTCCAATAGCATAATTCTCGGCGTGAAAAGGTAACTCTTTGAATTACACATCATGGGTAAGAGCTTGTCAAATGCAAGTCTTTCCAACCGGTATGAACTGCAGTCAATATGTATTTTCTAGCCACAGTGCAAGGCTGACAGCCAGGGCTTTGTGCTGTAGCCACAAGGCGTGAATCTGAGATGAGGCCTCACTCCAGTCACCAGGGACCCTATTAGCAGGAATGAGAGTTTCTTCTCAGACCGTGGCTATAAGGAAGAAGTCCCACGGGTACTGGAGTCCAGGTCTTGTGGTTCCGAGTCACGTCAGCTGATCCCTGGCAGCTCATTGCAGCCAGAATGCCAGGACAATTCCCCCCTTGAGTGACTCTATTTAACTCTTTATCGACAAGCCAGAAAAAACAGGGAAAAGCCCATATTTCGAAAGCACCCTCACTTCCTCGCGTAGATTGCATCATTGCATCATACCCGTTTTATAAATATCTATTTTAGCTTCTTGATTGACTGACAAAAAAGTTGCATGATCTATCTATCTATCTATCTATCTATCTATCTATCTATATATCTATCTATATATCTATCTAAATATCTATCTTCCATCTCTGTCTATTTCTCCCCATCACTAAATACAATTTTATTGATTCTTTATGGGCACAACTGTTAAACACATATATTGTATTATTTAAGCGGAGGACACTTCATCCTCACTGATTTAGTGCCATTGAGACTACACATGCCTTTAGAATATTTGGCTCACCAGGATATGACGTGAGATGTTCAAAGAAAAAAAAAACCAAAGTGTTCAGAAATGGTTTGTAAAGTCGCTTTCTTCTAGGAATATTATGCCTTGTATCCGTTTGATGGTACATTCCTGGTAGGAGAATAGCCAAGAGCCCTCTAGAAGACCTGCTAAGGCGGTTAGTCTCAACATCAGAAATGACCTGCCTAAATGGAGATTATTTTCTCTGAATTGCTTCTCTGTCCCTGTAAATTTCAGTAATAGTCAAGTAGGCAGGAACACGGCAACACGAAGAGCAACTATTTCTGTTCTTTATGCCTCTATTTGTGATTCATATCTCAGTAGTTTCTTATCTGTGGCTGTCTGCAGGTGCCCTGTATCAGGAGACAGGAAAGCATGGTTGTGGTACAACAATGGCCATTTACCAATCAATTGTTGGCACCTGTGCTAAAACAGAATTAGTTCCCTGTGTTTCATGCCAGTTTAAAGGAAGAACCAAAACCAAAAATATAGCTTTGAGGATGTTTCATAGGTATTTTTTAAATTAGGTTAAGAGGAGTAAGTGTATTTATTTGATTCACGTGGTGCAATATGTAACTCTAAGGGGGAGTAAGTGCTCTGCAATGACCCTTACTCGCTCTTAGGCCTCCGAAGAGTTTGCAGATTGTTCCGCAGTGGAAAATCAGCACGAACACCACCATGCACAGCACAAGAGGGCGCTGCTTCTTTCTTCCTCTCAAGTAGATGTTCTACTCGAGTGGTAGCTTCCTCAACGTGAACGGAAGGTTTCTCAATGCGAGCAGTTGCGGCCATCCGCGACTGCCCGCGTTGAGAAATCTTGCCGGTAGTTTGTCTGAAGTAAGATTTTCCTCGCTCGCACTCGCCAACTTAACGTTGGCGTCTGCAAGTGAGGAAAAAACTCCGCTATGTGGAGCGGAGTTTTTCAGAACTCCACGTGCTACGCGGAGTGGGAAAAACTCTTCAAACTCCACGAGCGGAGCGGAATTTCACACCCAGGCCTAGTAGCTATGTGCCATGTCAAACATTTTCAGCTAATATTGGCACAATAATAACCTCTATTCATATAGGACTCAGTAGAAATAAATTTGTCTCTATGTAGGTATATAATAAGCAGTTTATCATCCAACTTAATGGTGCTTGTGTTCTCGACTTCAGAAAGGGGAACAGCTGTGTAAGTCTCTCCTGAATTCTAACCTGTGAGCAACAGTCTTGAGAGGATAGATGCTCATGCCACTGTGCTAGATTCTCTCCTATGAGGGAGGGGGCTGCGCTCAAGCACATGCAGAGGGACATAGTTTGTTACGTACCATAGACATTTCATAAACCATCGTTAACTAACCAATGCATTTTATCCTGGAGTAAGACCGCATCCGCACAGGGCCAACATGATTATTTCTCACGTTTCAGAAACTGCTGAACTACGCAAAATTATGCCCCCACTTTGCGTAAACTGCAACCACGTGTAGTTATCCCACACACCCTCTATTCAACTAAATACTGGTGTATATTTTAAATCGTTTAGTCACAAGTGCTGATTTAGAAAATGCTTATTTCCATTTTGCCTAATGGGCATCAGAGTATTGAGTTCGCCTGAACACAGGAATTTCACAGGTGACACACGTGGCAACGTATTATTAACTGAAGTGAAACCCTGAAAGTTTCGCTTGCATTGTACTCAAACTGGCATTTTCGGACCCACCTGTTTACCACAGAAGAATGCAAAATTTCCATATCAATGCCTTTCATTCTGAAAGAGTTCTGAAAGGGCAAACGCATTGTATACTCACAGTGAGTATTCGATTTTTATAGACTTTGTACTGACGGGCATTGTGAAGATTTGTAAAAACCTGAATGATTAGGAAAACGTCAAATCCATGTTCCTTTCTATGTAGCGCTCAGATACACATGCTGAACACTATATAAATACGATGTATTTTTTAGGATTTGCATAATTCTGAAACCGTCTTTCCACGTCCCCTGCGAAGCAGTGCAATCTGCCTTCTAAAGAATCTACGACCCTTCATGGCTTTTCCTCAGATGGGATGTGGCCATATAAACCCCAGTTTGCACTCCCATGCTTTATTAGTGGGACTTACCTATTCACTGATCACTCATTCATTTGCAAAATCACTCACTCTATCACTTATTCCCCTGCTGACAATTTCAAGTTGGTAGTGAATTTTAGAAATGAAACCATGGAGACGGACACATAGCTAAGTGGCCTTATCAAGCACCCATATCCTAGCATACAGTACATTCATTACATTATCCCAATTAGATTAGTAAGTTAATGTTGCCTGACAATTCTGATCGCTGAATTCCAAGCTATCATATTCTGAAAGCTGGCTCATAAAGAATGAAAAGTTATTATAATATCTTAGACACCAGTAGAAAGTCAACAGTTTGAGAAAAAAAGAAATGGTAGCCAGAAGAAAGCTTATTTTGTAGTACATTTGCAAGTTAAAAACAAGCACTGGCAAACGTAATAAGTCTGGGCCATGACAAACTGGTGCTATGGTTACATTTGTTTTTATTACAAACATATGCCACGAAAAAAATGAAAAAGATTTAGAAAACAAATAACAATCCTATATCATTTTAATATTACAGTACTGATACTTCGTAGTAGACAGTCCTTCCTCAAACAAAGAACATTTATAAAAACCTTGTTAGGTTTTAATGCACATCACAGGATCAAGACAAAGGGAGTGATTCACACACACCCTTACCAAAGGTCTATGTCACAAGAAGCAAAACATTCATTTGGTTCTCCCAGCCATTAAAACCCCACAGTAATTAGGTTAGGACAATAAGGTATTGACACCTGACACCCTAATCTATGCTTTCCAGCTGTTGTATTCTCAAACCTATTCTCACAAAAAACAAAGTTAGTTTAATGGTATAGACACACCAGTATTAAATAAATATTTTGAAAAAATGGTAGTCAGAATACATTTTATTTGTTAGTATATTGGTAAGTTTAAAATTAATTGCCCGATGTTGGTATCAGTATTATGTTTTAGATTTATTGGTTCAATAATCATTTGTTTATTGTTTTTATCATTTTTGCTCAAATAAAACGTTAAGTATAGTGGGACGTGTATACCAGCATTTACAAAATATAATCAGTCAGAGGAAAGGAACAATTCCACTGCCTGCCCTCTACTGCACTGTGCAGTTGCTGTGAGGCCTTTACTCTGGTTCCTGGAGAAAACATTGGTTTATGGTGAGTGTCTGTGATGGTACTATCGTTTACCACTGGCATCATGGGGCCTCAGCCTTAAAGCACTGCCACTAGATTGCAAAGTTGCTCGGTTTGTTAGTGTGGCTCTCCAGGTATAGCTAGCTTCAGCTCTCAAAGTTACTCCAGGAAGGGTAGTAGATTTGGAAGTGAAAGGCAGCATGACCCAATAATCACACTCAATACATTCAATGTCCTGATACAGCTATTGTTATTTAAAATAATAATTGGTTAGTAAACCTATTACTGAAGCAAGGGCATTAGAATTGTCCACAACACTAAATTATAAAAGGCCCTAGCACTTTGGGGAGCAGAGATATGTCCCTTAAAGTTTTTTTTTAGAAGTTACATGGTACGGCACTTTAGTCCAAATCACATTGGAGTCCAAAGACACTGTTATCCAATGAACCAGAAGTCAGAAGCCATTTGTAATTACTGAAATCATTTAGGCCACTGGTCTTTACTATGATCTCTGCTTCTCAATAACTACAGATATCAGACTGAATATTACAAATGTGTCAAGTGTATTATGATGTATGTGACCTCTGTTCTAAACTCTCAGTGGCCCTTAATTCAAAGGAGGACAGCACTAGGAGCCGTGAACTCGTCAAAAGCTCAGAAACTCGAAACAACACCATCTAAAAAAGAACTAGGATTCTAAATTCGTAAGAAATGTGACTTCTGGATTGACAGGAAAACTGAAAACAAAGTCAAATTTCAAGTGTCGAGTAAACAGGGCTATAGAGGAACCATCAGTGTTGGCCGCTGCCTATTGGATATGGGATTTCCTGGCTCCAGGGTAGGCTCAGTTTCTCAGTAATCCTCATCACAGATCTCAGTCTGTTGGGCACTGCTTTTGTCCTACAAGCCATGTAAGTTCTTCTCACGTAGTTTTAGAATTTGGAGAATGTATGCTTGGGGTGGAGTAAAAAATGTCCAATGCACAGAACCAGGGTCACCCGTACAGTATGATGCACCAAGCACTGCATTCACTCCCCTTGTCCTTCCTATTTGTAAGCCCAGGCTTGGAAGAGAACAATATGTGTTGTGGACAAGGTATACATTTATACTGTAGACACAAATAAACCAGCAGCCGTGCAAGACATGAGATTGTACAGAATTCCATTTCTATGCCTATAATAGAGATAGAAATAAAATCCTACTTATTTCCTCAAGTGAACTTTAAGGTGACTTCTGGGAAATGTATTACCAGTCCCAAGAGGGTAGTGGGTGATGGATCTGCCTACCTTAATCAACCATTTTCCGTGCCATGATAAGAGTCATGGGAGTCAATAAATACCAAAGCTGTCGGTGTGCATCTGCTACTTTAGTATTCAAAGAGTGCTGGGCTGCAACAGGTTGCTCATCCCTAGCATGGACAGCTTGCCTCTCCTACAAACAGGTACCCATTGCAAATTCGGCACTGTGTGCAATATGCATCCACACATCTGCACAGAGAAAAATGCTCCTTACATATGTGTAAATGTAGATATGTGACTCTGCCCCTCATAATTTTATCCTGTACTAATATTTTATCAAATCATGCATGCCATAAGATTTGGAAAATCAAGGAATGTTACATGGAAATATCTTGTTTACTCCTTAGAAATGCTGTGCGGTACGGGAAATTGTCCAATTAAGAATGGTGCAAACAACACGTGATATGGTAAGGGAAATTATTCCTTATTGTTAAATTGAATACCAACTTGTGCTTCAGTTTGACAAACCTAGAGGAAACTGAATAAGTAGGTGCACATTGTTTTTATTATACTGGCTTTAGTATACATTTGGCACATATATTGAGTCGGAATAGCCGAGAATAATGAAATATGCAATCAAAACGTCAGTACATCTATGAACGGTAACAAATAATAGTTTGGACAATCATTGTCAATGTACTGATCCTTGTAGTTTGTGGATCACAGTCTTTTGGAGATGCTATGTTTGTTAATAATCAAGTCTCCATTTTTTTATTCAGATCTATTAGATACACGAGACACAGAAGGAATGCAGCAACTATTCTGATTAACAGCCAAGTGCTTGATTCAGATTTTATTTCTGCACCCATGAAGGTACACCTACTTATCGTAGATTGGTGATCAAGGAAATAGTTGTGCCCCAAAACCATAAAGATAGGCATCTGCTTGCAATATAATACAGCCACAAATTGCTGCAGCAAGGATACATGGTACAATTCCTAAGAGTTGTAACTTGTTGAATAATTCAGAATGTCCCATTAACAAGGGACAAGCTAGCTTGTGCTGCTGATCTAGAACACACCTGTGATGGTCTAGACTACTTTAGCTTTTGAGTTCACTATCTAAGATTTAAAATTGTTTATATTTTACTCTAACAAACCAGAGTTCCAGATTCCAGAATTTTGTTAAATGAGGGCTAGAATAAATGGCTGTTGTGTGTTTCAAAATTCACCAACTCTTGACTTAGTGATGCATAAAATATGAAAACTGTCCGAGTCCTTGGGTAATTCCAGAAGGCCAGATTACTATAGTGAATTTCAAAACACACTCTGTGGCATTATCGAGGTGAGAATTGTGGGTGGGAAAGGCAAGAAATGGTTTTTGAGATAGTTCATGCTCTTTTACTCTCGTTCCTCTGTAGTTCTTCTGTGCAACTGGCATCAAGGTTGGAGTATTGCAACTATTTACAATCATCTCCTCCAGCTCTTTGTTTCTGGTCTTGACTGTGCTATTTCGAAATCCCTGCCCATTGTATTTGATGGAGATTCGTGTTTACCTATGTTAACGTTAGGCTTTATCCAAAGGCAATTTAGGGATGTCTGTATCTCTCTTCATATTTATATAGTCTAAATTGGTCTGGTTGGTAGCTTCCAACATGAACTAAAAGTGCTATTGCATTGTGCAAGAGAAATACCAGATGATTTAGCTACACAGAATGTATAACTACTTTCACATAATTTGACTGTTGGTAGAACACTCTCTAATTTATTTTAATATAAACCAGAATATGTTGCATGTGCTGCTCTTGCTGCGTTTGTTGCTTTGTTTTTTTTCTTTCCCTCAGCTTCTTCATTCCGATGAGATACAGAAGTGGATAACAATCTAAATCATGTGCTTATATAGCTGGGAAGGACAGGCTTGTGTTGGTGACTGTCATTTCATATGCTATCAGGTAAGACATATATAGGTGCATTTTATGCTGCAACAATGTATATTGGATGTGTTTTAATTTATTAAAGAAATTTCACGTACTAAGGCAGTACTAAATGAAATTACTAATAATATTCTTAATCAGCGCATTGACTAACTTCTATATTTAATAACCCCAATTTGGGTTGTATATCTGTCTTATTTTTTGTATATTCGTCAATAACTTAGTAAGACTGCCTGTTTGTTTTAATGTATTATTGATGTATTTAAACTTTCTCCTCCATACTCATGAACTAATTTTTGACAATATGAAGTAAAGATAAATTGTTGTGCACAGTTTGTATGTTAAGGCAATTTAATCTTATAAACAGGTTGGATGAATACAAGAACCTAGTGTAGCAGCAGGTTTATACTTTATACTAATTTATTTTATGTTATTATAACATACTTTTGTATATATTATACTCTGGCATCATAATATATAGCCATAGAGAACTGTGATTAAGAAACCAGTATTGGTCACCCTTCTCTCAGTCCATACTTTTCTTCTCTCTTTGCAAATTAGATGCATTAAAATGTGGATGTACCTATAGCTCTTTTAAAACCACCAACCAGAGGATACATGCAGTTGACAATGACCCTGTGTAGGGTGATGCTGATGTTCTTTTGATAGAATGTATGGCAGCAGGCAGCAGTGACGAGGAATTAAAAGCATCATTTGATGCCATGCAAAAGACTATAATGGAACAACGTGTCACATCATAGAATTGTCTGTCTTTATTTATATCTAAGAACGCATAGTGTCTGGACAAGTAAACCTACCATGATAATGTCTTCTAGTAAAACCAGAAGCATTGTATAACAATATATTCTTATTCCCATAAGAGTTTAACAGCTGTTGAACTTACTTGCAACAATAAACATAAACATAAACAAAAATGTTTATCTTTTGTCTTCTAATTCAAAACCAATGTGTCTCCTACATTATAGGTGTCTGCAGGAGCCGCTTTGACTTAGCTAGTCTACATTTAGTGTTACAAAAAATAAGAACTGAGTTTTCTTCACAAACCATTGGAAGACTGCTGACTTTTTAATGGTCTTAAATTATGCTGGTTAGCACAAAACAAATAGAGCTCTGAACATTATTTAATACCCATTGTAGTGGTATACAGTTACAGGAAATAGATATTATCAGCGTGATTGCTTCTTGGGTTTGATCCAAGACTTCCGGAGAGCAACACGTGATGATTCAGATAGAGGACAGCGAACCCCTCCACTCTGTGCTAATCTCATGCTCCTTCTAGCGTGCCATTTCTCTGAAACATTTCTGACTTTATTTTTATATACTAATTGCATCATGTGGATGAACCCTCACTATCCACTTTAAATCTCCACATATCTTGTGCCACATCAGTCCCTGCTAACACTCACATTGCTCATTTGGCTTTCATCATATCTTATTCGATTATTATGAGTATCTATGTTAATAACACTGTTTGAGCAACTGGTTCCTTAAATATATACTTAATGCATAGTCTAGACGCAAGTCATTTTAATAATACCGACATCAAACCTGTTGAATAAAAGTATGTTGCTCTTCTAATAACAACAAAATGCACAATCAGGGCAATACTGATGCAAAATGCTCCTGTCAAGAATACCACTATCAATCTCTGTACTGAGGATTAAGGTAAAAGATTTTAAGAAGTGAGAACTGTTAGCACTATATTGAAGGTCAGTGCTTTCCTTAAAGGACTATTCAGACCCTGGTCATCTGAGTGAGATCTTGTATAATCTCGACCCAATCTATGATACTATGGGTTTATGGATGGCCCCCGGCCTCAGTTCTCTGGAGATTTCCAATTCAGCAAAAGTGAGGCTCAGAAAACCTCACTGGTCATAATTCACCTAATTGGAAATTCTGTAATGGGAAAATTCAG
Organism: Calotriton arnoldi; assembly: GCA_963921515.1. NCBI lineage: Eukaryota > Metazoa > Chordata > Amphibia > Caudata > Salamandridae > Calotriton > Calotriton arnoldi. The sequence goes on from CAWUFW010005899.1 coordinate 39,105, forward strand.
TCTGTCTGCTGCATGAGTGAGTGAGGAGTAACTGAAAATCTTTACAGGTAGGGTAGAGTAAAATATGAAACAGCTAATTTCAAGCGCAAGAAGTTTATCATTTTAAATTAAAATTTCAGAATATAGTCATCACAGAAAATGTATAACTGCTAAGAGCCGACAGAGAGCCTATCCCTGTTGGGATAGAGAACCAGGGATCAAAACATTCAAGGTCTAGTTTGTAGTATATATGGTCAGATGCGCTGAGCCACAGACAATTTGGTGGAGCATGCCAATATCCTTACACTCATTTAAATAACAAATGCCAAGAATTTAAAAACAAGGGACGTGTTAAAACGTTGCATGGGAAGAGCACAGACGACACGTGTCATTAATTAAATAAAGAATGAGGCTTTTGAGTTATAAAATGGAAGCACGTTTCTCCATGTATACTAAGGAAGTATTATATTTCAATCAATCCATGGGATATGTGAAATCTAGCTTTAATTTCATTCATATTCAATTTCAGCACCCCTTCTGCACATCTTCATGCTTAACCACAGGATTATTTACATTCACCTAACACAGAAAGTGGAATTGTGTAGTGTTTTGAGTTAGCTACCTGTTGTTCTTTGCAACCTGAGTGTTTTGCAACAACTACTTTTAAAGGTGGGTTTAACCCACTATAGCTGAATATGCTAAAATCTGTCGCTAATCATCCCGCCTTAAACCGTGGCCACTAGAAATATGCAATAATGAAGGGTCACATTATGACACAGCATTACCTAACTTTACAGCAATGAAAGACAAATCATATGTCATATCATGATTATTAAGAGAACTTCGTATGGATACCCTATGGCTTTACTGTTTAGCTATTATGGTATTTCAGCACACATATACATTGATAAAAAAAGTACTCCAAGCACTATACACGATAGGCTTGTTTTAAAAAAAAAAAGAATTCTATAACATTCACCAGACAATATAAAAAATGTTATTCACGAAACACTAATTATTTTGTCTTGAATCAAAGTGTATAAACTCAATATCAATGACAGTGTTCTCCATAGACTCCAGAGGAAATAAGATTGTATAATGTCTGTGCAGTATTGTAATCAGAAAAGTACAGGCACACTGCAGGAAAGTGCTGCTTTTTGACATGGTCACTCCAACTTCGTGCCTGCTATTAGATGCAATTTTGACAGAAAGGGCACTGGGTTCCTGTTTACCAGGTCCCCAGAGCCAGATTTATTTCCCTAAACTGTGCAATTGTACCCCAATTGACAATACCATTAGCACCCTCTGTAAGTCCCTAGTAAATGGTACCATTGGTACGTAGGGCATTAGGTACTAAAGAGGGTCTCTAAGGGCTGCAGCATGAATTGTGCCACCCTAAGGGACCCTTCACAAAACCCCATGCAGACTGCCATTGCGAGCTGCATGTCTTGGCGCAGGCAAAAGTGAGAAAACAGCTTGGCACACAGCCCTGTGTGCCATGTCTGCAAACACTAAATGCAGTATAGGTAAGTCACCCCTACAGAAGGCCTCACAGCCCTAAGGCAGGGTGCACTTTACTACGTGTGGGCAGATATGCCCCATGTGCTGGCCAGTTCAATTCCTGCCAGTACAAGTGACCAGGGAAGCCATTTGAAATAGATGTGCTGGACACTGGTTAAAAACGAGTTCCCCAGCTACATGATGGCTTCAATGAAATCAAAGATGTTTGATATCAAACATTTTGTATTAATAAACACACACTGATTCATTTATTAAAACATGCACCCAGAGTGCACCTTAGAGGTGCCCCCTGAAAACCTACCCACAACTAGTGTGCTGGCTGACTGGTTCTGACCAGCCTGCCACCACAGATGGGGTTCTGACCCCCAGGAGTGAAGGCCTATGCTCTCAGGAGGTCAGGAGCAAAGCCTGCTCTGATAGGAGGTATTTACACACCTTTTCAACAGGATGACCTGTAACTTTGAATTCCAAGGCAGGGAGCTTCAAAGAGCCTGCCACCTTTGGTATGCAAATCTGGCTTCCTTCATAGTTGACTGGTTGCCAACCCCCCTGACAAGGGTCCATTTGGCTTCTGGACAGGCGGGAAAATTATTAGTCAAAGAGGCGTTTCCACCCTCTGGCTATTTCCTCCCCAAAGGTGGGCTACCTGAATGTGGATACAACATTTAAAAGACTGCCATCTTGGTTTTGGTAGAATTAGGAACTCTGGGACAGGGTTATGCCCACTTCCCACAGAAAATGGTTATATAGGGGACTTAGTGACCCCAAAGGTAAGTAGCCCATTGGCTACTACCCTACACTTCTTAACATCCCTAAATCTAGTATTGAGAGGAGCCCCTAGCACCAGGAAATCAGATTCCTGCTGACCTAAGAAGAAGAAGGACACAGAAGAGCCACAAGAAGTAAGCGATGTGGAGAAGCAACCGACTTGGTGCCAACCCTGCTAGCCTGTCTACTGTTCTCAACAAACTTGCACCAAAGCCATCCCGCCCTGTGGCTGCTGTGCCTCCAAAAGCCTGGGATGACTGCCTGCTTTCAACTAAGACCCAGGAACTCCTGTGGAGTAGCGGAGCTGGGAAAGCACCACTGCATCCATGCCTCCTAGTCTGAGTTGAAGTGGTGCATTGGTGCCAGTGTGGTCCCCCGACCCTCCAGAGACAAAAACCACATTGGGTTTACCCACAGTGGAGTCACCACCACCGCCTGCAGTCTCTTTGTGTAGGCCCCCTCTACCTCTAGTGCCTCCAGTGATGAAAACCCAATGCCTGAGAACACCTCTTCACCTTGCTGCCCTGGCCCGAGGAGAAGGAGACCAAAGGTGTCCCCACATCCCCAAGCATCATGAGACCTAAGCCCCTATGTTAATTCAGCCTGACTGGTCTCCCAGTCCCAGCTTGCAGCCTCATTGCAACTGGTCCATCCCCCATTAAAGTGAATGAGACACCCGACACCGTAATACACCTCTGCACCCAGACGCCCCAGTGCTGCCCGAGGTGACCTGTTGGTGCTGCCTTAGACCTTGCCCCATACTTACCTCAAGTATAGGAGATTGGTCCCGTAAGTTGCTGTGAAGTACCTGTATGCAGTGTATGTCTTTCATCCATAGGCTAACCTTACCACTTCAGAAATTGCAGTGTCCATTTTTAAAAAAATGTCAACATTCATAACTCAAAACGTACTTACCTGATTTTGATGATCTTGGTGCCTAAAGTTATATAAAGATAATTTTTTTTTTTTGTGGAGTTTTATATAGCGGGAACTCAACCCAAAGGTATCAGAGCACTTTACATCAGCACCAGTTGCGTTACAGATGGACATATTCATTTTGTTAGGTTCTGGGAGATTAAGTGATTTGCTCAGAATCACATGATGTTGAGCGTCCCTGCCGAGACTTGAACCCGGTTCCCCAGCTTTGAGGTCGACTGTGTGTGTCATTTATTGACTGTGTGTATGCATCAAATGTCTTACACTCCTCTCTGATAAGCCTAAAGCTGCTCAAATGCACTATCCCCTAAGATATCACATTGAGTTTGCTAGAGCAAGCCCCTGTCCACTTATAAGGAATACCTGGACTCTTCGCACTGTATGCCTCTTTTTGGTATACTATATAAAAAGCCATAATTCCTACATCAACCATTCTTTTAATAAATGATACATTATTTTTATACTGCGTCTTAAATAGAAGGAGGTTTTTTTGTGGTTCTGTAAAATCTGACTAACCTTTTGAAATCAACACTGTTTTGATAACATTGTGATACAAGCAGCTATGACAAATATATTTTGCTGAAATCTTAAGAATATATAGCAGATTTCTGACATCCAGGCAATCAATAACTATGCTGAATTTACTGTATCAGTGTAATTTGAAAATTCCTGTCTATTGTTGTGGCTCATTGTTACAAAGGTTTTCTACTCTGAGAGTAATATGACTCTATTAGTATAAACAAATGTGCATTCCTCCCAACCTTTTCTGACCCAAAGCAGAAGAGAGAGTATTGGAAAATTTCCAAGTGAGATTCAAAGCATTAAAACCCAGTGAATTTTCAACTGTGTCCTATTCAATCATGAGCACAGTGTGAACAGGGAGGTTCTGAAAGGATTGTTTGAATTAAGCAACCATATGCTTACCATGTTGAAAGTCTTTTGGCATATCACTATTGTGAAAGGGTGAAGATGCTAGTTGTGTCTGATATTCCAAATCACAAGCATGGATATATTTAAAACATAAACAGATCGGACGGGCCTGGACTAAGGCCATATATAGCAATAAGTGGATGTGGATGGCAAGGAGGAATAGATTTCACAAGTTCTCACTCATCTTCACTTATTCATAATGGGAAGTGGATCCATTCTATGATGCCCTACAACACCCACTGGGCTTATTTTAATCATCAACCTATTAAATACCACACTATAGTACATTCATCATAATAGTATCTATTGAAAATGAACAAATTTAGGAAAACAAGAGAGAGCTATGGTATCTTCTGTCTGGACATCCTTCCTCTATAAAGTGCTGCACGAGACCTACAGAACACAAATAATCGTTTGTATCTTTGAAAAAGTCTCAATAAGTGGCAATTTTCATATCCACTGCAAATTCCCTGATCTTGTGTACTGCAGTGCATACTTTGCATTAATGTACACCTAATACTTTTAGCATAACGCACCACCCACCCGAAACATTTAGTTTTTTAATGAATGAAGTGAATAACAATTCACATGCACATGTTTATGATTTTCTAAGGTTTGTTATTCATTAGGCTAAAATTCTCTTTATTTTGTTTTGAATACGCAAGGTAGTATGGATAAGCCATAACACAATGCCAATTAGGTAATGGCATGCAGCACTTCATTGTCACATTTCAGCCAACAAGCAAACCTTTCATTTATTTATTTTGTTGTTACACAATAGATCAACGTGTCACCTTCTTGACACTTTGCAGCACTACAGTTTAGAAAAAATACTGTAATGGGCATATTCTTTCTCCCCAGTTGGTTAATGGTTAACATTCCTCATTGCTCTAAAGAACACTTGGCAACTATAGTGCTTTTTTATGCCAAATGGTGTAACGTATGTTGATATGATTCTACTTCTAACGACAGTTGAAAAGAAAGAAGAGTAAGATGACATCGTCATTCATACAGCGCATGATACCAAGTAGGACTGGTTGCTAAAAAGAGTGAATCTGTCTTCTAAGCTGTGAAGAACAAGAAACAGAGGAAGTCATATAAGGTGAGGTATTGCTTCAGATTTGTTGTTGCTAAAATGCTAGTCATAGGTGTGACTAATCCTGTTGTAGTGTTTGGTTCAGCTCAGTATTTATGGTAACAAAAGACACTACTGTGAAAGTGAGGTTCTATGGTGACTACTTTGAGTGACATATGTCATCCAGACAGATGCCAATTCCTTGAGCTTGTGCACACATTAAGGGCTCATTTTTTAATCACATTTGATTTAAGGGCTGCATCTTGGTAGATTGGTCTGACTGATGGTGCCCAGGGAGGGACCTATGTCTGTAAGCCAATATGAAGGAAATTCAATGACCGGTAATGGGGGATAAAGGTCACAGTCTTAGGCCCTTATTACAAGTATGGTGGTCCTCCAGTGGTAGCAGCACCACGCTGTCCGCTGGAGGACCACCAAAGTCGTGGTGCGCCTGTTCTCTAGATTACGAGTGCAATCCTGGGCAGGCGGATAGTACGGGGCAGTCTGACAGCGGCGGTCTGTTAGGCTCATAGGAGAGCCTAACATGCAGACCGCTGCAGTGAGAGCACGGACTGCACGTTCCTGCATATTGTGGCATGCATTTCACACCATGCAGGAACTGAGGGTGAAATACCAGGGAGGCATAACATGTACTCCTGCATGCACCCCCAGGCCCAGGAGCATCACAGGGCCCTGTTAGGTGCCCCTTAGTTGCCTCTCTACCACCCTTTTCATGGCAGGCTCACCGCCATGAAAGGGGCGGTGAAGAGCCAACTCAGAATATGTTCGGCGGTGCCGCAGCAGCACCACCAGCAAGTTGTAGCTCTTGAATGCTGTGTGACCACCACGGGATCCTGGATCCCCGGCGTTCGCAGTGGTCCTGTGGTGGGCTGACCGCCACACTCGTAATACTGTGGGCTAATACTAATAAGTCCCTTAGTGTGGTTTCTCACTGAGCGCCACTTTATGATTGGGAGGGACAACAAAGGTAAAGAGTTTCCAATAATGGTAACATCGGCTACTCTGTGTTACTTTGGCCCAGTTAACAAGATAATTATTTGGGGAGAAAGTGTGCTTGTTGAGTGTAAGAAACCAACCAAACAAAATAGTAAAAATACTAGTAATCAAAGGTATGAGTCAAGTTTTATCCAAAGATACAAATGTAATAACTCAAAGTTATAGACATGGAAAAAGAATCCACGTGAAATCAAATAAATAAGAAAAAGACTTTCAGTGTTAGATTAGTGGGAAATTTAAAAAGTGTGAAAAATGATTAAAGGTTTCCATAAAAGTCATATAGCAACCTTTTCAGGCTCAGTCTTGAGGGTATTCAGTTAGATACAATAAGATAGTCGGCACTGGTCACTGGGTGCATATTTGCATGTATTAACGTTTTTGGGATTAAAAATTCTTCCAGATAGGCAAATCTGGATGCTATACTGAAGGTGTGCCTCAGGACAGTCAGATGCTTTGTAAAGTAACCCTTGGTGAACTCCAGACACCTAGTCTAAAAATCAATGATCAGGAAAAGGACATTTCAAATGCATGGTAGACTGTCCCTTGATCAGTTCTACACTTGGCAGTTCTAAAGTATCGGTTGAGTCAGTACTTTTACCCAGAAGGCTATATCTGACATGGGAAGCTTAAAGTATGATACATTTGTCTCAACATCTTAGTCAGCAGGTTTTATAGAGTTGATTTTTTTTTTAACAGAACAAAACAATTCATGAGTCTGTCAAGGCTGTGCTTTGGTTGAAAGAATGCTCTTGTGTCCGCAGAGTCATCCACAGCTGGCAATGTTGCCTGTTTTACTCCACAAAAGCCTCACAAATTCGAACTTTTAATGTAAAGTAATGTTTCCAAAAGCTAGTTATTTCCCTTCTGTTCATGGTGAACCAAGTTCTCTTGAACACATTTGTTGGGGTATTTTTCCATAGCCCCCTCAAACTGATACAGGTCCATTGATGCTTTCTATTTTCACATCAGCTGTGAAATGCCTTGCTTGCAAGCTGACTGTCAGCTTACAGTCACATGTAAGTAAGTAAATGTAAGTCCGTTTTTATATAGCGCAGCTACTCACCCTTACGGGTCTCAAGGCGCTGGGGGCCGTAGTGGAAATTAAGTGAGCTATTGCCCAGAGTCACATGGTGCTGAGCTGAGCTGCCACCAGAGCCGGGGATCGAACCGTGAACCCTGTGCTCCGAAGTCAGCTGCCCTGGCCGCTGCACCACACCTCTCCACTGGGCACCCAGGGCAAAGTTACCCCACCAGGCAAAATACGGTATTGAGAGCAGACCCCCAACAGACCAAGACCCAAAAGTTCCTGAGGATCTGTTATGCCAGCTGCTTCCAAAAGTCCCTCAAAGAGTCTCCGGGGGAGTGAATTATTATAGAGTTTGTATCTAACCTTCCAGTTTTCACCCAACAGGTAAAGCAGGATTTCCTAGGGGCTGCACAGGTACCAGCTGTTTTTAATGGGAGGTACCCATAAACTAATCATAATTGTTTTTCAGTTATCCTCACTCCCTGATTTCTAATAGTATGATGTTGTTTCTTCTTCAGACTAGAGAGCTAGTGGCATTCATTTTATGTCACAATTGAATACAGATCACAGGGGTTGTGAATTCAAGGCAACTTCCTTCATCTTTGGGTAAGGTTCATATCTTTCAAAGTTGCAAGCTCTACTGTAAAATAAAGATTTGGGAATGACCATCAAAACATACAGAGGCTCTCATTATTCTTCTACCTTGAAAGAATGATCACCCCAGATCTGTGTGTAGCTCCCACAATTTAAAGATTAGGACATTTGGAGGTTATGCATGTGAGGATCTTCTGCCTGTTCCAAACCCCCAGGTGTCTGTACTGTGCTTCCATTTTAGACTTCTACTAATACCTATATGTTTGCTACAATCCTTATTTGATTTTTTTTTTACAATTTATTAAACCAGTAGCCCATTTGCAAAAACACATATGATATGATTTGTGTTGTAGCAAGGTCTTCAAACACACAAAAAAATGATGGAAGAAATGCTTGCAAATAGTCTAAATACTGGTAATCACTCACAGTGGCATTCCAACCCACCATTTTTCTCCCACTGACCTACTCTGGAGAGTGGCCCACCTTATGTAAATCAGTACTGGCCCTGCTCCAAAGTATATGGTAATTGACACCACTTTGAGACTTCCCGCGATGTGCTGTACAACAAGGCCACAGTCCTAACGACCCTGAAATGGGAGGCATCTTTTTTCACGTTTAAACCAGCAACAAGTCACTCACACAAGGGTGGTTCTTTCTTTCGCCGTTTTATTATTTTTGTATGGGCCTTAAATCTTGCAGAAGAGTGAAGAGGGCACACAAACAGGAAGTGATCTCAAGAACAGTATTGAAACATATGAAAGTCAGGTATGTAGCTATAGCAGATATAAGCCAAACTACTTGGGATATGGGTATGACTCACAGAGAATGTCAACATGGGGAATGGTTAGAGTTTTTGATTTTCTCTATAAAATGAAAAGCTGCGCCCACAGACCTTTAAGTGTGTGAAGTAAGAATATGTAAATCCCTTTTCCAAAAGGAGAAGAGTTGTTCTCACTTCCAGGAGGATGTTTCCTGGGATAGAACACTTGCATTCTAAAGCTAGATAAGACAGTTTCCTGACCTTCCCATACCTTCATTCACAGCCACAAATTAAGTTTGCTGCTCATGCCATGTGCCCTGCTTTTATGGAGCCCAAAGTGCCACAAAACAACGATGTTAGTAGCTGTGGACCCTGAGAGGACATAGGAGATCAGAAGGTAAACAACTTTTGTTGCTTAACCATCAGAAATAAATATTCATAGTTCTGGGTGACACAGGAGAAATAAGAAACATTAGAATACATGTGTGGGCACTGGACAAAGTGTGCCGTAGACATTTTCATAAAGCAAACATTGTGAAGATGTACTAAGAATGGGAACCCCTAAACTCTTGAACCTGCTTTTCTTAATTCAAAATGTGTGCAGACCTCAAATGCAGGATTCCTGCTCCTTTAAACCGCACCCAAAAAAAGTCCATAATGATCCACAATTTTTGGGAATATTTAGTGTCCTCTATTGTCTCCAAATTCTGTTCTAAGCTTTTTCTCAACTTTGCAAACCCAATCATTGTGAGCTCTTGCCATTCAAATATGAAACTGCAGAACTCTATTCAGTCTGATCCTGAGAACATAATTCAATACCCTTTCTGCTGTGTTTTAATTTGAATATAGTAAATGCCTCAAATGGACCCCCATGGTTTAAATAAAAAAATAGAAATAAAATATTTTGCGGTGCCTATGAATTATTTTCGAGATTTGCAAACCTTGCCACCTAAAATGTTGTCTGGAGCTCATGGGGCCTGCCTCAGTATGCCATTTTAGGTGGCAAGTTTAATGAATCCAGAGCAAGCTTCACTATCACTTGCAGCACAATTTGGGGGTTACCTGTCGTGACTTTGGAACTGCAAACCCTGTTTTAACAGAGTTAATGGATAGAAGCTTGCCCTGAGTAATCAATGCATGATCAGGGTTTATAGAACTTGTGAGTCATAGGGAAACTAAAAACCTAGCTCTGAGATCTGCGATTCCTCAATTTTTAAATAGAAAAAACAGGGTCAGGCTTTGTAGGGATACTCCCATGCACTGCGGGGTTTGACTGTCAACAATAGGTTGGATGCAGGGCCTGGCTGTAGACCGTGCTATCCGGCAATCCCCCACTGTGCACGGCTGAAGTCCATGCAGCAAGGGTTTAACACCTACGGCAAGTTGGGCACAGGGCTTGGCAACCACCCAGGCTTTGTACTCAACCCTTGCGGCTAACATCTGAAGGCTGTGCTGAACAGGTATTGGCCATCTACAAGTGTTTGGCCACAGGGCCTTGCAAAAGGACATGCCCTGCACCCAATCTTGCTGCGCTTGCACAAAGGCTTAGTGCAAAATGCATGACAGCCCACATCAGGTTAGGTGTAGGGAATGGCTGCGCCCAACCCCTGCTGTGCACACCCAAAGACCATGTGCAAAGGTGTTGGAAATAAAGTGGTTCATTAAAAATCCAATACATCCACTGGAAAAAATGCAGCTAAAATCTGAGGTATGGATTCAGCTCCAAAGTGCAAAACCACTGAAATTAGCTAGATATAGAATGCAGTGCACACAACACTCACTATAATTGCCGCTGCCTTCCATGCGCAAAACATGCATTTGCCAATGGCAGTGGAAAAAAGGTGATCATGCGAGAGTTAAACAGGGCTGGCAACATCGGTTATGTTGTGTGCTGTGTGCACTGCATACCATAAGTGGTGAATTTCAGTGGTTGTGTGCATTTGAGCCAGAAGCATAGCTCAGTTTTTAACTGTAGGTTTTCAGTGAATTAATGCATATGTTGGTATAGTTAGCAATGTTTGGCACAGACGCATGATAAATATCTTGGATCGTCCGAAAAGGAGGACATTTTGTTTGTTATGTGCCAAATGAGGTTTTGCATGTCATTGATTTAGGGATGGTCCTGAAGTATAAAAGAATTCTACATTCCGTTTTAGCAGCTAACATATTTTAGTTAAACTAAAAAGTCAACAAAATAATGGCACATCATTCTAATAACAAATCCCTTATTGTCTCTTGGCTATTGCTGTGTTTGATCAACGCTGAACCCTGCTATCAAATATATATCTAAATATTTAATTTGACAATCATTTTAAAAATACATTTCCCTAGCAAAACGTGTGTTAAATGAGCATGCCTTTATTACAATGCATTGATCCGGTCTCCCTTTTAACTCTTATTCACCTTCCCTAAGGGCCCAGTTAAGCAGCTTTCATCCATTGTACTGAGAGCCTGACTCATTGCAGAGTATAATTTTCTTATTTTAGAATCAAAAGAGCCTGGAGCCTTTCTCTGCATTTTCCTAATCAGTTGCCAATTTGCGCCTTGACAGTTGCACATTACCCCAGATTGCATGTTTATAGCTGATTTAGAAGGTGTCATTTTTTTCCACCGAGCATAGCTAAATAGGGAGGGCAAACGCAAGTTCTCTCTTCCTGGTGTCGATCAAATGTGAAAAAGAGAAGTGCTAGAATCCGGAATTCCCTAACCCAATTATCTTTTTTCTTGGGAGCACTAATCAATACGATGATTAAAGGCTTCAGGACGGAAGTCTGCGCATTTGTGATATTTAATTGCCACTTCTTTCACCAATCAACCTGTGTTTAGAACGCCTGTGTTGAACAGATAGTGGAAATTAAATTAGAAGCATGGAGAATTAGCTAGACGTGGAAGAAATATGCTGTAGCAAATAAAAATGCATCTCCATAAATTGCATGTTTGTGTTTTTTTCCCCAGAAATGTCCTCCTCCTGTCGATAATTGTTTCGGAAGCCATTGTGCTGAACTCTGGCCGTCTATTGTGATGAAACTCAGGTGAAAAAGACTTGAAACCCCTCATCAGTCACACAGGATATCAAACACAATCGGATGCTTCTCCCTGATGTTAAGAAGATGTCTTTACTATTGTTGAGAGGAGATCTATCTCTTGATGCCCTTTTGAGAATGACCACAATGGAAGTAGATTATGCACCTGAAAGACCGCAAAGAGAAAGTAACCCTTCTGATATAAATTGCTCACATATATTGAAGCAAGTAAATATTGTGTGGGAAGCATTTTAAATAACCTTTGGCACAAATCCCGAAAGAGAATGAAAGCAACAGCTTAATATAGTGCCTTTCATGGAGAGATGCAGATGACATGGGCAGCAATGCTACACATATGTTGAAACACAGTCGCTACATGGCCTGAAGGAAGCACCTGTTATCTCTGAGTTCTTTTGAATATGTTGATCTACCTTGTAAACTTGCGAGAGTTGGAGAGTAATTAGGGTTCCTCAGTACAGAGGTTGGGGTGGTGGTTAATTAATATGCCACAGAATGAAGGTTGGGGGGATGTATTAGGATTCCACACTATAACGTTGAAGAGTACATCAATTATGATTCTGCACTGTGAAGATTGCATAGGAAGTTCATTATGATTCATTAGGATGGAGATTGAGGTTGAGGTGGGGGTTGATTATGATTCTGCACTGTGAAGGTTGAGGGAGAACTTTATTATGGTTCAGTAGGATGGAGGTTGAGGCTGATTATGATTCATTGTTATGAAGGGTGATGTGGGAATTTATTATGGTATGCATTGAAAAGGTTGAGGATGAAGTTTATTATAATTTAGCACTATAAAGGTTGAGGGCGATTTTGATTGATTATCAAGTGTCGAAGCCTTTGAGCCATTCACATTGATCATTAGTATTTAAAGAAGGAAAGTCAAATATATAGTAGTTTTGAAGCCAGCCTTCAGATTTGTAATCAGGTATGGGGATACGTGATAAGTTAGGTAAGACTGAATTGATTATCTTCTCAGTACAAGGACTACATGTACTTCAACAGGTCCCTTCAGTAACATGGTACCTTTCATGGCAAGTTGTGTGAAATATAGTATATGAAAACTCTGTCGCTCATCACAACATTACAGTAGTAAACAGTTGTAAAATTTCCCAATTAGCTTGAAAATGAGGTTATCAGGTGTAGTCACATTTACATGACCATATTAAAGGAGTAAATGGATAGATATTCTATAATTCATAAGGTTTAAAACATGAAAAAGAGACCACTTCCTGAGTTAGCAAAGAATTCAATATTTCTTCAAAATTCTTTGATCGAAGCATTGGGAATTTCATTGACATGAATTTGCAGGTCATAATAATTCAGTTAAAATGAAGCATGAGTTTTCTTAAGCGAAAATCACTACAGGCAACTGTACATCAAGGCTTTGCATACCTTTCATTCATAACAGCCCATCTAACTAAAAATAATTTCACCTTACCATATAAAATGGTTTCTAACTATAGGAATATATAGCTAAACAATCTAGCATAAAAAATGGAGGAACACTGAAGAATTTATCATACACATGGCAGTGAGTTCTCTGATACATTAATGAATTTAAGTTGCTGGATTTAAAGAATACTGTTTGTCTGTTTCATTCTAGTGAATCTGAGAATTCAATTCATAATGTATAAGTGAATAATGTTTGGGTGGATTTATACAGACACACATGAAATCCATCGATTGTAGTGTGCGATACCAAAAATAAGTTACCTCTGACATTAATTCTATCGCACTTTGCTTGCAGCAGTGACATTTTTCTTCACAATTTATTTATCCTTTGACATCATGGGACTAAAGAGCTGGGTTGTGAATCTTACTTTGCCTACCATCAAATATACATCACAAGGTGCACTTACCAGCATAGTCAGTCCCACTTTCAGAACTAATGGCATTGCCAAAATTACCTCAAGCAATTTTTTAATGGTGGCTGGTAGAAATGTGCCATGTAGAGAGAGAGAAAGTTACATGCATTTTCTGGTGTTGGGTGGTTCACTATTGAATACCTCAAGGGAAGTTGAGCTTAAATGTCACCTGAAGCTTGTAACTATTATATCATTAATGTTGTCATCAGGAAACATGACAGGTAGCAGAAGACGTATTCAAAATTGATCAATCGAAATTAATGAAAGGAACTTAATGTTCCGTAGATTTGTTAATGTGTGTTTACAACATAAGCCTAAGCCACTGCTGGTGCAATTTTATGGACTGCTACAAAACAAATATCACAATTGATATGCATTAGACAACTCATATATGCTTACATTAGATTACAAGGATTGTTTTTTACTCCTATTAATTTTTTAATAGAAGTTGGATGAACTGTTTACGGAGCGATTCTTCACCTGCAATCTCCAAATATCATTTTCACTTTCTACCAATAAAAGAGGAGTACTAATAAAAAAATTAGATGGCACACAAGAAAGACAAGGGTCATTCAAATGGTACAATAAAAATGCTTTCTGCTAAGTGCAGCTGCCTTAGTTAATTCCCATAATCTACTCAAAAAGCACATTTTTAATTGACTAGTCAGCCAGGTTTATAGTGTTTGTCCTTAATCTTTTTTGTGATTGTAGGTTGTATTCCAATAATTTCAAGTCTTAGTATTTTGGTGTATTGGAACAGCACACACACCTTTACTGTTGATATTGTTGTGAATGCATTCCCTGATGAGGAGGACGATGTTGCTTTTTTGGTTTTCCCTGATCCAGTCTTTAAGGGCCATGTAATATTGTTAAAGTAAGAAGCTTCTTTCAGTTGTTCGGTGTGAGATGACTCCACTTAGTCTCTACTCCCTAGAGACAGCAAGAACAATCTTGCTTATTTTTGCTACAGTTGTAAATTTAGAACTAGCCCTTTGAAAGAATTTTCCACTCTGCGTCTGACCCACATTCCCTCATAACACAGGTGCCCTTGGATGATATATTAACATCAAAGTGGAGGATCCCCATTTTACTAGTCCACCCTACATAATCACTGGTGAGTTAGGGGTATCATACTGTGTTTCTTCATTTGCTTCATACAACACCTCTATGGAGCTCAGACCACCAAATAAAGTTTTAGTTTTTAAAAGTAAATTAGATCCAAGATCACTATAAAAACCCCAATGTACATAATATGGTACTGACTGAATTTCCCAGGCTCGTGATATAAAAAAATGACAAGCCTGTCTAGCCTGCTTATACATTTAAAATGTTACCTTTTCTGAGCTTTTCTTACTCTTCTTTGCTGTTTTTAGTGGTGTGGTTTACTAATTTCTGTTTCTCGAAGGATGGGTTTCCTGGTACTTTTGAAAGATTTACAAAGGTCTAGATTTCCAGTCAGGAAAGTTTTGGCCCCTCATAGAAACAGTGTTTGCTTTATGTATTTATATACCAGCCAGGGCCATTTGGAAAAAATGCTAAGAAATACACTGAAAGAAATAGTAAGTCATGCCATTAATGTAACAGCAGTAAAGGGAGCAAAGCAAAAAGCTACCTGGAAAAGAGGACATTTTAGTAAAAAAAAGATTAAATAGGTTATTTTTAACAGTGTGGCTCGCTCAACTGGCTAACTTATAGGATAGGATCCTATACTTCCTATTCTCAAAGAGCATATTTTCCAAAGTATTGTAATATAACAAAAAGTGTACGTTTACATAAAACATGTTAATGTATTTCTTGAGAACTGCATGCATATTAACATACTAACAAAAGAAGACACACAGTAATTTTTCACTGAGTCTACTTATGAATAACCTTGGCTAACAAAACTTACAATTTATGTGGAATGTTTATTGCTTCACTTGCAAACTGACTAACCAAGTAAATGAACTAACCAACTAACAAGAAACTAAAGCATGCTGTACTAACCAGTGTTGTCTGAACATTTACTAACCCTGGAAGGCAAACACAGCCTTCTTTTAATTCTCTATTTTTTGTTACTAACACCTTTCTAATTCTACTGGCTGTTTTAGAGTGTGCACTAACTTTGTGGCATTTTCTTTCCTATTTACCTTTTTTATATGTCCAGTATGTATTCTAACTGAGTGGAAATGATGGAAATGTAAGACGTTTTTTTTTTACTAACACACTTTACTAATAACTTTACTAATATCTTAACACAGTACTAACACATACTAAAATGCACTATAAACAATTATATGCTATTCTGAATGCCATATGAACAATGTGGACTTAATTATTTCTATGCAGTTCCAGTTGGTGTATTTAGTTATTCATGTAATCAAAAGTAAATAACCCAATGTGGTCTACTGCAGTTACTATATGTACAGTGTTAGACTCTAAGGGAAAATCAGATTACATACAGCCCAACCATAAATGGTATCTAAGTGGATGAAAACAACGGCAACAAATTCATCTACAAATATCAAAGCAGTAACACAATGGTTTATTCCTTTCTATCACAATAGTCTTTGACCTATTCTATTATATATTCTCCATTAGTCCATCCTAAATAATTTTAATAGTTTGGGATTGTAATATTGGGATGTCACAAATGACACGTTTTAAACGAAATTTTAGCTTTTATTTCTCAGCAGCATGCTGTTTCTGTCTTTAACACCAGATATAGTATCACTAAAACACACTGATGTGCATGGAGGTAACACACTAAGAAATCTTGGCGCAAAGGTAGAAAAAACACATCTTTGCTCATTAAATAGACAATCTATTTATACTTAAATAGATCAATCAGTGACTTTACCAATTGCAGAACAGCTTATTTTTCGTAAAACTTCTAACACCAGCCAAAAAAAATTATGTAATAAATTATCATACAAGGGACCCTCCTTTTAGAGCCTACAGCCTAAAATAACGATGGCCAGTGATATTATTGAAAGTTCGTTTTGTGCAATTACAAGTGAAATTCTCTTTTTCTGAATTAATTAAGGCATTACTTACTGGTTGCATGATTTAAGTGTGCTTCCTGTAAATTGGTTTGTTTCCATCAGTGGCTGTTCTGGTAAAAGTAAAGACACAATATTAAGGTGTCATCTTATACATTATATGTCACTCATTGAGTTTTTGCAAAATGAATAATGAAATGCATTTTCTCTATTCAAAGATTCTTGTCTCGTGCTATCATTAAAGTGGGCTTTGTAGGTTGGGGGCATCTCAATGGGCATTGCTCTTCATATGGCAGAAGAAAAACAATACTAGCCTGTCTCACCTTTCGCTGTCACATTGGTGATAGTCCACATATGCACCATTAAGTAGCAATACCCATGTAAACAAAGTGTGCTGCTGTTTTAACTGTGCTGCAACACTATGCAATTTTTTTAATGAAAGCTCAAGGTTGCCCAATGTTCAATGGTATTATGAAATAGCATTTTGTTTCAGTGCATCTAGGATGCTAAACTATGAGGTGTGCTTTCAGGTTCTAGTGGCATTTGATCCATGTTTTAGTATATAGAAATTTTATAGTTTTTTGCTATGTATGTTTGTGGGTTTAAGGGCCCCTTCGTTTATGTATGTGAAGCCCAATGACAGAAAGCATTCCTCAGTAACAAATCTACTCTTTCCAGTGTACGGTAAGTAGTATATTTTACAATATTAACAGCGACTTACAATGTAACCTTGCTTCTCTAGCTAATTTTTACTCACAATCCTTTGGGATGACTTCTTACTAACAAAAAACTAACCACTAATTCACAGAAAAAACATGATGTTCTTACACCTAACTATCGTTAGGATCTGTTTGAAAGGCCTAATCCATAAAAATAAATTCTGTGATGCTACAAAAGTTGTTATGCTGCCTGTAAAAACCATGGGGATTGTGTTTCCTCCAAGGTGCAGTGTGCATTTTTGCAGTCCAATGATCCTTTTTTCTTTGTACAGAACGAGGTATTCATGTGATTGTCTCCCCTTCTGCTGGGAAGCTAGTGCATTTCACTGTTGTATTTGGAAATAAATGGAAAGGCTCAGTTTAAAAATTACTTAAATTGCTCAGTAAAAAAGACCAAGAGCAGATAGAACCATTCTCTATACTGTTCTGTGTAATGATGTAGCACTGTAGCTGTTTGAAAATGAAATGTCAAACCCATGGTAACATAAGCAGCATTTAATACATATGCTGCTGTTATACAGCAAAGCTCACCCAAAGCAATTTGTGTTCACTAGCATATGCCCTCATTTGCATGTCATGGTCAACAGGGTGAATGTTTTCTGTAGTATTATCATATCATGCAGAAATCATGAAGTTCTACTTAAGTGGTCTCTATCTCATATAATTTTCATGCCACTTTACAATATCATATCCTAGCATTTATTTCTAGAACTTCATTAGTCATAGCATGATTTCCTTTTGATAATAGCACATGCACATCCAATTGCAACATCACACAGTATTCCAACTATACAAGTTGTGCCTAGCCAGCATTTGATGTATAGTTTTCCGATGTGAATCCATTTTTGTTCCACATCTCTAAGATTGCCAATCAAGGTAATTTTATGTAAACAGTTTATTGTAATAAGGCTTTGTTCTGAGATTTTAAGAAGCAAGTATATTAAATATGGGACTTTTGTTTACAGAAGGGCCATCAAGGCTGCAATTTCGGGGTTATGTGAAATAGCTAGCTATAATAACATCTCCTCAAAAGATCAGAATTATCTAATCTGCCAATAGTTCCTTCGGGTCAAAGAGAAGTTTTACAGAATTTCAAACATGCATGCATAGATGACGCCATTACAGATTGTGCTCAAACAATTAATATTTTTATATACTGTGTTGCACCAGCAGGTAAAAATGCAAAATAATTTAATGTGAAAACTCTTCGGTTGTATTTCTGATATATCATTTTTGAGAAAAAAATGTATATCACTGTTACCTAGAGTAAATTCTAAAAGAATTAATGATTATTTAAAAAAAAAAAAACTAAGCATAGTAACCCAAAAATCAACATTTGTACATTTTGCCTACATATCTTTATGCTCATCTTTGAGCTATGGAAATAGAATCACTGAAGTGCACCTCTTTGGGTATAGGCCCTAAAATATCAAAGACACTTGGGAAGATATAGAAAAATGGCAGCCAGGGACAGAGCTCCATAGTCACAGGCTCACGGTCCAATCACTCCATTTTGCCCTCAAAATATTCACAGATAGTGTGGAAAAATTGTGTACTCTTATCTGCTTATAAAAAAATTCAAAAAAGTTTCCACAACTTTTTATAAGATTTTTTTATGAATTAGGCTCTCTTATTTGTTGCACCTTTTAAGGTATAATTGTATGTTTTAAGGATGCTTCTTACTAATGTTGCTGTCCGAGACACTAACACTTTTGCTTTTGGTTCAGTTAGTTGCTTGTATTTTTCTACTAACATGAACAACTCCCTTCTGCTTTGCTCTAAAACATAATTTGGGATGCAACATTGTCTCTGGTACCAGACTGTCTGTGATCAACCGACCTGTGTGTATATTTTAGTTCTGAATCTAAGATGTCAGGCACAGCATTAGTTTGCAGAGTCTAAAGGAAATGAGGCTATTTCACTCATATTACCTGGATTTTGTTTCGCTGTGACCTCCAAAAACCTTTTAGATTAAATTAACCAACCCTTCATTATTGTATATCCCTTATAGATAATGGTTGCACCATTAGTAAAAAGTGTGCTGATGTTAATGCTCCTCTGTCCTGCTGGCATGGTCTCTGTTTCTTTTTCAATAATTGTTCATGCTCTAGGGTTACTGTATTGGGCCACAGCAATATTTTGGTGTTATGACACAGGTTGCACAGACAAATGTGCATAAAGCTGTACTGACAACATGGTTGTTCATTGGAATTCTAGGGAGACTGGATACCTCTAATATGTGAGATATCAGATGATGGCACAAACAGCTCCCATAGTCTCACAACTAACAGCATATGGTATGTTTTTGTAATTTGTACATCTGTGTACTTTCCAACCCCATGAATCACATTAATTATTTGGATTACATCATACAATTGAGTAGTTTACTAAGATCTAAAATAAAAAATAATATTGCTACAAATGTACTTTAAATCAACATTCCCTGATTGCCAGTGATCCATGTAGTCACTGTAGCATTCCAGGACAATATTGTATCCCCAATGTGTAACAGCAATCTAATATTGTGTGGTGTCCTAACATGTTTAACAATGTATTTCCTGTCAATATTACTGATTAATAAAGAAAACTAACATCACTAAATATCTATCTTAAACTTTTTTTATGCAGTACTAGAACTACTACTACTACTAACATTGCACTGCCCTCATTGCCTTACATGATGTGAAGTTTACTATTGGAGATAAGGGATGGAAATCATAAAGAGTAGACTAATTTTTAAGTATGAGCCAAACTATTATTTAGAAGGCTATAAACTTCTTGTGACTCTTGAATGTGAGCACTTCATTAAATAAAATAAAGAGTAAGGTCTCATAATATAATGTTTCTGAAGGGTGGAAGGAACAGATATATTAGACATGGTTGTATTTATGAATTTGAAACTGTGGTTGACAAAGAGAACTCTTTTGCATCTTTGAGGGGGGCATGATACAGCAACAGAGTTGATGATGGTATGAAACACATGTATGAAAAAGTCTGAAGTGTATGAAAGGGTAGAAAAAAGCCATGTAGAATCTTGAGACCAACTAGCTTCTGTAAAGATGTAAGAGCTAGGAGAAAGGGAAGAATTGATGATGCTACTTTCTCTGCTTATGAACAAATTGTGTCTCTTCCATTAACTAAAGACATTAAGGAGATTAGACTAGATTGAGAGGTGCCATGGGATAAAGAAAAACCGATCCATTAGTCATCTGAAACTACATGAGTGCATGTGTCCTGTCAAAGTTAACTACTCATTTCTTATATATAAAGCTCATTAATAGCATTTTACTGATACTTCAGTTGGAAAGCAAAGTAAAATAGTTAATATTTTCTCTTTAGCAAGCGGTGGAATTTGTCACTAGGTCGAATTTTATTTGGATTTGTTAGCTTACATGGCCCTTACTATAAGAATAATTTTACATGTAGTTAAGATCCTAGTGGCCTGATCATTTAATACTTAATATAAGTGTATCTGTTACATTGAATTTGTTTTCATTGTAATAATACTTTAATAACTAAAACTGATAAAGTGCTAGATTTATCAAATGTATTTTATTATATCCTGTCTGTAAGAAAATGTTATTTATTTATTGGGAAGAGGTGTGGCGCAGAGGCCAGGGCGACTGATGCCGGAACCCGGGGGCTCACGGCTCGATCCCCGGCGGCAGGTCAGCCCAGCACCATGTGACTCTGGGCAATAGCTCGCTTAATCTTCCCAACGGCCCTTGATGCCTTTGGGTAATTGTTTGCGCTTTACAAATACTGGATTTACATTTACATTTGTGTTTTGGATAATACAGTATACCATGTAGATACAGTCCCAAAATTGTAATACTATTTTAAAAATACTTAAGTTTGTATGGTAGTTGCAAGTAAGGAGACACTGATGGTTGTACTTGTAGGGACTATACATGGTATTTAATAAAGTAGTGGCAATCATTTATATAATATTTAGCACTGATTGGTTTAGTGGCACTTAAAGGTACAATTGTTATATTTAGGAAAGAGCGAGCACAAAAGTATAATTCGTGAAAAGTGGAATAGATTACACCAATCAAGGTTGAATGATGTCTAATTGTAAAGAGAGCAAGGGGTGAGGGGTGCGGGAGAACATCTTTGTGATTTATCATTTGGTTGATGAGCTCAAATATCTTACTCCATGGACTTCAAAATAAAATTTTTTGGAAAGGTTTCTTCCATGAATTTGGACAGTGCCACATTACACTTCATTGAAGCTCAACTTAAGATCATGTCGAGTCAGTGTGTGAAATTGGTTCTGGAAAAGGGAGGCAGGAAAAAAACTCAAGAATGGCAAGAAGCAAAAATTATAAAATGAAAAGAAACCAGTAGCAACTCCTGTCTGACAGTACAAAACAACTGAAAAAAATGATTGAAATGATCAAAGCACATGAAAAATAAAGTGTATATATGAGTGTGTTTATCAATTATGAGTAGAAAGTTTTTTGTATTTTTGGTCTATAGAACTGAAGGATAACTGAGAAAATTAATGTCGATGTTAAAATACAGAACTTTACACAACTTACCTCACACCAAATTATTTATTTGAATAAAATATCTCTTTATTACTCTTAAATAGGAAAGTTGGTTAATTTTCAATTTTTCTGTTTATAAATGGATGGCTTCAATAACTTCAATGCCACAATTTGAGATGTCATTGCTGATATTAAAGAATGTTTCTTTACTATGCTGGGCGTGCTATGCAATTGTCCTAGAAATCCTCTTCTGCCTCTGGCAAGTAACAAGACCCTTTACCCTAATGATCGGCAAAGCATTTATAAATAAAAAGGTCATCAATGCCTGACTTGAACAAGAATGATAAGTTTTAGGCAAGGTTTAGACAAGAAGTCTGTAACCATGTTTGTGTGCAGGATGTATTTTCTGGCATGTGTTTAAAGGTAAAGGAACAATAGTTACAAGACATTGGCCAAAAATATTTCCTGAACATCCGTGTCAAAGAACCATAACCTTTGCATCTTGTACTCATTTATGTTTTATTTTGTTTACAAAGACACCTTTCCTACCAGTAATTCATTTTTGGGACATATTACCTTCCCTGCTGAAATTTAGACGATTACAGGCTTTACTAAAAGGTTTGTGATAATGCTGTATTCCTAAACCCTGTCCACAATAAACAATGTACCAAAACATTTTCAAAGCTGATGTAGTGAATTCCGAATATTGAAACTATTTTTTAACAATATGTAGAATGTTTATTGAAAGCAGCCGGAAATCAGTATAATAATTTTTTATAATTGCATAAAGTGAGTTTGAAAAGTGAATAACATATTCGTTTGTGACAATGTGTCAATGTCTGCCTATTGATTTATGTTATATTTTAGGATACAAACACATTGATTTGCTTAGAAGAGAAACAGGCAAGGAAGTGTAATTTTAGTATATGCTTAACATAAAATGGTCAGGATTCTTCAGAGTACTATTCTCTAAAGCACTGACCTGCAGCATGAGGTGTTTACAAAACCTGCCCTAGCTAACATCACCATAACATGAATTAAAATACTTGAATGTTGGTCCAGGCCAAGCATGATGCCAGGGAGAAAGTGAAGTGAGCAGTTGTGGGAGTAGAGAAATTGTTGAAATGAAATACAAATCGATAAATGGTAATTATGTTGATGCTTTAGTCATTCCTGAGTGATCATTTATCTTGAGGTTATTGTTCCCATTTGGAGTGCCACAAGTTATGGATGGTATTGGAAGGAATAGTAGATGAATCTGAAGCTGGATAAATGATGTTTCACTATTAGACACATCCTTTATCAGCAAAACGTTCTGTAACCATTTGTGTACTCACAGAGCCTTTCTCTGCACTAAAGCTTAGACAATGCTAATTATTTACTCTTTCTTTTGCTGCCAGGCAACATTTCCCACGAGGTCAAATATCAGCAGATTTTCACTAGAGCTGGTATTTGTTTGTGGCCACTGTGAAAGACCTAAATTTGGAGAATTTTGTGATACAGTCTCCTACTCACAAATAAGAAGTGGAAAAAGTAAATTAGTTTATTTAGATTTGCACAGCCCTCTAAGAGCCTCATTACAAAAGTGGGGGAATTGGCATCGACAGGCTGTCAGTAGAAAAATGCACTTTCCGACTGCCTGCATGGCAGTCTGATTGTAATAGGCCGGGTGGGACAGCCGAATCATTGTCGGACGGTCACCTGCCCGATACGATGGCGGTCAGTGGTCCATTCGACCACCATCATAATGAGGGCCTAAGTGTCTGAACCTCATTGTGACTGGTGTTAATGAGTGAACTCTGGATGCGAATGCCCAACTTTTAATAAAGGTCTCATAACCAAAAATAAACTCCCAGTCTTGGAAGGCATGAAATGTAGGCACATGAAGATGTGTTTATTTGGTCAAGATCACACAATGCTTGCAAAGTGAGCGCTAGTGTTTCTAGTAGTAGTTCTAGTAATCTAGGTCTTCTTGTTCCTTTCCTGAGACTTTAACTGTTGGAATTCTATAGTACATTCTTTTCATTGAGGTGTTTGTTGGAAGCTGCTTAATAGGCCTTTGTAAGGTAATATTAATTTTGACTTGGTTTGTGACTAGAAATATAATTTCTGTATTCTTAAACTTGCAATTTGATATCCTTTTACCAAAGCTGTCTGTAAGGTTCATTGGTTAAGTGCGCCTAACTAATGCAGTGAAATATAAGTGTGAGATCGTTACCTTCAATGGCCTCCAACAATACTTCGTAAGTCCTAAGCATAGGCAATTACCTGCATATCTATAAGATTTGCTGGTCACGATATTCTAACTGTGCTTTTGACAGCTCACCTAATATAGAAATGACCACCAAGCTGCTCATTTCTGCAGCATTGGCTGGAGCCGCTATTGCAGTGGTTCCTTTCTATGCTTTTTGCAGTTTGATGGGGGACTTCATCAACATGACGTAGCCTTGCACTAAACAGTTTTCTCTTTAATTTTCAAAAAGAAAATCCAGAAACGGAATTTCCTTTTTGAAAATTGAAAAGAAAAAGCTTCCCTCACCATGGGAGCCCTCTCTCATAGCAAGGGCAGCATTTAGCAGTTTTAACTGCCTCTTACTGCCAGGGCTTTGCTGGCAGTGACAGGCAATGAAAACTGATTCCACCCATCTAAATTACCTGTGCTGAATTAGATGTCTGCCTCTGACGGCCCTTACTCCACGGAACCGTTGGAGGGGTATAATCACGGTGGAGACTGAGTAGTCTCTGCTGTGATTAAACCTATGGTCCACCCACATTTAAATTGGATGGGCGAACGACTGTTTTGGCGGGAAGGGTACACCGTTGCCATTGTGACAGAGTACCCTCTCCACCAACAACCAACAAAGGCCCAAAGTTTTTTAACAATGAATTTCTATACATCTATCATTTTATGATACTGAAACCAGAAAATTAAATACTGCTTTGTTATTTTATAGATAATTCTTCTGTCTTGATGTGCCAATTAGTTTGTATATAAATCAAGTTCCTTCAGCGCACAGCAGTGTTTGAAATGGGATTAAATTAAATGTCCATAGAAATGCAAATTAATTTAAAGTAGTGTTTCTGAATAGGGTGTGTCTCTGTTGCAATTGATGATTGTAGACTTTTCTGTTCTGATCTCTGTGCTGGAAATAAAAAGTCAAACAAAATGAAAGTAACATCAAACAGCCGATACTCTACTCCTATTTGCAGCAAGGTAGATCTAAATGGATTTTCACCAAGGGGCCTGAGCTACTTGCATTAGAAAGAAGTGAACGAATACAAATATGTGTGTGTGTCGTGTAAACATTTCTAAAATTTCACCCAGGCTTCTACATGAGTAGAGGGTCAACTATTTGTTAACAACATTTTAATTGCATGTTTGAGAGAAATAGCTCACAGAAGCTGGAAAGGAATTGCACATTCGAAAACGTATTGGCTCTGGAAAAATAAATCTCTTCTTGTATGAATGCATATTTAGATGGTATTTAAATAGCAAGAACCTAGCTGAGAGCATTGGTGCGTCATAAATGGAATCATTAGGGTGTATGTAATCAGAGCACAGATAATTCAAGGTTGTCCACAGGAGATTTTTATCATTTGATTAAACATTCTGTCAATTAAGAAAAAAAAGAATCTAACGTCTATCAAACCTTACTTAATGCAGATACTCAAAGACCCAGAATTCAAATCAATGCATGCTTTAACTAAATACCTATAAGCCATTCAAGAGACGTCCCATATTGATTTTCCATTGGCTGCCATTGCCAAGAATCCACAAAATGAATTAGTTCACTGTGGAATTTCTGCTAATATTCCTTCTAAATAGTGGGGAAAATTCCACCTGTTTGGTTCTACTTCCATCCAATCACTTCCTCCTAAAATCTTTTAGGTGTTTCCTTTGCTACCCAACTGTAAATCAGGACTGTGGGGGCTTGCGTGCAAACTGGGTATAAAACCACCCAAGCAGTGCCATAAGTGATTTCATGAGATGAATGTAAAGTGATTTCTCCAGGAAAAATAATTTCTAGTAGAGCGAAAGATAATACTAATACACAAGACTGACTTGTTTGAAAGCTTTTACTTTGAGCAGGGGTGCAATTTCTACATTTACAGTTGTTTGCTGAACCTACGGTCTTTAAAATATTGTTTGGAAGCCTGGATTAATGCAAATATTTGTATAGAATATTTCTAAGCCTATGAATGCTGAATGTTTGATGTTTTGCATTATTGATGCAATGCTAAACCTATTAATGTCCAATTTTATTTTTCTATTTCCGTGTAAGTGGTGTGGCTATAACATTGACAGCAATACAAAATAAAATATTCAAAAAGCAATAACAACATTGTTCTTCCAGCTTCTGTTCTTCTTATTATGTTCAACATCGCAAACATCTTTTCTTGTCCTGCAGCTCATGATGAAACATGATTCCAGCTTCACTTCTCTTTTGTAAAATTTCAGGTACCGTCAGTGTAGTCTCAGTTAGGGAAGCCAAAATGAGAAATGCTACTTTCGAAAGACAGCACGGCAAGAGTGTCTCCTCCGCTAAGGAGAAGGAGCGTCACCCCACTGCTCTCAGAGCAGAGCAGCAAAAATAAAAATGATAATAACGTTGTTATCATTATATTTTTTGTAGCTGTGGGGCTGAGTTAGGGCGGGGCAGGCTGATGGCACAGGGGGAGGAGTTGTTTGCACACTCCCTTAGTGCACAAGCCCGTTTGGCCGGCATTCTTGGGCCATCCAAACAGTCATGCACACTTTGCATGTTCCCCACCAGGCTGCATTACACAGACTGGTGAAGAACATGCAAAGCTTCCCTGACCCCATCTGAGCACCGAGCCACGGTGCTCAGACCAATCACAACGCTGCGTTGCAGCATTGTGATTGGCTGAGGGAAGTCAGGGAGCTGAGTGTTCCCTGCTGCCGGGACTGCAGGAAGAAGGAAGCTGAACAAGACGGAGGAGAGGCGGCGGCCGGCGAAAAGGTAAGTGGTATTTTTTTATTTTTTTATTTTCCTTCCCCCCACCACCCTGCCCCTTCACCGCCATTCCCTGCCAGCCGCTACTGCAGAACGGCATGAAAAACTAGATCCCTGCGATGGTACCAATGCTTAATTTGTAAAAAACATAAATGTAAGAGCTCGCGTCAGGCGGCCGCAGCAGATTGCACCATACATTGCCCCTGCCAATCTGCCAATGATAATAACAACACAACTACTAATCATCACATTCCTACAAGCGTGACAATTCAGACTGATCCAGCCCCCCAAAGCTTTAAGAATGGCTTGGGCAGCAGGTAATAGTCATTTTAATGTATATTGAATTAATAATTGACTGTTGATGTGGTCTCTTCTAAATTAGTC
This sequence comes from Calotriton arnoldi, assembly GCA_963921515.1. Lineage (NCBI taxonomy): Eukaryota > Metazoa > Chordata > Amphibia > Caudata > Salamandridae > Calotriton > Calotriton arnoldi. Next base: position 66,174 of record CAWUFW010005899.1, read on the forward strand.
AGATAGCACCACCTTGTGTCAAACTGTCACAAGTGCTGGTGTTGACAATAAAGGGTTTGATTATGATCTTAGTGGATGGGATACTCCATCACAAACATGACCGATACCCCGTCTGCTGTATTACAAGTTCCATTGTATAAAATAGAACTTGTAATACGGCGGGCGGGATATCCGTCATATTTGTGACGGAGCATCCCATTCGCCAAGATCCGAATCAGGCCCTAAGTGTCCGTGCCGAGCACCAGAAATCACCGGCTCAAATTAAGCACTGAGTGGGTCAAAAAAGAGTGATAGAAAAAGAGAGGAGTTGATTAACACATTCTAATAGCCCTTACTAAGTCCTCTGCTCATCTGAAATCTAGTGTTCCCATCCTATTGTATTTGCCCATAGTACAAAAGCCCCTTCATATGGTATTTGCTAAGGTGTTCGTATTGTAGTTGACAGAGGGTTTACAGTGTGAAATCTCTTGCTTTTGCTTTTGTCAAAGTGTTCACAATGTAAAGCCTTTCCCTATTGTATTTGTCGAATAGTTCAAAAAGTGAAGCATCTTCGTGTATTGTTTACCATGGGGTTCAGATTGTTAAAACCCTTTTTATTGCAATTTTCAGAGAGTTCACATAGTAAAACCCCTCACTATTGTATTGTAAAACGTCTCCCAGTTGCATTTGTCTGATAACTTACAATGTAAATCCTCTACCTATGGTGTTTGGAAAGGAATTCACTATGTAAAACCACTTCCTATTTTATTTATGAGAGAGTTTACAAAGCAAATCGAAACACCAGGTTAAACTATGAATATTGGAGAACTTGGGATTGTTGTTGCAGTATCCTGCAGCCAAACTTGAAGTTTCCCTGCTCTATTTAAAACTAAAATCTTTCTGCCACAGAAACCCTCGCTGGCTCCACTGTTGGACATCTTTGACCAATGGCCTAATGGACATTGGGCTGTTGGTCAATGGATGTCAAACCATCCATCCTTTTCAGAGCGGATGTTCTGGAGAACTCCAGAAAAAGCAAAGTGGTCCCAAACAGGAAATTTGATTAATGAACTCCATGTGCTGGGGATGTATGGGGCAGTATATTAGGGTCATAATTGTTTTGTTTTTCAAGAGTTTGTTTTTTGATAAATGAATGCTTGATGAGTGGGAGCATAGAACATTGCGCCCACACAGCAAGGCTTCAGTGCCTTCAAAGAGCCACAATGCTGTTGTGTTCAATAAAGACGCAGATGTCTGTGCCTGCCTGGTGGTTAACAATGAATATGGTGGTCTGTAGTCTATCAGGTCATTGGAATACATCCATCTGCTGCCTTGGCAGAAAGGATCACAGCTTGCCAATTGATACGAATCCTGATCCCTTCTCACACATGCTCACAAACCATTTGGAAGATCTTCTTGAAATGTAAATATATACAAAGAGAGGTTTTGGAGCAAATCATGGACCACATTTAAGTTAAGTTATCCTGACACAGTATCCCTCATCCATCTACCTCTACAGATACTAATCCTCAGGCAGAGAATGCCTACAGCAAGTTTCACCTCCTCACAGAAACAAAACCACCCTGTAGAGCGTCTGGATTCCCTGTGTGAGAAGCTGGGTTTCTGTTGCAGTAACCCCCCCCACTTTTTGCCAGACTACTGATGCACTTTTGACTTGATGTGCCCTGGTTTCCTGCCAATCAGGTTCCCAGGGCCTGTGTTCTTTCCCCAAAACTAACCCAAACCCAATTGGCATCTCTGGCCACAGGTCAGCCCCTGATAAATGGTACCACAGGTACCCAGGGCACTGCGACCATGGAAGACCTCTAAGGGCTGAAGCACTTATTGTACCACCCTTAGAGGCCCTGTACCTTTACACACACACACTGCCTTTGCAGGCTGCGTGTCTTGGTGCAGAGCAAAGTGAAGAGTTGGCATGGCACACATCCCTGTGTGCCATGCCTACAACCCACTGCCCTGGCATAGATCAGTCACCCCTCTAGCTGGGTGCACTATGCCAGTGGTGTGGGTACAGGTGCATGAGCCCTGTACCCCGACAGTGTCTAAGTCCATTCTTAGACATTGTAAGTGCAGTGCTGCCATTAAGAGCATATGGTGCTGGGAGTTGGTCATTACGAACTCCACAGCACCATAATGGCTACACTGAAAACTGAGAAGTTTGTTATCAAACTTCTCAGCACATTAAACCCCCACTGATGTCAGTGTGGGATTGAATGAAAAATGCACTCAGAGGCATCTTAGAGATGCCCCCTGAAAAACGACCAGCCTCTGGTGGGTTCCCTGACTGGAACACACCAGCCTGCCACCAAGAGACATGTTTCTGGACCCCTAGGGTGGGATCCTTCGCTCCCTGAGCCCAGAAACAAAGCCTTTCCTGGGCGGAGTTGTTCACACCTCCCTCAGGCCAGGAAGAGCTATCTGTGGTAGGGGAGCTTCAAAGGCCTGGAACCTTTGTAATGCGACCCCCAGCCTCTCCTGCTATCAGGAGCAGGCCCCCTTCCTGTCTCCCCTCCTTTTCGGTGGGAAGACAGGCGGAAAAACTAGCCAGCCCAGAAGGTGTGCCCACCTCTGCCAACTCCACCCTCAGGTGGGGGAGGCGAGGTGAAGCCCACTCTTCAGTGCCCGCCATCTTGCAGATGGCAGGCACTCCCAATCAGGATTAGGATTGTGCTCACTCCCCACGTGGGGTGAGCACACCAAGGGTGTAGTCACCCTAAGGTCAGTAGCCCATTGGCTACTGACCTCGAGACCCCTAAAACGTCCGCTAAATACAGTATTTAGGGGGCAGCCCAGAACCAAGAAGTCAGACCAGAAGAAACTACAAGAAAAGACAAAGAAGGACCGAACAGCCGTGCAGAAGCTAACAAGAGGAAGACGCCCACTGTCTTGGCTCCAGCCCTACCGGCCTGTCTCCACCTTGAACCTGCTCCTGCAAAATCCCGGTGTGTCCTGCAGCCAGCAACCTCGAAAACCCTGGAGGACCTGCCCGCCTTCAACCACAAAGACTGTGTCTCCCGTGAACACCGGATTTGTTCATCTGCAACCTCTGCCTCCGACCAGACACCACGGATCCGCCCCACTCTGCACCCGCCATCCACGGCCCGAGCTCGAGTAGGCAAACACCACGAGGAGGTCCCCCCAGCAAACCTAACCCGAGATCCGGCGACCCCTGACCTGCCTCAAGCCTCCAGCCTAAATACCGAAGGTCCCCTCCAAACGCGACCAGGAGCTGGTAAGAAGATCCGACTCTAAAAGGCACCCCAGCACCCGACGCCCCATGGCCTTGGGTGGCCCAACCGACGGTGCCTAACCAACCCCCAACTTCCCAACTTACCTATCAAAGTGGTGGTCGCACCCAGAAGACCTTCGTCCCCAAGCCTGCAGTGCCTTTGCAAACCGGAGGCTCCCCATTGCAAACAACAGGGCGCCCGACATTGAAACAGCACCCTGCACCCGGCCGCCCTAGTGCCGCTGAGGGTGCACCTTTGGTGATACTTTGTTTCCCCATTTGCCCTGAGCTACAGTCCAGGAGCTTTGCTCCCACAACCAAGTGGCCTGCTCGTCAGCAGCCACCAACCGGAGGCCCCCTATCCCCCATTGGATAACATTGGGCCTCAGCACTCTGCACCCGGCCGCCCTAGTGCCGCTGAGGGTGTAACAAGAGTGCATCCTTGACCCTGGGAGATCCCTGAGTCTACCCCCAGAACCTCAACTCCCACTACCGAATACTTACCTTATAACCGATAACACTATTTTCCTCCATAGGATAACATTGACTGTTTTTCTTGGAAAAGTTTCTAAGTGTGGAGTTTGAAAACCTAAAGAAATTCTTTAAAATTGTACTGTTTAACAAATACGATTTTACTTACCTGTTTACAGGAAATGTCCCAGAGTAGTATCCAGGTATACTACTCTGTGTAAGAAAAGTAATCTCAAAAGTAACTTACCTGTAACTTTACTAAAAAGCCCATTCAAAGTATATGTACTGTATTCGAAAAGCATTGCATTATCAGTAACACTACTGTAATCAAATCAAAGTACATTTACAATTGCAATCCAAACTGTTACAATCTGTATATTTACTTCAAAGTACTTATCACTTACCTGTGCCAGGCTTCCTTGGTTCTAGGAAATAAAATAACTAAAAGAATATTTTTATACAAAAACAATTGGTCTGAAGTTCAGTCTTTGAGTGTGTGAATTCATTTGCTGACTGAGTGTGTACAACAAATGCTTAACACTGTCCTCTGATACTGCCTTACTGCTTGACCACACTACCACAAATAGAGAGTGAGGTGCTATCTAACTTTACCTCTGCCTACCTTTGGGGTTCCACTTGACTCTGTGCACAGTATACCTCACTTTAGTATAGTATATACAGAGCCAGCTTCCTACACCCGTCCTTCCACCTTCTTAGAGAGACTAATTGGAATGCCTCCCACTGAACACCAGGGCCAGGCCAATACTACAAGAGTTTAAAGCAAAACTAAACTGAAATACTTGCTTGTGTCCACAATTTCCAACTGAAAAAAACTATACTACGTAAGGCAAGGGAGGCTCACCCTGTACAGTTCCAGGGCCACAAGCTAGCACTTTACCAAGATCTCTCTGCGCTGACTATCCAGAAACGTAGATATTTCTGGCCAGTAACGGCCCTCCTCCGAAATCAAGTGATCACATACAGCTGGGGTCATCCCTTTCATTTTACCTTCTGCTGGGATGGGAAAGTTCACCAACTGAAATCCCTCTCAGAAGCCTGCCACCTCTTGAATATCCCTGTTGAGGTGGGAACTCACAGCTTAGCCCGATCCGGCTGAAGGAGCATCGTCGCGCCAGATGGCACAAACTCCTGGCTTCTCCTGGGGGCCTGTGCCCGGATCCAGCCACAATTGCACTGGAGAGGCAAGCTGTCTGGTGAAGCGGAGGGACAGGTGCCACCCTGAAACCCTCCTGGTCTTGGACCATGCTCACTCTCCCTACTATATTGGGGTGCATTGGTTGACCCTGGGGCAGGGGTGATGGGCATGTGTGGACCCCTCACCTGAGGATGATCTCGGGACTTCTCTGGCACTTGCTGGAGTTTTCATGGTTTCATGGTTCTGTTTAGTTTTCGGTTATGATTGCGGTTTTGATTGGGTGAACACTCACTCCATTGTTTCTGTCACTGCTCTCTGCACTTTGCTTTCTCTTGCGCCCCATATACCCCTGGAGCAAGGCCCTAGAGTCGTGTGCTGGCGGCTTACGGTTCAGCTGACCAGTGCTAGCATGTCTTTTACATGTTTACTCACTGACCTGAAGATTATGTCCTTAAATGTAAAGGAGCTTAATAGCCCGGTTAAGCACAAATCAATCTTGTCATATTTAGAGCACACCAGGAATGATATCTGTCTAATTACTGGAGAGATGCATTTGGCACCTAAGGACTGGCATAGAATGAACTCCAGTAAATTCCCATACCAATACTTCTCCTCTGTTGCTACTAAGACTTGGGAAGTTGCTATATTATTCTCCCACCCTTTTCAAGGTACAGTGGGATGCAAGGTTGCTGAGCTGAAAGGCTGAGTATTAGCTTACCAGATACACATATCAGACATGTCTCTTATCTTAGTGTTGCTTTATGCCCCCAACAACAACCCAGAACGCTTCCTTAGACAGGCGCTAGCGGAGGTGATGACCTCTCCGGACCATGCAGTTTTAGTGGGGGGGGGGGCTCAATTTAGTGTTCAGCAAAGAGGTGGATCCCTCTGGGCGAAGATATGGCCGAACTGGGGCACTCTCAAGGGAGGGCACTGACTGGTTACAGCAAATGGGCCTCGACGACCCATGGCGGCTTATGCACCCACATTCTAAAGACTATACCTTTTTTTCCGACGCACATATAACATACACTTGCCTTGACCACTTCTTAGGGACTAGTGACATCAAAACTCAAATGACTGTGGTTGAGATTGAACCTTGAACCCTTTTGGACCATGCCACTGTGACGCTCAACCTTGAGGTTCCCCCGTTCAAGCATACACCTTGTCCCTGGCAGAGGCGTGATAGCCTCTTCCATTGGCCAGACATTGTTCAGTTCAATTATTCTGCGGGCACTCCCATAACCACATTATGGGACACATTAAAAGCAGTTATTTAAGTTGAACTAATAGCCATATCGATATCCGACAATAAGCTTCCCCAGAAGACAAAGGATGCCATAGAGGGGATAATGAGGGAGTTTGAGCTTATCCATCAGCGGACTGGGGCTCCTAGGGTCTAGCACCAGCTAGAGGCCGCTCAGACACAGCTCAACACTCTAGACCTGGCCCAGGCAGAGTATGCCATGTTTCACCTCCACCATTCCTTTTATGTGGGGCGGGACAGGTGTGGCAGGCTGCTTGCTAATAAGCTTCGAGCTAAACACCGGGGTGAAAGAGTGGATTTTGTTCTCCATCGCAACAATGAGGTAATCATGGGTGAGGGACCCATTGCGAAGGTCTTTCAGGACTATTATGCAGCACTATACACAGCTCAAGATTTGCTCCTAGATGGACCCAACATATATCTCCAGGGAGAACGCACTCCCCGATTGACACCCTGCCAGGCAGACTCCTTAGACCAACCTATTCGAATAGAGGGGGTAGTGACGGCCATCGCCAAACAGTAACTCCTCAATTAAATCGCAGGGCCCTTATGGTTTTCATGCTATCTTCTATAAAACATTTTGTCACACGCTTACTCCTATTCTTACCTGCCTGTTTAACTCATTCATGGATGAGGGAACGGGATCACCTTCCATGCTTGAGGCCTCCATCACCGTTATTCTTACACCTGGAAAAGATAAGCAACAATGCTGTTCTTATAAACCCATCTCCCTCATAAACATTGATGTTAAGCTGGTTACTAGCATTCTGGCAGCACGTGTGGGACCCTATATGATGTTCCTGGTCGACCTGGACCAAGCAGGTTTCATCCCTCACCGTCAGTGTGGGGACAATACTAAACATGTTCTCCACATCATCGATAAGACTACCCAATCAACGAGGGAAATAATCCTTTTAGCCATAAATGCCATTTTGGCATTTGACCGGGTGCATTGGCCTATCTGGCAGCAATGCTATGCCATTTTGGCATTGGGCAGTGATTTTGTTCAAGGATCTTCAGTAATTATGGGTCAGCCTGAGCACAGGTGATGGTGAATGGCTGGGCATCTACCTCTTTTCCTGTTAGCAGGGGGACAAGGCAGGGGTGTCCACTGTCTCCGCTGCTATTCGCTCTTTACATAAAGCCCATGGGCCAGCGGGTAAGAGATGATCCGTGCATTACCTGAGTGCATTTTGGAAGGGAGGAACATACTATTAGCTTATAAGTGGATGATGTGCTGGTTGTCCTAGAGGACCCTCTGGGCCTTCCAGCCTTCTTGGAGGAGCTGGAGAGGTTTGGAGAAGTGGCAGGTTTTCGGGTTTAATATTCAGAAGTCGCAGATACTAAACCTCTCGATGGCTCCCCAAGTGCAAGGATGCTGGCAGGCCAATATCCAATACAATGGGCTACCTCCCCAATGCCGCACTTGGGTGTCCAGTTGGCTTCCACAGCAGGCAAAACAGTAGATCTTAACTACGAAGCCTTGCTCAGATTGGCTTGGAAAAGTAGTGGTGCTGAATCTGACTATTCTACTGAGAGTGCTGCTTTTGTTTCAGGCCCTCCCTTTGGAAGCCCCAGCGGGCACATTCCAATCCCGCGAGGTGTAACTCAATCGCTTTGTATGGGATGGGTGGCGACCTCACATACACCGAGATCTGCTCTACCGCCTGCCCCATGAAAGGGGTTTGGAGGTCCTTAATTTGTTACTCTATTATCAGGCAGCGAAACTACGCTTCATGGTAGAGTGGACGCGCCTCATTTCTGTTCTCTATGCACTGTTGTTGTAGGCCCGCCCACCCCCAAAACTCCAGCGCAGAGGAGATGGAAACGGGAGCTGGGGCGGAATCTGACACATAAGGAGTAGGGAGAGATATAGCATAGAGAACGGCATACCACATGCAACACTGCAGGTATTGAAACAGCCACTTAGATAGTCACATACAGGTATCTAATGTCGGAGAGGCTACACAAAGGTAACCCTATGTGCAGCACGGAGAGGTTTTGGATCCACTGGCACCCTTTTTACTTTTTCTTGGATTGTCCAAAGCTCAGCCACTACTGGGGTACTGTACTAAGTGATATCAACCACTATTTTGACACCCAGCTGCCCCGTTTCCCAGCTTATGTGACTTTAGGCCTACCCAATGCACTGACATTGCCGCTAAAATCTCGCAAAGGGCACCATATAGGCCTGGCACTGGGGGCAGCCCTTCAGGATATTCTTTCTTTTTGGGGAACTGAGAAGCTCCCTACCCACACAACATGGCTGCATCAGCTGTGGCGTCTCCTGTGGATGGAGAGGCTGTTCCTTGCATTGAGACACCAGCTGGACTCCCATAGAGACCTGTGGCAATCATATATAACTCTACTTTCTACTGAATGTAATGAATTAATTTGCCCCCGATACCTCCGCCTAATGCGCTTAACGGAGCCTGGCGCAGCGGTGCTAGCCGGAGGTGGGACGGCTGACAGCGATACGTAGATTGCAAAGATGTGCTCTTTCTGCCTTCATTCATTGGAGTGAGTACCCGGGGGATGGGGGTGGGGGTGGGGGCGGAGGGGTAGTTGGGGATAGGTTTGTTTTCTCACTGGACTTTTTAACTATGTTGATACTGTTTTATATGTCAGGATGCCTGCATCTTTTTGATTATAATGAAAAGATTTGAACCATAAAACAAAACTAAAAACACATTTGTTTAAACTTGAAAAGTCATAGAGAATACATTTGTTCCAAAAAAAGACCCCACAGTGTAAATATGCTGATCCTTGTTTTTTCTTTTTTTATACTCTCCTTTACAGTATTTTAGATGTCAGAACAACAACTTATTTTACACGTTTCTTTTATACCCTTATTGGTTTCTGTGACTCCACACAATACGTCTATTATCCTGCGTAGCAGACGTCATACCTGGCCTTATTAGCAACTTTTCTTTTCGTTGTTACTCGATGCTAAAATAAATAAAATTACACTATATACGTATGTGATGTTATGTGTTAATCCAGTTGTGAACGTAAATTATCGTTATGTGAAGGCAAAAATATATTTTTAAAGCAGGCTATTGGTTCACCAAGTTCGATGTAGATGCACAAATGGCTCTGTCATTGATTTATTTGGTGTTAAATGCTAAATGTGAGGAACTGTTTCTGTAAAAGCCTTCTTTACAAATCTTGTTCACAGGTACAGGACAGAACGTTATCAGAAAACCTCTAAAGCTAATCCTTAGAAACAAAAATTGCATGATACAGAATGAAGAGATTGTGTGGCACACTTTGAGACCATGCCCTTCTTGTAATTCCCCATGAGGACACTAGGCATTATATCACTTTCTGTGAAAATCGAATGAACACCAAGAAATCAATAAAAATGATCTCCAAGATAATAGCATTAAGCTTTCAGGAGTCAGCTAGTACATCATGTTTCGGGTGAATGAGTCTCTTGGTCTGTGGTGCACACAGACTCCAAATGCTCATCAGGCTCAATGTAACAAGGTAAAAGCCTCATCTCTGGTGCATGATTCTTTTTTGGGAGATTAGGAATCATGGGGGTGTTTCTATGTGCAAAAATGTGTTATTTTTGCCATTAAAAACTACATTATCACAGTCAGCAGAACGTCAAATTGCCTAAATAGGGACTACATTACAATTCTGCACCCAGTTATCAAAGATAAAGCTCCATTGCAGATGGAGAGAAAAAATTAAATTTCACATCTTTTGCATACGTCTATTATACTGAGTGTTATGTTTTCCTGATCATTATTTGCTTAGTTTCAATACTGTAGATGTAAATATCCAAATAAAGAGGAGAATCACTTCCATGCAGACTCGTTTGTTTTATGTCCATTTATTTTGTACATGGCGTTTGCAGACAGTCCTGCATTTTTTCACACTAAATACTTGCAGCCCATCACGCCGTTGTTTTAGACAGTCAGTGAGTTCCAGCGCTTTTGTTATATAGTCTACACTCCTACAGTTTCTTCTGATATGTTGCTATTCACCTTTCGGTATATTGTCAGTGGTTGTTCTAGGGTGGCACTAGACGCATGTAGGGCAGAGTTTGCTGCTGATATCTTTCTATGCAATTTACTGTAGAGTTTGTTATTTTCAATGTAGAGTGTAAGGTCTAGGACCTCCACTCAAACTCAAGGTATGCTTTTTTGATAAACCAAGAGTGAGACCCACATTTCAAGCAGATCCTGTCACAAGTAAACATATTCCTCAGATTTTAGAGGATGTCCATCCTCTAATGAATGTATCTGACACCAACATAACAGACTCGACTATGGATCTAATGGCTTTAGCAGCTGAATTGGAAATTAAAATACTTCACAAATTCTTTTCAAAATCTCCATTTACACCTACTCTATCTCCAGGCAATACAATAGACATTGTTATCCTAAACACAGATGATTACCTTAAGGAAATTGATTGACAAATAAGGGATACTACATGCTATAAAAAACGAACACCTAACCCCACCCCCGAGGTACAAAAAAACCTGTCAGAACTCCTGGATAAATGGTACAACAAGGGGCTTCTTAGCCTGGAGGAGAAAACATTTTTAAACATAAAACACCCGTTAATGGCTACTCTCTATGTATTACCCAAAATACATAAACCTGGTTTCCCACCCAAAGGACGGCCCATTGTGGCTGATATAGACTCCATCATACATAAGGGACCCAAAGATATACTCCTCAAACTCAACAGTATAGATTGGCAACCAAACTACATACTGGCTACAATAGATGTAGTTAGTCTCTATACATCAATCATTCATTCTGACGGTCTAGAAGGTGTAAGGAAAGCTCTTTCGAACAGATCAGTATATCAATTGGAAAGGAACCAGATGATTCTAGAAATATTGGACTTCTGCATACGAAACAACTTTTCCACATTAAATGGATCTCTCTTCCTACAAACCCAAGGGACCGCGACGGGAGCCAAATTTGCCCCTCTGTACACCTGAATCTTTATGGGGGAAATAGATAAGTATTGGCTAAGGCAATAGTGAATATCTATCTATCTATCTATCTATCTATCTATCTATCTATCTATCTATCTATCTATCTATCTATACACACACACACATATATATATATATATAACCTACTGCCAGTCATAAGTAGGTAGTTCTAGTTCAGACCTAGTTTTCAGAGGAAAAGCATTTTTTAACTACCCTATAACTTTGGCACTGGTTAACGAACCTTTACAAAATTTTCCAGCAAAAGTGTGCCGTTGGGTCTTAATGTGCATGTAAACGTTTGGTCTGATCCATTAAGCAGGGGCTGAGAAAAAGGTGCGGGGGGGGCATAAAAGGGTGTTTCCCATGTTAATTCACTTAGGAATTTTGACCACAACTAAAACACAAACTGCTGGACACAATTACCCCACATTTGGCAGAAAGGTAGCTATTGGTCCTGAAAGAGCCCTTTTTGTTCTTTGGTGTACATCCATCCAGTAGATTTTAAGATATTAAAGGAAATAAAAATTGTATATCTGGACCGTTGGTGTTCAGATATTCTCTGGTTGGCCAATTTGAAGGAGACTAATCATTCCTGATTGGTTGGTGACAACCTGAACAATATGCTTTGGCAGCTGTTACAAGACTCCGGGACTTCAATACTATTTTTACCTCCAAAGGCTAGTACGCACTACAGAGGTTGAAATACTGGCACTACAAACAGGGGGATAAGGCGGGACAGCCACTGTCAGAGCAGCTCAGGCAGAGGGAGGTGGGCACTGCCAATCCTCTTATCATCACAGACTCAGGGGTGATAGTCACCAAGCCACAGGAAATTGCAGACACATTCGCATCCTACTATAGGGTCCTTTAATCCCCAGAAATTATCCAGGGATCAGTGCGGATGAACGCCTTTTTGGATGGTATTCACTGATCGTGCCTCTCAAAGGAAGGTAGGCAACAGCTTCAAGGCACGATCACTAAAGAGGAGATTGAGCAGGGCATCTCTAATCTACCCTATCATAAATCCCCGGGCGAAGACGGCCTACTGGCAGAGTTTTACAAATGGATTAGATCTGAGGTGGTGAATCTCCTCCATGAGGCCTTCACTGAGCCTGATCACATGGGCTTCTTGGGTTTATTTTCCAACAGGATGCTGATTTTGGTCCTTCTCAAACCAGGAAAAGATCCTCTTCTTCGCAGCAGCTATTGCCCCACATCTTACACTTGGCACAAATGGCGCACATGAACCCTTTGGTCCAGGACCCTTTGTTATAGGTTGCAATCTAATGCTAGACTCCAAGAGGCCTCATTGGGGCTACAGATCCTCTATCATCCTGCCCAGCCACCGGATCCCCCAACTCTATGCTGAAAGCCATGTATGCCACCTGGATGCAGGCTAACAAGCTCTATTCAGTTGATCTGCATCTCCATGACAAGCTCTCCTCTGGAACAATACTGGAATTCGCATAGGGGGACCTTGCTTGACTGGGGCCCCTGGTGTAGGGCTGGGAATCTAACCCTCATGCACCTGATTTCTGATGGCAAATTCAAGTCCTTTGAGATGCTACAGGACGAATTTGACCTGCTGCATACTCATCAATGGTGCTCCACACAATTATGTCCTTGACTGCTGAGCAAACTGGGTCCTCAACTCTGGATCATCCCCTGTTCCCCTGTGTTCTCTTACCTTAACACTTGGGGTCAGTTTAAAGGTGTGATGTAAAGATTCTACAATCTTCTAATTTGCCACCTCTACTCCGGGTGGTTGGAGCTCTGTTCATCACAGAGGTAAGTGCCCATAACTAACTTAATGTTCTCCTGCAATTAGCGGTACAGTGTCAATTACGCTAGATACGAGCATCTGCGTTTGGGTGCATCTTTTAAATACTCACCGCAGGGTTTGTCTACTCGCTTGTTCTGACACAATTTCCTTTGATCCTTTTTATTAGCCAAAGGTCTAGCATTAATACCGGCAAGGATATGGCTGCCGGTTATTTTCTTTAACACAACCTGCATCGAGTGGGTGCAAGGCACCACAGATTTTATTTATTCATGCCTAAATAAACTTGCACTACTACTAAATCCTCGTTTAAGGTACGTGGGACCACATTACCATATTCTCAAAGTATATAGAATACGCCCCTGCCATTTTGTCTTTGAGTGTATTCCTATATGTAATTAGGTCGTTTTCCTTACCCATCCTCAGAGACTCTTCATTGGGAAACACATCCAGGATACATATACTGTGAATAGGAGGGATTATTTCTGGACACAAGATATGTTCAGTCTTAACTGTGTGTCTAACACTGGACCCTATTGAATCCCATTCGGGACGGAAATACAACCGGATTTAAGGTTGGTTTCCCAGTCAGATTTGGTCACCTTAGCACGATAAACTTGCTCTTACAGGGATTTTATACTTAGCATTATTTTTCTTTCTTTTTACCCGTCTCTTTTCCCCTAGGATCTTCACGCATTGAGTGTAGGTATTTTGTTTTTTATTACATACCTTCGGGTACCAGGCAGCATTAAGGGGGTGTCGTCATGTTAAATTCACTTTAGCAAAGTCACTGTTGACTGTTTAGGTTCATATGTCACAACTGGACTCACAAGGAACAAGCATGCCTTAACTCCGGACCAGTTTATTTTATCTAAGAGTGTTATTATAATTTTTCTTAAAATACACTAGTTTGTCATTAAACAACCGAGGTGACACATTTAAGACAGCATGGGTTTCCACATGCTCGAGTAGGCAACATGAGCCGATCCTTCAAAGTTAGTCTGTCACAATGGGAAACTGACATTGGATGCTTTTGTTGCATACCTTTCATTCCCAATTCTGTACTATTGTTTGTTTCTTAGCCCTGAAGAAGTCGCTGCGCACAACCGTAAGCGCGATGAAACACGTGTTGGCTAAGGCTGTTGTGAATAAACTGAAGCGCATGTTCCAGCAAAGACTCAAGCTATTGTCACACTGTTATTGATATAATTGATATACTGTTAGCGTGTGCAGGGGACTGTTGTTCTTCTCTACAATTGCCATTGCAAGAGGAATGGCTCATGGAAATGTACAAGACCGCATTCTATGAAAAGGTCATTTACAACTTAACAGACAAAGTAGATATTTTTCTTAGCACGTGGGCTCCCTTTCTTCAGGATGCTCCCCCAATTTGCCATGACTCTTGATTCTGTCTCATTATTGTCACCGCACTCCCCCCCCCTAGCATTACTATACTTGGGCTTGTTTGAATGATCCATTTCCCTGCACTCTCTACTATGCTTTGTAGTTAAGTTTCATCTTCCCTCCCTTCTTTTGCTCCTGTCCTTTTTCCTTTCTTTTCTTTTCTTCTCTCCATCTATTGCTTATTTTCTCACTCCAGTCCATCTTTTTCTTCCTTTCCTATATTTTAGTAACGTTTGCCATTGGTACATATAGCGCAAACATCATTTGTATCTTAATATGTATTTATGCTAAATTTGCACATCATTGAATTTGCTGATACTTGTTTTTTGGTACTTAATTTATGCCAATAAAATAATTGACAAACAAAAAAGAAAATTAATTAAAAAACATATATAAGTGGGTAGGGTGAGCACTCCCAGACCCCAAAATGTCTGGCCACAGCATGGACAACATGCTGTGGCATCACTTACAGGACTCTGAGGCATGGTACCTATTGAAATGCATTGTAGTAAATGGCAGGTTTTGAGGGTCACAAAAAGGAGAGCGTTTAAATGGTGATAGCAAATTTTAGTTACAATATAAATCATTTGTTGACGGTACCAAAATAATTATTGGAAATGTGGTGTGTTCTAAGGTGATTTTACCCTGTGAAAAAGCCTTCTGCTGGGATTTTATGAATCATGTTTGAGAGAAAACTGTTTTCTTATGATTTTCCCATAGAGGTTATGGAAGGTGCTCCAGAATCTAAAATGAGAGCATATTTTCTGTAAATTCACACACTCTTTCTCAGCCATATGAGAATGAAGTCTGAAATTCTCTGTAAAACATGTACTTTCACATGACATTGGAGTTGTAAGGACATGGAATGTGCCTGTGGTCAGACCGAACACTAGCTGTTGAGAACTGCATGTGATTTCCCACACTCACTACACACTTAGTGAATATTATAACAATGTGAAAGTGCACTAAAGCACCAGGTATCAATCAGTGAAATTAGAACAATATTGAGAATATGATGGAAATGCCATTAGAAGACCATTATATAGGTAATGCGACATACCTAATTGTGATGTATATCTTGTTAATTTACACTATTGTTTCCTTCAATTAACTTATGCAGAATGCATTCAAAACCAGTAGGTAGTTACAGTAGCGGTCCGTGCAGGGCGTGTTTGCCGGGCAGTGACGTGCGGCGGGGGAGGGGCAGGGTGGGGGGTAGTAAACACCGGAATATGGATGAATGCAGGTATGTAGACAATTAAATTACTAAACGAATTTGCTGCGCGCTGCAAAATGCGATGCAGCGCGCACAACGAAATTCGTTTAGTAATTTAATTGTCTACTTACCTGCATTCATCCCTATTCCGTGTTTACTACCCCCACCCTGCCCTCCCCCGCCCCACGTCACCGCCCGGCAAGCATGCCCTGCACGGACCGCTACTGGGTAGTTATAGTTAGGACAATAGGACCATGTTTCATAGAAAAAGCGTTTTTGACTTGCCTATATCTTTGGCGTCGTTTGACGAATCTTCACAAAATTGTCCCCAAAAATTGTCATAGTAAGTCTTGTAGTTCATGGAAAGTGTCGGGGTGATCCGTCAAGCAGGGGCAGAGAAAAGGGGGTTCAAAAAGGGTGCATTTCCCATGTTAATTCCCATAGGACTTGTTGACACGCCTACAGCCCAAACTGCTGGATGGAATTACACCACATTTGGTAGAACGTTAGATTTGGTTACGCAGATTCCGCTTTTTGTTATTTGTTGTAAATCCGTTCTGTAGTTGTTGAGAAATTTACAGAAAGATACAGTTAGTGTTATTTCTGGCCATGGATATTTCGCTACTATTTCGCGATTGATAGCGGATGCACGCACCAACAGGAATACAGTGATTGGCTGGCCGCAACCTAAAGAGAAAGTTGCAGCTGCCATTTTATGGATCAGTTTCAGGGGCTAAAAATTGCAGAGAAAGCAGATATAAGAGGTCTGGGTAAAAGTACTCTTACCCCATGTCTGACAAATGGGGATGTTAATAGCACAAGTTATGGAAAATATGTGTGGAAAATCAATTCTTTTTACTATGAATAATAATTCACAACATCACTGCGACGACCAGCGTGCCCCCGTGCAATGTCACTGGGACATCATGGATATCGTGACATCACCGTGAATACTGGTGAAAAAAACCCACACCTACTGTCATGTAAAACATGTACTCTGAAATTTCAGTGAGCTATATTTATTCCTAGAGACCCATGCGCCCAATTATACATCCACCCTGCCACCAAGTACAAAAGCAGACAGACACTAAAACACCCAGTGAGATAGTGTCTTGCTTTACGCTCCCAAATGAAAGAAATTCAGCAATCCCAAATGGAGGCACTCCCACATAAAGCAAGAAAACACCTGGAAAGGGGTCAGTCGCAGCACTCACCAAATGAGGCACACCAAGAGACAGTTTTCAGAATAAAGCATGAGGTTTTATTAGTGCAACACTCTCTTACAGAAAAGCTTTCCCAGATGTCAAATGAAAACAACATGCAAATATATATATATATATACATATATATATATATATCTATATATATATATATATATATTCACTGAAAAAACCATAGGTTTTAGGGACAGTTATAGTTAGTTGGACATTTCACTCGTACAAAACCCGTGAAATTCCCCCGTTATAGTTAGTTCAGCTAACTATAACTCGCGCCCCGCAATGCACTGCTGATGACGTCACATATTACATCACTCATGACATGGTCAGTGACATCACTGATGACATCACTGATGACATCTCAAATGACATCACTGATGACATCATCCAGTGACTGTGTGTTTCTGTAAAGTTTAAATATGTTTAATATATATAGGGAAAGGCGTATTGAAGAATGAGTGGGTGTATAAGTGTCTGAATGGATGATTTAGTACGTGAGTGACTGACTCTACAAGTGAGTGATTAAACGTATCTTACTGAATGCATGGGTTAGTGACTAAACTGTGTGAATGTCTGTATCCGTCTGTTTGTTGGTGTGTAAGTGGATGCATGGATTTGCGAATAGCTACATGAGTGTCTATATGGGTTATTGATTGGTTCTCTGAGTATCTGTATGGCTGCCTGAGTGTTTGTGTGGGTGGGGTGTGTGTGACTCTATACATAGATGTGTGAGTGGGTGATTCACTGGGTGCATGATTTCAAGAGTGCATCTGTGATGGACTGCTTGGGTGGGTGAGTGTGTGTATGGGTGTGTTAGTGATTGAATGTATATCTCAGTGGTACATGTGTGAGTAACTACATATGTGAAAGGCAGTATATATGTGTGTTGGAGTATATAAATAGCTATAAGCGAGAGTGAGTGATTGTGATAGTGGCTGTATGGATGAGTGTGTGCTTGTATCAGTGATTGTATAAGAGCGTAAGAATGTGCTAGTATTTGTATGAGTAAGTGAGCTGGTGTGTGTATAACTGTATAGGTGAGTAAATGGCAGTGTGTTTAATTATTTGCATGACTGACTAGGTGTGTGAGTACCTCTATGGATGAGTGGCGGTGTTTGAGTGTGTATATAGGAGTATGAGTGCATATGATAGTCCTGTACTGAGTGACCGTAAGTATGAGTGACTGTACGGGTGAGTGAGTGGATGTGTGCGTAGACCTAAGAATCAGTGAGTGGGTATGTAGATATTGGTGTTGGAGTGTGTATGGTTTTGCGAATGGCAGTGTGTAATTTAGAGTGGGTGTATCAAAGGTTATATTAGGGTGTGAGGAGGTGCATCAGATTATCACGTGGATGATGTCATCAGTGATGTCATTTGAGATGTCATCAGTGATGTCATCAGTGATGTCACTGACCATGTCATGAGTGATGTAATATGTGACGTCATCAGCAGTGCATTGCGGGGCGCGAGTTATAGTTAGCTGAACTAACTATAACGGGGAATTTCACGGGTTTTGTACAAGTGAAATGTCCAACTAACTATAACTGTCCCTAAAACCTATGGTTTTTTCAGTGAATTTCAAAGGTTTTTTAAATGCTAATTTCTAACTATAACGTGTCTGAAACCTATGGTTTTTTCAGTGAATTTCAAAGGTTTTTTAAATGCTAATTTCTAACTATAACGTGCCTGAAACCTATGGTTTTTTCAGTGAATTTCAAAGGTTTTTTAAATGCTAATTCCTAACTATAACATGTCTGAAACCTACGTTTTTTTCAGTGAATTTCAAAGGTTTTGTAAATGACAATTTTTAAATGTATTAATTGTTATATTAATTTTTGTCATACTAATTTACTACATTTTTAGAAACAATTTTTTTTTACATATTTTATTTTTTAAATTACATTGTAATTACATTATACATTACATTACAAAAAATACTTTATGAGAATGAATTACTTTAGTTTAAATACTTTGCACATAGGCAATAGACTTTTAAGTACAGTAGTTACAGTTGTTGCAATGGGGAACACATTTTCAAACACAATGCAACATTCAGCTCAATGTGAATTTCTAGTTAAATGCAATTAGTTACTTTATGGATTACTTTTCTAACCACAGAACTGGATCCCAGATTCAGTCCTGGGACATCTCCTGTAAACAGTTGAGTAAAAGCGTTTTGGTTACAGTAGTGATTTTTAAGGAATATTATTGTATTTTAAAAGTTGACACTTAGAAACTTTTTCACATAGAATCACCAATGTTATCCTATGGAAGGAAATTCACTTAGCAGGTAAAAACTGTTATCGTTACTTTTTCTTACTCAGTGTTGGATCCTGGATCCAGCACTGGTGCATCTCCTGTAAACAGTTGAAAGAATGCGTTTAAGTCATACAGGCGATTTTTAAGGAATATTTGTAGTTTGTGAAAATCGACACTTTGAAACTTTTCTGCTGAAAACCAGACAATGGATTCCTATGGAAGAAAATATAAGTTACTGGTAAGTACGGTTAAAATTACTTTTCAGGGTCAGTGCTGGGCTAAAAGATGCAGCACTGGGTTCTCTCCTGATAACAGGCGAGTAAATTGGAATTCGTACTTTGGTTGATTTTAGAGGAATATTATAAAGTTCCAAAACTCCACACTTAGAAACTTTTTCAGCAAAAAGCAGGCAATGATATCCTATGGAAGGAAATTCAAGTTACTGGTAAGTACGGTTAAAATTACTTTTGAGGATCAGTACTGGGCTGAAAGATGCAGCACTGAGGTCTCTCCTGATAACAGGTGAGTAAATCGGAATTCGTATTTCGGCTGATTTTAGAGGAATATTTTAAAGTTCCAAAACTCCACACTTAGAAGAATTTCCAAGTGAAACCAGTCAATGTTAGCCTATGAAGGAAATTCAAGTTACCGGTAAGTACGGTTAAAATTACTTTTCAGGACCAGTACTGGGCTGAAAGATGCAGCACTGAGGTCTCTCCTGATAACAGGTGAGTAAATCGGAATTCGTATTTCGGCTGATTTTAGAGGAATATTTTAAAGTTCCAAAACTCCACACTTAGAAGAAATTCCAAGTGAAACCAGTCAATGTTAGCCTATGGAAGGAAATTCAAGTTACTGGTAAGTACGGTTAAAATTACTTTTCAGGACCAGTACTGGGCTAAAAGATACAGCACTGAGGTCTCTCCTTATAACAGGTGAGTAAATCGGAATTCGTATTTCGGCTGATTTTAGAGGAATATTTGTATGTTTCAAAAATCAACACTTAGAAACTTTTTCAGCAAAAAGAAGGCAATGATATCCTATGGAAGGAAATTCAAGTTACTGGTAAGTACGGTTAAAATTACTTTTCAGGACCAGTACTGGGCTGAAAGATGCAGCACTGAGGTCTCTCCTTATAACAGGTGAGTAAATCGGAATTCGTATTTCGGATGATTTTAGAAGAATATTTGCACAATGGTGAAGGGAGGGGCGGGGCCTGAGGTGACATCTGTGCAAACGCGCCCCGTGGCGCGTTTTAAGTTGGGGGATTAAGTCCCCTTGAATCCTGAGGGTCCCTAGGCGCCAACTAGCCCACCAGGAACCTCCAATATGCGCCAGGGGCTGCGTTGCAGAGACGTGTAGAGAGGCCACACCCCTTTACACCTCTCTGCAACGCAGCTCTGTGGCGCTTTCTGGATGTACCTGTTGGGCTAGTTGGCCCCCAGGGACACTCAGGATTGAAGGGGATTTAATTCCCCATCTTAAAACGCGCCACGGGGCCTGTTTGCACACATGTCACCTGAAGCCCCGCCCCTCCCTTCACCACTGTGCAAACGCGCCCGTGGCGCGTTTTAAGTTGGGGGATTAAGTCCCCTTGAATCCTTTGGGTCCCCGGAGTCCAACTAGCCCACCATATACCTCCAAAAGTGCCACAGAGCTGCGTTGCAGAGAGGTGTAAAAAGGGGCGTGGCCTCTGTACACCTCTCTGCAAGGCAGCCCCCTGGCGCATACTGGAGGTTCCTGGTGGGCTAGTTGGCCCCCAGGGACCCCCAGTATTCAAGGGGAATTCGTTCCCCCTCCGCGTGGCCCCCCTTCCCTGGGCCTGTATTGGCCCCGGGGACCCCATCCCCCGGGGCATGGCCTCTATATTTATTATTTTGAGGGGGGCAGCGTGGCCCCTCCTCTGGCCATTTTAAGGCCCCGGGACCCCATCCCCCGGGGCCGGCCTTTCCATTTTTTTTTTAATTTTATTTTCTCTTTTTTGGGGAGGGGGCCGCGTGGCCCCTCCCGGGCCACTACTTGCCCCGGGGACCCCATCCCCCGGGGCTGGCCCTCTCCGTTGGGGACTGTGGGGGGTCCCCAATCCCCCACAGTCCCGCCGGCTCCCCGCGTCCCTTGGGAGCCGGCATTGCTTTCCACATGGGGAGCTGCTAAGATGCAGCTCCCCATGTGGAAAGCAATGTGCTTGGATATTGGAAGAGAGAGCAGGTTTCCCTGCTCTCTCTTCCAATATCCAAAGCAGTTTGCTATGGCAGGACGGGAGCCGCGAGGCTCCCATCCTGCCATAGCAAACTACAGTGTCCCGGGGTAGGCACCCCGGGACACTGCAGGAGCCGGCCTTGGGGGTGGTGGTCCCCAGGGCCATCAAGGGCTCCAGGAGGGGGCCGCGCAGCCCCCTCCCATTCAGTACACAGCCCCGGGGAGGTGGTGGTCCCCGGGCTCTGGGGTCCGTAACGGACCCCCATATTAAAATGTTTAGTGCCCCGGGGAGGTGGCGGTCCCTGGGGCATGTGGGGGCTGGAGCCCCCCACACAGGTTTTATAATGTATAAAAAGCCCCGGGAGGTGGTGGTCCTCAGGCTGCGGGAGGGCTCAGAGCCCTCCCGCACCATTTTTAAAAAGCCCCGGGGGTGGCAGTCCTCGGGCTTGGGGGCCCTTTGAGGCCCCCACACATTAAATTATCCCCCCACCATGCCCCCGGGACTTGTCCCACCCGGGGCCAGTTAACATCGAGCGCGGAGCCCGCGCTTCGATTTTGTTTTTTTTCGGCAGGATTCGCGCACCCTGAGCGCATCCTGCCGATTTATTTAAAAATTTTTTTTTTTTTTGCCCAGGGGTCCTTGTGGGACCCCTGAGCAACCTAGGGGGTCAGGGTGTTTCTACCCTGCCCCCTTTGTGCGCTTTGCGCACTTGTTTCTGTCCCTCGGTTCTACCGAGGATAAATGGCTGCCAACATTTCCTGAATCGGAATGTTGACAGCCAATTAACATGCAGCTCGTGATCGGGACAGTGCGCGCAGGGTGCGCTGAGGGTACGCGGACCCTACTCAGCCATAGATATCACTAACTTTTTACTTTTCATTTTCTCAGCAACTACTGAACGGATTTACACCATTTAACAAAAAGGGTTCTTTCTGAACCAAGAACTACCTGTTTGCCAAATTTGGTGTAATTCCGTTCAGCAGTTCGGGCTGTAGCCGTGTCTAAAGTTTCCTATGGAAAAATGCATGGGGAAAACGCGTTTTGGGACCCCCCTTTTTTCTCGGCCCCCGCTTGACGAATCCACCCGAGACTTTCAGGGTAGGAGCGGACCGGAGCGGGCCACAAAGTTTGAAAATTTTGCGAAGATACGTCAACCGGCAAGAGAGTTATTTCAAATAGAATGTCGCGGATTTCCTATGGATAATAGGTTGTAACTATAACTATCTACTGGCGACCGCCAGTAGATAATATATATATATATATATATATGTGCAAGCAACGATAACACACTTGCAAGTTATCAAATGCATCTGCTATTAAATGCATGGGATAAAACACAGGGAGATAATAATGATAAAACACCTGCAAATAATGCAAATAATAATAATGGAGCAAAACATAAGCAGATTGTAATAATTGAGCATTCATAAATCAAATGCAAGAGAAAAAGAACACAAGCAAGTAATAATAATCATAATACTGGACGTTCACTGCAAGAAATAAGAAATAAACCCTGGAAAGCTTGGAAACATATAAAATGTATACACAGAATACATCAGATGATTATAACACACATATAAATGAATGCCAATAAATAAGAACCACTGAATACCTGAATGTGCACACAGACACACTCACACATCACAATGCCAATAATTAGAAAAAATACATCACTGGCTGCAATAGCTTCATCTTAGCCCACACAAGTCTGGAGGCTCCCAAATGACAATCCTGGGGCCAAGAGACTTCTCAAGCCAGGAAATGCAACACTGAGTGAATGTGGCTGTTCCGCAGGAAGAGAACCCATTTTTTTCCAAGTCAAGAGACCCTAGTTTTATAATAATCTCAATGCACTAGAAGTTTCCGAGAGTACCTTCTCTGCGCTAAGTAAACTTACAGGAGTTGGACAATCTTCCACAGGCATTCCAAAGGCAAAGGATTTATCACGTATTCTACTGCTCTCCGACACCACATGCTTCACTTATCTTGCACCAGTTGAGGAAGTACAAAACATTTCAAAAAGTACAAAAACACCCTTCAAAGAGGAAAACAATCTTAAATGCAAATAACCGGATTAACCGCGAGTAACCTGGGGGCCTGCTTGTGTGTGTAAAACTCATGAGTCAGAATTCAAGATGGCATGAGGGCATGTCAAAGCCAATGGTAAATACTTAATAAAACTTCCCAATGCACACCATAATGCACATTTGTGCACCACTGCCTATAGCACCACACACTTCATTTTCCAGTGTACAACAAAATGCACATTTGGGCATCCCTGCCTATAACACTACACTCTGAGACGAAGACGTACATTCCACACATTTCTCTCTCATGCTTTCAAATGCACCTCCCACACATTCTGTTTCTGGCAAGGCTAAGACTGTCCTACTCTGTGAAACACTCCTACTCTGAAGCTACAAGGAGAAAATCAACAGGCAAGAAGTACAAAAAATACAAAAAGTGCAAAACAGTGTTTCTTTAGAGATACCAAGCTTTGTTTGCATTTGTTGTAGATGCACTCATTACAAAAGTCAAACTCGGAATGTTGATTTGTATTTAAAAAGTGAAAAAGAAAACAATGATAAGTGGTAAGAATTTGTAACTTAGGGGCCCATTACGATGGCGGGCGGAAGCACAACCGCCGTGCTGGCGGATGCAAAAACCACCAGTTACCGCCGGCACGCAGCAGTCCACACGCCCGCCCAATTACGATGCGAAAAGCAGGCCAAACACCGCCGGCAAGCCAGCAACACCGTCCGCCATCAAAGTGCGCCCGTACACGTAGCGGCGCAGCCCAACTGACACACACCGTCCGACGAAACACGTCCCGCCCGGCGTATAAATTACGATGCCGCAAACAAACGGCTCCCATGGCTAAGAGACACCGCACGTGAAAGAGAGGCGGTAACACGGACGCAGAGCACGGACAACGAAGAAGCGGCACCCCGGGCATGAATCCAGCACTGCAGGCCCTTCCCATGCTTCTGCTGATGCACCACCAAGGACGCAACGTACCGCGGAGACGCAGGTAGGCACACACACAACAAGTGCACGCAAACAGCGCACACAGTGCAAGGGCGGAAAAAGCGGACAACCCCCACCAGCGCGTGTACACTACACATCCACCATTGCATCCACATATGACACACAGGCCAAATCCTAACATCGCGGAACACATGTGTACACACCACCTGGGACTAGGAACCAACCACCCCGTCACGGCCCCAAAGCGCCGATGACGCCGCCACACATGCGCACAACGCAGAGGCCAACCGCAGCGCCATGCATGCGTCGCACACAGACACAGGGACACAACCAAGCAGCACACACATCAGCCCCACCCCGAACGCACATGACACGTGACAGGCCTGCCACAGACATGTCCCCAACGCCCAATCCACGGACAACACCCAACGCCACACAACCGACGCACACATGTCAGTGAAGTCACGCAACAGCAGGACACACCCCAGTGTAACAAACATGGCGTAGCACACAGCGGCGGCAACACCAACTAGGAGAAGCAGGGCCACTTCGGGAAGAGGAACGCCAGTACCACACTGAAAAACCCATACCACCCTGCACATATGAACAAGACATATGAAACGGAACACCAAAGAGCCCGGGGACCGACAACAGGTGGCCCAAGAATAACATCCACACACAAGGCCCAACGCAGAGCGGAAAGGCAGCCTGCCGCCCACACAAGGGAGAGCAGACAGCACTGAATGACCTTCCATTCCAACTCCGAAACCACAGCCCTACGACAGAAGCCGGTGAATACAGCCATTGTCCAAGAATAGACCAACACAGGCATGCCGAGGAGACCGACCACAGGGCAGATAGCGCATATCACAGAAGCACACAACGGACGGGGAAGAAAGAAGAAAACACTCCCCCATGTCGGCCACATGCAAGTTAATTGGAAGGAGTCACACAGCACTGACCTTGAACTGTCTGAGAAGCATGTGGGAAGAGGGCCCGTGTCCTCCAAACAAGCCAACAGAACACAAGTCCTGTCTCCCTACGACTACACAGAGCTCACAGCAACCCCGGAGCGTGCACATTGCAGACTGCACACACAGCCGGAGCACGCCATCTCAACGAACCGCTGCGAAATGGCAACCGCAACACACCTACCCAACTACGCCGAACAGCTCAAGCTGTACAAAACCAACACAATACATACATTGGGATGCGATCTCCTGTCCCTGCTGAACGTAAGTTACCGACTGACTTACCGCATCACATTGTTCAGCTGCGTCATGCCCGTCTTCTACTGTCGGAGGTGTCCCTACCAGCATCCCGTCGAGATATGCCTCTCCAACCCGGCATGTCTGAAGGCGGACCTGCTACCACTACTCCTCCCTCTGGACGCACACGACAGGGCCTGCTCTGCCTATGGGGGCATGGCGTATGTGGCCAACATCGCACCCGC
The DNA here is from genome assembly GCA_963921515.1 of Calotriton arnoldi. Taxonomy (NCBI): domain Eukaryota; kingdom Metazoa; phylum Chordata; class Amphibia; order Caudata; family Salamandridae; genus Calotriton; species Calotriton arnoldi. Next base: position 91,777 of record CAWUFW010005899.1, read on the forward strand.
ACTGAAATGGGACCACTGTGCCTCCACACGACGGATCATCGAGAACAGCTACATCGAATGTCACCCAGCATGCCCCATCATGGTCCTCCAAGGGACAACTTACGAACAACACCTTGACAGCCACCATCCGCTTCATTGGCTGGCAAACATGTACACCACCAATGACATGGAAGCCCTGCTGGACGGCATCGCATACCTGACAACCTGTAAATACGTCGGACCACAACGCAGGTTCCCCGAGTGACCTATGAAGTCCAACCCCGCACCCATGCTCAGCTTCCGCACGGACTGGCCAGTCACCACCACAACAGCCATACCAAACGACCGGCAACTGTAACCACACCATCAACGACATCGCCATGACATCGGATATGACCGGGACATGCACACTGTTCCCCATCACATCCAGGAACACCGCATGCATCGTGGGAGGCAGTGGCATGGGCTCTGTGTATCGCACCCACATGGACGGAACTGCACGAACAACCAGGACACGACATGGATCCAGCGCACATGGACACACACACCGCTCAGTGGACATGAATAGGTCGCCTGGAGTCTGTGGGTGCTGCACCCCTCCCACCCCCGCCCCGGGAATCCCATACCAGGACCTTTGCATGGACGACAAGTGCATACAACAACAACACGACCCCAGTGACTGTGACATGTCCAGTAACCACCACAGTGCAACAACAAGTGGCACGCCGCTGCATGCACGCAAGCACATGCCCTGATGTCATCTCACATGCACGCGTGCATGAGGAACAACCGCAGCAAACCTGTCACATGGAACTGAGATGGACTGTGCCCATGATGCCGAGCGGTCTGGTAGGCTACATGTATACCATCTGTGTCAAAGTCCGCAGCTCCGCAGCTATACGTAAATGTACATTAGCACAGCCTTGGCCAAGCAGATGTAACTCTGAAGCCCACATCCCACATGCAACAGCCAATCACATGTAACCCCACACCCTATCCAATTTGTAATCATGCTCAGTATATCCTCAACATGTATTCCGCTGCCAGTAGTGTCCACTATACTGCATCACAGAGGACAGAAGACTCAATATAATGTTTGAAACCAAAACTGTCTCCGCTGACTCATTTCACAAGTACGAATGAGAGAGGATGAGAGTATGTGAAGTACACGGCAGTCGTGACATGACCATGTAGTCCACTGGTATTGGATGTCAACGCAAATGAGTAGCACTACTGTGGAAGACACACATGTGTCGTGTGAAGTCGTATGGACGCAGTGCTCAGGTGGGTGGGTGCGACGGGTAGATGCGCACATGCCAAGTTGGAGCACGCCGTGTTGGGAGGGGTCATGAACAGTACACCACCGCTTCCCTGGGCATTGTGAGAGGACACCTGTCGGGGGAGTGAACACGTGTGTGCACAGCAGCCGGGCACACGTACAAAGCGGTACCAGGCGCACCTCAGCCCACCCTCTGTGGACAAGCTGGATCCTGTTGTGCGCCCGCCATGCCCCTTGACAAGGCACACACAGCCCCAGTCGACCAGGTGTAACCCCAACATAGTCAATCCGCACAGGCGATACAGGGCACGGGATGGCAGTGGAGCATGGTGTGTGAGAGGTCTCCTCGCGCTCCTCCTGGTCATATCACGCAGGCAATAGAACCTCAACGTCCAGCATGGCAAAAGTCAAATGGAAGTGTGAGGGGACGCACCACAGCACGAGCAGCACTGACGTCATGGGAGGTGGCTCGCACCATCCCATCCATTGCCCATCATACCAACCACGCCACATGCCATTGCGACTAAGTGCAAGCGCGTGCGCCACCACCCCTGAGCCCTCCCCAGAGAGGCCAAAGAGTGAATGTGTGGGCCATCAGCCACAGACGGACGCGGCCTGGCCGCAAGGGCAGCCACAGCCACTGGGTGTCGCAGGTGGCGGATCCGGAAGGCGAAGACTGTGATGCATAGTCCATGCAGGCCGGGTCTCCATTTGGGGCACCACGCAGGTGGACGGCGTCCCGCCACACATCATACCCTGAGACAGCCCACTCGTGCAACTGGACCCACACATACACTCCTTGCCCTCTCTGGTGCGAGCTTGGGGCTGCCTGTGCAAGCGCTAGCCTCGCAGGTGAGCATGCATATTGGGGGGCGAGGGGAGGACATGAGGGCTGGGGCGAAGATGACTGTATCACTGTCAGTTAGTACAAGGGATGACCCAGATGTGGAAAGGAAGAGACGTGTCCCGTGTGTACTGCAACTAGTCGCCAATCCAACTACCCCCATGTCCGGAATGTAAGCCCGCACCTAGGCCCGCCCATCCGCCACATCGAACATACCACCAGCACGACAACCTTCCCATTCGAAACACTGACTGGGGGTGGCGACCAGTGAACAATCATGTGTAGCCTACCCACGCGTACATGTGGGCCCTCCATGATCCATGTCACCTGCGGCAAAGACATGACATGCGCAATGAGGGAAGTGAGGAGAGCTGTCCGCCCCACGCGCAGAAGGTGCATCAGCTCCACAGACCCAGCAGCGAGTCCAGCAGGGGTCACATGTGCAGGGGCAGCTGTGCCTGGTGTGAAGGCACATGCATATAGACAGCACATCGACCAATGTGTAGTCTGCCCACATCCACAGTCCATCATCATGCGGACATAGGAATTGAACACAGGGCAACACATCTTAGTTGGTGCACCCACCGTGACCAACAATGCGCAATCATCGACGTACCCGCCCTGTGCATGGCCCCCACCCAACGGAGGCACATCCAGTGCCACCATCCCACACACACAAGCCTTCCACGGAACATGCTGTGTCCAATGCTCAGTACAGAGTCAGCGCCCATCTGGTGGATCCTGAACAGGAGACACATGCACACACATGCCAGCTCCCACTATGTACGTCTGCCACCTGGCACGTGCTATGTAACCTCTCACCTGTGACGTGTGACTGCAAGCACACAGCCGTCTTGGCATGGGGCTGTCAATGTGGACACCAGTCAATGTTTCGGGAGCTGTGATCCATACAGTGCTGTACATAGGGTGCAGTGCTGACACCTACTACTGTCTCATATCCCCTCGTGCCACAGGTCCCACTTGTATTGGCCGCTCAGCCCGTGCCCACATCGTCGTCGTCGTGTGCCATACTCATCCAGCCTCGGAAGCAGTTCCATGCTCAGCAGACACTCATGTTGCCGTGGCGTTGCCGCTTGACGAATATGCAGTCAGTCCCCATCAGCACGCCCCGCAAGTCATTGGGGCCTAGATCCCCATGTGCATGCACATGGCAGTGGTATGTCTCACTTGCCATTGCCATTGTTGGGAGACCTGTGTAAGTGTATTGTGGCCGTGCCGTCCCAGCTTGACAGCTGGGCTGTGGCTCATGTGCTTGCTCAGTCATGTCAGTGATGTGTATGCGAAATTGCTATGTGCCGTGTTGCTTTGACATGTGTCCTCTGCCATTTAACCCAGGCGGAGACCGAACATTGACCGCCCATACCAATTGCTGGCGGACATGGACGATACAGAGGTTATCAGGAAGTTTCGGCTGGACAGGCCAACCCTGCATCGACTGTGTGCCATGTTAGAGCCCCATCTCCGTCCCCACAGGGTGTATCCGACTGCTGTCACCCCCACGGCTAAGGTGATGGCCGCCATGCATTTCTTCGCCACTGGGTCATTCCAGCACACAGTGGGCAGTGGAGGAGGGATGTCCCAGCCCATGTTCAGCAAGGTGCTGAGGGATGTACTGGCAGCCATGATGCTGTACCGAAACAGGTACATCAGATTCCCCAGGGCTCGTGAATTGGCGGCAGTGAAGGGTGCATTCTATGCCCTTGGCAGAATCCCACACGTCGTGGGAGCCATTGACTGCACACATGTTGGCCTTGTTCCACCACAGGCCACTGAGCACCTGTACCGCAACAGGAAGCACACGCACTCCCTGAATGTGCAAGTGGTGTGCCTTGCGGACATGGTGATCACCCACGTGTGTGCCAAGTTTCCAGGCTCGGCACATGACGCACACATAATGCGCAACAGCATCTTGCCACGACTGATGGCCAATCTGCAACAGGATCGTGGCTGTATTGTCGGTGAGTATGTGGAGTGGTGTAGCGTGCTGGTTGTGCGATGCTGTCCCCTGTCCAGTTGGAATAGCAACGGTTCTCTGTGTCCCTCACACCCAGGTGACTCTGCGTATCCGAATGGGGCATGGCTGCTCAGTCCATTGAGGAATCCTCGCACCCCAGCAGACGATCGATACAATGAGGCACATGGGAGGACCAGACGTGTGGTCGAGCGTACCTTTGGCCTCCTCAAGTCCAGGTTCAGGTGCCTGGACCGCACCGGGGTGCACTGGCGTACTCCCCACAGAAGGTGTGCCAGATAGTGGTGGCGTGCTGCATGCTGCACAATCTGGCCATTCGGAAGCAGATCCCCCTCATTGTGGATGACGGAGATCAACCAGGGCCCCAGCCCGCAGACCAGGACAGCTCGAGTGAGGGGGACAGCGGAGAGGAGGAAGCTGGGAAAGTGCGCCAGCAGCTCATCGCCCGCTACTTCACTTGACGGTGAGTGTCCATGTACGACAGATGATGTGTCTGTATCTGTGCAGGTGTGTGTGTGCTGTGTCAGGGTGGCCGTATGTTCACTGCGTGCAGTGTGTCAACGCTCCATGGCCAGGGTAGTATGCCACTGTTGGTGACAGTGGCATTGTGCCCTATTGCTCTGTGCGATGTGTGTACATTGCTTGTAGTTGTTGACATGTACTGTGTGATGGGTGTGTGACACACTCATTGAATGTGCTCCTGTTCTGTCTCCCACCCCTAGGTCCCTACAGGCCCTCCGGATTCCATTGCCATGCCACGCATCAGGTGCCTTTCCGCCCAAGGTGGCCGTTGTATTCCGTACAAATAAAACACAGGGCACAAACAGCAGTTAGTGAAAAAGGTGCATTTATTCCAAACTGTGACATGTGATTGTGTGTAAGGTGATGACAAAAGTGGTGCGTGCAGTGACAATGAGCTGTCGGTCATGGCTGCGTGAAGCTCAGGGTGTACCCACTGGTTCTATGTCCATAGTCCAACACACACATGCCATCCAGCTGGCTGTGTGGAGTGGGATCGTAGAAGCAAGTCAATGCAGTGGCTGGTCAAGGAAGGCTGGCGGAAGGCTGGCTGGCTGCCTCACTTGCGACTGGAGCGTGCGAAGTCCTCCCGGGAGATCTGTTTCCTCTTCGGACGGCCCCTTCCACGTTTGGGAGGGGGTGTGTGGTGGCGACCTGCTGGTGGTGGGTGAGGTGTGCTCACTGGCTGTGGACGCAGGGGAAGTGGACACTGCTGCCCGACCCTGCGCCCTAGCAGGTGGTGGCGGAGGTGGTGTTGCTGGCCTTGCCTGTGACCCCACCGCCACCACCAGCTGGCCCATGAGGTCCACGAGTTGGTCCATACGGGACACGAATTGGCCCATATGGGCGTCCATGGACCTCAGCACCCCCAGCACCTCCCGCGTGTCTGTAGCAGACCTGACCCATTGTTCTTGGGCCTCCTCATAGGCCCCAAGGACTCTGGCCATTTGAGGCAGGGCATGGCTCCCAGGGGAGGCTGGCGTTTCCCTGACCCTGCTCCTCCTACCAGTCCTGCTGCCACCGGCCTGCCCACTAGCCACATTGCACACCACGGTCCTCGCTGTGGCTCCCAGGGTGGATCCAGTCGGCCGGGCCACCACCTGCGCTGGGGCTGGTGCCAGCGAAGACGTGGTGGTGGTGGTGGCGGTGGTGGTCGGTGCGGCGATGGTGGCGGTTGCGGCAGTGGTAGTGGCCGCAATGACCGTGGGTGTGGCCGCAACGACAGTGGCAGCAGGGGGCTGGGACTGTTCAGCATCCCTGGATGATGGGTTGGTGGGTAGGAGGGGTCCTGGGGAGCGGCTGGGCCCTGCCACACCAGATGGGCCTGCTTGGTGGTCCGTGTCCGAAGAGGAGGACAGATCCTCCAGATCCATGTGTCCTCATTGGGGGCTTGTGGGCTGGCTGTGCTGGCTGCTGTCTCCATCCCCAGCATCCGGCAGTTCGTCACCTGTGGAGAGAATGAGATTTGTTATTGTGTTGCACCTGGCGAAGTATGTATTTGTCGTCTGACATTGGCAGTTCGTGCAATCTCGTACATGGGTTTCCCGGAGGCGAGTGTGTGGCTGTGGCATCTGTAGTTGTGTGTGCTAGGCAATGGGACTGTGTGCTGTGCACATGTGGCATGGGGACGGATTGGCCATGCCGATGGGTGTGTTGCTGTGCCCCTACTCATTGTGACTCTGGTGTATGCGGGCTCCTGGCCCATCCTGGGTCTGGTTTGTACTTTGCTTTTGGGGTTCATATGGAACGCTTAGGAACGCATATGGCAACATGGGGGCCATGCCCCAGATTCGCATTTGGGAGGGGATATGCTTTTGGGGTTCAAATGGAACGCTTAGGAACGCATATGGCAACATGGGGGCCATGCCCCAGATTCGCATTTGGGAGGGGATATGCTTTTGGGGTTCAAATGGAACGCTTAGGAACGCATATGGCAACATGGGGGCCATGCCCCAGATTCGCATTTGGGAGGGGATATGCTTTTGGGGTACATGCTGTGAGCCATGGGTGCCGAACGTGACATGTGTTGTGGCAGCATGACAGTACATGGTTTGAGGTGTGTGCATGCTTGACATGGCCTGCATATTTGCTGTCTGTTGTGATTACTGGACATGGCATTGGACGCATCGTTATGAGTGAGTGATAGTTGTGTGCCAGCCAACGTATTGCAGTTGTCCCATCTCCTTGGTGTGCGTGCTGCCCTGTGCCATGTGCATCACTGCAGTGCTCGGGGGGGTGTGGCCCATGTTGTGTGTTGTTGCTCACAGTGTGTCGTGCGCTTAATTGACTTCTGGCACATGGTTGGTCATGGGCATGTGTCTTAGCGTGACTGCTGTATGTGTGGCAGCTGTGCGGATGACATGCCTTTCATGAGACTGGGGCTGACGGATGGGATGGATGGTATGTTGTATGTGCATGGTGTGTCTGTGAGTTTGATGGGTTCAGTGGTGTTCGTGTGCATTTATGTTGTTCCGCTCTGTTGCGTCTAGTGTTGTTTGTCTTACATAGGCGTAGTTGTGGGGTGTGTGGTTGACAGGCAGTAGGGGCTACATGGACAGGACTTCAATGGTGTTTCGGTTGTGTGTGATGAGTTGCACAGTGGCTGCCGTGTGGGACTATATTCAGTGTGGCTTGTGCATGCAGACGTGGCTCCTTGGGTGTTGCTATGACTGTGATGGGTCATGTGGGGTGTGAGTCTGTTGTTCATGTCCGTGTGCACATTGTTCACTTGTTCGTGACGGTGGGCGGTGCTGCGTGTTCGTCTGCTACGTGACATGTCCCATGTGTTGGTCGTGTTACGGTCCTCATGCCTCCAGTAATCCAGCCCTGTCCAGTTTCCCACCTGCAAGTTGTTCGTGCGTGCACTGTACTGGATGCCACATGGCTCTAAGCGGGGGTGCTCCATGTTGCAGGTCTGTGGGGGTGGGGGGTGTTGTGGGTCGTGGGGGTGGCTGGACACCCACTGACACCGATTGCTGTGGACCGTGATGTCTGCCTTTCGGCTGTCGTTGTGCACTGCGGTGGCTGACACGTGGCTGTGGGGTGTGGGGGATGCTCCTCCTTGCTGTGCTGTGGGACTGGGGCCTGGTATGTGTTGTACTTGGGCTGTCCACCGTCCCACCCACTGCACTTTGTGTTCCTGCCACTTACCTGTTACTTGTCGGTTAGTGCAGCTGTGGCGGACACATGGGTGTGGTGGGTGCTCGTTGTGGCGCTTCTGGCATATTTGGGGACCTGTTGGTGGTTACGTGGCTGGCTTAGTGTACACATGTCCCCACGCATCTTACAGTTGTTCGGTTTGGGCTGTGTGTGGTAGTGTCTGTTGCATGTGTGTGTGATGTGTTGTGTATTGTGTGCTGGACATGGGGGTGTTTGTCCCTGGGAGCTGTGGCATGGTGGTAGTGCATGTGAGTACATAGCGGTGTGCTGGTATACATTAGTTTGTACTTACCAGCCTCCACTCCCCTGCTAATCCGGCGAGGATCTCCGGATGGATTACGACTCGCACCTTCTCCTCCCACGCTTTGAAGGTCTTAAAGAGCGCGGGATTCCCTCCGCCAGTGACGGCAGCCAGCTCTCTGTTTTTGCCCTCCTTCTTCTTGACCAGGCTCTTTACGTCATTCCAACGTTTGTTAATTTCGACTCTGTTCCTGGGCAGGGTCCCGACTGCATTGACCTGGTCTACGATTCGGTTCCACATTCTGTTTCTGGTGGCTAGTGGTGTGTGCTGGACCATGTTCCCATAGATTTGTGGGTACACCTTGATGATCTCGTCGACCATGACCGTCAGCTCCATGGGCGTGAACTTGGGCATTCTTTGTGGTGCCATGGTGTTTGTGGTGCTGGTGCGGTGTGTGTTGTGTAATGTGCAGGGGGTTTGTGGTGCCGGGGTTTGGTGGTGGTGGTGGTGGTGGTGGTGGTGGTGTTTGGTGGTGGTGGTGGTGGTGGTGGTGGTAGTGATGTGTGCGTTTCTGTGGTGTGCTGCTGTCCTTGCTGTGTCACTGTGTCCTCTCCTCTCCTCTCTGGTTTGCAATGTAGCAAGGGGTTGTGGTCTGTGGGAGTGCTGCTTTTGTACTCACCTATGTGGGTGTGTCCTCATGGTCTGTTGTTTTCAGGTGTGTTGTGTCTGGGGTTCTGGCCTTTGTATTTTTTGTTTGTCCGGGGGGTGTTTTCGGGATGTGTACTGTGCTTGTGTATTTGTGCGTGCCTTGCTGTGTGGACTTGTTGGCCATGTTGTGTGCTATTGGTTTTGTGTGCGGATGGTTTCTGTGCAGGTACGTTGGCGCCATGGCTTCTGCCGTGTCGATTCTCATCGGCGTTGTTTGCGCTGGCGGGCGGTATATTTGTGGTTTTTCCGCGCTCATGGCGGTGCGATCGTAATTTCACGTGCGGTGTGTCGGCCGTGTGGGCGGGCGGTTTTGTGTTGTCGTGCGTGTTTCCGTCCGTGGCGGGCGGTTTGACTCCGACTCGGACGATGGCGGGCGGTATTTTGTGTGATTTTTCCGCCGATGGCGGTTTTCGGTTTGTGTAATCGTAATGGCGTGGTCGGTGTTCAGGCGGTGTGTGCGGGCGGATTGTTGCCGCTTCCATGCCTGGCGGATTTATTTACGCCGGGTATCGTAATGGGCCCCTTAGTTATTTGTAGAGGAGCCTTTCGAATGTTCCATTCGACAAATTATACGTAAATATTGTTATAGTAAGTTAGAGGATAATAAAAGGCCAGCTAGAGTACTCCATAACAAGTTAGTAGTTTCAGTTCCACTACAGATTCAAAATCTCAATGTCTATGAATCAAATCTTACCCAATGTATACATCCATTTCAAACTGTAGTCAGTATGGACCCAAAGACAGGGAAGTTACCTCCAACTGAGATCCAGAAAGGTCTTATAAGTAGAGCTGTATACTTGCCATTAGATCTGAAGCAGAATATAGAAACTGTAGGGGTACAGAAAGATTTGGAAAAAACACTTGTAATTATAGTGATAGGTGTTCCTAACAAGAACAAAAAGAAATGGCAAGAGTTAGTGGATGTCACTAAAGTAAAAAATGCAATATTATATCTGGTACAAAATAATATTTGTTATAAAGATATAGATGTTCTTCAGAATGTACCACATATGGAGGATGATATGTCATTATCAAGAGGTCAGTTTGAAAAAGTGAATCGATCCCGTTCAGAAGAAATTTGTGAACACTATAGTATCTAACCTATACATTCTAAAGAGATCACTGGTGATGCTATTGATCTCTTTCTAATGAAAGAAGCAAGAGTAGCTCCCTTGAGTGTCTGGGAGAAATGTTTAGAAACTCAATGATTTCCCCATCTCTTTCCCACAGAAATTTGTGGTAAATATGATGACAGGCCTGTACAGATTCCAGCAGCCGAGTGCAGATCAACTAGACTAAACTCAGAGAATACTAGATTTTGCCAGTGTATTCCCTATATATTTAATCTTTTATTTGACAGAGACTTGACAGGCCTATCTTATGCAGTAAACCACATTCTCAAGACATGAGTGAATCTGCAAAGTATCACACCAAGGGAATTTGTTGACAAAGTTCAAGGATAAGATGAAAACCTAGAATACAACTTGATCAATTTGATGACATGCCAGCGTGGCACCAATGAATATTGGTATCGTCATTATAGTGAGTTGAAATGTATGTTGAGAAACCTAGGAGCAACTACTTGGTTTCTACCACTCAGTTGTGCTGTGTATAGATGGGATGACCTGCTTAATTTCCTGCGAGAAGCTAACTCTAACAAAAAATACATCAATCTAAAAACACCAGGAAAACATTGTTCGCTGGACCCTACAAACGTTTGCAGATATTTTAGCCACAGATTTCAAGCGATGATGAGTTTCATCTGTAATAGAAGTAATCCTCCTCTTAGTGAAGTAACTGATTTCTTTTTACAAAGAGTACCAAGCTAGATGTGCTCCTCATATTCACATGCTGCTATGGGTAAAAGACACTGATGAGTCTGTTTTGACTTTTACACAACAGTGTGTGACGTGCCATCCCAAAGGATACTGCTGACAAGGGTTTGAGACAACAAGTTTTATGATTTCAAAACCATAGGTGTGGGAAATACTGCCATCGAAAATACAAATCCAAAGGAAAATTTTACATAAGATGTCGTTTTGGATTCTCCCGACCTGTGATCTCAGAAGGAAGAGTGAGCAGCTTTTGTCTGCAGCAAGACACACCCTCACACAAAAATCTCCCAAAAATACATACAACCTGAGAAGAACAGAGGCTTCAAAATATATCAATGACTACAATCCTGTGATTCTGAAGATGTGGAATGCAAATATGGATCTGAAAAAATCTGCATTTACTGCAGTAAACAAAAAAAACAAACTAGCAAGTGTGAATTCTTGCTGCTTCCACAATAACATCTCTACTCGCCAGCTCTGAGTTTTATTACAGTCCAAACAATAAAATCCAAAATTGTGTAGTTCGTGATAAATTTCAGGACGTTGTCTGTGAGCTTCTGGTGCCACTGTTTCTCCAAGATCAGGTGGTGCAGGTCTGGAGGTAGATAGTTGCTCTCCATCACTGCTCTTCCGTTCCTTCTTCACAGCTGAGCGATGATAAGTTTTTAAATGATAGAGCATACTAGTTGTACCACATGAGTACTTTTTACTAGTACCCCTTGAAAGAGTCTTGTCACAAAGGCTGTATTTGACAAATTTCGCTACAGTTTTCGACTCCCCTGATGGAATAGTAAAAAATTCCCATGCAATGCTCTGTTTCTTGCTAGGTGGTGCATCATCACCCAAGTTTTCTTCATTTATCTCTGGCTCCTCCTGTACTGGCTGTGGCACCTGATCTTTTTGTTTCCTCCTGTTGCCGTTTTCAGTTTGAAAATAACACCAAAAAATGTCCCTAGCAAAAGTCTGCACTCCTATTACACACACTTCCAAAGAAAAAGTGGAATTCCAGTGGAAGCTTCAAGAAATAAAAAAACGGTGCGCACTTCCTATACAAACTAATGAAAAGCGCCTCCACCAATCATATCTCTTCTTTTATAGGTCACATGATGTTCATGATTACCAACGTATTCGCGACTACCGCTTGATCACCGAAAATGAAAATAGAATTTAAAATTGTTTTCTTTAAAACTGATCACATAAAGAGAACTTTAAGGACTATGGTAGTCAACACCTATAGCTAAACTTATTTGAAATATGTGTGTGTATGTGTTTCAGAGTTTCTGAAAAACTCACACTCCTCGCGATTAGTGATGTTGTTGCGACTTCGGGCGACGCTGCCAAAACGGGAAATACAAAGTGAAAGTGATTTTCTTGAAAAATCATTACAGAGACACAAGTTTAAAGAGTATATTACTAGATAACTAGTGTCAAATATTGCTTGAAATATGTCTATATATGTGCTTCAGAGTTTCTGGAAAACACGTGGTCTTTACGATCAGCAGCATCATTGCGACTTCCGACGTCGCCTAGAAAATGGGAAATGCCAAGTAAAAGTGATTTGCTTGAAAAATCATTACTGAGACAAGTTTATAGAGGATATTACTAAACAACTGGCGTCAATGATTGTTTGAAATATGTCTATATATGTGTTTCAGTGTTTATCAAATACTAGCGCTCTTCGCGATGTCATCGCGACTTCAGGTATAACTGTGAAAATGGGAAATACCAAGTAAAAGGGATTTTCTTGAAAAATCATTACAGAGACACAAGTTTAAAGAGTATATTACTAAATAACTAGTGTCAAAGATTGCTTGAAATATATCTATGTATGTGTTTCAGAGTCTCTGAAAAACACATGCTCTTCGCAGCATCACCGTGGGGATCATGATGACGTTAAGACAATAAAAAAAAGATTTTTTTTAAACCACAGTTATTAATCAACTCAAACAAAAAATGATGGACACCTTACTAAAAGGCTCCTCCAGCATGTTTCATGATGATTTTGGGGAGGGGCTCTTCATGCCCAGGAATACAGTCACATCTGCATCACAAAAACAAGCACTTACTTCTGCAAAGTAAAATAAATGTAAATGCCCAGTATTAGTAAAGCGCACAGCTACCTCCGTAGAGGTGTCCCGGTGCTGGGGGCCGTCGGGAAGATTAAGTGAGCTATTGCCCAGAGTCACATGGTGCTGGGCTGACCTGCCGCCGGCGCCGGGGATCGAACCGTGAGCCCCAGGATCCGGAGTCAGTCTCCCTGACCGCTGCGCAACACCTCTTCCCTAGTACAAATCAACAAGTGTGTTTTCTCAGCAGTACCACCTTGTAAAGTTATTTGTTGAAGACGGCTGAGCAACAATCACAATAGCAAACTTACAGACACTCAAGGCCACAGGAAACATTTCCTCAGAGTTGTTTACACTATTGTAGTGTAGGAGATACACTAAACATGTACCTAACTGGGTAGCACTTTGTAATAAGCCATTAGAGATTACTCCAGTTGGGTAGAGGTGTTGTACAAAACATTGGGCTGTTCTTCGATAAATACACAGGGAAGGATTCATTCAGATACAATACTCATTTCACAGAAATGAAATCTGAACAGGTTACACTTAGAAAATAAAATTGATAAAATCGTTGAAATTCACTAAAAAAAAACAAGGATTATAGGGATGTTATAGTTAGGAAGTAGAATTTAAAAACCTTAGAAATTTCCTGACAAAACCAAAAGTTACAAGGATGTTGTTGTTACGAAATAAAATTAAAAAGTCCATAGAAATTCACTGAAAACACCAAAGATTACAGAGACTTTATAGTTGCGCAATAAAATTTAAAAAACCATAGAAATTCACTAAAAAAAACAAATGTTACAGGGATGTTATAGTTAGGAAATAAAATTTAAAAAGACTTAGAAATTCCTTGAAATAACAAAGATTACAGGGATATTGCAGTTAGGCTGACATTTCACTTATACAAAAACAGAGAAATTCAGCAGTTATAGTTACCTAAGCTAACTATAACTTAAGCCCCCACAATGCACTTCTTGTGATCTCACATATTACATCACTCATGACATGGTCGGTGACATCACAATTTTTTTTACACATATTTTTATTGCCATTTATTATTGACAACATTCTATTGAGCACACTGCATTGGTGTATAAATCTTACTACAATCAAGTTTACAGAAGGTAGGCATGAGACCTCATACACAACCCGTTAAGCATCGAACCAACCAACATTGAATCTCACACGCATTTTAAACAGACTCGGTACGCAGCCAGTAATGTAAGTCCACCATGTCAGAAATGTTATCGGGGTATACAATTGTGTTGTGTAGCCTAGCAGCAGTGTGTCAGTTTCACTGAGAGTAATCAGTCTCTCAAGTTAATGATTCTTGGGGGGAAGCCAATATTGAAATACCCAACAATGGAAACCTTGAAAACCAGTGCAGGGATTGCAACAGAATAAGGCTCTAGGGGTAATTAAAATAGGGTAAGCGTGGGAGTCAGTTGTCGCTTTCATGTGTCAAAGTGTGGTCGCAGTATGCAGAAAGAGTCTCGTGAGTTCGGGGGGGCACAGGTCCCCAAGCTAGAGTCTACGCCTAAGCTATATGGCATATCTCTAATAAGGCCCGCTCCCCTCCAGAGGCACCTAACCATGCTTCACTCGACTGCTAGTCCTTGCAACTGTTCCCCTCCCTCTCCAGGTGCATCATCTTGATCGTCCAAACTTTCCGTCAGCTCCCTCTCTGGGTCCTCCCAAGTGTCTAGAACCTCTGCCCACAATCCAGCTATAGGGCACCTCCGCAGCCCCCGAGACTCCTCTCTAAGTAATACCCTGCCCTCAGCTCCAGCCCACTGGGTAACATCCCTCACCCAGGTACCCACCACAGGCCTGTTCCTGGACTTCCAGGCCATTGCTATCCTCCTTCTGCCAGTGCTAATGCCAAGTCGATAATCTAGTCCCCACCTTCCTTTTGGGTGGTCAGGGAAAGAGCCCCAGTAGGCAGACCTACACAGTGGCTACAAGGGAGCATCCCAGAGTGGTCCCCAGGACGTCCACAACCGCATCCCAGAAAGGACGCAGTCCAGGGCAACACCAGGTCCTGTGTATAAAGTCTGCATCCAAGTGGTTGCATCTGGGGCAACAGCCTGGATTCTATGAGGGGTCATGTATGACATATGTAGGTAGTTGAACTGTGTATATTTCAATCTTGTATTCCTTGAGACCTTCTTGGGATAAGCCAGGATCTAACTCCAGTCTGATTCTGAGAGTTCCCAGTCCAGGATCACCCCCTCCTCTGACGTAGCTTCAACAATGGTTTATGAGACACCTCAGACAACAATCTATAAAATCACATCAACAGGTGGCTCGCCGTACCCAAGGAGAGTAAAAGTTTTAATACCATGAGTGTCTTGGGTTCTTCATGGAGCCAGAGAGGTGGTGAGCGTATGTAGAAATTGTACCTGTTCTTGATTTGGAGCATAGATACAACTCAGTGTAATATCACGACCCAGCGGCCTACCCGTCAGCAACACATAACGACCCTCTTTGTCTATGGAGATGTGTAGGGGTCAAATGGGATTCCCTCTCTGATACATATTTGTACTCTTTGTGCAAAGGCTGAGTACGAGGTATCAAACAACTGCCTTCGCCATCTATGGCGCAACCTCTACACTTCGGTTTGTGTAAGATGTGTCTCCTGTAGCATGGCTATCTGTATTCCCCATCTCTGCAAATATCTATGTATGTTGTGGCGCTTTGTAGCCAACTACATTCCTCGGATATTCCAAGACAAGAATTTTAGAGAGTATGGTGCAGCAGCCATGTCCCCCCACCCGTTTCAGCCCGTCCAACCTGAGGTCTGATAGCCAAAAGTCTCAAAATGATCCCTGCAAACAGAAATAAAAACAAAAAACAAAAACTCCCATAAACAAAAACTCCCCATTTCAAGAGCAGTCAGCAACGGCCAGCTGCCCTAACTGCAAGCATACCAACATTATTATTGGAAAGTCTCCATCAGTTACTGGAGTGAGACTATCTGGGAGGGGGTAGGCCATGGCAGGGAGATAGCGACATTCTACAAATTCCACGCCGGCCCAAGCTAGTATCATACCAGGGTGTGCAGCATAAACTAGGTTTAACGTAGGATCAACCCTAATCCACTTCGACACTTCAGTAAGGGTATGGATCAGATTTTGCAAGCCGACCTCAGAGTCACTTTCAGCATATGCAGGCTATCTGCATGTGAGGAGTCCAAATCAGACAGGCCAGACCCTTTTATGGAAGGAGTACCAACCTCCAAGGTATTCTTCTGAGTTCTTGCAATCTCGGCCACAGCCTGGTTGGCGGCAGCCCTTTCTTGTTCAATTTCATAGGGGTTTGGTTTCTTTTACAGTCCACCACGAGGTCCCCTTCAAGATCTCTGCATTACCCCACATCTGGGTGCCCTGGGGGCAAGTTTTGTATTCAGAGGATTCAGCCCAGATCTGTACGCCTCCAGCCACTCCCAGGCATCTTTCGGATCATCACAGAAATACGTGGCTCCCTCCAGGATTATCCAAGGTCTGGCAGGGAATATCAAGGAGTATTGCTGTCCCTCCATGCGAAGAGCTCTCTTGACTTCCAGGAAGGAGGCCCGCCTCCGCTGCACCTCAGCTGTTAAGGACGGGAATATGGAAACCTTACTATTATCTATGGTAAATGGGCCCTTGGAGTGTGCCTTGTGGAGTATCATATCCCTGTCTTTATAGTAAAGGAGTCATGCCACCACAGGCAGGAGGGGCGACCTTGTGCCAGTGGGTGTATGCTCCAATGTAAAGAAGGCAGACAGGCCCTCCAGGGAAACCTCAGTCCGGAGCCATGGTTCAAGATATGCTATCATATCGTTACACTCCATTCTTTCAGGCAACCCCCTAGTCAGATATTATCCTTCCAATTGTGTCCTTCAACGTCTTTGACCCTCTGCTCGAGTGTGCAGACTCTGTCAGAAAGGTCCACAACTTGGTGAGACAATGTCTGTTGGGTGGGGTACAGTTCAGCGACCAAAGTTTTCACTTCTTTAACCTCCGCCAACTTGTGCTGATCGGCTGACTGTAGCCCTAGCCCCACTGACACAGTACTGATATCGTTTTGCAGCATAGCCTTAGGGGCCGATTCCGATCTCGGCCGGTAGGGCACCGAATCGGATTTGGCTGAACCGGATCCGATTCGGAGCCCTTTTTCCCGACCGATTCGTACGTGCGTCCGGCCGAGCGAGTACGATGTGA
Organism: Calotriton arnoldi; assembly: GCA_963921515.1. Lineage (NCBI taxonomy): Eukaryota > Metazoa > Chordata > Amphibia > Caudata > Salamandridae > Calotriton > Calotriton arnoldi. The sequence continues at coordinate 108,608 of CAWUFW010005899.1, forward strand.
GCGCGTGCGAATTCGCCGACCGACTCGTTCGCGGGTCCCAACCGCTCCGACCGACTCGCACGGATGCGCCTCGCACCGCGCAATGGAGACGTTCCCCGACCGGACAAGTACGATGCGCGCCGCAAGCAGTCCGACCGACTCGCGCAGTCCGGCTCCAAGAAGCAGTCGGAGCCGTACTTTGGGGGTCCGTGGCGGACCCCCCTGTACGCGTTGCCACGCGAGTCGCATACAGGATGGGTTCCCCCTACCCGCTGTAGGGGGCCCCCTTGTTCGCCTCGCACCCATTGAGTCAATGCGAGCCCACGTACGCGTTGTACGACCGGCTCCCATTGACTTCAATGGGAGTCCGACCGACTCGAGTCCGATAGCATACGTGCGCATCGTACTCGTTCGGTCGGGCTGCTAGGGTCCGATTCGGTCAGAAATCTCTCCGGATCCGGCTCGGTCGGAGAGATTTCCGGCCCGAATCGGAATCGGCCCCTTAGTGTCAGCAATGGCTGAAAGTATTTTAGCATCTTTATAGGGTCCTCTGGGGGCCCGGGGCCTGTTCTTTCTTTAGCTTGTTCTTGGGAGGTGTTCTCTACTTCAGGAGGTACTCTAGTGGACTTAGCTCTTGCGTTGCTCATTTTTTCAGAACTGAGGGGGTCCCTATATATGGGGTAGAAAACACCGACAACCACTAATGTCTGCGAGTTATTCAGTTCTGGGGTATTCAGAGCAACAGGCCCTCAGGGGGTGACAATCTTATGAAAAGCGCCTCTGCAGCAGGCACTCCGTGTTAACTCACCCAGTTATTAGAATAGTGTCCCCCTGGGCCTTAAACAGCTACCAGTCTGTGTTCCAGCAATTTTGGGCCCTACCCCTGTCCTCCGAGCACTGCACCTCTTGGTCGAGCCACAAAAATGAGTTAAGATGGGTTTTCCAGTGGTTCCCCACCTAGCAGTAGTGTATATACTGGGCCCACAGTCCCTTCAGTATTTCAGAGGCTCATCTGATCTTGAGAGCCTGCCTGCCCACTGCCATCTCATCGAGTTTCCAATTTCTTTAGGCCCTGTCCTGAGCCCCAGGGCCTCAAGCACTGAATGCTGCATGCCATCTACCCTGGGGGGGGGCGAGATCCACCATGTGGGCCTCTCGCAGCCGGCAGTCTTCCCCAGTGCAGTGCCCCAGGCCCCGATCTGGGCCCCGAGCTCCTCTTGCCTCATGGAGGCTGCGGATTCAGCCTCCTCACCCCGCCCCCGGCTCTGCTTACTATTCCCACCATAGCCACAGCGATGTGGCTCTGGGATGATGCTGGCCCACCATTTGGCCTCCTGCCAACTGCAGCACTGCATACTCCCTTCAGGCATTCCCAGTCAGCTGCGCAGCGAGGTCCAGACGCTCCTCCTCAGCATCAGCTGCGACATTCCATGTGCCCAGGCTCTTCGCTGTTCCTCCAATCCCCGGGTCACCCCCAGGTATTCCAGGCTGGACAGCATCCAGTCTCCGGGCTCATCACCAGCCCGCAGCCGCCATTTTGAATACAGAGGCTGCAGTGATCGCAATCTGCCAGCCCTCCATCTCGCGATGCGGCTGAGAGGTTTTACCCCTCTTAGAAATGGGGGTCTCTAGTTGGCAGGTTGTTACCCTGTCCAAGCAGGGACCCTTCTTCCTAATCAGGATAAGGGGGATACACTTCTAAAATAACCCATGCTCACCCCCTTGGAAGCTTGGCACGAGCAGTCAGGCTTATCTCAGAGGCAGTGTGTAAAGCATTTGCACATAGCCAACAGTAATACAGTGAAAACACTACAAAAGGAAACCACACCAGTTGTAGAAAAATATCCAATATTTTATCTGCGCAAACAAGACCAAAAACTATAAGAATCCACCATACAGTTCTTAAAAATCTCAATAAGCAAAAATAGACTTAAAATACAGTTCCTTGAAGTCGATACCTCCGTCCAGGGCTACCACAGCATTGTGAACAACAAATCCAAACAGTTCTGGCTGACAGCGGCATCACGGGCCAGCTACAGTGTCAGGAAGACCTGCAAACAGTACCTTTAGAGATGCAGGGCGTTGGTCACCTTGCAATGAGCTCCGAAGAGCCGGCGTGAGCAGGTGTCGGTTCTGGAGGTCGGTGCAGGAGTCGTCGTGCCCTTGATGTCACATGCGTTGCAGATCGAACTCCGCTTGGTTGAAGTCAGGAGCGCTGGTGTCGGCGGGCATCGGGGCTGCGGTGCGAAGTGCAGAGGTGTGGCGTGCGGTGCCCTCAGGCCACGGAGCAGGCAGCGGCTCGGTGATGGTCATCCAGACAGCCAATACTCAAACCAGCAGAGCCACACAGAATGGTTAGGCAACAAAAAAATACCCACTTTCTAAAAGTGGTATTTTCAAACACGTAATATAAAAATCATCTTTACTAAAAGCTGTATTTTGAAATCCTGAGTTCAGGCATACTATATTCTATTTCTCTATCTTGTCCCAATGGAAAGTTAGGCTTGTAAGATGTTACAAAGCAACTCCCATGTTAGCCTATGGGACAGATAGCCTGTCCATAGTGAAAAACGAAATTGGCAGTATTTCACCATCAGGACATGTTGCACACACCAGGGCATGTCCTACCTTTCACATACACTGCACCCTGCCCATGGAGGTACCATGGGCCTACCTGAGGGGTACCTTATATGTAAGAAAAGGGAAGGTTAGGGCCTGGCAAGTGGTGGCACTTGCCAGGTCGACATGGCAGTAAAAACTGCACGCAGACACTGTAGTGGCAGGTCTGAGACACCTTTGAAAGGCTGCTTGTGTGGGTGGCACAATCAGTGGTGCAGTCCCTTTTGCAGAATTTGATTTACAGGTCCTGGGCGCACACAGTGCACTATACTAGTGCCTAAGTAGTAAATCAAATAAGCCAAATATGGAAACACTAATCCACAAACACAATTTACCGTAGGAGCACTTGCACTTTAACACTGAACAGCAGTGAGAAAGTGTGCAGAGGCACTAAACCAGCAAAACAAAGTCCAACATACCATTGAAAAGAGGTTGCTAGAAAGCACAAAGACAGGGGAAACACACCAAAAGATGCCAGGTCTAACAACCCCGCTTAGGTGTCGTGCAGGGTGCGCAGCTCTCAGGAAATGCACCCTAGGGTCCCCTCAGTGACATCACTCATGGCATCAATGATGACATCTGAAATTACATCACTGATGACATCACTGATGACATCTCAAATGACATCACTGATGACATCATCCTCACAAACACTCACCCTTACAGCTACTCACACACCTACTCACTCACCTATACAGTCACACATTCAGCCACTCACTCACTTATACAGTTACTCACACACCCACTCACTTACTCATACTTATACAAACACATGTACACACTCACCTATACAGTCACTTAGACAAGCACAAACTCTCCATACACCCTCTCTCAAACTCACTCACTGATACAACTACTCACATACCCATTCACTGACCCATATAAACACACACACACACTCAATCACCCATGCATCCACTTGAACACCCATTCATACACCCATACAGCCACTCATATACCCTGTCGCTCACCCATACAGACACTTATATACTTCCTCAGTCACCCACTCAGCCACTCATGGACCCTTTCATTCATCATTTACAACCACTGACACACCCACTGGCTCACTGATACAAAAACACACACACCCAGTCACTCATGTATACAGTATCTTAAATACCCTTTCACTCTTCTATATGCCACTTATACACACACTCACTCACTCACTCATACAGGCACTCCCACAGCCAGTTACCTTAGTATATATGTTTAACATTCAGTAACTTTTAGAAAACACTTACAATCAGTGGATGATGTCATCAGTGATGTCATCAGTGATGTCATTTCAGATGTCCTCAGTGATGTCACTGACCATGTCATGAGTGATGTAATATGCAAGGTCATAAGCAGTGCATTGTGTGGGCGTTATGTTATGTTAGGGAATTTTTAAAGCGCGCATATACCCGAGGGTGTCTTGGCGCTATCTGAGAGAGCAAGCTAGAAGCAGTTTCAGAGGTTAAATAGCCAAGTTTTTATCTCCTTCCTAAATGCCATTAGAGAAGGGATGGCTCTGATATGAGGTGGCAGACTGTTCCAAAGTTTGGCAGTGCCATAGATGATACATCTGCCACCCCATTGCGCCTTTTTAATTTTGGGGATGGCTAAGATGTTAGCATTAGCAGAGCGGAGATCTCTGTTGAGAATCTATCATTTAAAAGTCGATCTGAGAAAATCAGGCCCAATGTTGTGCAGTCCTTTATGCGCAAGGCAAAGGGCTTTAAATTTTGCATGGCTACGAATAGGCAGCCAGTGTAACTTGCGAAGTCCCTGAGAAACAAAATGATACTTAGGCAGCTTAAGGATCATTCTAGCCACTGTGTTTTGAACCAGCTGCAGCCGTTTCATATGTTTTTCTAGAATGTTTAGGTAGAGACTGTTGCAATAATCCAATTTAGATAGGACTAGTGCAGTGATCAGGGTTTTCCTATGGCTGACAGGGATGAAGGGCAGGATTTTCCTGATCGATTTTAAGATGTAAAAGGCTGAAGACATCGTAGCCGATACTTGGGCACCCATGTTAAGGTTGCCATCAATGATGACTCCCAAGTTTTTGGCTTTGGTGACAGGAAGGGGGGGTGAGGCAGATTCTCCAACTACCAATTAAGGGACCAATCTGGAGAGGGTTTCCCGAAAATAATAATCTCGGTGTTACCTGAATTAAGTTTCAGGCAATGTCTAGTCATCCAGCCGCTAACCGCCTCAATACAATTTCGACATCTTAGAGGGTTAGACGTGTCATTGTTAGCAGCAGCAATTATCAATTGGGTATCATCAGCATATGATGTTACCTCCAGGTTGAAACTTTTAATAAAGGGGGCCAGCTTAGCTGCATAAACATTAAAAAGCATGGGGCTCAAAGATGATCCCTGGGGGACTCTGCATGGCAGGGAATAGGGTGTAGATTTGTATATCCCTAGAGATACCGTTTGTGTTCTGTTTCTAAGGAAAGAGGTGAGCAGATCCCGTGCTTTGCCCTTCACTCCTAATTCCGCTAGGCAGTGGATGAGGGTTGTGTGGTCTACCTTATCGAACGCAGCCTATAGGTCCAATAGGATCATGACTGCGGAACCTCCCTTATCCACTGACATCCTTACCTTTTCCTTTGCTTTGACCAGGACAGTTTCTGTGCTGTGTCCTGGTCTAAAGCCAAACTGGGTGGTGTCTAGAAGCTGGTTATCCTGAATATATTTAGATAATTCAGTAATCATGATTTTTTCGCAGGCTCCCTTGATTGGGCGATAGTTAGAGGTATCAGTACAGCTCAGGTTAGATTTTTTTAAGAGAGGAAGGATGGAAACCTGTTTCAGATAGATGGAAAAATGCCTGTGGAGAACATATTATTAAAGGTGTTTGATAGGTTCCACACGATAATGTCTGGAGCCAATTTCAGTATCTTTACCGGACAGGGGCCATAGGGGAACCAGATTTACTTTGCAGAAGCAGAGAGATTACTTGTTCTGGTGTGGTGGCAGAAAAGTTATGAAACGAGTGGTCGCCCTGTTCCCGCAGATTGGATTGTTCTGAGAACAGCGAGTTGTGGTTATCAAAGTCTTTAAAAATTCCGTTAACTTTTTCTTTAAATGCATTTGCCAAAGCATTACAAAACATTTGACTGTGAGAGGAGTTATTATTATTGGAGGTTGTGGCAAGTTTCTTAACAACCTGAAATAGTTCCTTGAAGGAGTTAGAGGCATTGTCTATTAAGAGGGTAAAATAGTTACTTTTGTCCTTGATGATGAGATCTTTGTATTTGGCTAGAGCGCTCTTGTACGCCTGTCTTTCTTGCTCTTCATACTTCCTCCTCCAGGTCCTTTCTTGCCTTCTACAGGCTTGTTTTTCGAGCCTCAGAGCTTGAGTGAACCAAGGAGCTATAGGATCCTTTCTATGAGAACACTGATTTTTGGTGGGAACTAGATCACTAAAAGTAACTGATAGCCAATTAGAATAACTGATAGTAGCTGACTCTGCATCAAGAGATGGTGAAGGTTGGTAGTCCTCCAGAGAGCATATATATACATAATATTCTTGAACTTTTTAGAAACACTCAGTCACTGGATGATGTCATCAGTGATGTCATCAGTGATGTCATTTGAGATGTCATCAGTGATGTCATCTGTGATGTCACTGACCATGTCATGAGTGATGTAATATGTGACGTCATCAGCAGTACATTGCGGGGGAGCGAGTTATAGTTAGCTCTACTAACTATAACGGCCGAATTTCTCTGGTTTTATATGAGTGAAATGTCCAACTAACTATAACGTCCCTGAAACCTGTGTTTTTTTCAGTACATTTCTAAGGTTTTTTAAATGCTAATCCCTAACTATAACGTCCCTGAAACCTGTAGTTTTTTTCAGTGAATTTCTAAGGTTTTTTAAATGCTAATCCCTAACTAAAATGTCCCTGAAACCTGTGGGTTTTTCAGTGAATTTCTGAGGTTTTCTAAATGCTAATTTCTAACTATGCCTACTTAGGTAGGACATGGGCAGAAAGAGGAAGAAAGGCGCAGAAAGAAGCAAGATAAGTGCAGAAAGAGGCAAGAGAGGTGCAGAAAGAGGAAGAAAGGTGCAGAAAGAAGCAAGAGAAATGCAGAAAGAGGCAACAGAAGTCCAGAAAGAGGAAGAAAGGTGCAGAAAGAAGCAAAAGATGTGCAGAAAGAACCAACAGAGGTGCAGAAAGATGCCTACTTTGACTGTACCTTACAACAGACTCATACAAAGTACCCTAATCACGAATCCTTCTCCAAAGATGTCTTAAACCTCACTTTTCTCTTGAAGGTTCACTATTAATCGACTGCTCAGAATGTTAGGCCTACCAAATATAAAACAGCCATCCTAAGCATATCACTGTTGTAAGTCTGACCAAGTTTGTGAAGGTATGCATGCGTGTCTATGCTTTTACCTAGTGACATGTTAAATGAAAATAAACATACAAACACTTGAATACCTGTGTTTCAAACAGCATACTCTGTAAATTTGTCTAAAAAAAAGGTATATGCATTTCTTTCTGCTCACAATACAGGGCACATGGGTATTCAATAGTATATTTGAGGGGCTCTATAACACATATATACATAAGACATGTCTACCTGTGCAACCGAATGACAGAGAAGAACTGAGAAGATTTAACCACCTATAGAAGTTACCCGCTTTTTAAGCCACCATCTTCACATGCATAACTCATGTAAGAATACATATACAAGTAGACATATATCTCAGTCACGAGAGCGCGCATACTTTTAAACTTGACAGCTTGCACTTCCCATTTGAGTACAGAAAGAGGCGAGAGAAGTTCATAAAGAAGCAGGAAAGTTGCAGACACAGGCAAAAGACTTGCAGAAAGAGGGAACAGGGTGCAGACAGAGGCAAGAGAGGTGCAGAAAGAGGGAAGAGGGTTGCAGAAAGAGGCAAGAGGGGTGCAGAAATTTGCAAGAGAGGTGCAGAAAGAACCAACAGAGGTGCAGAAGGAGGCAAGAGGGGTACAGAAAGAGGCAAGAGAAGTGCAGAAAGAAGCAACAGAGGTGCAGAAGGAGACAAGAGAACTGCAGAAAGAGGCAAGAGAGTTGCTGAAACAGGCAAGAGAGGTGCAGAAAAAGGAAACGGGTGCAGAAAGAGGCAAGAGAGGTGCAGAAAGAAGGAAGAAGGGTGCAGAAAGAGGCAAGAGGAGTGCAGAAAGAGGCAACAGAAGTGCAGAAAGAAGCAAGAGAAGTGCAGAAAGAAGCAACAGAGGTACATAAAGAGGCAAGAGGGGTGCAGAAAGAGGCAAGAGAAGTGCAGAAAGAAGCAACAGAGGAGCAGAAAGAGGCAACAGAGGTGCAGAAAGAGGGAAGAGGGGTGCAGAAAGAGGCAAGAGGGGTGCAGAAAGAAGCAAGAGAGGTACATAAAGAAGTAGGAGAAGTGCAGAAAGAAGCAACAGAGGTGCAGAAAGAGGCAAGGGGGTACAGAAAAAGGCAAGAGGGGTGCAGAAAGCAGCAACAGAGGTACAGAAGGAGGCAAGAGAAGTGCAGAAAGAGGCAAGAGGAGTGCAGAAAGAAGGAAGAGAGGTGCAGAAAGAAGCAAGATAAGTGTAGAAAGAAGCAACAGAGGTGCAGAAAGAGGCAAGAGGGGTACAGCAAGAGGCAAGAGAAGTGCAGACAGAAGCAACAGAGGTGCAGAAGGAGGCAAGAGAAATGCAGAAACAGGCAAAAGAGGTGCAGAAAGAAGCAAGAGGAGTGCAGAAAGAACTAACAGAGGTGCAGGAGAAGGTAAGAGGGGTGCAGTAAGAGGCAAGGGGTGCAGGAATTTGCAAGAGAGGAACAGAAAGAAGCAACAGAGGTGCAGAAAGAGACAAGAGAACTGCAGAAAGAGGCAAGAGAGTTGCAGAAACAGGCAAAAGGGGTGCAGAAAGAGAGAACAGGTGGGAAGACTGAGGCAAGAGAGGTGCAGAAAGAGGGAAGAGGGGAGCAGAAAGAGGGATGCAGAAATTTGGAACAGAGATGCAGAAAGAAGCAAGAGCAGTGCAGAAAGAACCAACAGAGGTACAGAAAGAGGCAAGAGGGGTACAGAAAGAGGCAAGTGCAGTGCAGAACGAAGCAAAAGAGGTGCAGAAAGAGGCAAGAGAACTGCAGAAAAAGGCAAGAGACTTGCAGAATAAGGCAGGAGAGGTGCACAAAGAGGCCAGAGGGGTACAGAAAGAGGAAAGAGGGCTGCAGAAAGAAGCAAGAGAAGTGCAGAAAGAAGCAACAGAGGTGCAGAAAGAGGCAAGAGAGGTGCAGAAGCAGGCAAGAAAGGTACAGAAAGAGGGAACAGGAGTGCAGGAAGAGGCAAGAGGGATAAAGAAATTTGCAAGAGAGGTGCAGAAAGAAGCAAAAGCAGTGCAGAAAGAAGCAAGGGAAGTGCATAAAGAAGCAGGAGAGGTAGACAAAGAGGAAAGAGGGATGCAAAAATTTGCAAAAGAGATGCAGAAAGAACCAAGAACAGTGCAGAAAGAACAAACAGAGGTGCAAGAAGAGGCAATAGGGGTGCAGAAAGGGGTAGGAGAGGTGCACAAAGAGGCAAGAGGGATACCGAAAGAGGCAAGAGGGGTTCAGAAAAAAGGAAGAGAAGTGCAGAATGAAAGAAGTAACAGAGGTGCTGAAAGAGGCAAGAGTGGTGCAGAAAGAGGGAAGAGAGGTATAGAAAGAGGCAAGAGAGTTGCACAAAGAGGCAAGAGAAGTGAAGAAAGAAGCAACAGAGGTACAGAAGGAGGCAAGAGAACTGCAGAAAGAGGCAAGAGAGTTGTAGAAACAGGCAAAAGGGGTGCAGAAAGAGGGAACAGGTGGGCAGACCGAGGCAAGAGAGGTGCAGAAAGAGGTAAGAGGGGTAGAGAAAGAGGCTAAAGGGATGCAGAAATTTGGAACAGAGGTGCAGAAAGAAGCAAGAGCAGTGCAGAAAGAACCAATAGAGGTGGAAGAAGAGGCAATAGGGGTGCAGAAAGGAGTAGGAGAGGTGCACAAAGAGGCAAGAGGGGTACAGAAAGAGGCAGGAGGGGTGCAGAAACAAGGAAGAGAACTGCAGAAAGAAGCAACAGAGGTGCTGAAAGAGGCACGAAGTGTTGCAGAAAGAGGCAAGAGAAGTGCAGAAAGAAGCAACAGAGGTACAGAAAGAGGCAAGAGTGGTGCAGAAAGGGGAAGAGAGGTGTAGAAAGAGGCAAGAGAGTTGCACAAAGAGGGAAGAGGGGTGCAGAAACAGGCAGAAGGGGTGCAGAAAGAAGCAGGTGAGGTGCAGAAAGAGGCAAGAGAGGTGCAGAAAGAGGCAAGAGAGGTGCAGAAACAGGCAAGAGAAGTGTTGAAAGAGGTACGAGAGGTGCAGAAGGAGGCAAGAGAACTGCAGAAAGAGGCAAGAGAGTTGCAGAAACAGGCAAGTGAGGTGCAGAAGGAGGCAAGAGGGGTGCAGAAAGAGTCAAGAGAGGTGCAGAAACAGGCAAGAGGGGTGCAGAAAGAGGGAACAGGGGTGCAGAAAGAGGCAAGAGAGGTACAGAAAGAGGGAAGAAGGGTGCAGAAAGAGGCAAGAGGGGTACAGGAAGAAGCAAGTGAGGTGCAGAAAGAGGCAACAGAGGTACAGAAAGAGGCAAGAGAGGTGCAGAAACAGGCAAGAGAAGTGTTGAAAGAGGTAAGAGAGGTGCAGAAGGAGGCAAGAGAACTGCAGAAAGAGGCAAGAGAGTTGCAGAAAGAGGCAAGTGAGGTGCAGAAGGAGGCAAGAGGGGTGCAGAAAGAGTCAAGAGAGGTGCAGAAACAGGCAAGAGAGGTGCAGAAAGAGGGAACAGGGGTGCAGAAAGAGGCAAGAGAGGTACAGAAAGAGGGAAGGAGGGTGCAGAAAGAGGCAAGAGGGGTACAGGAAGAAGCAAGTGAGGTGCAGAAAGAGGCAACAGAGGTGCAGAAAGAGGCAAGAGATGAGCAGAAAGAGGCAAAAGAAGTGCAGAAAAAAAGAAAGGGGCAGAATGAAGCAACAGAAATTCAGAAAGAGGCAAGAGAGGTGCAGAAAGAAGCAAGAGTGGTTTGCACACCATTAGTACCAATTTAATAGCCACATTTAGCAATAAGTAACAGGTGACCATTCTAGGTTTGTAAAGGGCCTTCCACCACGCTGTAACACTTGTCGCTGCATGTTTGATAGCGTTTGAGCATTTTGAGCTAGAAACAAGGTTCTTTTTGTTCAAATCTGCAGATTATGCAGCAGATGATGGATTATGTAGCAAATGCGGAAAATGTATAATTGTGCGAAAGTCGGTGCATCCAAACAGTCGCATAATTCCAGTGGGCCTGCTCATACCTCTGACTAGGTCCAGAAGTGCTCCTCAGTGGTTCCTTCTTTTTTTGTCTCATTGAGTTTATAGTTTAGCTTCTATGGAAATGAGGAAGACTAAACCTGAGGTTACCACTCCACAACACAGACTACCATACCACATAATTACTCTCCATAACACATAATCCCACTCTACATAATTCCTATACACTAAATACCACATACTTTCTATCCATATAATTTCACTGCACAACATACCATATAAATTCACTACACACAACATACATCCACTCCACTCCAAAAAAACAGTAGTAAAAAACTTTTACATTTACAACGCCAATAGCTCTAACTCTTGCAAATGCGAGACCTATTACATTGCAAATGCTTCTTTAACTGGTAGTCGCGTTTGCAAAGTGGTGGAGAAAGGGTGCTGGCCTCCGACCAGTGCTCAGGAATTCCGCTGAGTAGGACTTACAGGAGGTACCAAGAGGGCTTCTTGGCCTCCAAAGTCCCTCAGGAGAAAAGTGGACTTCAGCCCCCAACCCGTAGTGTGGCAGGAGGCGCATTTGCAGAGTGGTGGAGAAAGGGGGGCATGGCCTCGGAAGACCTCTTAGTAATCCCACTGTGTGGAACTTACTGGAGATAACAGGAGGGGTAGTTGGCCCCCAAGGTCAACCTTGGGGGCCAACTACCTCTCCCATTACCTCCAGTAAGTCCCACACAGCAGGATTGCTAAATTCTCATAGCAGGCCATGCCCCCTTTCCCCACCACTCTGCAAACGCACTTCCTGGCACACTCTTGGATGGGGATTAAAGTCCCCTTCACTGCTGGGGGTCCTTAGGGGCCAACTAGCCTACCTGATACCTCCAGTATGCCCCAGATAGTGGGATTGCTGACAGGTGGACACAGGCCATGCCCCCTTTCTCCACCACTCTGCAAATGCGCCTCCTGATGCATTCTTGGTTGGGGGATTAAGTCCCCTTGAATCCTGAGGGTCCGTGGGGGCCAACTAGCCCACCAGGTACCTCCAGTAAGCCCCACACAGCTGGATTGCTGAGAGTGGTCCGAGGCCACGCACCCTTTTTACACCAGTCTGCAAACGCCCCTCCTGGCACACTGCTGCTCGGGGGATGAAGTCCACTTCAGTCCTGAGGTCCTGTCAAATGGGTGCAATATTACTTTGAGCTGACAGAAAATATTCATGACCCTCCAATGGGCCTCGGAGTACGAGTCCGTTTGACATCCATAGAAACTGTGGTTTCACATTGAGGCATCAACATAATTCCCAGCCCCGTGGCCCCTTTCATTCAACGGGAGGTGCAGTCCTCCACGGCCAATGTCAAACGGACTCGAACTCCGAGGCCCATTGGAGGGTCATGAATATTTTCTGTCAGCTCAAAATAATATTGCACCCATTTGACACACTACAAATCCCAGAAAGCAGTGGGGGATAACTCATCTGAGCAGCCCATTGGAGGGCAACTAATTAAATATAGGTGTGTCGGTGGTAACGCTGAGACATTCGAGCCAAGCATATGATTAAGGAGAGTGGACTCCGAAACGCGCCAGGCAGATTGAAATAACTATCAGAGTGCCTTTACCTGATTGATGGATGATAAAGACTGCTTGAAAGTCAGCTGCTGTTCGAGTGCATCCTCATTTGCTGAGCAAACTGTTTTTGAAGATTTTACACGGCGGCTCCGGCCATGGAGGATTGCACCACCCGTTGATTAAAAGGGGCCACGGGGCTGGGATTTATGCCGATGCCTCAATGTGGAACAGCAGTTCCTATGGATGTCAAATGGACTCGTACTCTGAGGCCCATTGGAGGGTCATGAATATTTTCTGTCAGCTCAAAATAATATCGCACCCATTTGACACACTACAAATCCCAGAAAGCAATGGGGGATAACTCATCTGAGCAGTTCATTGGAGGGCAACTAATTAAATATAGGTGTGTCGGTGGTAGCGCTGAGACATTCGAGCCAAGCCTGTGATTAAGGAGAGTGGACTCCGAAACGCGTCAGGCAGATTGAAATAACTATCAGAGTGCCTTTACCTGTTTGATGAATGATAAAGACTGCTTGAAAGTCATCTGCTGTTCGGGTGCGTCCTCATTTGCTGAGCAAACTGTTTTTGAAGATTTTACACGGCGGCTCTGGCCGTGGAGGACTGCACGACCCGTTGATTGAAAGGGGCCACGGGGCTGGGAATTATGCCGATGCCTCAATGTGGAACAGCAGTTCTTATGGATGTCAAACTGACTCGTACTCCGAGGCCCATTGGAGGGTCATGAATATTTTCTGGCAGCTCAAAATATTATTGCACCCATTTGACACACTACAAATCCCAGAATGCAATGGGGGATAACTCATCAGAGCAGCCCATTGGAGGGCAACTAATTAAATATAGGTGTGTCGGTGGTAGCGCTGAGACATTCGAGCCAAGTCTATGATTAAGGAGAGTGGACTCCGAAACGTGCCAGGCAGATTGAAATAACTATCAGAGGGCCTTTACCTGTTTGATGGATGATAAAGACTGCTTGAAAGTCAGCTGCTGTTCGAGTGCGTCCTCATTTGCTGAGCAAACTGTTTTTGAATATATATATATATATATATATATATACGTATATTATATATATATATATAAATATATATATATATATATATATACTCTTCAAATATTTAGGCAGCGCTTAAATAGTGCTGATTGCCTTTAAAACTGAGAAGGTTGGTTAATAATTATTTTTGTGCTATAAATATGAAAACTTCAACCTAAACCAAGTAAAACCACATAAATAAATTCCATTGATGTTGAATTTGCAATGAAATTAAATCAGCATGCATAAGTGTGGATTTGCATACAATTTCATCAGCATTAAGCAATAATTTTTCCAGTTAATAGAAAACATTTTGAATATTAATGTAATGTAAACTGTATCTTTCCATACAGAGTCTCCTGATAAAATTCAATTTGTATTTTCCTAGACTGGAACCGTTCCTAATAGATCCCCCCTAGACTTTGCACATGCAAGCTGTTTGATAGTTTATTGTTTTAATTATTCAGAGGGAAGAGAAATAGAAGCAATAGTATGGGCGCTGGTATTTTGAAGGCTAAGAAACATGTTGCTTACTCCTATCAATGTTTCAGAGACAATGCCTACCAAATAGCTGATTATTATTGTATGACATCAAGTATTTTATCAGCGTTCAAGGGCCCATATTTGACTGGGACACTCACATCAAAATATGTGAAAGCATTGCAAGAGGCTAAGAAAATGTCCCCAAAACCTGGAATCAAGATCAAAGTGCACTGTTTGTGGATCGTAGAATTATAGCACTTCCATATTCCTGCGAGCTAGGAGGTGTGGACACCTTTGTTTTTAATACACGTCACAACGGAGAGAGAGAGATGCCAAGTATTTTCCTTCATTTGTAGAATGGAGAGTGATATAAGGGACTTCTTGGTCGGGGTTTCGTTTCAAAACTTTGCTTTCTCTTTTTTGACCAACCCAGGGTCTGTAGAGAGGCTCTTTTCTGGTTTCCCTCCTTCAAGAGTTTTTCATTCTCTTTGATTTTGGCTATCCTGAGGCTTGAAAAAAAGGGATGGGTTTCGGCTGACTGTATGTCTGTGAATCTTAACTCCAAAAGGGATTAAAACACTTGTGGTTGTCATCTTGGCTGCTTTGTGGTATCCTGTGCCCTTCCAAAGGGATTGAAAATGTCAAAATAAATGGTGCAACTGACGTTAAAACTTGACTATACAGATTTGCCCACAATGGAATGTAAATAAATACTTGCCTATTTTATTTTGACCCTTAAAAACTAGCTTAAGGGATCTTCAGTACAAGAGGCTAAGGCAGTTTAAGCTCCAAGTGTTCACAATAGACACAGAATTTCATTATTAAATCACAAAATTAGATCAAATCAAGGTATTTCAATTTGACTAACATTAGGGCCCTTGCATGGTGGGGGTAGCTCACCATATTCTCTTTTCAAAATATCTAATTATCCACTGACATCAGATTTAGAACACAGTGGCTTTCATACTTTAAAACTATTTCAAACATCATACATATTGTAACAAGGTATGGTTCGATTAACATTGTTTGTCTGGACTAATAAATAGGCTTTAACAGACGATTTATCCTTAACGGTACATATTATCAAACAGAACATCTTTGCACTCATCTTCGTCTTAGGTTTGAATTATGAATATATTGAGAACCATTTTATTCTGATGATTTGAAATCAAAACAAAAACTCTTCCATTGAACCGTTTTGTCAAGGTATTTTTATGTGACAACCCAAGAACTGAATAAACCAGAGTTTAAAAAAAAAAGTTCTTAAACTAGGGAATCTAATTTTTATCTGACACAGTATTTAATATGTGTCTTTTGCCCAGTATGCTGACCAACCACCGCTGACTGAAAGAAGGAAGTGCATTGCATAAGCTTGAAGTTTAGCCTACAGAAATGTTGTTTACCATGTCCATTAAAAAGGCCAGCAAAGCATTTTACTGTAATAAAATACTGACCGAATGCACAGGAGAGGAAACCTCTTTAATGATTTTCCATACAATTTTGGATCATTTTTGTGTTTTGACCAGCTGGGGTCCAGGTACTATATGTCTGAGACACGTTGCATTGTTATATGAAAAAAATGACAAAGGAGACAGCAAACATAAAAGATGAATTACTGTATAAATCCTTACCATCTAGTGTCCTCTTTTAAGAGTGCTGCTCTTCATTGTAGAAAACAAAAACAAGGGACACCCTACTCACTAGGAACCAGGGTAAGTAATGTGTG
The DNA here is from genome assembly GCA_963921515.1 of Calotriton arnoldi. Taxonomy (NCBI): domain Eukaryota; kingdom Metazoa; phylum Chordata; class Amphibia; order Caudata; family Salamandridae; genus Calotriton; species Calotriton arnoldi. The sequence continues at coordinate 124,276 of CAWUFW010005899.1, forward strand.
ACAGAAACAGTGATTCCTGCGGGAAAATACTTATCTATATTGGTAATATAATGCACAATCGCAATGGTTATGGGTTACGTAGATGTCAGAAGGAAAGGAGACCAAGAACACTTCCGTTTTGTATTTACAATCAATATTTTATATTTTGTTAAAGAGTATAAATATACCCAAAAAGCAAAAACATGTTATGAAACAGTGCTTAGTGTCCCCAGTGTAAATGGAACCAAAAAACAAAAACTCGTGAATTTGTGACATATATAGCTAGGTTTCCATCATTTTCAAAAAAGCGACCATCTACAAATTTACAATGATTACAGCCACTGTATATAATAGTCAGAGCTGATACAATTGTTCGCTTTACACAGGTGTCGACGACGTTTCGACCCTTCATAGGATGTAGGGTCTCATCAGGACCTATGGATGTAGGGACATCTAGGAATCAAGGAAAACAATGTCACTAAGGATGTTGGGAGTGACTACAGTATTCGAAAGGAATGAACAAGGCCATATGGTACCTGAAATTATAGAGTTGCGCAGCCACGTGAAAAGAGAGTGAAAACACCGGTCGAGTGAGAAGAAAAAGTAAAGATATACTCACACTGGACCCAGCCGGGTACTATACGAGTGAGAGAAGAAAAGAGGAATAGCGTTAGAGAAGGAGAAACAATGTACTGCTATTCATAGAGGCAGCTGTATCTTAGGTTCCTTACCCCAGTGTGAGAGACGGGGTGAAAGGCTGGCAGCCACGGATATATATATCACGGCAAATGCCAATGTATGAGAGGCAAGACTTCCTGTGGGCATACTCTGTTATAGGTGCAAGAATTCTCTCTGCAAGGTAAAAGTATTAATAATCAGCGGGGACCTGGGACGGATATCAAACACAAAAGGTGAAGCCTCCAGGCTAGAAGGCAGCTTACCAATGCATAGTCACGAGTATGGGCGGGGCAGTGGCTCCAGTAGTTTGGTGATAGCGTGGGCGCGGGTACTCGGTCGTCCCGGCTGGTCACGGCGTACTCTGCAATTGACAAATGTCAAGGCTTGTAAAATAGAGTAGACGTGCGTGCTTGAAACGTGTACTGTACACTGAAGCACGTTCTATTCTGGTTATTAAAAAACATGGCTCGACTGCCTCGGTTTGCCAGTGAATGAAGGTAACAACAGTGTGTGTCAAGGCAAATCATCAGAGAGAAGTTAGGGTGGTTTAATAACAAGCGCACTACATCTGTGGTTAAAAGAGCCTCAGTAAGGATTTTGAAAAAATGCTTACCGTCTGAATAAATCAGCAGTACTTTCAATGCGTGCCTTAGCTACGCAGGGTCCACACAGGCCGTCTGCGCTGGTACGATGACAGCGAGCTTGTGGTTGCAGCGCCAATAAATACACTGTGGGCCTGTTCAAACCGGTCATCACGGCAGGCATCACTCAGGATTGCCGCCGGTGGATGAATACCGATGGTGTTCAACAGAAAGAGAGGAAAGACCAGTGGTGAAAGAGAGAGAGTAGAATGAGTTGTCATTTTTTAGAATGTGGCGTGAGACAGTGACGGTCTTTTGCAGAATAATCTCTGTTTACAGAACTAAAAAAGGTGGGAAAAAAGGAACACTCCGAACATATTTTTGGACAATAATAAACTACTCATAAATTAAAAGGTATTAATGGATATGCGATTCGAGAACACATCTGAACTCACAAGTAGAGAGGTGCATAGAGCTGTTTACAATTAATACAGTGGTCATACCTGCGTACATAGCATAAAGAACATACCCAATGATATATCGGTAATCTTAATATTGATTCGGTTTTAGGTAACAGTAGGCAGAAAGCAGAATAGCGGTCGTGTGCACATTGGTGATACATTATGTGAACAGTTGCTCATCATATTGAGCCCAGCAAATGCCTAATAAAATGCAGGACAGTGATGGTGATGCTTACAATTACATGTTAATATACAGATACAAATAATATCGATATTTACATGCTTCCAATTTAGGAGGACCATAATGTAAAGAAGGAAGCAACCATATTCAGGTGAAATATGGTCATGACGCAAAACACCTAAACTATGTGATGGTACACGAAAATCAGGATTTTACTCATAAGTAATCTACTGTGATACTGTAGAGACTAGTATAAAACCAGAAGTTTTTGGAAACACAGTTTCTCTCATATTGAAACGGATTCCTGGACGGTCTAATCCAAGTGTAATTTTAAGCTAACAGTGTTGTGACAAATCCGCGCCACTCCTCTGCGGAATTTAATCCCTGGGCTATGGAGTTAGTCCTTTCAATCCAACGGCACTCCAACCGTTGTAGAATTTGTGTGAAGTTCCCGCCTCTCGCCGGTATATTGGCTCTATCAGTGACCTGCCATTTGATATCATCAGCCGTGTGATTAAACTCAGAGAAGTGTGCCACTAAAGGTGCATTGGGCACAGACCGTCGTATGCGGCTTCTATGTTGTCCGATTCTGGCCTTAATTGGCTGTTGTGTTTGCCCGATGTACGGCAAGCCACAAGGGCATCATATACAATAGACCACATTTCGTGTGTTACAATTCGAAAAAAATTGTAGGGTATGTTTCACACCAGAGTGTTCGAAAGTTTTGGTATTGAATGTAAGGGGGCACGCAACACAGTCTCCACACCTGAAGTGACCCTTTACCTCCGGTAAATTCCATGTGGATTGTAAAGTATTTGTTCTGCGTAGGCTCCCCATTGTGGAGGAGCGAATGAGATGATCCTTAATGTTTTTGCCCCTCTTAAAGGCAAACATTGGTGTTTCAATTAAGGGATCAATACTCTTTATTATGTGCCAATTTTTCAAAATCATACTGCGGATCTTATTGGAATGAACCCCAAATGTTGTTATGCAAATAAGTTTGTCAATGGGAGTTTTTTCTTTTATCTTGAGTAATTCCTCTCTAGGACAAAACCAGGCTCTTTTCAATGATCTCCTAACTATTGTGTTGGGATATCCTCTTGCTAATAGTTTGGATTTTAAAATTTCTGCTTCTGCCATGTAGTCTTTTTTGTGAGTGCAGTTTCTGCGTAGGAACTGACCAAAAGGTAGCCCATCTCTTAGGGCCCTAGGATGTTGGCTTTTATATGCGAGGAGGGTGTTCCTCTCCGTGGGTTTTCTGTGGAGGGACGTGTATAATGATCCATTTTCATGCTGTATATTGAGATCTAAAAAGGCAATGGATGACTTATGGATGGTTGAAGTAAATGTAAGGTGTGTCTGAATGGTATTTAAGTATGTAACGAAATCATTGAACTCCGTCTGAGTCCCTGACCAAAGTAGAAAAATATCGTCTATATATCTCTTCCAACATTTAATGTTGGAATGATATACATTGTTGGTATTCAGAACAAACTTGTGTTCTACATTATCTATGTAAATATTAACCAGATTTGGAGCGAAAATAGCCCCCATGCTGGCCCCCGAACATTGTTGGTAGTAGACACCATTGGATACAAAGTAATTCGATTGCAAGACAATGCGTAGTAAGTTGATGATAAAGGAGGTGGGTACTTGCAACGGTCTGGGTCTTGTTTCTAGTAGGTCCTCTATCACCTTGATACTCTCATCTTGGGGGATGTTGGTGTAGAGTGAGGAGATATCTAATGTGGACAGCCAATCAGATTCGGTATTGTATGGCATCCCATCCACTAGATTGATCATATACATAGTATCCCTAACATAGGTCTCTTGCAAAGGTACAAACTCTTTGATAAAAAGTCTATGTACCTGCCAATAGGTTCTAGCACAGAACCACATCCAGACAGGATGAGGCGTCCAGGAGGGTTAGTGGTGCACTTGTGGATTTTTGGTAGTGTATATAGCACAGGGGTTCTGGGATTTTTTTCATTGAGAAATTCGAATTCCTTTTTGCTGATGTAGCCCTCATCCTTTCCTTCCGTGGTGATTCTAAGGATTTGAGTGCTAATGTCTGTGAGCGGATTACTATTCAATTTTCTGTAATGTTTGACTTCACTAATTTGTTTGTGAATCTCGGTGTCATAATCTTTCCTATCCTGAACCACTATTCCACCGCCCTTATCTGCAGGTTTTAATATTATAGAGTTGTCATTTTTTAGTGCTTGCAGCGCCTGTCTCTCCTGTCTCGTAATGTTATAAGCTATAAAACACTTGGATGTTTGAAGGCTATCAAGTCCCACCAAGATTATTTTCTCGAAGGTTAAGAGCTCAGGGGGCATCATGGCATTAGTAGGGTAAAATGTAGTTGGAGGTCTAAGGCCTGTCACTGAATCCGTTGTCATAGACTCTTTGTCTCTGAAGAATAGCTTTAACCGTATCTTACGAAAAAATTGGAATAATTCTGTTTTGAGGTCAAAGAAATTTGTACGTTCTGTGATAACAAAAGACAAACCCTTGCTCAGTAGAGATATTTCATTAGATGAGAGGGTATGCTGAGACAAATTAAAGATAGGAATAACAGTGGGAGTATCTGTTTCACATCTTAGTATGGCTGGGGGCCCCACTGATAATGCTTCCTCCTGGTTTGGCGCTCTCCTGCATACTGATACCATGTTTTCCCCTTGGCTTTCTCTCCTTGCTCTAAAAAAGGTTGTGCTGAATGACTGTCTGGGCGGCTGGTACCTGGTTGGGGATATGAGTCGTCCGAACCACCTGATGATTCAGAAAATGTGATGGGCTGGTTCCTCCTAAATCTACCCCAGGTGTTTTGTCTATTTTGGGACCCTACAGTGGTGTAGTAATCTTCCCTTAAGTAGGGATAGGCTCTCTCCTTAGTAAAGTTCTTAATGTCCTTTGTCACCTTGTCTGCCTTCTTTTTGAGTTCAAATGTGCTGAACTCGTCTATTGTCTTGTTAAGTTTATCCAGTAGCGTTTTGGCTTCTGCCACTGCGTCACCACCTAATAGTTCTTTTTCCAATTCTTCAATCTCCTTTAGTTCAGCTTTTGCGTGTTCTATTGCTGTTTCCACCCCTAGCACCATCCAGTGTCGTGAGCAGGTGGTGGAAATGTTGCTGAATTTGCCTTTGAATTTGGGATCCTCACGGAAAATGCCTGGGACGTTCCTAACCTGAAGTCCTTGGGGAATTATTCCTGCCTTTAGGTACTCTGTGAGCATGCAGGCATGCAGCTCAGTTCTTACGTGTTTTTTCTTAGCCTTTTCTATCTTATCAAGTAACTGTTGTCTGGGGTTACTGGTAATAGTGGGTTGAGTGGAAAAAAGTGATGATCCACTGATGATCTTGGCAATGTATTCATCCTTGTACAGGGGCGCCTCATGATCTGACATCGTAACCCAGAGAAGGAATGAACCCTATGATCACATAGGGTGTTGGGGAAATCCTTTTAAGAAGATATCTCCCTTGCGGTGCAGCCACCACTCTAAATGTTGCAAACAAAAACAAGGGACACCCTACTCACTAGGAACCAGGGTAAGTAATGTGTGACAGAAACAGTGGTTTCTGCGGGAAAATACTTATTTATATTGGTAATATAATGCACAATCGCAATGGTTACGGGTTACGTAGATGTCAGAAGGAAAGGAGACCAAGAACACTTCCATTTTGTATTTACAATCAATATTTTATATTTTGTTAAAGAGTATAAATATACCCAAAAAGCAAAAACATGTTATGAAACAGTGCTTAGTGTCCCCAGTGTAAATGGAACCAAAAAACAAAAACTAGTGAATTTGTGACATATATAGCTAGGTTTCCATCATTTTCAAAAAAGCGACCATCTACAAATTTACAATGATTACAGCCACTGTATATAATAGTCAGAGCTGATACAATGGTTCGCTTTACACAGTTGTCGACGATGTTTCGACCCTTCATAGGATGTAGGGTCTCATCAGGACCTATGGATGTAGGGACATCTAGGAATCAAGGAAAACAATGTCACTAAGGATGTTGGGAGTGACTACAGTATTCGAAAGGAATGAACAAGGCCATATGGTACCTGAAATTATAGAGTTGCGCAGCCACGTGAAAAGAGAGTGAAAACACTGGTCGAGTGAGAAGAAAAAGTAAAGATAATCTCACACTGGACCCAGCCAGGTACTACACGAGTGAGACTCAGACGGAGTTCAATGATTTCGTTACATACTTAAATACCATTCAGACACATCTTACATTTACTTCAACCATCCATAAGTCATCCATTGCCTTTTTAGATCTCAATATACATCATGAAAATGGATCATTATACACGTCCCTCCACAGAAAACCCACGGAGAGGAACACCCTCCTCGCATATAAAAGCCAACATCCTAGGGCCCTAAGAGATGGGCTACCTTTTGGTCAGTTCCTGCACCTTCGCAGAAACTGCACGCACAAAAAAGCCTACATGGCAGCAGCAGAAATTTTAAAATCCAAACTGTTAGCAAGAGGATATCCCAACAAAATAGTTAGGAGATCATTGAAAAGAGCCTGGTTTTGTCCTAGAGAGGAATTACTCAAGATAAAAGAAAAAACTTCCATTGACAAACTTATTTGCGTCACAACATTTGGGGGTCATTCCAATAAGATCCGCAGTATGATTTTGAAAAATTGGCACATAATAAAGAGTATTGATCCCTTAATTGAAACACAAATGTTTGCCTTTAAGAGGGGCAAAAACATTAAGGATCATCTCATTCGCTCCTCCACAGAGGGGAGCCTACGCAGATCAAATACTTTACAATCCACATGGAATTTACTGGAGGTAAAGGGTCACTTCAGGTGTGGAGACTGTGTTGCGTGCCCCCTTACATTCAATACCAAAACTTTCGAACACTCTGGTGTGAAACATACCCTACAATTTTTTTCGAATTGTAACACACGAAATGTGGTCTATTGTATATGGTGCCCTTGTGGCTTGCCATACATCGGGCAAACACAACAGCCAATTAAGGCCATAAGCGGACAACATAGAAGCCGCATACGACGGTCTGTGCCCAATGCACTTTTAGTGGCACACTTCTCTGAGTTTAATCACACGGCTGATGATATCAAATGGCAGGTCACTGATAGAGCCAATATACCGGCGAGAGGCGGGAACCTCACACAAATTCTACAACGGTTGGAGTGCCGTTGGATTGAAAGGACTAACTCCATAGCCCAGGGATTAAATTCCGCAGAGGAGTGGCATGGATTTGTCACAACACTGTTAGCTTAAAATTACACTTGGGTTAGACCGTCCAGGAATCCGTTTCAATATGAGAGAAACTGTGTTTCCAAAAATTTCTGTTTTCATACTAGTCTCTACAGTATCACAGTAGATTACTTATGAGTAAAATCCTGATTTTCGTGTACCATCACATAGTTTAGGTGTTTTGCGTCATGACCATATTTCACCTGAATATGGTTGCTTCCTTCTTTACATTATGATCCTCCTAAATTGGAGCATGTAAATATCGATATTATTTGTATCTGTATATTAACATGTCATTGTAAGCATCACCATCACTGTCCTGCATTTAATTAGTCATTTGCTGGGCTCAATATGATGAGCAACTGTTCACATAATGTATCACCAATGTGCACCAATTCTGCTTTCTGCCTACTGTTACCAAAAACTGAATCAATATTAAGATTACCGATATATCATTGGGTATGTTCTTTATGCTATGTACGCAGGTATGACCACTGTATTAATTGTAAACAGCTCTATGCACCTCTCTACTTGTGAGTTCAGATGTGTTCTCGAATCGCATATCCATTAATACCTTTTAATTTTTGAGTAGTTTATTATTGTTCAAAAATATGTTCAGAGTGTTCCTTTTTAGTTTTTTCCCACCATTTTTAGTTCTGTGAACAGAGATTATTCTGCAAAAGACCGTCACTGTCTCGCGCCACATTCTAAAAAATGACAACTAATTTTACTCTCTCTCTTTCATCACCGGTCTTTCCTCTCATTCTGTTGAACACTATCTGTATTCATCCACCGGCGGCAATCCTGAGTGATGCCTGCAGTGATGACTGGTTTGAACAGGCCCACAGTGTATTTATTGGCGCTGCAACCACAAGCTCGCTGTCATTGTACCAGCGCAGACGGCCTGTGTGGACCCTGCATATCTAAGGCACGCATTGAAAGTACTGCTGATTTATTCAGACGGTAAGCGTTTCTTCAAAATCCTTACTGAGGCTCTTTTAACCACAGATGTAGTGCACTTGTTATTAAACCGCCCTAACTTCTCTCTGATGATTTGCCTTGACACACTCTGTTGTTACGTTCATTCACTGGCAAACCGAGGCAGTCGAGCCATGTTTTTTAATAACCAGAATAGAACGTGCTTCAGTGTACAGTACACGTTTCAAGCACGCACGTCTACTCTATTTTACAAGCCTTGACATTTGTCAATTGCAGAGTACGCCGTGACCAGCCGGGACGACCTAGTACCCGCGCCCACGCTATCACTATACTACTGGAGCCACTGCCCCGCCCATACTCGTGACTATGCATTGGTAAGCTGCCTTCTAGCCTGGAGGCTTCACCTTTTGTGTTTGATCACCATCCCAGGTCCCCTCTGATTATTAATACTTTTACCTTGCAGAGAGAATTCTTGCACCTATAACAGAGTATGCCCACAGGAAGTCTTGCCTCTCATACATTGGCATTTGCCGTGCTATATATATCCGTGGCTGCCAGCCTTTCACCCCGCCTCTCACACTGGGGTAAGGAACCTAAGATACAGCTGCCTCTATGAATAGCAGTACATTGTTTCTCCTTCTCTAACGCTATTCCTCTTTTCTTCTCTCACTCGTGTAGTACCCGGCTGGGTCCAGTGTGAGTATATCTTTACTTTTTCTTCTCACTCGACCAGTGTTTTCACTCTCTTTTCACGTGGCTGCGCAACTCTATAATTTCTAGTTTTTGTTTTTTGGTTCCATTTACACTGGGGACACTAAGCACTGTTTCATAACATGTTTTTGCTTTTTGGGTATATTTATACTCTTTAACAAAATATAAAATATTGATTGTAAATACAAAACGGAAGTGTTCTTGGTCTCCTTTCCTTCTGACATCTACGTAACCCGTAACCATTGCGATTGTGCATTATATTACCAATATAGATAAGTATTTTCCCGCAGGAACCACTGTTTCTGTCACACGCTCTTCATTGTAGAAGCATATGACCTCTGGTGCCCCCCAGATGCTCAAAGCCAATCTGGGAGTTGAATATATTTTCTATTACACTAATTGGAAAGTGGGTGACCATTGACTGAATGGGGAACATGCCATTTGACTGGAAATGCTGTGAGTCCTGGGAATAGAGAAGTTGGCTGTCTATTGAGTGACTATTCCTGCCTGTTCTTGTCAGAGTCCAGTGTCAAGGTCTGCAGCAGCCAAATACGGCTCACATAAAGAGATCTTTGCTGGTGATCTACTCAGTCATCAAGGCATTATCAGTATGAATATACTCCACACCGCAGTATCTCAGATGTAATCTGCTGCAGAGGGAAACAGCGTTTACAACGCTGCCATTACATCGTGGTGCTTTTACAACGCGGTTGTTACAACGACCGCGTTGTTAGTACGCGATACCTTTACCTCACAAGTCATTAGATCGACTTGCTGTAGGGGGCACTCTAAACTAAGGAATAGTATAATTTACTATTCCAACACCTTCCCTACTGTTGCACACGCTGGAGTTGGAATAGTAAATTATACTATTCCTAAGTCCTGCGCACCCCCTACAGCAAGTCGATCTAATGACTTGCGATGTAAAGGTATCACGTTCCAACAATGCGGTTGCTGTAATGACCGCGTTGTAATGGACCGCGATGTAATAGCATGCGTAGTAACATGCTATATTCGCTGCAGATGACCACCTGCGCTGTCCCTGCCTCACAAGTGTATTGCCTCCTGTAACACCCATTGTCGGTCTTTGCCAATGTTTCCAAGCTCTTGTGACATCTCAAAAGGGACCTTGGGCTTTTAAGTGTGCCACTGCAGCCACAACCTTTGTGTGTGCAGGGCAAACGCCACTCTCCATAGCTCCACCTCTATATTTTGTCTCCTGCCTCTACAACCTCCTAATTGGGTCTTCACTAACAGGCGGGCCATTAGAAGCCTGCTGAGTGACAAGACGCCACTTGTAGAGATAGGGTCAACACAGTTTTATGGGGTTTTTCCACTGTTGTATCTATTTTGTATGTGAAGAAGGCTTAGACATCTACTGCTTACACTATGTCCATTCTCTCTCTGGAAATTCTGCACTGCTGATGCCTCTGTTGCGCCCGTTCTGTGTGCTCAGGGAAAACTTGCACCACTGTTTGTCATGGAGTAGCTGTTGTGAGTGTGTTGGGGAAGGTGAAGCTAGAACTGTTTTAGTCTTAATGTCATGCTTTAACTTACCTTTCATACTAAAGTTTTTAGCTGGCCTCTATCTGCATCAACTTGGAAATGCAGAGAGTTTGCACGTTCATTGCCTGGCCTAAGTGAGGCTACTCCAATTGGCAGCACCCTTAGAAGTACCCCTGTGATAGAAGTAGGGCCTAGTGTGCTGAGTGAGGCCCCGGACCAAACACCTGATAACTCAACATTGACACCATCTCTGGGGGTTCCACAGGAGGAGCACCAGCAATTTACCAAAAGAGCAAAAAGGGATGTCTGGAGAAAACAAGTGAAAAATAACACTCTTGCCAACTCCTCACTTTCTTCCCATGCACCAATAATGCTTGTAGATGATACAGCCTAGAATACAAAACCAAGCTGGGTGGCCGACTTGGTAGAAGAACTAGCTGGTAGGATTGAAGGGATTCTGAGAATGGAACCTACACCCTTCCTGGCACGGTTGTCAGCAATTGAACAAGCACTTAAGGACATTACCAAACCCTCGCCATTTCCCCCCCTCAGACCACTGACACTGGCGCCTTTGCACCATCCCAGCTAGCTGAAAAAACAGGGCATGACATGAGGATGAAGAAAACCAACGCAATTGCTACTGCTAGTACTTCAAGGGCAAACAGCAGCACAATCCCAATGAAACCAGGGAAACCAGGGGATAACTCAGAGTTGGGCCAACGATCAATGCTAATCGGCCAAACTGGGGGGCACTATGGGGAGCAACGGGAATGTTGTACCACCTCAAGAGACCAGGAACCTCCCTGTTATCAATCTACCCCCGGCGGTGTGCCCTGATGTATCAATCTTGACAGGTGTACGGGGCCTGGGCGAGGAGCAGAAAGAAACAAATGCCAACCTGGCCAATAAGTGTCTGAACTGGCTCATGAAGAATAAGAAATGTTCTGCCTCACTGGCCCAAAACATGCTTTTTTCACGTACAGTATGGTGGATTGGGAGGAGTAGGAAGGATTGCCTGTGGATTGCCTGGGGGACTGTGTTATAGTCAACTTCAAAGACCTCAATCTGTTTCGAAATCTGCTATCCGATGCGGAGCACATGTGAGGGAGGCAAACTAACTTTGATCCTCTTCCTCTGGGGTATTTTTACAAACCACCATATGGCTCAGGCTGTGTTGCTCATACTCTTCCCCCGTCACAACATCTCACATGCCCTTGTGCACCTGACAATGACTCACTAGGGCCTGTTGGGCCATACAGTGTCCCTGTGTCCAACCGGTATGTTCTCGACCAGGTAAATTGACTAGCTGACATGGAGGACTCACAGCACCCAAACTGTATTAAGAATGACATAGATGGCTGTTCCAATAGAGGGCATCCAAAAATGGGGAACCAGAGTCTGTCAGAAACACCCCACATCTAAAAATGGGGGATCAGAGCCGTTCAGACACCCCATCACCAAGATAGTTTGATCACACCTCAGATTCCGTGAACTACAGGGCTACTTTGAGGTCTGTAATAGGGTGAACAGGCATAATATCGAATTTTTAATATCGAATTGCCAAAATATCGAGTTTTTTTATATAGAATGGACAGAATATCGAATTGCCAAAATATAGTGGTGCAGAATATCGAAATTTAGGTAAGATTGTCATAATATCGACAGTCATAATATAGTTGTTAAAAATATCGAATTTTTTTATAGTGTTTTAAGTGTTAGTATATGTGTTAAAAGTATGTATTATTTTTGTAATGTATGTTTTAATTTTTTAAAGTAATGAATTTTATGTTATTTAATTTTTGCGTAATTTAATTCCGTAGCGGGTTGTGGGTTTATAGGGGAATAGGGTGGGAAGTAATTTAATTATAGTAAATTAAATATTAATTTTTAGGAATTATTAATTATTTTTAATTTAATTTTGCGTTTTAGTTCTGTAGCGGGTTGTGGGTTTATAGGGGAATAGTGTGGGAAGTAATTTAATTGTAATTAAGGGGCACATTACGATGGCGGGCGGAAGCACAACAGCTGTGCTGGCGGATGCAAAAACCACCAGTTACCGCCGGCACGCAGCAGTCCACACGCCCGCCCAATTACGATGCGAAAAGCAGGCCAAACACCGCCGGCAAGCCAGCAACACCGTCCGCCATCAAAGTGCGCCCGCACACGTAGCGGCGCAGCACAACTGACACACACCGTCCGACGAAACACGTCCCGCCCGGCGCATAAATTACGATGCCGCAAACAAACGGCTCCCACGGCAAAGAGACACCGCACGTGAAAGAGAGGCGGAAACACGGACGCAGAGCACGGACAACGAAGAAGCGGCACCCGGGCATGAATCCAGCACTGCAGGCCCTTCCCATGCTTCTGCTGATGCACCACCAAGGACGCAATGTACCGCGGAGACGCAGGTAGGCACACACACAACAAGTGCACGCAAACAGCGCACACAGTGCAAGGGCGGAAAAAGCGGACAACCCCCCACCAGCGCGTGCACACTACACATCCACCATTGCATCCACATATGACACACAGGCCAAATCCTAACATCGCGGAACACATGTGTACACACCACCTGGGACTAGGAACCAACCACCCCGTCACGGCCCCAAAGCGCCGATGACGCCGCCACACATGCGCACAACGCAGAGGCCAACCGCAGCGCCATGCATGCGTCGCACACAGACACAGGGACACAACCAAGCAGCACACACATCAGCCCCACCCCGAACGCACATGACACGTGACAGGCCGGCCACAGACATGTCCCCAACGCCCAATTCACGGACAACACCCAACGCCACACAACCGACGCACACATGTCAGTGAAGACACGCAACTGCAGGACACACCCCAGTGTAACAAACATGGCGTAGCACACAGCGGCGGCAACACCAACTAGGAGAAGCAGAGCCCCTTCGGGAAGAGGAACGCCAGTACCACACTGAAAAACCCATACCACCCTGCACATATGAACAAGACACATGAAACGGAACACCAAAGAGCCCGGGGACCGACAACAGGTGGCCCAAGAATAACATCCACACACAAGGCCCAACGCAGAGCGGAAAGGCAGGCTGCCGCCCACACAAGGGAGAGCAGACAGCACTGAATGACCTTCCATTCCAACTCCGAAACCACAGCCCTACGACAGAAGCCGGTGAATACAGCCATTGTCCAAGAATAGACCAACACAGGCATGCCGAGGAGACCGACCACAGGGCAGATAGCGCATATCACAGAAGCACACAACGGACGGGGAAGAAAGAAGAAAACACTCCCCCATGTCGGCCACATGCAAGTTAATTGGAAGGAGTCACACAGCACTGACCTTGAACTGTCTGAGAAGCATGTGGGAAGAGGGCCCGTGTCCTCCAAACAAGCCAACAGAACACAAGTCCTGTCTCCCTACGACTACACAGAGCTCACAGCAACCCCGGAGCGTGCACATTGCAGACTGCACACACAGCCGGAGCACGCCACCTCAACGAACCGCTGCGAAATGGCAACCGCAACACACCTACCCAACTACGCCGAACAGCTCAAGCTGTACAAAACCAACACGATACATACATTGGGATGCGATCTCCTGTCCCTGCTGAACGTAAGTTACCGACTGACTTACCGCATCACATTGTTCAGCTGCGTCATGCCCGTCTTCTACTGTCGGAGGTGTCCCTACCAGCATCCCGTCGAGATATGCCTCTCCAACCCGGCATGTCTGAAGGCGGACCTGCTACCACTACTCCTCCCTCTGGACGCACACGACAGGGCCTGCTCTGCCTATGGGGGCATGGCGTATGTGGCCAACATCGCACCCGCACTGAAATGGAACCACTGTGCCTCCACACGACGGATCATCGAGAACAGCTACATCGAATGTCACCCAGCATGCCCCATCATGGTCCTCCAAGGGACAACCTACGAACAACACCTTGACAGCCACCATCCGCTTCATTGGCTGGCAAACATGTACACCACCAATGACATGGAAGCCCTGCTGGACGGTATCGCATACCTGACAACCTGTAAATACGTCGGACCACAACGCAGGTTCCCCGAGTGACCTATGAAGTCCAACCCCGCACCCATGCTCAGCTTCCGCACGGACTGGCCAGTCACCACCACAACAGCCATACCAAAGGACCGGCAACTGTAACCACACCATCAACGACATCGCCATGACATCGGATATGACCGGGACATGCACACTGTTCCCCATCATATCCAGGAACACCGCATGCATCGTGGGAGGCAGTGGCATGGGCTCTGTGTATCGCACCCACATGGACGGAACTGCACGAACAACCAGGACACGACATGGATCCAGCGCACATGGACACACACACCGCTCAGTGGACATGAATAGGTCGCCTGGAGTCTGTGGGTGCTGCACCCCTCCCACCCCCGCCCCGGGAATCCCATACCAGGACCTTTGCATGGACGACAAGTGCATACAACAACAACACGACCCCAGTGACTGTGACATGTCCAGTAACCACCACAGTGCAACAACAAGTGGCACGCCGCTGCATGCACGCAAGCACATGCCCTGATGTCATCTCACATGCACGCGTGCATGAGGAACAACCGCAGCAAACCTGTCACATGGAACTGAGATGGACTGTGCCCATGATGCCGAGCGGTCTGGTAGGCTACATGTATACCGTCTGTGTCAAAGTCCGCAGCTCCGCAGCTATACGTAAATGTACATTAGCACAGCCTTGGCCAAGCAGATGTAACCCCACACCCTATCCCATTTGTAATCATGCTCAGTATATCCTCAACATGTATTCCGCTGCCAGTAGTGTCCACTATACTGCATCACAGAGGACAGAAGACTCAATATAATGTTTGAAACCAAAACTGTCTCCGCTGACTCATTTCACAAGTACGAATGAGAGAGGATGAGAGTATGTGAAGTACACGGCAGTCGTGACATGACCATGTAGTCCACTGGTATTGGATGTCAACGCAAATGAGTAGCACTACTGTGGAAGACACACATGTGTCGTGTGAAGTCGTATGGACGCAGTGCTCAGGTGGGTGGGTGCGACGGGTAGATGCGCACATGCCAAGTTGGAGCACGCCGTGTTGGGAGGGGTCATGAACAGTACACCACCGCTTCCCTGGGCATTGTGAGAGGACACCTGTCGGGGGAGTGAACACGTGTGTGCACAGCAGCCGGGCACACGTACAAAGCGGTACCAGGCGCACCTCAGCCCACCCTCTGTGGACAAGCTGGATCCTGTTGTGCGCCCGCCATGCCCCTTGACAAGGCACACACAGCCCCAGTCGACCAGGTGTAACCCCAACATAGTCAATCCGCACAGGCGATACAGGGCACGGGATGGCAGTGGAGCATGGTGTGTGTGAGGTCTCCTCGCGCTCCTCCTGGTCATATCACGCAGGCAATAGAACCTCAACGTCTAGCATGGCACAAGTCAGATGGAAGTGTAGGGGGACGCACCACAGCACGAGCAGCACTGACGTCACGGGAGGTGGCTCGCACCATCCCATCCATTGCCCATCATACCAACCACGACACATGCCATTGCGACTAAGTGCAAGCGCGTGCGCCACCACCCCGAGCCCTCCCCAGAGAGGCCAAAGAGTGAATGTGTGGGCCAACAGCCACAGACGGACGCGGCCTGGCCGCAAGGGCAGCCACAGCCACTGGGTGTCGCAGGTGGCGGATCCGGAAGGCGAAGACTGTGATGCATAGTCCATGCAGGCCGGGTCTCCATTTGGGGCACCACGCAGGTGGACGGCGTCCCGCCACACATCATACCCTGAGACAGCCCACTCGTGCAACTGGACCCACACATACACTCCTTGCCCTCTCTGGTGCGAGCTTGGGGCTGCCTGTGCAAGCGCTAGCCTCGCAGGTGAGCATGCATATTGGGGGGCGAGGGGAGGACATGAGGGCTGGGGCGAAGATGACTGTATCACTGTCAGTTAGTACAAGGGATGACCCAGATGTGGAAAGGAAGAGACGTGTCCCGTGTGTACTGCAACTAGTCGCCAATCCAACTACCCCCATGTCCGGAATGTAAGCCCGCACCTAGGCCCGCCCATCCGCCACATCGAACATACCACCAGCACGACAACCTTCCCATTCGAAACACTGACTGGGGGTGGCGACCAGTGAACAATCATGTGTAGCCTACCCACGCGTACATGTGGGCCCTCCATGATCCATGTCACCTGCGGCAAAGACATGACATGCGCAATGAGGGAAGTGAGGAGAGCTGTCCGCCCCACGCGCAGAAGGTGCATCAGCTCCACAGACCCAGCAGCGAGTCCAGCAGGGGTCACATGTGCAGGGGCAGCTGTGCCTGGTGTGAAGGCACATGCATATAGACAGCACATCGACCAATGTGTAGTCTGCTCACATCCACAGTCCATCATCATGCGGACATAGGAATTGAACACAGGGCAACACATCTGAGTGGGTGCACCCACCGTGACCAACAATGCGCAATCATCGACGTACCCGCCCTGTGCATGGCCCCCCACCCAACGGAGGCACATCCAGTGCCACCATCCCACACACACAAGCCTTCCACGGAACATGCTGTGTCCAATGGTCAGTACAGAGTCAGCGCCCATCTGGTGGATCCTGAACAGGAGACACATGCACACACATGCCAGCTCCCACTATGTACGTCTGCCACCTGGCACGTGCAATGTAACCTCTCACCTGTGACGTGTGACTGCAAGCACACAGCCGTCTTGGCATGGGGCTGTCAATGTGGACACCAGTCAATGTTTCGGGAGCTGTGATCCGTACAGTGCTGTACATAGGGTGCAGTGCTGACACCTACTACTGTCTCATATCCCCTCGTGCCACAGGTCCCACTTGTATTGGCCGCTCAGCCCGTGCCCACATCGTCGTCGTCGTGTGCCATACTCATCCAGCCTCGGAAGCAGTTCCATGCTCAGCAGACACTCATGTTGCCGTGGCGTTGCCGCTTGACGAATATGCAGTCAGTCCCCATCAGCACGCCCGCAAGTCATTGGGGCCTAGATCCCCATGTGCATGCACATGGCAGTGGTATGTCTCACTTGCCATTGCCATTGTTGGGAGACCTGTGTAAGTGTATTGTGGCAGTGCCGTCCCAGCTTGACAGCTGGGCTGTGGCTCATGTGCTTGCTCAGTCATGTCAGTGATGTGTATGCGAAATTGCTATGTGCCGTGTTGCTTTGACATGTGTCCTCTGCCATTTAACCCAGGCGGAGACCGAACATTGACCGCCCATACCAATTGCTGGCGGACATGGACGATACAGAGGTAATCAGGAAGTTTCGGCTGGACAGGCCAACTCTGCATCGACTGTGTGCCATGTTAGAGCCCCATCTCCGTCCCCGCAGGGTGTATCCGACTGCTGTCACCCCCACGGCTAAGGTGATGGCCGCCATGCATTTCTTCGCCACTGGGTCATTCCAGCACACAGTGGGCAGTGGAGGAGGGATGTCCCAGCCCATGTTCAGCAAGGTGCTGAGGGATGTACTGGCAGCCATGATGCTGTACCGAAACAGGTACATCAGATTCCCCAGGGCTCGTGAATTGGCGGCAGTGAAGGGTGCATTCTATGCCCTTGGCAGAATCCCACACGTCGTGGGAGCCATTGACTGCACACATGTTGGCCTTGTTCCACCACAGGCCACTGAGCACCTGTACCGCAACAGGAAGCACACGCACTCCCTGAATGTGCAAGTGGTGTGCCTTGCGGACATGGTGATCACCCACGTGTGTGCCAAGTTTCCAGGCTCGGCACATGACGCACACATAATGCGCAACAGCATCTTGCCACGACTGATGGCCAATCTGCAACAGGATCGTGGCTGTATTGTCGGTGAGTATGTGGAGTGGTGTAGCGTGCTGGTTGTGCGATGCTGTCCCCTGTCCAGTTGGAATAGCAACGGTTCTCTGTGTCCCTCACACCCAGGTGACTCTGCGTATCCGAATGGGGCATGGCTGCTCAGTCCATTGAGGAATCCTCGCACCCCAGCAGACGATCGATACAATGAGGCACATGGGAGGACCAGACGTGTGGTCGAGCGTACCTTTGGCCTCCTCAAGTCCAGGTTCAGGTGCCTGGACCGCACCGGGGGTGCACTGGCGTACTCCCCACAGAAGGTGTGCCAGATAGTGGTGGCGTGCTGCATGCTGCACAATCTGGCCATTCGGAAGCAGATCCCCCTCATTGTGGATGACGGAGATCAACCAGGGCCCCAGCCCGCAGACCAGGACAGCTCGAGTGAGGTGGACAGCGGAGAGGAGGAAGCTGGGAATGTGCGCCAGCAGCTCATCGCCCGCTACTTCACTTGACGGTGAGTGTCCATGTACGACGGATGATGTGTCTGTATCTGTGCAGGTGTGTGTGTGCTGTGTCAGGGTGGCCGTATGTTCACTGCGTGCAGTGTGTCAACGCTCCATGGCCAGGGTAGTATGCCACTGTTGGTGACTGTGGCATTGTGCCCTATTGCTCTGTGCGATGTGTGTACATTGCTTGTAGTTGTTGACATGTACTGTGTGATGGGTGTGTGACACACTCATTGAATGTGCTCCTGTTCTGTCTCCCACCCCTAGGTCCCTACAGGCCCTCCGGATTCCATTGCCATGCCACGCATCAGGTGCCTTTCCGCCCAAGGTGGCCGTTGTATTCCGTACAAATAAAACACAGGGCACAAACAGCAGTTAGTGAAAAAGGTGCATTTATTACAAACTGTGACATGTGATTGTGTGTAAGGTGATGACAAAAGTGGTGCGTGCAGTGACAATGAGCTGTCGGTCATGGCTGCGTGATGATCAGGGTGTACCCACTGGTTCTATGTCCATAGTCCAACACACACATGCCATCCAGCTGGCTGTGTGGAGTGGGATCGTAGAGCAAGTCAATGCAGTGGCTGGTCAAGGAAGGCTGGCGGAAGGCTGGCTGGCTGCCTCACTTGCGACTGGAGCGTGCGAAGTCCTCCCGGGAGATCTGTTTCCTCTTCGGACGGCCCCTTCCACGTTTGGGAGGGGGGGTGTGGTGGCGACCTGCTGGTGGTGGGTGAGGTGTGCTCACTGGCTGTGGACGCAGGGGAAGTGGACACTGCTGCCCGACCCTGCGCCCTAGCAGGTGGTGGCGGAGGTGGTGTTGCTGGCCTTGCCTGTGACCCCACCGCCACCACCAGCTGGCCCATGAGGTCCACGAGTTGGTCCATACGGGACACGAATTGGCCCATATGGGCGTCCATGGACCTCAGCACCCCCAGCACCTCCCGCGTGTCAGTAGCAGACCTGGCCCATTGTCCTTGGGCCTCTTCATAGGCCCCAAGGACTCTGGCCATTTGAGGCAGGGCATGGCTCCCAGGGGAGGCTGGCGTTTCCCTGACCCTGCTCCTCCTACCAGTCCTGCTGCCACCGGCCTGCCCACTAGCCACATTGCACACCACGGTCCTCGCTGTGGCTCCCAGGGTGGATCCAGTCGGCCGGGCCACCACCTGCGCTGGGGCTGGTGCCAGCGAAGACGTGGTGGTGGTGGAGGCGGTGGTGGTTGGTGCAGCGATGGTGGCGGTTGCGGCAGTGGTAGTGGCCGCAATGACCGTGGGTGTGGCCGCAACGACAGTGGCAGCAGGGGACTGGGACTGTTCAGCATCCCTGGATGATGGGTTGGTGGGTAGGAAGGGTCCTGGGGAGCGGCTGGGCCCTGCCACGCCAGATGGGCCAGCTTGGTGGTCCGTGTCCGAAGAGGAGGACAGATCCTCCAGATCCGTGTGTCCTCGTTGGGGTCTTGTGGGCTGGCTGTGCTGGCTGCTGTCTCCATCCCCAGCATCCGGCAGTTCGTCACCTGTGGAGAGAATGAGATTTGTTATTGTGTTGCACCTGGCGAAGTATGTATTAGTCGTCTGACATTGGCAGTTCGTGCAATCTCGTACATGGGTTTCCCGGAGGCGAGTGTGTGGCTGTGGCATCTGTAGTTGTGTGTGCTAGGCAATGGGACTGTGTGCTGTGCACATGTGGCATGGGACGGATTGGCCATGCCGATGGGTGTGTTGCTGTGCCCCTACTCATTGTGACTCTGGTGTATGCGGGCTCCTGGCCCATCCTGGGTCTGGTTTGTACTTTGCTTTTGAAGTTCATATGGAACGCTTAGGAACGCATATGGCAACATGGGGGCCATGCCCCAGATTCGCATTTGGGAGGGAATAAAAATTAATTACCAATTAATACAAATTAATTACCAATTAATAAAAATTAATTACCAAATAAAAATTAATTAACAATAAATTAATAATCAATACCAATAAATAAAAATAAATAATTACTGAATTACAATTAAATTACTTCCCACCCTATTCCCCTATAAACCCACAACCCGCTCTGAATAATAAATTAATACAATTAATATAATTATCAATTAAAAAATTAATAAAAATGTATTACCAATTAATAACAATTAATTACCAATTAATAAAAATTAATTACCAGTTAATAATTAATTAACAATGAATTATTTATCAATACCAATAAATAAAATTAAATAATTACTTAGGGGCCCATTACGATACCCGGCGTAAATAAATCCGCCAGGCATGGAAGCGGCAAAAATCCGCCCGCACACACCGCCTGAACACCGACCACGCCATTATGATTACACAAACCGAAAACCGCCATCGGCGGAAAAATCACACAAAATACCGGCCGCCATCGTCCGAGTCTGAGTCAAACCGCCCACCACGGACGGAAACACGCACGACAACACAAAACCGCCCGCCCTCACGCCCGACACACCGCACGTGAGATTACGATCGCACCGCCATGAGCGCGGGAAAACTACAAATATACCGCCCGCCAGCGCAAACAACGCCGATGAGAACCGACACGGCAGAAGCCATGGCGCCAACGTACCTGCACAGAAACCATCCGCACACAAAACCAATAGCACACAACATGGCCAACAAGTCCACACAGCAAGGCACGCACAAATACACAAGCACAGTACACATCCCGAAAACACCCCCGGACAAACAAAAAATACAAAGGCCAGAACCCCAGACACAACACACCTGAAAACAACAGACCATTAGGACACACCCACATAGGTGAGTACAAAAGCAGCACTCCCACAGACCACAACCCCTTGCTACATTGCAAACCAGAGAGGAGAGGAGAGGACACAGTGACACAGCAAGGACAGCAGCACACCACAGAAACGCACACATCACAACCACCACCACCACCACCACACCCCGGCACCACAAACCCCTGCACATTACACAACACACACCGCACCAGCACCACAAACACCATGGCACCACAAAGGATGCCCAAGTTCACGCCCATGGAGCTGACGGTCATGGTCGACGAGATCATCAAGGTGTACCCACAAATCTATGGGAACATGGTCCAGCACACACCACTAGCCACCAGAAACAGAATGTGGAACCGGATCGTAGACCAGGTCAATGCAGTCGGGACCCTGCCCAGAAACAGAGTCGAGATTAACAAACGTTGGAATGACGTAAAGAGCCTGGTCAAGAAGAAGGAGGGCAAAAACAGAGAGCTGGCTGCCGTCACTGGCGGAGGGAATCCCGCGCTCTTTAAGACCTTCAAAGCGTGGGAGGAGAAGGTGTGAGTCGTAATCCATCCGGAGATCCTCGCCGGATTAGCAGGGGGAGTGGAGGCTGGTAAGTACAAACTAATGTATACCAGCACACCGCTATGTACTCACATGCACTACCACCATGCCACAGCTCCCAGGGACAAACACCCCCATGTCCAGCACACAATACACAACACATCACACACACATGCAACAGACACCACCACACACAGCCCAAACCGAACAACTGTAAGATGCGTGGGGACATGTGTACACTCAGCCAGCCACGTAACCACCAACAGGTCCCCAAATATGCCAGAAGCGCCACAACGAGCACCCACCACACCCATGTGTCCGCCATAGCTGCACTAACCGACAAGTAACAGGTAAGTGGCAGGAACACAAAGTGCAGTGGGTGGGAGGGTGGACAGCCCAAGTACAAAACACACCAGGCCCCTAGTCCCACAGCACAGCAAGGAGGAGCATCCCCCACACCCCACAGCCACGTGTCAGCCACCGCAGTGCACAACGACAGCCGAAAGGTAGACATCACGGTCCACAGCAATCGGTGTCAGTGGGTGTCCAGCCACCACCACGACCCACAACACCCCCCACCCCCACAGACCTGCAACATGGAGCACCCCCGCTTAGAACCATGTGGCATCCAGTACAGTGCACGCACGAACAACCTGCAGGTGGGAAACTGGACAGGGCTGGATTACTGGAGGCATGAGGACCGTAACACGACCAACACATGGGACATGTCACGTAGCAGACGAACACGCAGCACCGCCCACCATCACGAACAAGTGAACAATGTGCACACGGACATGAACAACAGACTCACACCCCACATGACCCATCACAGACATAGCAACACCCAAGGAGCCACGTCTGCATGCACAAGCCACACTGAATATAGTCCCACACGGCAGCCACTGTGCAACTCATCACACACAACCGAAACACCATTGAAGTCCTGTCCATGTAGCCCCTACTGCCTGTCAACCACACACCCCACAACTACGCCTATGTAAGACAAACAACACTAGACGCAACAGAGCGGAACAACATAAATGCACACGAACACCACTGAACCCATCAAACACACAGACACACCATGCACATACAACATACCATCCATCCCATCCGTCAGCCCCAGTCTCATGAAAGGCATGTCATCCTCACATCTGCCACACATACAGCAGTCACGCTAAGATACATGCCCATGACCAACCATGTGCCAGAAGTCAATGAAGCGCACGACACACTGTGAGCAACAACACACAACATGGGCCACACCCCCCGAGCACTGCAGTGATGCACATGGCACAGGGCAGCACGCACACC
Organism: Calotriton arnoldi; assembly: GCA_963921515.1. Taxonomy (NCBI): domain Eukaryota; kingdom Metazoa; phylum Chordata; class Amphibia; order Caudata; family Salamandridae; genus Calotriton; species Calotriton arnoldi. Next base: position 147,506 of record CAWUFW010005899.1, read on the forward strand.
AAGGAGATGGGACAACTGCAATACGTTGGCTGGCACACAACCATCACTCACTCATAACGATGCGTCCAATGCCATGTCCAGTAATCACAACAGACAGCAAATATGCAGGCCATGTCAAGCATGCACACACCTCAAACCATGCACTGTCATGCTGCCACAACACATGTCACGTTCGGCACCCATGGCTCACAGCATGTACCCCAAAAGCATATTCCATCCCAAATGCGAATCTGGGGCATGGCCCCCATGTTGCCATATGCGTTCCTAAGCGTCCCATCTGAACACCAAAAGCAAAGTACAAACCAGACCCAGGATGGGCCAGGAGCCCGCATACACAAGAGTCACAATAAGTAGGGGCACAGCAACACACCCATCGGCATGGCCAATCCGTCCCATGCCACATGTGCACAGCACACAGTCCCATTGTCAAGCACACACAACTACAAATGCTACAGCCACACACACGCCTCCGGGAAACCCATGTACGAGATTGCACGAACTGTTAATGTCAGACGACAAATACATACTTCGCCAGGTGCAACACAATAACAAATCTCATTCTCTCCACAGGTGACGAACTGCTGGATGCTGGGGATGGAGACAGCAGCCAGCACAGCCAGCCTACAAGCCCCCAACGAGGACACACGGATGTGGAGGATCTGTCCTCCTCTTCGGACACGGACCACCAAGCAGGCCCATCTGGTGTGGCAGGGCCCAGCCGCTCCCCAGGACCCCTCCTACCCACCAACCCATCATCCAGGGCTGCTGAACATTCCCAGCCCCCTGCTGCCACTGTCGTTGCGGCCACACCCACGGTCATTGCGGCCACACCCACGGTCATTGCGGCCACACCCACGGTCATTGCGGCCACTACCATTGCCGCAACCGCCACCATCGCCGCACCGACCACCACCGCCGCCACCAGCCCCAGCGCAGGTGGTGGCCCGGCCGACTGGATCCACCCTGGGAGCCACAGCGAGGACCATGGTGAGCAATGTGGCTAGTGGGCAGGCCGGTGGCAGCAGTACTGGTAGGAGGAGCAGGGTCAGGGAAACGCAAGTCTCCCCTGGGAGCCATGCCCTGCCTCAAATGGCCAGAGTCCTTGGGGCCTATGAAGAGGCCCAAGAACAATGGGTCAGGTCTGCTTCAGACACGCGGGAGGTGCTGGGGGTGCTGAGGTCCATGGACGCCCGTATGGGCCAACTCGTGGACCTCATGGGCCAGCTGGTGGTGGCGGTGAGGTCACAGCCAGGGACAGCAGCTCCACCACCGCCACCACCTGCCGGGGCGCAGGGTCGAGCAGCAGTGTCCAGTACCCCTGCGTCCACAGCCAGTGAGCACACCTCACCCCCCACCAGCAGGTCGCCACCACACACCCCCTCCCAAACGTGGAAGGGGCCGTCCGAAGTACAAACAGATCTCCCGGGAGGACTACGCACGCTCCAGACGCAAGTGAGGCAGCCAGCCAGCCTTCCTTGACCACCCACTGCATTGACTTGGACTACGATCCCACTCCACACAGCCATCTGGATGGCATGTGTCTGTTGGACCATGGACATGGAACAAGTGGGTACACCCTGAGCATCACGCAGCCGTGACCGACAGCTCATTGTCACTGCACGCACCACTTTTGTCATCACCTCGCACACAATCACATGTCACAGTTTGAAATAAATGCACCTCTTACACAAACTGCTGTTTGTGCCCTGTGTTTTATTTGTACGGAATACAACGGCCACCTTGGGCGGAAAGGCACCTGATGCGTGGCATGGCAATGGAACCGGAGGGCCTGTAGGGACCTAGGGGTGGGAGACAGAACAGGAGCACATTCAATGAGTGTGTCACACACCCATCACACAGTACATGTCAACAACTACAAGCAATGTACACACATCGCACAGAGCAATAGGGCACAATGCCACAGCCACCAACAGTGGCATACTACCCTGGCCATGGAGCGTTGACACACAGCACGCAGTGAACAAATGGCCACCCTGACACAGCACACACACACCTGCACAGACACAGCCACATCAGCCGTCGTACATGGACACTCACCGTCAAGTGAAGTAGTGGGCGATGAGCTGCTGCCGCACATTACCAGCTTCCTCCTCTCCGCTGTCCTCCTCACTCGAGCTGTCCTGGTCTGCGGGCTGGGGCCCTGGTTGATCTCCGTCATCCACGATGAGGGGGATCTGCTTCCGAATGGCCAGATTGTGCAGCATGCAGCACGCCACCACTATCTGGCACACCTTCTGTGGGGAGTACGCCAGCGCACCCCCGGTGCGGTCCAGGCACCTGAACCTGGACTTGAGGAGGCCAAAGGTACGCTCGACCACACGTCTGGTCCTCCCATGTGCCTCATTGTAGCGATCGTCTGCTGGGGTGCGAGGATTCCTCAATGGACTGAGCAGCCATGCCCCATTCGGGTACGCAGAGTCACCTGGGTGTGAGGGACACAGAGAACCGTTGCTATTCCAACTGGACAGGGGACAGCATCGCACAACCAGCACGCTACACCACTCCACATACTCACCGACAATACAGCCACAATCCTGTTGCAGATTGGACATCAGTCGTGGCAAGATGCTGTTGCGCATTATGTGTGCGTCATGGGCCGAGCCTGGGAACTTTGCACACACGTGGGTGATCACCATGTCCGCAAGGCACACCACTTGCACATTCAGGGAGTGCGTGTGCTTCCTGTTGCGGTACAGGTGCTCAGTGGCCTGTGGTGGAACAAGGCCAACATGTGTGCAGTCAATGGCTCCAACGACGTGTGGGATTCTGCCAAGGGCATAGAATGCACCCTTCACTGCCGCCAATTCACGAGCCCTGGGGAAGCGGATGTACCTGTTTCGGTACAGCATCATGGCTGCCAGTACATACCTCAGCACCTTGCTGAACATGGGCTGGGACATCCCTCCTCCACTGCCCACTGTGTGCTGGAATGACCCAGTGGCGAAGAAATGCTTGGCGGCCATCACCTTAGCCGTGGGGGTGACAGCTGTCGGATACACCCTGCGGGGACGGAGATGGGGTTCCAACATGGCACACAGTCGATGCAGGGTTGGCCTGTCCAGCCGAAACTTCCTAATGACCTCTGTATCGTCCATGTCCGCCAGCAATTGGTATGGGCGGTCAATGTTCGGTCTCCGCCTAGGGAAAATGGCAGTGGACACATGTCAAAGCAACACAACACATAGCAATTTCGCATACACATCACTGACATGACTGAGCAAGCACATGAGCCACAGCCCAGCTGTCAAGCTGGGGCGGCACGGCCACAATACACTTACACAGGTCTCCCAACAATGGCAATGGCTAGTGATACAAACCACTGCCATGTGCATGCACATGGGGATCTAGGCCCCAATGACTTGCGGGGCGTGCTGATGGGGACTGACTGCATATTCGTCAAGCGGCAACGCCACGGCAACATGAATGTCTGCTGAGCATGGAACTGCTTCCGAGGCTGGATGAGTATGGCACACGACGACGACGATGTGGGCACAGGCTGAGCGGCCAAAACAAGTGGGACCTGTGGCACGAGGGGATATGAGACAGTAGTAGGTGTCAGCACTGCACCCTATGTACAGCACTGTACGGATCACACCTCCCGAAACATTGACAGGTGTCCACATTGACAGCCCCATGCCAAGACGGCTGTGTGCTTGCAGTCACATGTCACAGGTGAGAGGTTACATTGCACGTGCCAGGTGGCAGACGTACATAGCGGGAGCTGGCATGTGTGTGCATGTGTCTCCTGTTCAGGATCCACCAGATGGGCGCTGACTCTGTACTGAGCATTGGACACAGCATGTTCCGTGGAAGGCTTGTGTGTGTGGGATGGTGGCACTGGATGTGCCTCCGTTGGGTGGGGGGCCATGCACAGGGCGGGTACGTCGATGATTGCGCATTGTTGGTCACGGTGGGTGCACCCACTCAGATGTGTTGCCCTGTGTTCAATTCCTATGTCCGCATGATGATGGACTGTAGATGTGGGCAGACTACACATTGGTCGATGTGCTGTCTATATGCATGTGCCTTCACACCAGGCACAGCTGCCCCTGCACATGTGACCCCTGCTGGACTCGCTGCTGGGTCTGTGGAGCTGATGCACCTTCTGTGCGTGGGGCGGACAGCTCTCCTCACTTCCCTCATTGCGCATGTCATGACTTTGCCGCAGGTGACATGGATCATGGAGGGCCCACATGTACGCGTGGGTAGGCTACACATGATTGTTCACTGGTCGCCACCCCCAGTCAGTGTTTCGAATGGGAAGGTTGTCGTGCTGGTGGTATATTCGATGTGGCGGATGGGCGGGCCTAGGTGCGGGCTTACATTCCGGACATGGGGGGGTAGTTGGATTGGCGACTAGTTGCAGTACACACGGGACACGTCTCTTCCTTTCCACATCTGGGTCATCCCTTGTACTCACTGACAGTGATACCGTCATCTTCGCCCCAGCCCTCATGTCCTCCCTCGCTCCCCCAATATGCATGTGCACCTGCGAGGCTAGCGCTTGCACAGGCAGCCCCAAGCTCGCACCAGAGAGGGCAAGGAGTGTATGTGTGGGTCCAGTTGCACGAGTGGGCTGTCTCAGGGTATGATGTGTTGCGGGACGCCGTCCACCTGCGTGGTGCCCCAAATGGAGACCCGGCCTGCATGGACTATGCATCACAGTCTTCGCCTTCCGGATCCGCCACCTGCGACACCCAGTGGCTGTGGCTGCCCTTGCGGCCATGCCGCGTCCGTCTGTGACTGATGGCCCACACATTCACTCTTTGGCCTCTCTGGGGAGGGCTCGGGGGTGGTGGCGCACGCGCTTGCACTTAGTCGCAATGGCATGTGGCGTGGTTGGTATAATGGGCAATGGATGGGATGGTGCGAGCCACCTCCCGTGACGTCAGTGCTGCTCGTGCTGTGGTGCGTCCCCCTACACTTCCATTTGACTTGTGCCATGCTAGACGTTGAGGTTCTATTGCCTGCGTGATATGACCAGGAGGAGCGCGAGGAGACCTCTCACACACCATGCTCCACTGCCATCCCGTGCCCTGTATCGCCTGTGCGGATTGACTATGTTGGGGTTACACCTGGTCGACTGGGGCTGTGTGTGCCTTGTCAAGGGGCATGGTGGGCGCACAACAGGATCCAGCTTGTCCACAGAGGGTGGGCTGAGGTGCGCCTGGTACCGCTTTGTACGTGTGCCCGGCTGCTGTGCACACACGTGTTCACTCCCCCCGACAGGTGTCCTCTCACAATGCCCAGGGAAGCGGTGGTGTACTGTTCATGACCCCTCCCGACACGGCGTGCTCCAACTTGGCATGTGCGCATCTACCCGTCACACCCACCCACCTGAGCACTGCGTCCATACGACTTCACACGACACATGTGTGTCTTCCACAGTTGTGCTACTCATTTGCGTTGACATCCAATACCAGTGGACTACATGGTCATGTCACGACTGCCGTGTACTTCACATACTCTCATCCTCTCTCATTCGTACTTGTGAAATGAGTCAGCGGAGACAGTTTTGGTTTCAAACATTATATTGAGTCTTCTGTCCTCTGTGATGCAGTATAGTGGACACTACTGGCAGCGGAATACATGTTGAGGATATACTGAGCATGATTGCAAATGGGATAGGGTGTGGGGTTACATGTGATTGGCTGTTGCATGTGGGATGTGGGCTTCAGAGTTACATCTGCTTGGCCAAGGCTGTGCTAATGTACATTTACGTATAGCTGCGGAGCTGCGGACTTTGACACAGACGGTATACATGTAGCCTACCAGACCGCTTGGCATCATGGGCACAGTCCATCTCAGTTCCATGTGACAGGTTTGCTGCGGTTGTTCCTCATGCACGCGTGCATGTGAGATGACATCAGGGCATGTGCTTGCGTGCATGCAGCGGCGTGCCACTTGTTGTTGCAATGTGGTGGTTACTGGACATGTCACAGTCACTGGGGTCGTGTTGTTGTTGTATGCACTTGTCGTCCATGCAAAGGTCCTGGTATGGGATTCCCGGGGCGGGGGTGGGAGGGGTGCAGCACCCACAGACTCCAGGCGACCTATTCATGTCCACTGAGCGGTGTGTGTGTCCATGGGCGCTGGATCCATGTCGTGTCCTGGTTGTTCGTGCAGTTCCGTCCATGTGGGTGCGATACACAGACCCCATGCCACTGCCTCCCACGATGCATGCGGTGTTCCTGGATGTGATGGGGAACAGTGTGCATGTCCCGGTCATATCCGATGTCATGGCGATGTCGTTGATGGTGTGGTAACAGTTGCCGGTCGTTTGGTATGGCTGTTGTGGTGGTGACTGGCCAGTCCGTGCGGAAGCTAAGCATGGGTGCGGGGTTGGACATCATAGGTCAATCGGGGAACCTGCGTTGTGGTCCGACGAATTTACAGGTTGTCAGATATGCGATGCCGTCCAGCAGGGCTTCCATGTCATTGGTGGTGTACATGTTTGCCAGCCAATGTAGCGGATGGTGGCTGTCAAGGTGTTGTTCGTAAGTTGTCCCTTGGAGGACCATGATGGGGCATGCTGGGTGACATTCGATGTAGCTGTTCTCGATGATCCGTCGTGTGGAGGCACAGTGGTCCCATTTCAGTGCGGGTGCGATGTTGGCCACATACGCCATGCCCCCATAGGCAGAGCAGGCCCTGTCGTGTGCGTCCAGAGGGAGGAGTAGTGGTAGCAGGTCCGCCTTTAGACATGCCGGGTTGGAGAGGCATATCTCCTCGGGATGCTGGTAGGGACACCTCCGACAGTAGAAGACGGGCATGACGCAGCTGAACAATGTGATGCGGTAAGTCAGTCGGTAACTTACGTTCAGCAGGGACAGGAGATCGCATCCCAATATATGTATCAGGTTGGTTTTGTACAGCTTGAGCTGTCCGGCGTAGTTGGGTAGGTGTGTTGCGGTTGCCATTTCGCAGCGGTGCGTTGTGGTGGCGTGCTCCGGCTGTGTGTGCAGTCTGCAATGTGCACGCTCCGAGGTTGCTGTGAGCTCTGTGTAGTCGTAGGGGGACAGGACTTGTGTTCTGTTGGCTTGTTTGGAGGACACGGGCCCTCATCCCACATGCTTCTCAGACAGTTCAAGGTCAGTGATGTGTGACTCCTTCCAATTAACTTGCATGTGGCCGACATGGGGGAGTGTTTTCTTCTTTCTTCCCCGTCCGTTGTGTGCTTCTGTGATATGCGCTATCTGCCCTGTGGTCGGTCTCCTTGGCATGCCTGTGTTGGTCTTTTCTTGGACAATGGCTGTATTCACCGGCTTCTTTCGTAGGGCTGTGGTTTCGGAGTTGGAATGGAAGGTCATTCAGTGCTGTCTGCTCTCCCTTGTGTGGGCGGCAGGCTGCCTTTCTGCTCTGCGTTGGGCCTTGTGTGTGAATGTTATTCTTGGGCCAGCTGTTGTCGGTCCCCGGGCTCTTTGGTGTTCCGTTTTATATGTCTTGTTCATATGTGCAGGGTGGTATGGGTGTTTCAGTGTGGTACTGGCGTTCCTCTTCCCGAAGAGCCCTGCTTCTCCTAGTTGGTGTTGCCGCCGCTGTGTGCTTCGCCATGTTTGTTACACTGGGGTGTGTCCTGCTGTTGCGTGACTTCACTGACATGTGTGCGTCGGTTGTGTGGCGTTGGGTGTTGTCCGTGAATTGGGCGTTGGGGACATGTCTGTAGCAGGCCTGTCACGTGTCATGTGCGTTCGGGGTGGGGCTGATGTGTGTGCTGCTTGGTTGTGTCCCTGTGTCTGTGTGCGACGCATGCATGGCGCTGCGGTTGGCCTCTGCGTTGTGCGCATGTGTGGCGGCGTCATCGCCGCTTTGGGGCCGTGACGGGGTCGTTGGTTCCTAGTCCCAGGTGGTGTGTACATGTTACGCGATGTTACGATTTGGCCTGTGTGTCATATGTGGATGCAATGGTGGATGTGTAGTGTACACGCGCTGGGGGGTTGTCCGCTTTTTCCGCCCTTGCACTGTGTGCGCTGTTTGCGTGCACTTGTTGTGTGTGTGCCTACCTGCGTCTCCGCGGTACGTTGCGTCCTTGGTGGTGCATCAGCAAGAGCATGGGGAGGGCCTGCAGTGCTGGATTCATGCTCGGGGAGCCGCTTCTTCGTTGTCCGTGCTCGGCATCCGTGTTACCGCTTCGGTTTGTCGTACGGTATCTCTTGGCCGTGGGAGCCGTTTGTTTGCGGCATCGTAATTTATGCACCGGGCGGGACGTGTTTTCGTCGGACGGTGTGTGTCAGTTGGGCTGCGCCGCTACGTGTACGGGCGCACTTTGATGGCGGACGGTGTTGCTGGCTTGCCGGCAGTGTTTGGCCTACTTTTCGCATCGTAATTGGGCGGGCGTGTGGACTGCTGCGTGCCGGCGGTAACTGGTGGTTTTGCATCCGCCAGCACGGCGGTTGTGCTTCCGCCCGCCATCGTAATGACCCCCTATATTTTTACAACGATATTTTGGATTCGATATTTTTGTACTTACCTGTTTGTAGATAGGAATTCGATATTCTGGCATTCTATATTTTTTCCTCGATATTTTGCCAGGTCGATATTTTGCTCCTCGATATTCTGTCAGTGATCCCTGTAATAGACCTGGCCCCGGCCATGGAGCGATTACTCCATACTTTTTAGACTCATCGAATCAAGGGGTTACCATGCAATCTGAGGAAAGTCCTTCTCCCTGCATTTGGGTCAACATGGTCCTACACAAACATCAAACTTACAAGCCATGAAGGGCAAAGCCTCACATGCTTTTAGTACGGGGAGCTCAGAATTGGAGGCCAAGTGAACAAGAAATCTAAAATCCTTTCAGGAGGGGATGACCTTGGCTACTTGGAACATTGCAGGTGTTTGTCATAAGCTAATGAATCCAGAGTGGCAAACGATGGTTGTGTCCTTTGACATCTTCTGTCCCCAAGAATCCTGGATGCTTGACACCATTCACATAGAGCACTTGCTTCTGCAGCTGGAAAGGCACTAGGGAGTCTTGCCACTTTTGTTTCCATTAAAATCCCTGATGTACATGACAGTCTTCATCACAGTTTGTGGTATCACTGATCTTACTGACAGAAGAAGATGATATTTTGTTGATAAATTTCTACAATAACTTTAATCATGAAGCCTATAAGGGAATTAGTGATTTAGATGAATTCCAAGATGTTTTTTCACTCAATTGACTAAAAATGTAATCCTAATAATGCTGGGGCATTTTAATATTACCCTGTCCCATAGGAGAATATCGTGAATGTGGTAATTTAGCTGATGAATGTGAGGACAGGGTGCATTTTAGACACACTAGGTTGGGGGACACTCTAAACACACTAGTTCTGAAACATGATTTAATGATTTTGAGTGAGGTCTAGTTAAATAACATTGAGCGGATTCCAACATTTACTGGGGGGCACAGGGAGTATCATAGATTTCATGCTAATATCTGCAGTTGCTGTGCCACTAGTCTCGAATCATAAAACGTTGGATAATTGCTTCATCAACCATAACCTTGTATGCTTTACTTGGAGACAAAAATCCCTAAAAATCCAGCGGCCAAGGAGTGTAATATGGTTCTCAAATAAGAATAAAGGACTTCTGATTAAATCGGCGAAAGTGGATCCTCTTAGCTGCACTCAGAAAATTGTCCAAGATAATATGGAGTCTATTAGTGCATGCCTTGATGAAAACCTCACTCATACTTCCATTCTAGCAGAATCGAAAATTTTATGTGAGGCAATTTCAGACTGTTCAGTTATTCATAGATCCCTTTCTGGGGTCGTCCTACATCGATGGCTTAATGCCGCCTGTTCTATGGCTCACATACATTTAAAAGCGGTACTTAAAATTTCACCATGTAATCCCTCGGATGTCAAAAAGGCTAGGTGAGAGTACCAGACTGTAGTGGAGGAATGGAAGAGGACAATAAGGGATGAGGCCTGGGAAGAGTTTGCCCTGGCCTCATCATTAAGGGATAGGGCTAGGTTCTGGGACGTTATAAATCATCCTTTCTTCTCTGATCGTGTCACGCCTAAGTTGGAAGTTACAATCCTTGAAGCCCAGTGGGTGACACATTTCACTGGCGTATTTCACCCTAGTGAAAGTGAGCTGGTTCAAAATAAGGTTTTAAATTGCTTCCTTCGGTGAGACTCAGCACCAGCACCCTTTGAAATCCCTATTGGGATTACCAAGGTACTTTCCGCAATAGATAAATCTGCCCCTCGAAAAACACCAGCCCGGATGGGGTTCCAGTTGACATTTTTAAATCAAATACTGATTTATGAGGTCCAGTACTAACAAATGTCTTAAGAAGCTTCAAGGTTGGGAAATTCAGAGTCATGGGGATCGGCTACCCTCGTCCCCATTTTCAAAAAGGGAGACAAACTATGCCCAGCCTGTTATAGGCCAATTTTCCTTAATTAACACAACAGGAAAAATCCTCACCCAACTTGAGACATGGCAGAAGTGAACAAGTTTTTAACACCCGTCCAGAATGGGTTCAGGCCTGGAATAGGAACTGTCGAAGAAACATTACATTTAAATTTGATTACCAGCAAATACGTGAGGCCAAAAGAGGGTGCCATTTACATGGCGTTCATCGACCTGCCAATCACCTTTGATTTAGTGAACAGCAACAAATTATGGGAGGTTATGCAGAAAATGGGGGTGGAATCGAATCTGCTAACCCTAATAAAATGCTTACACCATGACCTTAAAGTTTTGTCCAATAGTGCCTACAAGGGGAATTATTGTCTCAAATAAAATCTCTCAGAGACTTTAGATAGGGATGTATTTTAGCACCTTTTTTGTTTTTGGTCTATATCAATGGCATTTAGAACATTTATCATTGGCAGGTGTGGATGTTCCAGAGATAGGGGATCAATCTGTGCCCATACTTTTAGATGATGCGGTCCTGATTGCTTGCACCCTGAATGCACTGCAGGAGTTGTTAGATCTTTTTACTGAGTATATAGAAGGCCTGGACCTAAAGGTGAATTATTTAAAATCGTATACCATGACATGCAGACCACTACGCACAAAATTCACGCACCTTAAAATGAGGGGCACTTTCCTAAAATGAACAAATGATTTTAGCTACTTAATTATTGTTTTTGGCTCATCCTTAGGTTGGAAATCACACCTTCCTATGAAAGCACAACAATTGGAAAGGAATGTGAAGGCTATTTTTTGCTTTGGAAATAAGCCTTTGGCAGAGATAATATCCCTGTATAAATCCAAATGCATCGCCGCCGCCATATATGGGTCGGGAGTCCTGAGTATCAAATACAGACACACTTCAATTTATTGAAAATTGTTTTATCACAGGAATGCTTGCATTTTCAAAAAATACTGCAAATTTTCTATGTCATGAGGAGTTGGGCCTTCCCTATATAGATGACCAGATAAAAATTGCACCACTCCTCTTCTGGATTAAGTGTTGGCAAAACTCAGAGCCAGATTTGGTTAGAGCTTGCATGTTAGACTGTCTAGCCTTAGATAATGTGAATAAGATACTTTGGTTGATGTATGTAAAATCTGGTCTTCACAAATTGAGCATAACAGAAATATTCAAATCCCCTAATCATCTTCCTCCGAAAGCTAAGATGATGGTGAAATCCAAGTATGTTTGGAGGAAAGGTTATGAGACCCTTGATATTATTTGCAAATCTCTACAGTAAAATTAATGGAATCTGGGATGGATTGAGAATGTAAATCATCAGCTCCTTTTACCATACTTCAGATTTAGCTTAATTCACTTAAAAGTTGCTTTTCCGTTACAATGCGCTTGGCAGCAGGAATCACCTCCATGCCATTGTGATAATGCCACCTAACAAACCACGTCACTTAATCTTAATTTGCCCAATTTATTCAGGTCCAAGAAGCACCTTTCTGATTCCTTTGATGCGACAGGTAGAGATTAGGCAATACCAGTCAGAAATGACATTTTTGCAAAAACTAATCACGATAGACACGTGCCACGAAGTGCTACATTTTATTAGGAGGGCGATCCGTATTAGGAACCGCAATGAGCTTGTACATTTTAACTGATGCCTTGTTTTAATCAAAAATTATACCCCCCTATCGAAATTTTAGAGATATTAAATGTAATATTTTATTTGTTTTTAGGACCATTACTGTCTTTTATATTGAAATGTATTCATGTTATGTGCTATATGCTTTCTATGGCAACTTGCCGAAATAAAGATGCACTGACAGACTGACACTGCTAATATCTTGGCGAAAAGTGCAGACACAATAGTAATGGTAAAACTACTCATGAATTGCTTCTGAAATGGACAAACAATTAAAAGTTCGCAAAATATGCTAACCTCTCCAGAAAAGATGTATAACTTTCATCTAGACAATCCAGGTGGATAAATGTTCAGTTAGGTTGTTTCAAAGAGGCTGGTCACAGCTCAATATATGCATTGCGCTGTGACCTGTCTCACTCTTTGTAGTGAAAGAGATGTTCTAAGCTCTCGCAGCTGGGGTAGTTTGCAAAACGTAATAATCGGCCCCTCTCATTAACATTGGTAGAGAAAGAATCAGCTTGAAACTGAAAGCTCTCCTCTGTCTGCTCTGGTTGAGAAGCTCTGGCAGGCTTGGAGGTGGAATCCCCTGGCTCTGGGGTCTGTTTTCTGGCCTGACATGTCTCAGAGTCTCAGGGACGGGGTCCCCTGCCTGCCTCAGAGCTCCAGCACAGCCGAGGGCACTGGGCTCCCTTTCGCAGCCGCTTATCACTTAGACACCAGGACAGGATCCTGCAGGCCTGGGAGGACCTCCTAGCCTGCCTGGGTTAAGAAGCTCTGGAAGTAAAAGTTGTAAAAAGGTTTCCATTGGTGAAATGTGTGGAAGGATCATTAATGGTGGAGCGGCCCGAGCAACTGGCAGCTCCAGCCTGAACCCTTGACGGCCTCCTTGATGGAACCCAAGGTCCACAGCCTGGACATTGTCCACAGACACAGCTCTTTTTCGAGGACTGGGCATGGAATGGGGTTCTCTACATGGGAGGACCCGACTGACACATGAGGGACGGGGTGGTCGACCTGTGGCCCTTCCAGGAGGGTGACCTCTGGCCCCTCCAAGAGGGGCACAGTGCAACAGAAAGCCCTCCAAAGATGGAACCCACACTCACCCAGCACAACCTTGTGGGAAACCGAATCGCAGTGTCTCCCTGGGCTGGGATCCCCCATGCCCCGGTTTCATGTTAACAAAAACGTCAGTCAATCAATCAGTAGATTTATAAAGCACTTCTTGTCACCTGTGAGGGTACCCAGGCACTGGCAGGGTTCAGTTGATTAACTGAACAGCACAGTATTCAGGTTCTTCCACAACTGTGGAAGAGATGGGGAGGTCTGTAGATAAAAGGGTAGCTCATTCCATGTCTTCGCTGCTAGGTAGGAGAAGGAGCAACCTCTACATCTGCTACATTCTATGGTTGGGTGAGGGTTAGAGAAAGGGACGTAGAGTGGAGTTGTCTGGTGAGCTGATGGAAGTTCATGCGGTGGTTCAAGTATGCGGGTCCCCAGTTGTGTAGGGCCTTGTATGCATGGGTCAGTAGATTGAACTGGCATCTCTTCTAAACAGAGAGTCTGTGGAGTTCTATAAGGTAGGGATTGATATGGCTTCATTTAGGGAGATCTAGGATGAGTCTGACTGCTGCATTCTGTATGGTCTGCAGTCGTGGGAGGAGGTGAACTGCGATCCCTGCATAGAGAACCTTGCTGTAGTCCGGTCAGCTGGAGATGAAGGCTTGGGTGATGGTGCATTTTTAGCTTTGGGGTAGCCATTTAAATATCTTACGAAGCATTTGGAGTATAAAGAAGCAGGAGTAGGAGACAAAGTTGATCTGAGTTATAATGGTTAGCTTGTTGTCCTAGGGTCCTAGCATCGTCAGTGGGTATAGGAGTAGGCCTGAGTTACGAGGTACACCAGGATGCATCCCATGGGGAGACTTGGTTTCCGAAAATCAGTACCTCTGTCTTTCCATGTTGAACTTCAGGCAGTTGTTCTTCATCCAGTTGGTGATGTTTGTCATTGAGTTGTGGGAGTTGGTCTTGGTCTTGGTGGTGTCTTTGGAGAGGGAGAGGATCAGTTATGTGGTGTTGGTGTGGGATATGATCTTGAGTTCACTGGTTTCGGCGATGGTGGAAAGAGGTGTCATATAAGTGTTGATGAGGGTGGGACTGAGCAAGAATCCACAAATGATTTCCTAGGTTTTGTAAGTGAAGGGGGGAGGTGGACTTTTTGTGTTCTTCGGGTGAGGAAAGAGGCTATCCATTCTTAGAGCAGCTCCTTGGATGCCTATGCTGAGCAGCCTTGTGATGAGTGTGTGGTGGTAGACTGCATCAAAGTCTGCTGAGATGTCTAGGAGGATCAGAGTCGCAGTACCTTTGCTCGGTCGAGTAGGGCTCGGATGTCATCAGTAGCCGTGATTAGGGCTAACTCGGTGCTGTGGTTGCTGCGGAATCCAGTTTGGGAGGAGTTGAGTAGGAGGTTCCTTCCCAGATGTGAGGAGAGTTGTTGGCTGATGTCTTTTTCTAATACATTGGCCTGGAACAGGGGCAGGGAGATTGGTCAAAAGTTGTTGAGTTTGCTGGGGTCTTGTAATGGCTTCTTTAGTAGGGCATTGACTTCTGCATGTTTCCAGTCCTCAGGGAAGGTGTCCATGGCAATTGAGGTGTTGAACAAGGTGGTGCGTATACGTGGCTGATTCTGGCTTTGCCTAGGTTGAAGATGTGGTCAGGGCACGGGTTGGTTGGGGCTCCTGAGTGGACAGAGTTCATTATGGAAGCAGTGTCCTGAGCATCAAGCTGGCTCCTTTCGGGTAGTCAGATATCTGTGGTGGTAGTGGGGCCGCTGTGTTGCTTGAAGAAGTTGGTGGACCTGCGCTGGTGTTTGAAGTTTCTGTAGATGTTTGCAAGGTTGTCACAGAGTTCCTGTGAGGGGGTAATGTTTTTGCAGCTGAGGGGTTGGAGAATTCTTTGGTGATGTTGAAGAGTTTTTTGCTGTTATTGGAGCTTGATTCGATACTTGAGGCAAAGGCCATTTTCTTTGATTCTTTCAACTGTCTGTGGTAGAGGTTGAGGGCTGTCTTGAAGGTAGTCTTGTCGGTCATGTCCTTGCTGGTGCACCATCTCCTTTCCAGTTGTTTACAGTGCTGTTTAGCAGTTCTGAGGTCTTTAATGTTGTTACCGATGGGAGCAACTCTGTTGGGGCAGTTGCTGATACAATTGTTGAAGTTTCTAATGTTCTAACGTTCTAATCTATGTTGGAGGAGATGAGGTGGGTGGTGTTGAGGGCATTGATTCATGTGTCCTTTCAGACTGCTCCAGCTGTGGTGGGGGTCGTTGGTCAGATTGGGGGCAGAGTTCTGTGAGCTGGTGATGTTGAAGTGGACGATGGAGTGGTTGGTCCAGGTGAGTTTAATGGCGTGGCTGTACCTAATGCAGTCGGTGGAGGTGAAGATGTAGTCTAGCGTGTGGCCTGCGGTGTGCATGGGGTCATGGATGAGTTGGTTGTCCCATGTTGTTCATGGTTTCAAGGAGGTTGATAGTGTTGATGTTATTGTGGTCATCGAGATGGAAGTTGAGGTCGCTGAGGAAAAAGTAGCTGTTGGAGTCTATGGCGAGGGGGGTGATAAAGTCGGCAATAAAGTTGCAGAGGGCTGGACATAGTCCAGAAGAAGGTAGAGGAGGGTGCCCCTGATGGTGGTTTTGCTGTCTGTTTGGAATCGGAAGTTGAGGTGTTTCATGGCTGGGGTGATGTCATCATTTGTGGTGATGCACTGGATGGATTCCTTGTGTATGATGGTGATTCCTCTTCCAGGCTTGTTGATGCGGTCACAGTGGGTGATATTGTATCCTTTGGGTACAGTGGTGACATCGGGCGCAGGGCTGGGTTGATCCAGGTCTCAGTGAGGAAGAGAATGTAAAGTGTGAGGATGGAGAAGAGGTTCCTGAGCGCATGTTGAAAAGGGTGCATGCAAGTTGGAGTTTTTGTTCAGGTGGTGTCTGTGGTGTGTTCAGGTTGGGGCTGGTCGGTGGGCTGGTGTTTTGTGCTGTGGCAGGTGAAGTGGCAGTGGGTGTAGGTGAAAGGTCCTACAGTGGAGCGTGGGTTGGCACAGTGGTATTGTTTGTTGCGGCGTCTGGGGTCGAGGGTGTAGAGCTCAGTGATGGTGTATCTGCAATGGGTGGGAGGGACAGGGGTCATGGTGCTGGGTGCCATCCAGGCGCAGACAAGTGCAGACGGGCTTGCCTGTGGCATGCCTGCATCCTGCATTAAGTAGGTCCCTGGTTGGGTGGGGCTTCTGTTGGTGTCAAGAACGGTGAGTGGGAAAACTCAGGCAGAAAACCCTGGGCAGCAGCAGTGTCACTGGATCTGTTGGAAACCGAATCGCAGTGTCTGCCGAGCCTGGGATCCCCCAAGCCCCAGCTTTGTGTTCGCAAAAACCTCACCAGTGATGCTTCATTTTCAAGGCTTATCCACCCAATCGACAAGTATGTGTGTGCCAAGTCGATGAACCAGTTCACTAGCCAAGCAGGCCTAAGTTGAGTTACTAACAGGCCTATTGAGGATGATCACAGCGCAAAACCAAACACTGAACTGCAACCAGCACTTCTATGCATCTCTGGCTTCCTCAAAAAGAGCACATACATTTTTGTGAATAATTTGTGAAAGCTTCACACAGATGCACAGCATTCATTTGTGTTGTGCAAATTTGCACAGATGCATGTAAATCTGCATATTTGCAACAAAAAAACAACCCAATTGCATCCCCATTTTTGATCTTATATGTCTGGAAATCATTAGATGATAAAATAGCTGACTGCACCAAAGTCCTCTAAGTACACTTCCATAGCACTGCTTTTAAAATAAATTAAAAAGAGAAACATATATAAATGTTGAAACAGTATATAAAACATGGACATACATTGCAAAAAAGAGCATCCACAAGGAGAGGAAAATATATTCTGGGAAACTGTGTTTTCCAATGTTGGATCTGGCCCTTTTTGCAGGATCAACCTTGGTTTTTACCTTCTTTTGCTTAACCCATATTTGTTGGCATTAGGACTCTGTGTACTTTTTCCCTGATATCCAATGGTAAACTGCTTGTGCACTCTTCCTCAAACATGGTATAATTGACATCTAACTAAGTTTTATATTTCATTTACTTGTAGGTCCCTAGCAAATATACTACATGTACCCAAGGCCTGTAAATTAAATGCTACTAGTGGTCCTGCAGCACTCATTGTGCCACTCACTTAACTAGTACTTCAAAACATGCCTCAGGCCTGCCACTGCAGCCTGTAGTGCAGTTTTATACTGCCACTTCGATCTGACAAAATAAACCTTTTGCCGGGCCTAATCCTTCCTTTTTAAATACTTATAGTCACCACTAAGTTAGTCTCTAAAGGCTCATAGGGCAGTGCACTTTGTATTTGAAAAGTGGGACATGCATACTTGTTTTGCAGTTCCTGGTAGTGAACACTGGGTTACAATTAATAAAGTGATAACTTTAGATTCGGAGCAGATAGATATACTGTTCACACTAAAATGTATTGTAATTTTGAATTTAAAAAACTCTTTATTCATAAAGTCAGATTTTAAGTCACAATTTGTTTAGAAAGTTGACATTTTCTTGTTGGAATTAACTGTGCCTTTCTGCCAGTGTCCTGGGCCATATGGTTGTGAATGGTTCCGCTGTTGTAGTTTGTGTGTCGACTCCAGACAGTAACACAAAGGGGGCTTACGTGTGGATAAAATGGACCATGCTGGGCAGAAAACTGGAAAAGGGTTATACCCAGCCCCACTTATACTTCAAAGGGCTTTCCCTCACACACAAAGGAACATGACACCAGGCCTGCCCTAGTTGTTGTCACCCCTAGGCAGTTTGGAGCCTTGACAGGGAAAGAGGAAGACATTTCCAGAACCAGATGTGGTGGTAGGAAAGGAAGTCACCCCACATAAAGGCTGGAACCAGGTATAAATATTGGACCTTTAGAGCCACTCTTCAGAACACTCCTGGACCTGTGGAAGTTACAGAAGAACAATTGCCTTGCTGCCAGTGGACTGACCCTGCCGCTTGAAGGACTGCCTTGCTGTCTGAGAAGGAAAACTGGACCTGCTTGCATTCTTCTCATCCCATTCTAACCAGAGTGACTTCAAGGGTCAGTTGGCTGACCTCCTGTGTGAGCTACAGGGGAACAACAAGCTTCAGTGGCCTCCTTGCAACTGCCCAGATGACCTACTGCAACTGGATCTGTCTGGATCTGAAACTGGACCTGCCAGAGCCTGCTGGCCTCTGCTTGAGTGAATCCCTAATCCCCAAGAGGTGCCTCCCCAGGTGCTGGACCCTTTGATGGTATCAGAGTGCTCTCCTTCTCAAGAAAAGCCTGAAGCCTGGGCTCATCACGACCGTGAACAGGCCCATTCGTGCCAAAACTCTGTCGCCCATGACGATCACCAATGCGAAGGAACAGTGAGACCTGCTCTTCGCGTTGACAGCAACAGCCAGCAATGACCAGCACTCAAGATCTGCTCTTCAGCTACAGCAATGACAGCCTATGATGACTGCCAGCGTCAAGCTGCAGCAACAACTTTCCGACCTGCTCTTCGGGCTACAGCGACAACTGTTGGTGGCGCTCAGACTGCTCCTCGTGGCCACCTCCAAAAAAAACTGTACCCTTTGTGCCAAACTTGGAGGGTAACTTTGAGTGGGACAAAGGTGGTCCTTGTATCCAACCCATGCTTCATTACCATTAGACTGAACTTCTGACTTTCCCCGTGTAGTGCGACCAGATGATCGCAAATGGCACCTTGTGCTTTTAGGCGCTATTTTCACTAAGAAAATAAAAATTTAATATCTTTGGTTGTACTGATTGGATTTTCATAATTCTGGTATCATTTTATTTATTAAAATCCACTATGTTTTTCAAATTGGTTAGGGATTTTTATTGTGTTGTGTTTTCACTTTATTACCGTTTGTGTCCTGCATAAAAACTTTACATATTGCCTCTAAGTTAAGCCTTACTGCTGTTGTGCCAAGCTACCAGAGGATTAAGCACAGATTAATTTAGTTGTTGCAGGGATTTTGCTCTTAGAACAGAACTATGCTTAGAACCATAGAACATCAGTGTTAGACCTGGCATCTTTTGGCGTGTTTACCCTGACTTTTTGCTTCTGACCTCCTTGTTTTGGTTGTGTCTGGATATTGTTTTTGCTGGTTTGGTGTTTCTGTGCACTTATACTCCTGAACGATGAGGGCCTAGACCAGCCTGTAGTCTTCTTTAGCAGGAGGCTACTCCCCAGGGAACAGAGGTAGAGTGTAGTTGAGCGTGAGGCTTTTACTGTGGTCTGGGTGCTGAAGAAGCTAAGACCCTACTTGCGCGGGACTCACTTCCGAGTTTAGACCACAGGCCCCTCAGATAGTTGATGCAAATGAGGGGTGAGAGCCCAAAACTGTTGAGGTGGTCCATCTCCCTACAGGGAATGGACTTTACGTGGAACACCGTCCTGGAACAGGAAACGCCAGCGCTGATTTTCTGTCCAGGGTCTTCCGCCTTAGTGAAGAGAACTCCCAAGAGTTTCCCCTACTTTCAGCTAAAGGGGACATGTGTTAGACCTGGCATCTTTTAACGTGTTTCCCCAGTCTTTTTGATTCTGACCTCCTAGTTTTGGTGGTACTCTGGATATTGTTTTTGCTGGTTTGGTGTTTCTGCGCACTTCAATACTGCTGATCAGTACTAAAGTGCAAGTGCTCCTACTGTAAATTGTGTTGATGGATTGGTGTTTCCATGATTGGGATATTTAATTTACTACTAGTAAGTCCCTGTGTGTGCCCAGGGCCTGTAAATAAATCAAATGCTACTAGTGGGCTTTCAGCACTGATTGTGCCACCCACACAAGTAGCCTTTCAAAGGTGTCTCAGACCTGCCACTGTAGTATCTGTGCACAGTTTTCACTGCCATATCGACCTGGAAAGTGCACCCACTTGCCAGGCCCAAACCTTCCCTTTTCTTACATGTAAGGCACCCCTAAGGTAGTCCCAAGGTACCCCCCTGGGCAGGGTGCAGTGTATGTGAAAGGTAGAACATGTACTGAAGTATGTGACATGCCCTGATAGTGAAATGCTGCCAATTTCGTTTTCACTATTGAAAGCTATCTTTCCCATAGGCTAACATAGGAGTTGCTTTGTAACATCTTACAAGCATAACTTTCCATTGGGACAAGATAGAAAAGTGGAGTTTAGGCTTCCTGAACCATTTAAAAATACATCTTTCAGTAAAGATGATTTTTATGTTGTATCTTTGAAAATGTGACTTTTAGAAAGTGGGCATTTTCTTGCTTAACCATCCTGTGTGCCTCTGCCATTTGTGTATTCACAGTCTGGGTTCAAAGTGACAGGAGCAGGGATGTGCATTCACACTAGACAGACACAAGGGGGGTTGAGGTGTGCCCTGCCTTTCCTGGGTGACTCATAGCCAGGCTGAATAGACCTGGCTGCATTTAGGGTAGTGGGAGGAGTTGTAAATTGCACCTGAATGGACTATGGCTGTCTTCTACAAAGCTGTCTCCCCCTCCTGGAGTGAACCTGGCCTGAGCCAGGCAGAACTGGTTTATGTATGCCAGTGGAACTCTGTTTGTGCCAATTTCAAAGAGAAATGTGGTATACATATTTGGGCCCTGACCCCAGAACTTTAGAACTATTTTGTATCAAGGAAGACTACCACTTTGCTGTGTTGGTCTGCAGTAGCTACTTCTGTCTTGGGGAGAGAAAGGATTGGACTGAACTTTCTACAACTTTTTCCTGAGTGTCTCCGAGGGCTTGAAGTATAGCTTGCCCCCAGTTCAAGAAGTCTCAGGAACAACAAAGACTTCAAGATCCTCTGGGTACCTGCTTCTGGAACTGGGGGCTTCAGTTGCTACAGAGGAAACAGCAACACAAAGCCATCCCAGACACCGCTGCCGGCTCCTTGACCTGAAGACACCGCAGAGGGCACCACTGCACTTCACATCGCAACCCTGGTCTCACCGATGATGCTGTTCAAAACTTCCTGTGGGCACTGCACTCCGCACTGCCTCACTTCACACCTCCGCCCTTGTATCCCAGACGATGCCACAACGCCGTCACTGACGCTGCTGCCTGCACCGTGACCTGTGGACACCGCTCGTGGAGAACATGGAGCACCGTCCTGATTCGCACCGCAGCCCTGGTCTCACGGACGATGCCACTCCAAGCTCACATTGAAGACGCTGCCTGCACTGTGGTTTGGGGGCACAATGCACTGCCCCATCCACACTGTAGCCTTGATCCACCACTGCCGGTGCCATCGACTTCAGTTAGTCAACCAACGACAGCGCTGCAACAATGACGACGCTGCTGCATGCACCGTGACCTGCCAGCACCATGACAAGCACTGCCCCACTTTGCACAGTGGCCCTGGTCTCACCGACACCGCTGGACCACCATCACCAAGCCGCTGTCTGCACAGTGACCTGAGGGTACAGCACGCCGCACTGCTGCACTTCGCACAGCAGCCCCGATGCCCGCTGACGACAGCGCTCCCACCTTAAAATTCTCAGAGTTTGATCTGCAACGCGTATGACGCCAAGGGCCCGACGACTCCTGCGCCGAACTCCGGAACCGACGCCTGCCGACGTTGGCCCTTTAGAGCTCACCGTGAGGTCTCCAACACCCTACATTTCTAAAGGTACTGTTTGCAGGTCTTCCTGACACAGTAGCTGGCCCGCGACGCCGCAGTCAGCCGGAACTGTTGGATTTGTTTGTTCACAACGCCGTGATAGCCCCGGACAGAGCTATCGACTTCAAGTAAATGTTTTTAAAGTCTATTTTTGCTTTATGAGTATTCTGAATAACTTTATGTTGGATTCTTATCATTTTGGTCCTGTTTTACACAGATAAATATTGGCTATTTTTCTAAAACTGGTGTGGTGTTCGTTTGTAGTGTTTTCACTGTATTACTGTCTGTTATGTGTTAATGGTTTACTAAGCTACCCAGAGAGTGAGAAGGGGTTATTTCAGAAGTGTAATTCCCTTATCTTGACTAGGAGGAAGGGTCCCTACTTGGACAGGCTAACAACCTGCAATTAGAGACCCCCATTTCTAACAATCAGTATGTAGGAACTGAGTCACCATACCACCTCAGTACCTATGGGTCTGAGTCCGACTACCTCACTTGTGCTCCAAACCTTACCAGATAACAAATTAATTGGCACCCCAGAACACAACACTCTCGACCCTCTCATGGATCCCATAAGAGGACACACCCTTTCGCTCTCTCACTCGTCCACAAAAAGATAACCGGGAGACACAAAGGAAGTTTAGAATATTTATTTAAACTATTGTGCTCTGAAATGCAGCATATGTGCCACAATTAGAAAACAAATGCATACTAAAAATATGGTTAGCATGGTTAATAATCCATATATCATGAAAAGCCCTGTCATTTTATAGGCCAGAGTAAACTAAACACCCCTCCCTTGCTAATGATGCTAAATGTTTATATATCAAAGATCTCTGGGATTACTGGCAGACCCCGTACCTTAGCATACACAGATGGTCACTCTAAATCTCAGTAGACACAGTGCTCTTGTCTCAGAACTCTCGTTCCATGTGTCTGTTTTTTGCTCATGTGCTCATCTATATGATAGGACATGTGTGCACATAAACAACAGCTGCATTTTTGTGTTATGTCTTGATGCTAATGCTTGGCCAGAAAGAATAACATGGGCCATTTGATCTTGTCTATGGTGTTCAGACTAAATCCCAGAAAAAGTACAGAACGCAAAAATATAAGCAGATTCTATGTGAAAGTAAAATATGGCACAAAAGCAAGCGTGTTTATATAGTAACGTGTGCAAAGGAAAATGAGGCCTACAACATGCACAGTTAGGCTAACATATGGAAAACTAAAATGGGCCATGCAGTAAACGCACATCAACCTTACTTTGGTCAGGATACTACCACTTACAAACATACTAGATATGATAAATGTGATTTGAAAGTAAGCACACGCCAAGCCTTGTTCCAGAAATATGAATGACTATAAACTAAAAAGATAAGAAAATGTCAGTTTGGATAAAATGATCAAATTAAGGTGATTCAAAGGAATCCCTAATGTTATTCGCCATTTCGTAGGCCAAAGACTACATAAAGGAGTCCAACTCTGCACATAACGATTGGTCCCCAGCCCAAGTCACGAGCTCTAAAGAACAAACATGCTCTCCGGTCTCAACCGATGCTGAGACAGTTACCGGGCAACCGGCGTCCGTGTTAACAGTGCCTGTATCTTGTGAGCCATGCACCATTATACATGGTTACTTGTACGCCAAAGGAACAAACTTTGCATTTTGTAGAAGTCGCAAGCCCAAAGGACAGTTCTGAAAATGGGTCACTAAGGGACTCATCAGCAGGCCAAAGTCCAAGGCAATGGATGTCTGTGAAGCCAGGCATATATCCAGTGTCCATTAAAAGGGACAGATGCACTGGAACACGGGTTGCACGCAGGTAAACCAGGCAGGCCGAAATGTCAAAGACCAATCAAGATCCAGTTCTTGTAGTAGACTGATTCCAAAGATTTGATTCATGCACTCACGGTAATGTTGGAGCGATGCCAGTTCCAGAGCACCCGCAAAAGGAGCACCCGTTGCAGAGATGCAGGAACAGGATGAGAATGCCGCAAATGAGGAATAACAGCAACTGGGAATCCTCCGATTACATTAGAGAAAATGGAGTGGATAAACTCCAGGATTACTCCAAAGATGGTCTGAAAAGAACTAACGAGGCCCAAGCCCACAACTTTTGAAAAATGTGCAAGGCCTGCCATACTGGAGGCAATAAAGATTTGATGTACTAATTCTCTGAAGTTTAGCAATGACTGTATTTCACTAGAAGTTCTAGCCACCTGCAATTCAAATGTCTCGCGAGCCGATGTAAGAGCTACTTCTTGCTTAAACAAAAATGCTTTGAGTCTGCTTAGTTGGTTGAAATCTGCCTTTAAAGTTGGAATGGAAGGCCATAGTGAGCTATCTACAATCCCATGAGAAGGGAGAAACAATTCATTGTTGCAACAAGTGACTAACTGGGAAATGGAAAATCTTTACGGGACTCCAGCCCGTATTTTGCAACAGTCTTGATCACTAAGCATGTGATAACCACCGTTAGAGAGTACTGTAATGAAAGGGAGAATTGCAGGAACTGGAATTCCTTTTAAATAACAAGCTAAATTTGGTGCCGCATTGTTACATGCGCCGTGGATTTTTACATGCTTACAAACAAATGAATGTCTGACAGTAGAGTCACATTCTTTGCCAGTGATAAAAACTGCCTTGTCAGTACTTTCACAATGATAAGCAAAAGGGAGTGACCATACTTCATGTATGTAACTGCTACCTAGGGGTTTGTATCTACCTGGGAAAATGGTTCATGCAAGATGTGAACTGAAATGTCGAAATAGGTAGTGAAATAACTCAGTGTATTAACCACACCACCGAAGGTGTTTCAGCTATGTTGAATGGGAGCTGTTCTAATTTTTCTAAATGCAGCATTGTACAGGTCTCGTCCTTCATGGCCATCAATTGTTGTTTACATGTTAAATTAAAAGGTGAAAATAAATCAGTACAATTCAAGTATTGCCATGGAACGTGCCCAAGTGTATGAAGCATCCAGCTAAACTGGATAATAGATCTAAGCTGACTTTGCCCATGATACAGTGTTGACATGCCACTCTGTATAATATCAATAACAGACAACTCAATGTTGTTTAAGTTGTAAATATAAGATGACAGCTTATTAATACTATTATCAACAACAGCTAGCACTTTGTCTAAATTATCTTGGTCTATTTGTCTCAAAAGTGCAGCAGCTTCCATTTGGAATAATTTTCCAAATTTCATTATAAATAGAATATAAAAATCTTTTAGAACGTAGGAATTTAGGACCCAAAAATAAAATCTGATAAATTCATGTCCTCAGGCAGGAGAGAATGATGTTGTTTTACTGCAGACAGTGTGGAATGTTCCAACCATTGTTGACATAACTTTCCCACTGAATAGGTGGTAACAGTACCAGAATGTGTTAACTGAGGGTATTGGGGATCAGGTCTACTTGATATAAACCCAGGTGTGGAATTGAGAAAACGAGCATGACAACCATTTATGTCTACTGGCCACACTAACCACCCACCAGGACTCAGAAACAAAGAATTAAATGAACCCTTGTGCACCATGCTATTTAATTTTTCTTCTGTGTAATTTGTAGGATTCTGCCAATTATAAAAATGGGCAACAGAGGGAATGGTCGGGGCATTCATTTCTTTAATTGTAGCCAATCCCAAACAAGTAGTCTGATGGATTGTTTCATTCAGGTAAATCATTAGTCTGGGAATTAAACAGGCTCGAAATAAGATTTCCGTGCCTTGAACCTGCCAGGACTTCGTACCCCAAATCGTTTTCAAATCAATGGTGTCCTTCCAATAATCATAACCTTTTAGTGTCAACTGATTGATGAACATAGTGGTATTTATAAGCTTAGTTTAACCCTTTCGGTGCTCATGATGGAATGGTTCCGTCATGAGCACCGGTGCTCCTGTGCTCATGACGGAACCATTCCGTCATGAGGACAGGGGCAGGAAATCCCTCTGCTGTAAACAGCAGAGGGATTTCCATTTTTTTTTTTGTGCCTCGGGAGGTGGGGAAGAGCTTCCCCAACCTCCCGAGGCCTTCTCCTGGTTTTCAAAGTAATGACGATTGCGCGCATGGCGCGCTGTCGTCATTACATTGAAAGAGAAACTGAAACTTAGTTTCAGTTTCAGTGTTTCAGTGCTCGTGGGGCTATCTCAGCCCCCCGAGCACTGAAACACTTGGGAGAGGTATCGGTGGAAAGGGGAGAATCTCCCCTTTCCAATGGTACCCTTCCCTAGTGGATCCCTGCTTGGGGATCACCCCAGGAGGGCGATCCCCAAGCAGGGATCCACCCACTAGCACCAGGGAGGGGGGAGCGGCCCCTTGGGCAAGCGCCTTTGCTCCCCCCATTGCGTTTTGGGCACACCAGTCTTTCTGCTCCCCTGGGGGGGCAGAAAGCCCACTAGCGCCAGGGATTTTTTATCCAAAAATTTACTTAGGGTGGGGGCTGTCCAAAACGGGCATGCCAATGCCCTCACCCCCTCACCAAAATTACTGCCTTTCTGCCCCCCCGGGGGGGGCAAAAAGCCCACTAGATGCCAGGGATTTCTTTTAGGCAAATGAAATTAGGGTGGGGGCTGCCCAAAACGGGCATGCCAATGCCCCCACCCCCCCAAAAAAAATTACAGTCTTTCTGCCCCCCGGAGGGGCAGAAAGCCCACTAGCACCAGGGATTTTTTCCCCGCAATCTTACCTAGGGTGGGGGCTGCCCAAAACAGGCATGCCAATGCCCCCCCCCCCACCCCACCCAAATTACAGCCTTTCTGCCCCCCCCTGGGGGCAGATGGGGGCAGTAGCCTCCAATCTTCCCCGCAGGGGGGGGCAAAAAGCACACTAGATGCCAGGGATTTATTTTGGGCAATTTTACTTAGGGTGGGGGCTGCCCAAAACGGGCATGCCAATGCCCCCACCCCCACCAAAATGACAGCCTTTCTGCCCCCGGAGGGGGCAAAAAGCCCACTAGACGCCAGGGATTTATTTGGGCAATTGAAATTAGGGTGGGGGCTGCCCAAAACGGGCATTTCAATGCCCCCACCCCCCCCCCCAAAAAAAATGACAGTCTTTCTGCCCCCCTGGAGGGCAGATGGGGCAGTAGCCCCCCCCCGGGGGCAGAAAGCCCACTAGAAACCAGGGATTTTTTTTGTATTCATGTAGGGGTGGGGGCTGCCCAAAATGGGCATGACAATACCCCCACCCCCCCAGAGCTATTCCAGTCTTTCTGCCCCTTCCATGGGGGCAGTGGCCCCAGATCTGCCCCCCGGGGGGGGCAGAAAGCCCACTAGGCACCAGCGATTACGCTGGCATTTTTTATGCGTGGGGGTGGGGGCTGCCCAGAATGGGCATACGGGCTGCAGAAAGCCCACAAGGCACAGACTTATTTTTGGCAATGTGCATACCTATGGATTTTGGGCCCTAGCGCAGCCATCACATAGGGAAACCTAGCAAACCTGTATGTTTTTGAAAACTAGACACCCAGGGGAATACAGAATGGGGTGACTTGTCTGGCTCTCACCAGGTTCTGTTACCCAGAATCCCTTGCAAACCTCAAAACTTGTAAAAAAAACACACATTTTCCTCACATTTCTGTGGTGGAAAGTTCTGAAATCTGTGTGGATCAACAAAATTACACCAAGCCCGCATTCCCCAAAGTCTTCCAAGAAAAATGGTACCTCACTTGTGTGGGTGGGTCAAGTACCCGCAACAGGCAAGGGCCCAAAACCTATTGAGGCGACTTCAAAATTACCTATCACAAAACAACCTGGTTTTGCAAGGGGGATCACCTGGGTTTTTGGCCCCGTGCTCCGCGGCCAGCTAGGAAAACTGACCAAACCCACACATTTCTGAAAACTAGATACCTGGGGGATTCCAGGGAGGTATGGCTTGCGTGGATCCCCCAACGTATTCTTACCCAGAATCCCCTGCAAACCTCAAATTTAGCAGCAAAAATCACTTTTTCCACACATTTTTGTGTGGGAAAGTTGTGGCATCACCGGGCTGACACAAATTTCCTACCACCCAGCATTCCCCCTGGTCTCCCGATAAAAATGGTGCCTCACTCGTGTTTGATGCTCAAGTACCCACGACAGGCAAGGGCCCAAAACGTATTGAGGCGACATCAAAATTGCCTATCACAAAACGACCTGGTTTTGCAAGGGGTGTCACCTGGGTTTTTGGCCCCGTGCTTGGTGGCCAGCTAGGGAAACCTACCAAACCCACACATTTCTGAAAACTAGACATTCGGGGGATTCCAGGGAGGTATGGCTTGCATGGATCCCCCAACTTTCTCTTACCCAGAATCCCCTGCAAACCTCAAATTTAGCTGAAAAAAATCACTTTTTCCACACATGTTTGTGTGGGAAAGTTGTGGCATTACCGGGCTGACACAAATTTCCTACCACTCAGCGTTCCCCCTGGTCTCCCGATAAAAATGGTGCCTCACTCGTGTGGGAGGCTCAAGTACCCGCGACAGGCAAGGGCCCAAAACGTATTGAGGCGACATCAAAATTGCCTATCACAAAACGACCTAGTTTTGCAAGGGGGTCACCTAGGTTTTTGGCCCCGTGCTCGGCGGCCACCTAGTTAAACCTACCAAACCCACACATTTCTGAAAACTAGACAGCCGGGGAATTCCAGGGAGGTATGGCTTGCGTGGATCCCCCATCATTTTCTTACCCAGAATACCCTGCAAACCTCAAATTTAGCTGAAAAAAATCACTTTTTCCACACATTTTTGAGTGGGAAAGTTGTGGCATCACCGGGCTGACACAAATTTCCTACCACCCAGTGTTCCCCCAGGTCTCCCGATGAAAATGGTGCCTCACTCGTGTGGGAGGCCCAAGTACCCGCGACAGGCAAGTCGGTGTTTTTAAAAAGTACCTCTGGGACTCTAACCGATAATTACTTTATTCCCAGTGGTCCAGGGTATGTTTAAAAATAATGAGTGGATAACCTATAAGACTATTAATTGTATCTTAGTTATCTGCCGGTCTACATGTTTGAGCCCGTGAAAAAATTGGATAGGGCTTTCTTCAGGACCTCTCTCACAATATATAAAATAGTGGTGAAAGTGAAAAAAGTGAAAAAAGTGAGTGGTAAAAACTCTTAAACCACGTGTATACGCATTTTGAAGCACACACGCTAAGGTGTGCTAATTATGCTCTGTGGACTGACCGTTAATTGGGTCCACATCTGTGTATGTACCTGGAAAGAAAAAGTACAAAACAGGACAATACAACATGTAACATATACAAAGAGCAGCCTGCAATACATTGTTTGCAATATCCTTCATTCATTGAATATGGTGGTTGCTAAAGCACTCAATGTCATCCGGACGTGTGGCGCCAATCATACACATATCATGCACGCAAATTGCAGTAATGAGTGTGGTATCATGCAAGTGACAGGGCTAGAGAAGGCGCTGAATTTGAAATATAACAATAAAGTGTCCTTCAGCGTGAGCGGTGAAGCGCGGAAAAGACACGTGCAGGCTGAGTAATTGTAGCCTAGAATACGGCGATCGAGAAACCGCGTGTTGCCGGGTGAAGACGCGCCGTGCAGTTTTAGCTTTATCACTATTATTGGTGATAGGCGTGGTCCGTGACTTTCGTGAGGATCGATAGGTAGATTGTCCTTATTTTGAGGAAAAGGTTATAATTACGTTGTTTAAGGAAATACAATGTAACTCTGGTCCCGGGAGGGGGGAGCCCCTATTTTTACACTCTGTACGAAGGAGAGAGAAATTGACAGAATTAGTGCTGTAATGCCCGTTTACAGCATATGTTAGGAGGGAGGCCGGCTGAGCGGGAAGGCAATGCCGCCCAGCCGGGTTAGCAAGATCTTACTTGGTCATGGAGCTCGCCCGCATCTGCACCTACTGCAATTTCCTCAGGAACAGGAAGGTTCCTGTGTCCACTACCGGTGGAACCCACCGTATGCCCCACCACACACTCAATTCATGAATCAGACCCAGCGGTTCCCTTTTTTAGGGAGCGGACACAGAGGAAGAGGCAAACGGAGAAGACAGGCCCAGGTACACTGGGAGGACGACCAGAATCAAGGAGCAAATACCAGAAGCAAGACAAGAGACCAACAACCAGGAATGAGCACCAGCAGGATCTAGTAACCAACTATTCTGGACACATCCTGACACCAACAGAAAAAGACCTACTGAACAAGGGCCTGGGGTTTGTTCCCACAGCCCACCTTGACAAATTTCACCTTCACTGTGAAATGGCGGAATTCTTTAGAAAACTAAAACTAAAGGCATTCTTCAACGACCAACCTATGGAGGTCAATACACAGGAAACCGGTGATACAGGGCTCAAAACAAAATATAACTTTATGCCACCACCTAATGCCATACCGGTAGAGGTTGCTGCATTTGAACAGGCAGTTTTCAAGGACATTGAAGCCCTCCAGGAAGAGGAAATATTCAAGAATACCAAGAAAAAGTAGTTCGAGGCACTACTAACACTGAAGAACAACGACAAAATCGTGATCAAGCCGGCGGACAAAGGAGGCGGGATAGTACTCCAGGATAAAACCGCCTACAGAGATGAATGCCTACGCCTCCTTAGTGACAGATGTAATTACTTACCCCTACAAGATGACACGATGGTAAGACTGAAGACCACCATTCAAGAAATGGTGAAGGAAGCAGAAAACAGTGGACACATCAGCAACAAAGAGGTACAATTTCTTACAACCACCACAGGCAAAGTTCCGTATTTCTATACCATCCCCAAAATACATAAGAACAGAATACCACCACCGGGACGCCCGATAGTATCGGGCATTGGATCTGTCCTCGAACCATTGCCCAAATTCTGTGACTTTTACCTACAACCCATAGTACAGACTACTACCACCTATCTCAGAGATACCAAAGATCTTCTTGGACAGATCCAAAGTCTGACTTTTGATCCCAACACGTCGTTCCTGGTAAGCCTAGACATAGAAAGTCTATACACGAGTCTACCTCAAGATGACACTCTGAAGGTACTGGAGACTTCACTTGATACAATAAACTGGGAACACAAAACTCCAAAATCTTTCATCCTTGCGTGTGCTGAGTTGGCATTAAAAGAAAACTATTTTGAATTTGAAGGACAACTGTACCTCCAAACATACGGTACATCAATGGGCAGCACCTTCGCCCCTAGTGTGGCAGGTTTGTATGTCTATAACTTTGAGACAACGCACCTGTTCAATCCCAATAACCCACCAATAACCAATACACGGTTCTACAAGAGATACATCGACGATGTCCTTCTCGTCTGGGAAGGCACAGAAGAAACTCTTGAGTCCTTTTTGTGTCGATTTAATGGTCGTGATTCCAACCTTAAATTTACCCACACCAAGAGTAGGAAGACCATCACGTTCCTTGATTTAGATATTTCTCATTCTAATGGAAAACTGGAGACTAAAACACATTTCAAAATCACTGCAAGGAACTCCCTATTACACTACACCAGTTTCCATCCTCGGACACTTAGAGAAAATCTCCCATACGGGCAATACTTGAGGCTACGCAGGAACTGTAGTAATCTCCAAGATTTCAAGGATCAAGCAGAAACTCTCTCATCCAAACTGAAACAAAGAGGCTATCCAAAAAGAATCACGGAAAGAGCAAAGAAAAGGGCACGCAACCAGAACAGAGAGGCCCTACTGGAACCGAAACCGCCAACAGAGCCAACTATTCCTCTCACCTGCGTAACCACTTTTAATGCCGTATCTAACAAAGTATCTAATATCATTCAGAAACACTGGAAAATACTGAAGTCAGGCAACCAACAATGGGAAAAACCTATGTTTTCATACCGAAAGGGACGCAGCCTAAAAGACAGTTTGGTCTCCACTAGACCACAACAACACACAAAACAAACTAATACCATACAAAATGCATGGGGTCTCCCAAGAATAACTGGTCATTACCCATGTGGTGATTGCAGTGTGTGCCACTTAACCAAGTCCACAAAAACTCTGAATCTGGAACCGGGAAAGGTGTTGGAAATACGCAAACACACAAATTGCAATACCACGAACGCAAACTATCTAATCACGTGCCCCTGTAGCCTAAGGTACATTGGTATGACCAGTCGCAGAGTGAAGACACGCATTTGCGAACACAGAAGTAATATTCGGTGTAAACGAAACACAACGCGTATGACAAACCACTTCCTTGAGATGGGCCATACCACTAATGACATGGAATGGTCCATTATTGAACATCTGGAAATCAATGCCAACAACGCCCAACAACAACTTCTGGAAAAAGAACAAAGATGGATATACCGTCTGTCCACCCATCTCCACGGGCTAAACGATAACATTCCGTGGAACAGCCTTAACAAGTGATCGTGTTCACACATTGATCAACGTACGGTTCGGATAACCAACTAACCTACTCAGAACGAGGGCACATCTGTAAATAAAAACACCCCCTCTGAGAAGGTAAACCCAGATTTTGCAGGTCCCATTGCAGACCCACAGATATGTCGCCGCAGTTGACACAGACGTGGTAACCCCAGACTATCTTCAGGTGGCCACTTTGTAACATTTCCTCACAGTTTTTCGTTACAACACTAATCTCAGATAATGCATATTTCAGGATATGAACCCTTTAAATATTCTTACTACAAAGGGTCACTCCCTGTACACACTTTCCCAAACTCAGCATATTCATTGGGAGCTGGATCCTCATTACGTTTCTTAGAGTAGCATGCCAGCTCTCTGTACGCAGCACGCATCCCACGTGATGCACAAACACTATGTTCTTATGTCCTGCATTCTTAACTGAGCACATTACGCTATGCAGGCGATTTCAATACAGGGTCACTATATGTATAGACCTTCCCAAATTAAACATATTTATTGGGAGCTGAATCCACATTACGTCTCGTAGAACAGCATGCCAGCTTTTTGGACATGCATCCCTCGTGATGCGCAAACACATGGTACTCACGTCTTGCGGTCTCAGCAGAGCACATCACGCTCTGCAGGTTACCGTTCCAGTCCTTGGACGCAATAAGCGTACGAGTGCGCATCACACGTGACGCGTTCACTCCGACAAGCCGCCTCGCGTAAAAACAATACAAATACCACCACCGGTAGTGGACACAGGAACCTTCCTGTTCCCGAGGAAACCGCAGTAGGTGCAGATGCGGGCGAGCTCCATGACCAAGTAAGATCTTGCTAACCCGGCTGGGCGGCATTGCCTTCCCGCCCAGCCGGTCTCCCTCCTAACATATGCTGTAAACGGGCATTACAGCACTAATTCTGTCAATTTCTCTACTCCTCCGTACAGAGTGTAAAAATAGGGGCTCCCCCCTCCCGGGACCAGAGTTACATTGTATTTCCGTAAACAACGTAATTATAACCTTTTCCTCAAAATAAGGACAATCTACCTATCGGTCCTCACGAAAGTCACAGACCACGCCTATCACCAATAATAGTGATAAAGCTAAAACTGCACAGCGCGTCTTCACCTGGCAACACGCGGTTTCTCGATCGCCGTATTCTAGGCTACAATTACTCAGCCTGCATGTGTCTTTTCCGCGCTTCACCGCTCACGCTGAAGGACACTTTATTGTTATATTTCAAATTCAGCGCCTTGTCTAGCCCTGTCACTTGCATGATACCACACTCATTACTGCAATTTGAGTGCATGATATGTGTATGATTGGCGCCACACACCCGGATGACACTGAGTGCTTTAGCAACCACCATATTCAAAATGAATTAAGGATATTGCAAACAATGTATTGCAGGCTGCTCTTTGTATATGTTACATGTTGTATTGTCCTGTTTTGTACTTTTTCTTTCCAGGTACATACACAGATGTGGACCCAATTAACGGTCAGTCCACACAGCATAATTAGCACACCTTAGCGCGTGTGCTTCAAAATGCGTATACACGTGGTTTAAGAGTTTTTACCACTCACTTTTTTCACTTTCACCACTATTTTATATATTGTGAGAGAGGTCCTGAAGAAAGCCCTATCCAATTTTTTCACGGGCTGAAACATGTAGACCGGCAGATAACTAAGACACAATTAATAGTCTTATAGGTTATCCACTCATTATTTTTAAACATACCCTGGACCACTGGGAATATAGTAATTATCGATTAGAGTCCCAGAGGTACTTTTTTAAAGCACCACTTCATCACACTCACTCTCAAAAAATCCAGCTCCACTGTAATCAGGTGTCGCAGCACAGCTGAGTAGCATTTGGCTACTCAGCTGGGAACCCGATGATGAAGCATGACACCAACTAGGTTGGTGTGTGAGGGTTCTTTTAACAAACACTTGCGGTGCCAGGCATCACTGTGTCGGACAACCTGCTAGACTGGTCCGTCCAAGTTATTTATTAATACCTACCGGGGGACAAGGACGGCCCATTCACGGTCCTAGTTCTCCCATTTGTTTATTCTAAGGATTGCTTTAAGTCATGGTTCATTCTCTCCACAACTGAATTACCCTCGGGTCTATACGGAGAAGAAAAATGCACCCACACACCGGTGAACTGGACTGTTCCCATGAGGCACAGGGTCAGACTGATTTGCATATGGCTATGTCTGAACTGGGGTGGTGGAGTGAGCTAAAGAATGATGATGGATTAAACCCAGATCAGTTGACTGGGGGTGAGTGTTTGATTTGCTCTAACGCTTCGTCCATCATCCCCTTTGGTATCGCTTTGTTCGCCCTAAGTTGGCAGGGTATGCCCAGACGTGGGTCCCTTGCTCACTTTGCCAATGGATTCAAGATAGCCGGGCTGATGAGGGTTTTGAACCCGAAAGCGGTCCCAGGATGCTTGTTTCCGGTCCAGGGAAGACATGGCTTGGCAGTTCGGGCTGGACTGTTCCCATGAGGCACAGGGTCAGACTGATTTGCATATGGCTATGTCTGAACTGGGGTGGTGGAGTGAGCTAAAGAATGATGATGGATTAAACCCAGATCAGTTGACTGGGGGTGAGTGTTTGATTTGCTCTAACGCTCCGTCCATTATCCCCTTTGGTATCACTTTGTTCGCCCTAAGTTGGCAGGGTATGGCCAGACGTGGGGCCCTTGCTCACTTTGCCACTGGATTCAAGATAGCCTGGCTGATGAGGGTTTTGAACCCGAAAGCGGTCCCAGGATGCTTGTTTCCGGTCCAGGGAAGACATGGCTTGGCAGTTCGGGCTGGACTGTTCCCATGAGGCACAGGGTCAGACTGATTTGCATATGGCCATGTCTGAACTGGGGTGGTGGAGTGAGCTAAAGAATGATGATGGATTAAACCCAGATCAGTTGACTGGGGGTGAGTGTTTGATTTGCTCTAA
This sequence comes from Calotriton arnoldi, assembly GCA_963921515.1. Taxonomy (NCBI): domain Eukaryota; kingdom Metazoa; phylum Chordata; class Amphibia; order Caudata; family Salamandridae; genus Calotriton; species Calotriton arnoldi. The sequence continues at coordinate 182,529 of CAWUFW010005899.1, forward strand.
CGCTCCATCCATCATCCCCTTTGGTATCGCTTTGTTCGCCCTAAGTTGGCAGGGTATGCCCAGACGTGGGTCCCTTGCTCACTTTGCCACTGGATTCAAGATAGCCTGGCTGATGAGGGTTTTGAACCCGAAACCGGTCCCAGGATGCTTGTTTCCAGTCCAGGGAAGACATGGCTTGGCAGTTCGGGCTGGACTGTTCCCATGAGGCACAGGGTCAGACTGATTTGCATATGGCTATGTCTGAACTGGGGTGGTGGAGTGAGCTAAAGAATGATGATGGATTAAACCCAGATTAGTTGACTGGGGGTGAGTGTTTGATTTGCTCTAACGCTCCGTCCATCATCCCCTTTGGTATCGCTTTGTTCGCCCTAAGTTGGCAGGGTATGCCCAGACGTGGGTCCCTTGCTCACTTTGCCACTGGATTCAAGATAGCCTGGCTGATGAGGGTTTTGAACCCGAAAGCGGTCCCAGGATGCTTGTTTCCGGTCCAGGGAAGACATGGCTTGGCAGTTCGGGCTGGACTGTTCCCATGAGGCACAGGGTCAGATTGATTTGCATATGGCTATGTCTGAACTGGGCTGGTGGAGTGAGCTAAAGAATGATGATGGATTAAACCCAGATCAGTTGACTGGGGGTGAGTGTTTGATTTGCTCTAACGCTTCGTCCATCATCCCCTTTGGTATAGCTGTGTTCGCCCTAAGTTGGCAGGGTATGCCCAGACGTCGGTCCCTTGCTCACTTTGCCACTGGATTCAAGATAGCCTGGCTGATGAGGGTTTTGAACCCGAAAGCGGTCCCAGGATGCTTGTTTCCGGTCCAGGGAAGACATGGCTTGGCAGTTCGGGCTGGACTGTTCCCATGAGGCACACGGTCAGACTGATTTGCATATGGCTATGTCTGAACTGGGGTGGTGGAGTGAGCTAAAGAATGATGATGGATTAAACCCTGATCAGTTGACTGGGGGTGAGTGTTTGATTTGCTCTAACGCTCCGTCCATCATCCCCTTTGGTATCGCTTTGTTCGCCCTAAGTTGGCAGGGTATGCCCAGACGTGGGTCCCTTGCTCACTTTGCCACTGGATTCAAGATAGCCTGGCTGATGAGGGTTTTGAACCCGAAACCGGTCCCAGGATGCTTGTTTCCGGTCCAGGGAAGACATGGCTTGGTAGTTCGGGCTGGACTGTTCCCATGAGGCACAGGGTCAGACTGATTTGCATATGGCTATGTCTGAACTGGGGTGGTGGAGTGAGCTAAAGAATGATGATGGATTAAACCCAGATCAGTTGACTGGGGGTGAGTGTTTGATTTGCTCTAACGCTCCGTCCATCATCCCCTTTGGTATCACTTTGTTCGCCCTAAGTTGGCAGGGTATGCCCAGACGTGGGTCCCTTGCTCACTTTGCCACTGGATTCAAGATAGCCTGGCTGATGAGGGTTTTGAACCCGAAAGCGGTCCCAGGATGCTTGTTTCCGGTCCAGGGAAGACATGGCTTGGCAGTTCGGGCTGGACTGTTCCCATGAGGCACAGGGTCAGACTGATTTGCATATGGCTATGTCTGAACTGGGGTGGTGGAGTGAGCTAAAGAATGATGATGGATTAAACCCAGATCAGTTGACTGGGGGTGAGTGTTTGATTTGCTCTAACGCTCCGTCCATCATCCCCTTTGGTATCACTTTGTTCGCCCTAAGTTGGCAGGGTATGCCCAGACGTTGGTCCCTTGCTCACTTTGCCACTGGATTCAAGATAGCCTGGCTGATGAGGGTTTTGAACCCGAAACCGGTCCCAGGATGCTTGTTTCCAGTCCAGGGAAGACATGGCTTGGCAGTTCGGGCTGGACTGTTCCCATGAGGCACAGGGTCAGACTGATTTGCATATGGCTATGTCTGAACTGGGGTGGTGGAGTGAGCTAAAGAATGATGATGGATTAAACCCAGATCAGTTGACTGGGGGTGAGTGTTTGATTTGCTCTAACGCTCCGTCCATCATCCCCTTTGGTATCGATTTGTTCGCCCTAAGTTGGCAGGGTATGCCCAGACGTGGGTCCCTTGCTCACTTTGCCACTGGATTCAAGATAGCCTGGCTGATGAGGGTTTTGAACCCGAAACCGGTCCCAGGATGCTTGTTTCCGGTCCAGGGAAGACATGGCTTGGCAGTTCGGGCTGGACTGTTCCCATGAGGCACAGGGTCAGACTGATTTGCATATGGCTATGTCTCAACTGGGGTGGTGGAGTGAGCTAAAGAATGATGATGGATTAAACCCAGATCAGTTGACTGGGGGTGAGTGTTTGATTTGCTCTAACGCTCCGTCCATCATCCCCTTTGGTATCACTTTGTTCGCCCTAAGTTGGCAGGGTATGCCCAGACGTGGGTCCCTTGCTCACTTTGCCACTGGATTCAATATAGCCTGGCTGATGAGGGTTTTGAACCCGAAACCGGTCCCAGGATGCTTGTTTCCGCTCCAGGGAAGACATGGCTTGGCAGTTCGGGCTGGACTGTTCCCATGAGGCACAGGGTCAGACTGATTTGCATATGGCTATGTCTGAACTGGGGTGGTGGAGTGAGCTAAAGAATGATGATGGATTAAACCCAGATCAGTTGACTGGGGGTGAGTGTTTGATTTGCTCTAATGCTCCGTCCATCATCCCCTTTGGTATCGCTTTGTTCGCCCTAAGTTGGCAGGGTATGCCCAGACGTGGGTCCCTTGCTCACTTTGCCACTGGATTCAAGATAGCCTGGCTGATGAGGGTTTTGAACCCGAAACCGGTCCCAGGATGCTTGTTTCCGGTCCAGGGAAGACATGGCTTGGCAGTTCGGGCTGGACTGTTCCCATGAGGCACAGGGTCAGACTGATTTGCAAATGGCTATGTCTGAACTGGGGTGGTGCAGTGAGCTAAAGAATGATGATGGATTAAACCCAGATCAGTTGACTGGGGGTGAGTGTTTGATTTGCTCTAACGCTCCGTCCATCATCCCCTTTGGTATCGCTTTGTTCGCCCTAAGTTGACAGGGTATGCCCAGACGTAGGTCCCTTGCTCACTTTGCCACTGGATTCAAGATAGCCTGGCTGATGAGGGTTTTGAACCCGAAACCGGTCCCAGGATGCTTGTTTCCGGTCCAGGGAAGACATGGCTTGGCAGTTCGGGCTGGACTGTTCCCATGAGGCACAGGGTCAGACTGATTTGCATATGGCTATGTCTGAACTGGGGTGGTGGAGTGAGCTAAAGAATGATGATGGATTAAACCCAGATCAGTTGACTGGGGGTAAGTGTTTGATTTGCTCTAACGCTCCGTCCATCATCCCCTTTGGTATCGCTTTGTTCGCACTAAGTTGGCAGGGTATGCCCAGACGTGGGTCCCTTGCTCACTTTGCCACTGGATTCAAGATAGCCTGGCTGATGAGGGTTTTGAACCATAACCCGGTCCCAGGATGCTTGTTTCCGCTCCAGGGAAGACATGGCTTGGCAGTTCGGGCTGGACTGTTCCCATGAGGCACAGGGTCAGACTGATTTGCATATGGCTATGTCTGAACTGGGGTGGTGGAGTGAGCTAAAGAATGATGATGGATTAAACCCAGATCAGTTGACTGGGGGTGAGTGTTTGATTTGCTCTTTCGCTCCGTCCATCATCCCCTTTGGTATCGCTTTGTTCGCCCTAAGTTGGCAGGGTATGCCCAGACGTGGGTCCCTTGCTCACTTTGCCACTGGATTCAAGATAGCCTGGCTGATGAGGGTTTTGAACCCGAAACCGGTCCCAGGATGCTTGTTTCCGGTCCAGGGAAGACATGGCTTGGCAGTTCGGGCTGGACTGTTCCCATGAGGCACAGGGTCAGACTGATTTGCATATGGCTATGTCTCAACTGGGGTGGTGGAGTGAGCTAAAGAATGATGATGGATTAAACCCAGATCAGTTGACTGGGGGTGAGTGTTTGATTTGCTCTAACGCTCCATCCATCATCCCCTTTGGTATCGCTTTGTTCGCCCTAAGTTGGCAGGGTATGCCCAGACGTGGGTCCCTTGCTCACTTTGCCACTGGATTCAATATAGCCTGGCTGATGAGGGTTTTGAACCCAAAAGCGGTCCCAGGATGCTTGTTTCCGGTCCAGGGAAGACATGGCTTGGCAGTTCGGGCTGGACTGTTCCCATGAGGCACAGGGTCAGACTGATTAGCATATGGCTATGTCTGAACTGGGGTGGTGGAGTGAGCTAAAGAATGATGATGGATTAAACCCAGATCAGTTGACTGGGGGTGAGTGTTTGATTTGCTCTAACGCTCCGTCCATCATCCCCTTTGGTATCGCTTTGTTCGCCCTAAGTTGGCAGGGTATGCCCAGACGTGGGTTCCTTGCTCACTTTGCCACTGGATTCAAGATAGCCTGGCTGATGAGGGTTTTGAACCCGAAACCGGTCCCAGGATGCTTGTTTCCGGTCCAGGGAAGACATGGCTTGGCAGTTCGGGCTGGACTGTTCCCATGAGGCACAGGGTCAGACTGATTTGCATATGGCTATGTCTGAACTGGGATGGTGGAGTGAGCTAAAGAATGATGATGGATTAAACCCAGATCAGTTGACTGGGGGTGAGTGTTTGATTTGCTCTAACGCTCCGTCCATCATCCCCTTTGGTATCGCTTTGTTCGCCCTAAGTTGACAGGGTATGCCCAGACGTGGGTCCCTTGCTCACTTTGCCACTGGATTCAAGATAGCCTGGCTGATGAGGGTTTTGAACCCGAAACCTGTCCCAGGATGATTGTTTCCGGTCCAGGGAAGACATGGCTTGGCAGTTCGGGCTGGACTGTTCCCATGAGGCACAGGGTCAGAATGATTTGCATATGGCTATGTCTGAACTGGGGTGGTGGAGTGACCTAAGAATGATGATGGATTAAACCCAGATCAGTTGACTGGGGGTGAGTGTTTGATTTGCTCTAACGCTCCGTCCATCATCCCCTTTGGTATCGCTTTGTTCGCCCTAAGTTGGCAGGGTATGCCCAGACGTGGGTCCCTTGCTCACTTTGCCACTGGATTCAAGATAGCCTGGCTGATGAGGGTTTTGAACCCGAAACCGGTCCCAGGATGCTTGTTTCCGGTCCAGGGAAGACATGGCTTGGCAGTTCGGGCTGGACTGTTCCCATGAGGCACAGGGTCAGACTGATTTGCATATGGCTATGTCTGAACTGGGGTGGTGGAGTGAGCTAAAGAATGATGATGGATTAAACCCAGATCAGTTGACTGGGGGTGAGTGTTTGATTTGCTCTAACGCTCCGTCCATCATCCCCTTTGGTATCGCTTTGTTCGTCCTAAGTTGGCAGGGTATGCCCAGACGTGGGTCCCTTGCTCACTTTGCCACTGGATTCAAGATAGCCTGGCTGATGAGGGTTTTGAACCCAAAACCGGTCCCAGGATGCTTGTTTCCGGTCCAGGGAAGACATGGCGTGGCAGTTCGGGCTGGACTGTTCCCATGAGGCACATGGTCAGACTGATTTGCATATGGCTATGTCTGAACTGGGGTGGTGGAGTGAGCTAAAGAATGATGATGGATTAAACCCAGATCAGTTGACTGGGGGTGAGTGTTTGATTTGCTCTAACGCTCCGTCCATCATCCCCTTTGGTATCGCTTTGTTCGCCCTAAGTTGGCAGGGTATGCCCAGACGTGGGTCCCTTGCTCACTTTGCCACTGGATTCAAGATAGCCTGGCTGATGAGGGTTTTGAACCCGAAACCGGTCCCAGGATGCTTGTTTCCGCTCCAGGGAAGACATGGCTTGGCAGTTCGGGCTGGACTGTTCCCATGAGGCACAGGGTCAGACTGATTTGCATATGGCTATGTCTGAACTGGGGTGGTGGAGTGAGCTAAAGAAAGATGATGGATTAAACCCAGGTCAGTTGACTGGGGGTGAGTGTTTGATTTGCTCTAACGCTCCGTCCATTATCCCCTTTGGTATCGCTTTGTTCGCCCTAAGTTGGCAGGGTATGCCCAGACGTGGGTCCCTTGCTCACTTTGCCACTGGATTCAAGATAGCCTGGCTGATGAGGGTTTTGAACCCGAAACCAGTCCCAGGATACTTGTTTCCGGTCCAGGGAAGACATGGCTTGGCAGTTCGTGCTGGACTGTTCCCATGAGGCACAGGGTCAGCCTGATTTGCATATGGCTATGTCTGAACTGGGGTGGTGGAGTGAGCTAAAGAATGATGATGGATTAAACCCAGATCAGTTGACTGGGGGTGAGTGTTTGATTTGCTCTAACGCTCCGTCCATCATCCCCTTTGGTATCGCTTTGTTCGCCCTAAGTTGGCAGGGTATGCCCAGACGTGGGTCCCTTGCTCACTTTGCCACTGGATTCAAGATAGCCTGGCTGTTGAGGGTTTTGAACCCGAAACCGGTCCCAGGATGCTTATTTCCGGTCCAGGGAAGACATGGCTTGGCAGTTCGGGCTGGACTGTTCCCATGAGGCACAGGGTCAGACTGATTTGCATATGGCTATGTCTGAACTGGGGTGGTGGAGTGAACTAAAGAATGATGATGGATTAAACCCAGATCAGTTGACTGGGGGTGAGTGTTTGATTTGCTCTAACGCTCCGTCCATCATCCCCTTTGGTATCGCTTTGTTCGCCCTAAGTTGGCAGGGTATGCCCAGACGTGGGTCCCTTGCTCACTTTGCCACTGGATTCAAGATAGCCTGGCTGATGAGGGTTTTGAACCCGAAACCGGTCCCAGGATGCTTGTTTCCGGTCCAGGGAAGACAAGGCTTGGCAGTTCGGGCTGGACTGTTCCCATGAGGTACAGGGTCAGACTGATTTGCATATGGCTATGTCTAAACTGGGGTGGTGGAGTGAGCTAAAGAATGATGATGGATTAAACCCAGATCAGTTGACTGGGGGTGAGTGTTTGATTTGCTCTAACGCTCCGTCCATCATCCCCTTTGGTATCGCTTCATTGAATCATGGCACGCTTTAGACACAGAAGCCGACCTTGGTCCGAGTGGAATGCCCAGCAGACATCAGTCCTGAAAAAGACTTGCAAATCTTTAATAACAGTTCGAGGATCAGCCGAGCGCTGTGGCCAAACCCAGAGGAATCTAGAGCAAGAATCAACTGCAACCAAAGTATATTTGAATGCAGTATCAGAAATAGAGGACCGCAGTGATCTAAATGAATGCAACCAAGAGGCTGGTTGGAAATAAACAGATGTGTCTGTGGTGGATGAGACACAATGGAACTTTTGATCTGTTGACAAATGTCACAGGTTAATACCTATTTTCTAGTTTGTTGGTATAAGCCCTGTCACCAATATCTTTGCTATACACGCAAAATGGTGGCAGCCACATTCTCATGCGCAGAAGTGACACCTTCATGTGCTGCCACAATTAAATCATACCTGCAGTCTGAGTTGGGAATCATACGACCACCAACACTAGGAATAGTTACATAAGGAACTTTTTGGGCATTTAAATGATAGGAATATTTAGAAGGAAAACCCTTTGATAAAGGGGTGTCATTTTTTTAAAGCACTCATGGCAGCCAAAATATTACTGTTGATACGAGTTTTAGAGTGGGTTACCACTCTAATTTTAGCTGTCGCTAGTGCAGATTTGGCAGCTTCATCAGCCAGAGAATTCCCTACAGCGTGCGCTCCCTCACATTGATGACTCAATGAATGTATTCAACAAAGGGAGGGACTAGGGGCGTATTTAACGAGGTCCAGCGTACGTGCCCCGCAAGGACTGATAAGCAAAAACGGGTACGAAGTTCCTCTAGATGATTAGAAAAGCGGGTGGAGGACTGAGTAGTAGTGTGTCAGGGAAGACCACTACGTGTATGCCATGAAAAGAAAAAGGGGGGGATTCCTTTTTGGAACTAGGGCTCTCACACACCCAGCAAGCTAGGTGTCATGCTTCATCATATGAGCCTGCCCCTCGTCAGGTCGGTGCTGCAATACCTGACGGGCACCCAATCCGGGGCTCTTTGTCGGGGATCTTTTGTTCCTACCGGTAGGTGCAGTGGGGGTGAGGGGCCTAGTGTGTAGATGTGAGGTATAGTGAAAATAAAATAGGTCAGTTAATCCTAAAAACCTTTATTGGGAAGGTAAACTGCCTAGTGTAAAAGAGTGAGAGGGGTACAGGACTAGTGCTAGTGCATCTAGTGGTAAATGCCCGGCTCTCAAGTGATCGACATGTTTCGTGCCATTATAGTCCTATAGATCAGGGCACTTCCTCAGGATCGAATAAAACGCTATCTACACTACAAAGGTAAGTGAAATTCTACATACCCAAAACACAGGTAGTTGACCTACAAAAAATAAAGAGAAAACATATATAGGCATGTCAATGGTATGTACAAACATACTAGGTCCTCAAAATCCACCAAGCTATATTACTATTTAAAAAGGCCACACTGATCGTGGGCCACCCAATGCGTACTAGATGTAGTCCCTAAATCACGCTGTGTGGGACAGTGAATTAGATAAGGTTATATCTGTATCAAGTGTCTTCTATAGAATTATGTGATTAAAACCAAGGTGATGGCAACACAGTGGATGCAGTCGTCAGGACAAGACTCACCTGGTCTGTAAGTAAAGTGTACTTGCAACAGTGAGTCAGCGGTATAAGAGGACACCAATTGGGTCCTAGGAAAAGGATAAATGCAAAAGGAAGCACGGTCAAAATTCGCAGATCGTAGAATTAAGCCGAACTAGACCAGCTTACAGGCAGGCCAATTACCAATGAGATGCGGGAACAACCGGTCGTTCACCGGTAAACAAGAGCCATCAGGGGACACTGCCCGAGGTGTGTGGTCAGGTCAGCGGTTCCCCCCACGCCGCGCATTCCAAAAAGGGAATCCCCCCCCTTTTTCTTTTCATGGCATACACGTAGTGGTCTTCCCTGACACACTACTACTCAGTCCTCCACCCGCTTTTCTAATCATCTAGAGGAACTTCGTACCCGTTTTTGCTTATCAATGAATGTATAACATAAGTTTGTGCCAATCTATCTTTAAAGTCTGCCACTTTAACCCAAAGCAACTTGTGCTTGACTGTGCTACCTTTGGAATCCCAAAAGTGTAAATTATCATTAAAAGATTGTACGCAGTAATGCGAATCACACAATATAGGTGTGGGGCATCTGGGATCCGATTTTTCAAGGGCCAGCAGTAAAGCCTTCAATTTAGCCAACTGCGCGCAGTCTCGTCTCCTAGAGAAGATGAAAGACACCATCGGAAATAGTGCTTAAAACAATGGCGCATGTGGCAGAAAATTGCTGCTTAGAGCCTATTGCCAGTTGTGCAGATCCATCAGTATAAATGACAGACTTATATTGGTTATGGGGCAAAATTGAAGACTGCAAAGAAAAAACATGTTCATATTGCAAAAATGTGTGCATTTGCAAAGAAGGGCCAAAAACAAAATCGACATCTAGGGCTGTTAAGGGCATAGCCTATTGTATCCAACAAGGGTGGAGGTCTTTTGCAATAGGGACGCTGGCTTTCGTGAGGGTCTCTAGGTCAGGCGTTGGAGAAATGGCAATAATGTGTTTACCTTGAGGAAGTGGCCATTTCTTCAGGATGGCTACATGTACAGCAGGGAGATTTTGTTCAGTGGAAACAAAATGCAGCTCTGAAGAAGAATACAAATGTGATTTATATGCAATGGGCACTGTTTCACCCTCATTAAAGGTGACATAAGTAAATCCAATTGCACCCAGCAAGACCCGGATGACCAAATTCGTAGTATTGGCTTGTGTATGTAAATGGCGTGTTTGAAGTAAGTCAGGCTGTAAAAATCTGAGTATTTCAGTATGTTCTGACATCCAGCAGGAAGTGGAAAAATCAGTTTGTTTTAAGGCATGAGGCGGTTTAATACGTTGGGCATAGTCAGGTATATATGCACGTTTTTAAGAGTACTTGGAAGTTGCAACTGAGCACACTTTTCCAGAAAAGGAGGGTCAAGGCTTTTGCCCTCAATTGTCAGTTCATATCCTAAGAAAAGGACACTGAGAAAAGTAATGTAAGATTTCTTGAAATTAAACTTGTAACCAAGTCAACAAATCCTAAAATTATGCGATCCACTCTTGCTAAATGGGGGTTTAATTAATCATCAGTTAGGTAGATATCATCAACATAGGATAGCGCATCAGGGTCGTTGTCATGAAGAATCAACAGAATACGTGCCGCAAAGACTCCCGGGTTGTTCTAGTAGCACATAGGAAGTGGGGTGTAGCGCCTCTAAAAACCGAGAGCACTAAACGCGGACCAGTCACAGCTCTCTGGAGCCAAATTGGAAACCATTGGAAATGTCCAAGACAATGCGGTATGAATGATATGGTTTCAGAACAGGAAAAAGAGGATTGTACATTTGAGATACAGTGGATTCAATAACCCCCTAGTACTTTAGTTTGGAAATAATTTCCTTAACAGGTGCTTTTGGAACCCGTTTGATTGGGTACTGTAGTTGTACCGGAGGTGTAGACCGTATAGGAATAAACGTGGTAAGGAGAATCCTTATCCCAACCTATGTGGTTACGATAAAGTGCAGTTGCCAAAGCATGGGCCCATTCAGAAGCATAAGCTTGTTTGCCGCTGTCAGAGACAAGGTGCAAAAAAGAAGGGAGAATGACATCCTCTCCCTGGGGGCGTGCAACAACAAAAGGTGCGAGCCAGTCGACCTCCGTCAAGAGAATATACTACGACGTAGTTAGATTGTCCAACAAGATTGTTTTAATGGTGTGTTTAACGTCACCTTTAATTTGAATATCTAAAAGATATAGTCTGTCCGGGGGAGCTACGTGGGTGTGTGTGGTTTCAACAGTAGCAAATGTTTCACTTGCTTTCGCTACCAGAAATTGGTGGAGATTCTGGCATAGTATGGTGACCTCTGCCATGCTGTCAAGGAGAGTCACCGCCCAACTTCTGTTCAGGAGTAGGGTTCTAACCGTCTGCAGCATATTTAGCTGTTAAAGCTGCAACCTTCTTTTTCTGAAAAGGGGGTTTGCATGGAGGAGGTCTATCCTCCTTTTTTATCTTCATTTCAGACGAGCATTGTGTTTCACAATTTGGTTGCACGTACTATCCTTGTCTGAAATCAGAACTCCCTCCTCTGTTGTACTGTTGGTCAGATGAGTGCATAAAGGAATGAGGAGAACGGGGATCAGGAATCTGATACCTGTCAGGAGTTTTCATTTTTGTGCGATCACAAAAATCGTATCACCTCTCGGAGGATTCTGGGGGCGGAGTGCCTCCACTTTTTCTAGGTTTTGGTGGTTGTTTAGATTTATCTGATGGTTTCTCACGGGCAGGTCTGGCATCCTTGTCAGAGCTAGGCTTGCCAAGCGGCAGTACAGAGGGTCTGGTTCCTGAACTATTATGTCCCAAAGGCATATATACATTATCAATAATGACTGGCAACGCGCATTCGCGGTCGGCTACTGCCACTGTTGCCGACGTATTGCCAAAACTGTTGCTTCACCTTTAACATTAGAAAGAATCATTTCGGAGACAATGGGAAAGTTTTCTACAAGTTTCATCCCCAAATCGAGGACAGGACCAGACACGATGCTCATTCTGTATCTGTTTGAGGACGTTCAGTAGAATGGCCATCAATGGAGTGCCATGACAAAGAGTGTACACTGTGGCAAAAATATTACCCTAGGTGTTGCAGTTGGCTAGAAGGGGAACCAGGCCATTGGGCAAGCACATAGTTAGAATTCTGTGCTTATCTTGTGGTCCAGCAAGGGGAAACATAGTTTAGAGTTGATCAATTTTTTGGGCAATCCAAAATGGTATTTCTTTACAATTCGTGGGTCGCTTGCCCATAACTGAACGAACAATCACAGGACTGATAACATGACCGGCAGGCACCTGCGGTTGGAATCAAGGGCAACCTTAGCTGGTCCAGCCAGCAAGGCGTGTGCAATAAATTGGATCATGCATCTATATAAGACAACAAGAACATTGTATAAAGCTTGAGTCTGCACTAAATTGATATTACCTAAATCCAGATACGGAGTAAAGGCCATTAGTGCCGGCCAGGTGGCCCCTTCAATACAACAGGGGCCCATTCAGTCAGGGCCAAGCACGTGGGGAAGGGTGCCATTAAACCAAGTTTGGCGCTCCAGACCGTAAGTGGAAATTCAGTAAGAGCATATGGTCGATTTGCAGTAGAAGCTGGTGCTACCTGATATTCATAGAAAGTATTATCATTAGCGTAGACAGCTGGGAAAGTGACCCAAGAATAAAATACTTCAAAGCATAATGCAAAGTCTGCTTCAATGACAAAAATCACAGCAGCCCCTGCATTCGGAACTCTGTGTTGCATTAAATACTGAGTTACTGCTGGGTGGCAATTAACAGCAATAGCTACGGGTTGAGCCATAGATAAGTGACAAAGGAATCAAATTGTAGCACAATCAGGGTATATAAATCTTTTAATATTAAAGCTTGAAAAACCAACAGAACTAGGTGCTGCCTAATAACTGTGGAGGAAAAATACCTAGCACCACAGATGTCTCTGGGAAAAAATACAAGGGTATTGTGGACAAGCACAAGCACTACTCAGGGCTCTTACCAGTAAGTACCAGACCAAACGTTGGCGACGCCATGTTGCAGGGATTCTGCTCTTAGAACAGAACTATGCTTAGAACCATAGAACATCAGTATGTAGGGACTGAGTCACCATACCACCTCAGTACCTATGGGTCCAAGTCTAACTAACTACAGTGCATCACTTGCCCTCCTAACATTACCAGAGAAACAATGAAATTAATTGGTACCCCAGAACACTACGCTCTCGACCCACTCAGGGATCGCAGTAACAGGACACACCCTTTCGCTCTCTCACTCGTACTCATCCACAATAAGATAACCAGGAGACACGAAGGAAGTTTTGAATATTTATTTAAAATTTCGTGCTCACTTGCTATTACAGTACAATGAGTTAAAGACACCCACCATACGCCACATTATGTGTGATCAAGAACACCCCCAAGGATGTGGATGACAAACAAAATCATGCAAACACATTATCACCCACAGTAACTATATATCTTACTTATTCCATACAACTTCATGTATGCACAACTTTCACAGGGATATAAATATCTCATTACCTACTTGCATTCTCACTCACAATAAATGCATTGGCACTTGCTTGCCTGCATGGAACTATGTGTAGTGAGACTTGAAATGTGAGGCAAATATATGAGCATATATGTGTTTATGTTTGAGTTTCGTAAAGTGCCTGGCTCCCCGAAGGCTTCCCCGCACTGGTGAGTGCTGTGCTGAGAGTTACGACCATATGTAAATTAACTGGGAAACAGCCAGGTCTTTAGGTTTTTCCTGAAGGAGGTTTTATTGGGCAGTGATCTGAGGCTGAGTGGGAGGGCATTCCACAGCCTCGGTACCAAATGGGTAATATATCAAAAGAACTGACAACATAACTGCCACAACAACATCAGCATTCATTGCCACACAGGATACACACAGAGAAGACTTAATGCAAAGTTTAAACGAGTCAAAATATAAGATTAATCTAAAAACATCTATGAGAGATGGGAGGAGATTATGACAAGGAAGTTTGGATGTGGGGTATTGGAGGTCAAGAGGGAGTCCAAAAAATATTCATAAAAAAATCTACCTGACTCAAGGGATTGATCATCATCTTGGTTTGATACGGGAAAGCCAGTAAAACTTCTCAACTGCAAAAACAGTCTACAATTTAATTTCATAAATATCTAAACACAAATGTACAAAAGAAAGGTCAAGTGATGAATATCCAAACAGTAAAAAGAAATCTAAATTCAACAGACATCCAAAGGAAAACAAAAGTCAATACTCCAAGCCAGATAATGCGCTGTGTTGGATGTCCTGGGTTGTGGGAAAAAGTTCCTGGAAATCCACATCACTATTTAATTTGTTTAACTCCTGACTTAAAGATATCACCAACTTGGGTGCTGGCAATTCTAAAGCATTGGACCCCTCTTCAGGGGTAAAAGACACAGGTGGATGACCAAGTTTGGGCAGCTCATCTCCCGAAGGTGAGTAGCCTATGTATCATGCATGCCCCTGAACCCTTTCTTGATAATTTAAAGCCACTTCTCCACAGCCTGAAACAAGGAATTTTGCCCTACACCGCCTGTCTCATTATCTCCTGGAATGGGGCCTGGTACATGATGGATTGGGAAGAAGAGGTGGAACATGTGAGAGTTCACCCTTTCATCCTTTTTAGCTAAACGGATATTCCAAGTCTTTTCATCGAGAGCCACCTCTAAAATCTACTCCTCTTCTTATGGGGTACCCCAAGGTTCCGTCCTAAGTCATCTTCTGTTCAATGTGTATGTAAAACCTTTGGCGACAATTGCAGAGGAGGCTGGGTTGTCCCTTTTTTCTTACGCGGACGATACCCAAATCATCTTTTCCCTTTCTACGGAAAGGATGTCTGGACCTTCAGTTCTTCAGACTGGTTTGAGTAATATTGCATCTTGGATGCAAGCCAATTTACTTAAACTAAATGGCGAAAAAACTGAAGTCCTAATTTTGGGTAAAAATAAAAATCTCTGGGGTCCCCAGCATTGGCCGAAAGAAATGGGTGCCTTACCCCAGCCCACTGATGATGTCCATAATTTGGGAGTCATCATCGATGACAAACTATCTATGAAGCAGCAGGCAGTGAAGGTGGCAGCTACTTGTTTCACCATTTTAAAATGGTTGAAAAAAATCATCTGGATGCTCCCGGCCCCTACTCATAAGACCGTAGTCCAGGCTTGTGACCTCTAGAATGGACTATGGGAACATCCTTTATTTGGGGGCAAACAAGGATGTTACGCGAAGGCTCCAGGTGGTACAAAACTCTGCTGCCAGGCTGCTCTGCCAGACTCCTAAAACATCTCCCACTTCCAGGGTCTTGAGAGATCTACATTGGCTTAAGGTTGAAAACCGTGTTAAGTTTAAAGCCCTGAGTTACAAGTATAAAATTAAGGTTGGCTCTGCCCCTAAATACCTGCAAGACCTAGTCCACCCTTACCAACCTTCTCTTCTACTATGATCGACCACTCAGGGAAAATTCTTGGTGCCCAGGATTAAACTTACAAGAATGGGAGGTCATTCGTTTGCTTACCTTGGCCCATCCATGTGGAATTCTCTTCCCATTGCACTTTGTAATGAAACTTCATATATGAATTTTCGCAAACTTTTAAAAACTTGGTTGTTCAACCAATAATTCGTTATCATCTGTATTTTTTTTCTTTTTCTTTTCTTTTCTCCTCCTTCAGGCTTGGCGCTGGGAAACCCTTGTTGGGTAGCTGTGCGCCGTACAAAACTAATTTAACATAACATAACATAACATTCATGTCTGTGGCAAAATGTATCCTCCACTGTTGATGGGGAATTGGGCAGACACTAGCTGCAACAGAAGGAGGAATGGGAGAGGTGTGTCAGATGTGATGGTAGGGAAGCCTGAGTTTCAGACCCCAGAGGCTGTTCCCAGACGCCCCCTTCTTCACTGGTCTCCTGGCATGTATTGGTGTCTGGGCCCACTGCTTCTCTCTCCTGTGTATCCATATCCTGAAGATGCTTTGTGGATGAGTGGGAGCACATCTGGGTCTCCACCTTATCCTCTTCCGAGCCGTATTCCTCCACCTACTCCTTCCCCTACTTCTACTTCCTCATCCTCCATAGTGCTAATGGTTGTGCATTCATGCCCACCCAGCAGCTGACATCTTCATTGTCAGCCCCATGTCCCAAGCTCTGGCTCTTTGTCGCTTCTCCCACTTTAGAGAAAGAGTAAAATAGAGAAAGAGACATCAGTCCACCTGGTTATGCCATCAAGTATTAGATTTCACACACTAACAATGGATATGAAACATTTCACAGATGAACATTTAATTTATCATTTTTGTTGGAAATGGCTCTTTTTGCAGGGTTATCCCCAGACTTTTTGCTTTCTTCCTCCTTTGTTCGGACTTTGTTTTTGCTGGTTTTAGGACTCTGGGCACTTTGCCACTGCTGACCAGTGCTAAAGTGCATGGGCCAGATGTACGTCGTGATTTTGCATTCGCAAACGGGTTTGCGAACCTGTTTGCGCATGCAAAATCACTGTTGGCCACTCGCAATTCCTAAATAGCGAGTCGCAAATAAATTGCGATTCGCTATTTAGGAATTGCGAGTCGCAATTAGGAAGGGGCGTTCCCTTCCTAATTGCGTCCGCAATGCTATGTGTGAATGTTTTGTGACCGCAATTGCGGTCGCAAAACACTCGCAAATTACCACCCTAAGAGGGTGGTAATGCAGTCACAATTTAGAAGGGGTCCCCAGGGGACCCCTTCCACTTTATGACTGTCTCAAAAAATATTTTTTAAGGGCAGGTAGTGGTCTCAGGGACCACTGCCTGCCCTTAAAAAAATGAAACGAAAACGTTTCATTTTGTTTTTTTTAAATGCATCCCGTTTTCCTTTAAGGAAAACGGGCTGCATTTAAAAAGAAAAGCTGCTTTATTAAAAAGCAGTCCCAGGCATGGTGGTCTGCTGAGCCCAGCAGGCCACTATCCCTGGGAGGTCTGGCATTCCCAATGGGCTCGCAAATTGCGAGAGGCTCATTAATATTAATGAGCCTCGCAATTTGCGACCCCATTGGGAATTGCAAAACAGTGTAATAACACTGTTGTACATTTCATTTAGCCCCTCGCAATTTGCGACTCCCAATGAATCGCAAATTGTGAGGCGCTAAATGAAAGGGTCGGACATCTGGCCCCATATGCTCTGTGTCTAAAATGTAATGGGATTTGCATTCTCCATGATTGGCATATTTGCTTTACTGATAAGTCCCTAGTACAGTGTACTACATGCACCCAGGACCTGTAAATCAAATGCTACTAGTGGGCCTGCGTGTTACAGCAAACAAACAATGGATGGAATGCTGACAATGCAAACATTCTCCCCCAGTCAAAAGATCTGGGTTAAATCCATCGTTTATTTGCCCACTACGCCACCCCAGTTTGGACCCAGCCATATGCAAATCAGTCTTGACCCTGTGCCCCATGGGAACAGTCCAGACCGAACTGGCAGGCCAGGTCCTCCCTGGACCGGAAACAAGCATCCTGGGACCGGTTTCAGGGTATGTCACCCTTCTTCAGCCAGGCTAGCTTGAATCCAGTGGCACAGTGAGCAAGGGACCCACGTCTGGGCATACCCATCCCACTTAGGGCGAAAAGTGTTACAGCAAACAAACGATGGACGGAATGCTGACAATGCAAACATTCTCCCCCAGTCAAAAGATCTGGGTTAAATCCATTGTTCTTTTGCCCACTACGCCACCCCAGTTTGGACCCAGCCATATGCAAATCAGTCTTGACCCTGTGCCCCATGGGAACAGTGCAGACCGAACTGCCAGGCCAGGTCCTCCCTGGACCGGAAACAAGCATCCTGGGACCGGTTTCAGGGAATGTCACCGTTCTTCAGCCAGGCTAGCTTGAATCCAGTGGCACAGTGAGCAAGGGACCCACGTCTGGGCATACCCATCCCACTTAGGGCGAAAAGTGGTACAGCAAACAAACGATGGATGGAATGCTGACAATGCAAACATTCTCCCCCAGTCAAAAGATCTGGGTTAAATCCATCGTTCTTTTGCCCACTACGCCACCCCAGTTTGGACCCAGCCATATGCAAATCAGTCTTGACCCTGTGCCCCATGGGAACAGTCCAGACCGAACTGCCAGGCCAGGTCCTCCCTGGAACGGAAACAAGCATCCTGGGACCGGTTTCAGGGTATGTCACCCTTCTTCAGCCAGGCTAGCTTGAATCCAGTGGCACAGTGAGCAAGGGACCCATGTCTGGGCATACCCATCCCACTTAGGGCGAAAAGTGTTACAGCAAACAAACGATGGACGGAATGCTGACAATGCAAACATTCTCCCCCAGTCAAAAGATCTGGGTTAAATCCATCGTTCTTTTGCCCACTACGCCACCCCAGTTTGGACCCAGCCATATGCAAATCAGTCTTGACCCTGTGCCCCATGGGAACAGTCCAGACCGAACTGCCAGGCCAGATCCCCCCTGGACCGGAAACAAGCATCCTGGGACTGGTTTCAGGGTATGTCACCCTTCTTCAGCTAGGCTAGCTTGAATCCAGTGGCACAGTGAGCAAGGGACCCACGTCTGGGCATACCCATCCCACTTAGGGCGAAAAGTGTTACAGCAAACAAACGAAGGACGGAATGCTGACAATGCAAACATTCTCCCCCAGTCAAAAGATCTGGGTTAAATCCATCGTTCTTTTGCCCACTACGCCACCCCAGTTTGGACCCAGCCATATGCAAATCAGTCTTGACCCTGTGCCCCATGGGAACAGTCCAGACCGAACTGCCAGGCCAGGTCCTCCCTGGACCGGAAACAAGCATTCTGGGACCGGTTTCAGGGTATGTCACCCTTCTTCAGCCAGGCTAGCTTGAATCCAGTGGCACAGTGAGCAAGGGACCCACGTCTGGGCATACCCATCCCACTTAGGGCAAAAAGTGTTACAGCAAACAAACGATGGACGGAATGCTGACAATGCAAACATTCTCCCCCAGTCAAAAGATCTGGGTTAAATCCATCGTTCTTTTGCCCACTACGCCACCCCAGTTTGGACCCAGCCAAATGCAAATCAGTCTTGACCCTGTGCCCCATGGGAACAGTCCAGACCGAACTGCCAGGCCAGGTCCTCCCTGGACCGGAAACAAGCATCCTGGGACCGGTTTCAGGGTATGTCACCCTTCTTCAGCCAGGCTAGCTTGAATCCAGTGGCACAGTGAGCAAGGGACCCACGTCTGGGCATACCCATCCCACTTAGGGCGAAAAGTGTTACAGCAAACAAACGATGGACGGAATGCTGACAATGCAAACATTCTCCCCCAGTCAAAAGATCTGGGTTAAATCCATCGTTCTTTTGCCCACTACGCCACCCCAGTTTGGACCCAGCCATATGCAGCACTGATTGTGCCACTCACATGAGTAGTCCTTCAAACATGTCTCAGGCCTGCCACTGAAGAGCCTGTATGTGCAGTTTTAAACTGCCAAGTCAACCTGGCAAGTTCACCTACTTCCACAAGCCGGGTGATGTGGAACCGAATAGGTTGTTGAGTGGGGTTGGGATCATTGACGACTGTGTGATTACAGGACCACCCCTCAATCTGCATCCCCAAGAGATACGGGTTGTACTCCCAAATTGGGTTGGACATAAATTTATAAAAACCACCGGATCCAGGATAAGTATATCCAAGAACAGGGACTGTAGAGGCAGCTATCTGCACTACACAAGCAACACGCTTTTTCATACCAGGGAGGGATTTCTCTCTTGTTTTGCCATGAAGAAAGCCTAGGACCCCTTAGGGGCCACTACAAAGGCTGAAACATGTTAGCAATTGTACAAGGGTCATAGGACCATTAAATCTTCAGGACCCCATGTTTTTTCTAGCTTTAATATCCCCAGAAACTCCAACAACAAAGGGATGCTGGGAGTTTCTGGAGGATTTTTAATCGTTAACCCCCTGCCCTATTCTTCTAGGTGCTCCCTGAGATACGGTTGAGCTCACCCTGACCTTTTGGAGTCAGGGTGAACTCAATGATGAAGCATGACACTACTAGAGTGTGTGAGGGTTATCTAACAAAAAGGTATTGCCTCCCAGAATGCAATTAAGATAAGAAAACACCTTTTTTGAGAGACTAGTGCCCGCTATTATAGTGCAACCGGGTGGGATACTTTGAGTGTGTGTAAAGTTCACCTACTTGCCAGGCCCAAACCTTCCCTTTTGGTACATGTAAGGCACCCCTAAGGTAGGCCCTACTAGATGGGCAGGGTGCAGTGTTTATACAAGGTGGGACTTGTGCTTTTAAGTTCTGCATGTCCTGGTAGTGAAAAACTGCTAAATTAGTGTTTCACTACAACAAGGCCTATCTCTCCCATAGGTTAGCATTAGAGCTGCATTGTAACACTCTGCAAGTGTATCTTCCAATTGGGAGCAGATAGAAAATTGGATTTTGGTGTCTCTGGATCCACAATTTAAATACACATCTTTTAGTGAAGTTGGTTTTTAAATTGGAAGTCTGAAAAGGCCACTTTTAGAAAGGTGGCATTTTCTTACTTTAACCATTCTATGCCTGTGCCTGTCCCTAGAATACACGTCTGGGTTGAATGACAGTTGCGCTTTGTGAATTCACTCTAGACAGTCACACACAAAGGGAGCTGAGGTGTGTCCTGCATATCCTGATGGACCATCACCAGGCTGATGGGTCTTCCTGAGCTAGAGTGGTGGGAGGAGCTGACACTTGTACCTGAATAGGGCTGTGCCTGTCCCCACACAAAGAGCTGCATAACCCCCCTGTATTGTGTCTGGAGCCAGGGCCAGGAACGGCAGGGTCTTGTGCACTACAAAGACCTTTCTTTGAAGTCTCCCTACTTCAAAGGCTGAAATGGGTACATGTACTGGGCCTCTGACACCATATACTCAGAGTACTTCTGGCCTGAGGACATTCTGCCAGGCCGAAAAGCTGTTGTGCTGCCAGGAGGGACTGCTACTTTGTTGCTTGCTTTGCTTTGTTGGCTCGCTGCCTGCTGCTTCTGTCCTGGGAGTGAGAGGACTAGACTTTGCTCTATGCATCCTGCTTTCTAAGGTCTTCTGTTGCTGAAGTCTCAGGGACATCAAAGACTTCACCTGCATCTTGCCTCCAGCACCTGGGCTCCTCTGCTGTGAGTCCTGACCTACCACATGGTGTCAAACCCAGTCCTGGGCCCTTGGGGGGGGGGGGGGGATTTGGTGCTGCAACCAAGAAACCAATGCATCGACTCCAAAGCGTCAGTTCAGAACCAGAGCATCCCTGTGAAACTGACGCAGCACTGCTGCCTGCACCAAAGCCATGGACGCCGCTCCCTGAGTGTGCAATGCAATGACCTCAACTTCAACGCAGCTCTGACTTTGCCGCAGTGCCTCCAAAGAACCGCCACTGTGTGAGCCTCGAAAACATGTCTCCGATGTCCGTGGTGCACTGTCTCGACTCCGACGTATCCCTGGCCTACATGATTGTCATCGCCTTTAGTACAGCGGTTCAACATCAATGCAGAGGAATCGACGCTTCATGCTCTCGACATCGACGCATCATCGACGCCACATCACCTTCAGCAACCGAGGCCTCACACAGCACCCGACACATTACCTCCTCTGCGCAACACATCGTACCGGAGCGGCAAAGCTTCAACGACTCTGCACTGCCTTAATGAACCGATGCATCACCTGCATCAGCAATGCCTCGCATCCTCTGTGTGACGCATCTTCTTTGATTTCTGATGCAGCCAAGCTACTGTAAGGGGGTCTGTGCGATTCCTGTACTCGGGACACTCTACATTGTGGACAGACTGAACCTTTGGATTTGTCCAAGTCAAGCACAATCAGATAGCCCCAGTTGGAGCGATAGGCTTCTAAGCACTACATTTTAATTTAATCTTTGAAAATTCATATCTTGACTTGTGAATGTTGGATTTTTGTCATTTTGGTCTTGTTTTATTCTTAAGTGTCATCAACTAATATCATTGCTGATAGCTTCACTTATGAAAGCTGTTTGTTAGTGCCATATCTGAGGGTGTGAGAAATGTAAGTATTTATGAATGTATGTATATATGTTTGCAGATAGACAGACAGAGAGATAGACAGGCTTTCCATAGGAAGAGTGTTTTTTCTTTTGCTAATAACTTTGGTGCTGCTTGACGAATCTTCAGGAAACTTTACAAAAATAATTTATTGAACCCAGCTCCTTTACGGGAGTTTCAGAGTGATCTGTCAAACCGGGGCTGAGAAAAATGTCCCCATACAATTTCCATTGGGATTATTGAAAAGATATACAGAGAAAACAGCTGAATCGAATTACTTCAAATGTGGCAGAAAGCCAGATCTTTCCCCAGCTTTTTATAATTTGGTGTCAATCAGCTAAGCTGTTTTGGAGAAACTAGAGTTAAAAAAATAGCGATATCTGGATGGTTGGTCCCGTGGTAGTCCCTTAGGGCTCAAATAAAATAAAATAGAGCATTATGAGAGGGGCTTTTCCCCATCAGCTGGTTCGGTCCTGTGGGACTGAGTGATCTGATTGCCTGGAAGTAACATGAAAGAAGATGGTGCGGCCACCATTACAGGACACAGGTACTCACTCTGTGTCCGGAAACTTTAAAAAAAAATTAAGTAGTTGGTGGTAGAGTAGTGGTACCCTGACTTCCTGGACCTTATAGGGAGGATCCCATAGGGAAGCCACCAGGGGTCCCCAAAAGAAATTGAGCCTGCTGGTCCCGTGGCATTCTCATAGGAGATTTTGACAGCTCCTGTTGGAGTTCCGCGGGACCCAGCACTGCTCTGCTAAGAGATCCTGCTGGAACTTGCGTGACCCTTATGCTAAAAATAAATGATAAAATCAAGGAGGAGTGTGGGGTAGAGGACCAAGGGTGGTTGGCCAATCACACTGTTCTTAACCAACTGTAGGGGGTGGGTGAAGTGCCTGGCCTTGCCCTGTGCGCAAACACCATGCCACCTACATCCAAAGAGTATGGCCGCCCATGGAGGTTGGGTATGGTAATAAAATCTTACTTTACATTAAACACCCTTCTAAAATTCACCGAAAATAAATGGTGAAAGCAACATTATGGTTAGCTAAGGTAAAAAGATTATACTTTACATTTCAAAACCCAGAAATTTGCTGGAAAAAACCAACGTTTAAAGTGGCGTTATTGTTAGGCATGGTAATAATATCTAACTTTATGTTTAAAAAACCCTAGACTCCTGCCTTGACCCGCTGGAGATTTTTGACTTCCAAAAAAAGAGATACAATACACTATGATGTCCACCCAGCTCAAACAGTCAACACGTGTTGGCTGTGCTGTTTGATCTGACGGGTTATGCGAAGGCAAAGATTGCACATCTCTGTGTATCACATACTGTCTGTTTTCTTTCCATCTGTGTGGACATCATAGTGTACCGATCAAGTGATGTATGTTGCATGACGGCCTTATTACATGTATGCAAAAGACACACAATTGATGGACGGAATGCAGAACAAATCAAAACATTCACCCCCAGTCAAGAGATCTGGGTTAAATCCATCATTCTTTTGCTCACCATGCCACCCCAGTTTAGACCTGGCCATATGCAAATCAGTCTTGACCCTGTGCCTCATGGGAACAGTCCAGCCCGAACTGCTAAGCCAGGTCCTCCCTGGACCGGAAACAAGCATCCTAGGACCGGTTTCGGGTTTCACCCTCTTCAGCCAGGATAGCTTGAATCCAGTGGCACAGTGAGCCCGGGACCCACGTCTGGGCATACCCGGCGCACTTAGGGCGAGGAAGCAAAAGACACACAATTGATGGATGGAATGCAGAACAAATCAAAACATTCACCCCCAGTCAAGAGATCTGGGTTAAATCCATCATTCTTTTGCTCACCATGCCACCCCAGTTTAGACCTGGCCATATGCAAATCAGTCTTGACCCTGTGCCTCATGGGAACAGTCCAGCCCGAACTGCTAAGCCAGGTCCTCCCTGGACCGGAAACAAGCATCCTAGGACCGGTTTCGGGTTTCACCCTCTTCAGCCAGGATAGCTTGAATCCAGTGGCACAGTGAGCCCGGGACCCACGTCTGGGCATACCCGGCGCACTTAGGGCGAGGAAGCAAAAGACACACAATTGATGGACGGAATGCAGAACAAATCAAAACATTCACCCCCAGTCAAGAGATCTGGGTTAAATCCATCATTCTTTTGCTCACCATGCCACCCCAGTTTAGACCTGGCCATATGCAAATCAGTCTTGACCCTGTGCCTCATGGGAACAGTCCAGCCCGAACTGCTAAGCCAGGTCTCTCCTGGACCGGAAACAAGCATCCTAGGACCGGTTTCGGGGTTTCACCCTCTTCAGCCAGGATAGCTTGAATCCAGAGGCACAGTGAGCCCGGGACCCACGTCTGGGCATACCCGGCGCACTTAGGGCGAAGAAGCAAAAGACACACATTTGATGGCCGGAATGCAGAACAAATCAAAACATTCACCCCCAGTCAAGAGATCTGGGTTAAATCCATCATTCTTTTGCTCACCATGCCACCCCAGTTTAGACCTGGCCATATGCAAATCAGTCTTGACCCTGTGCCTCATGGGAACAGTCCAGCCCGAACTGCTAAGCCAGGTCCTCCCTGGACCGGAAACAAGCATCCTAGGACCGGTTTCGGGCTGGACTGTTCCCATGAGGCACAGGGTCAGACTGATTTGCATATGGCCATGTCTGAACTGGGGTGGTGGAGTGAGCTAAAGAATGATGATAGATTAAACCCAGATCACTTGACTGGGGGTGAGTGTTTGGTTTGCTCTAACGCTCCGTCCATCATCCCCTTTGGTATTGCTTTGTTCGCCCTAAGTTGGCAGGGTATGCCCAGACGTGGGTCCCTTGCTCACTTTGCCACTGGATTCAAGATAGCCTGGCTGATGAGGGTTTTGAACCCGAAACCGGTCCCAGGATGCTTGTTTCCGGTCCAGGGAAGACATGGCTTGGCAGTTCCGGCTGGACTGTTCCCATGAGGCACAGGGTCAGACTGATTTGCATATGGCCATGTCTGAACTGGGGTGGTGGAGTGAGCTAAAGAATGATGATAGATTAAACCCAGATCAGTTGACTGGGGGTGAGTGTTTGATTTGCTCTAACGCTCCGTCCATCATCCCCTTTGGTATTGCTTTGTTCGCCCTAAGTTGGCAGGGTATGCCCAGACGTGGGTCCCTTGCTCACTTTGCCACTGGATTCAAGATAGCCTGGCTGATGAGGGTTTTGAACCTGAAACCGGTCCCAGGATGCTTGTTTCCGGTCCAGGGAAGACATGGCTTGGCAGTTCGGGCTGGACTGTTCCCATGAGGCACAGGGTCAGACTGATTTGCATATGGCCATGTCTGAACTGGCGTGGTGGAGTGAGCTAAAGAATGATGATAGATTAAACCCAGATCAGTTGACTGGGGGTGAGTGTTTGATTTGCTCTAACGCTCCGTCCATCATCCCCTTTGGTATTGCTTTGTTCGCCCTAAGTTGGCAGGGTATGCCCAGACGTGGGTCCCTTGCTCACTTTGCCACTGGATTCAAGATAGCCTGGCTGATGAGGGTTTTGAACCCGAAACCGGTCCCAGGATGCTTGTTTCCGGTCCAGGGAAGACATGGCTTGGCAGTTCGGGCTGGACTGTTCCCATGAGGCACAGGGTCAGACTGATTTGCATATGGCCATGTCTGAACTGGGGTGGTGGAGTGAGCTAAAGAATGATGATAGATTAAACCCAGATCAGTTGACTGGGGGTGAGTGTTTGATTTGCTCTAACGCTCCGTCCATCATCCCCTTTGGTATTGCTTTGTTCGCCCTAAGTTGGCAGGGTATGCCCAGGCGTGGGTCCCTTGCTCACTTTGCCACTGGATTCAAGATAGCCTGGCTGATGAGGGTTTTGAACCCGAAACCGGTCCCAGGATGCTTGTTTCCGGTCCAGGGAAGACATGGCTTGGCAGTTGGGGCTGGACTGTTCCCATGAGGCACAGGGTCAGACTGATTTGCATATGGCCATGTCTGAACTGGGGTGGTGGAGTGAGCTAAAGAATGATGATATATTAAACCCAGATCAGTTGACTGGGGGTGAGTGTTTGATTTGCTCTAACGCTCCGTCCATCATCCCCTTTGGTATTGCTTTGTTTGCCCTAAGTTGGCAGGGTATGCCCAGACGTGGGTCCCTTGCTCACTTTGCCACTGGATTCAAGATAGCCTGGCTGATGAGGGTTTTGAACCCGAAACCGGTCCCAGGATGCTTGTTTCCTGTCCAGGGAAGACATGGCTTGGCAGTTCCGGCTGGACTGTTCCCATGAGGCACAGGGTCAGACTGATTTGCATATGGCCATGTCTGAACTGGGGTGGTGGAGTGAGCTAAAGAATGATGATAGATTAAACCCAGATCAGTTGACTGGGGGTGAGTGTTTGATTTGCTCTAACGCTCCGTCCATCATCCCCTTTGGTATTGCTTTGTTCGCCCTAAGTTGGCAGGGTATGCCCAGACGTGGGTCCCTTGCTCACTTTGCCACTGGATTCAAGATAGCCTGGCTGATGAGGGTTTTGAACCCGAAACCGGTCCCAGGATGCTTGTTTCCGGTCCAGGGAAGACATGGCTTGGCAGTTCGTGCTGGACTGTTCCCATGAGGCACAGGGTCAGACTGATTTGCATATGGCCATGTCTGAACTGGGGTGGTGGAGTGAGCTAAAGAATGATGATAGATTAAACCTAGATCACTTGACTGGGGGTGAGTGTTTGATTTGCTCTAACGCTCCGTCCATCATCCCCTTTGGTATTGCTTTGTTCGCCCTAAGTTGGCAGGGTATGCCCAGACGTGGGTCCCTTGCTCACTTTGCCACTGGATTCAAGATAGCCTGGCTGATGAGGGTTTTGAACCCGAAACCGGTCCCAGGATGCTTGTTTCCGGTCCAGGGAAGACATGGCTTGGCAGTTCCGGCTGGACTGTTCCCATGAGGCACAGGGTCAGACTGATTTGCATATGGCCATGTCTGAACTGGGGTGGTGGAGTGAGCTAAAGAATGATGATAGATTAAACCCAGATCAGTTGACTGGGGGTGAGTGTTTGATTTGCTCTAACGCTCCGTCCATCATCCCCTTTGGTATTGCTTTGTTCGCCCTAAGTTGGCAGGGTATGCCCAGACGTGGGTCCCTTGCTCACTTTGCCACTGGATTCAAGATAGCCTGGCTGATGAGGGTTTTGAACCCGAAACCGGTCCCAGGATGCTTGTTTCCTGTCCAGGGAAGACATGGCTTGGCAGTTCCGGCTGGACTGTTCCCATGAGGCACAGGGTCAGACTGATTTGCATATGGCCATGTCTGAACTGGGGTGGTGGAGTGAGCTAAAGAATGATGATAGATTAAACCCAGATCAGTTGACTGGGGGTGAGTGTTTGATTTGCTCTAACGCTCCGTCCATCATCCCCTTTGGTATTGCTTTGTTCGCCCTAAGTTGGCAGGGTATGCCCAGACGTGGGTCCCTTGCTCACTTTGCCACTGGATTCAAGATAGCCTGGCTGATGAGGGTTTTGAACCCGAAACCGGTCCCAGGATGCTTGTTTCCGGTCCAGGGAAGACATGGCTTGGCAGTTCGTGCTGGACTGTTCCCATGAGGCACAGGGTCAGACTGATTTGCATATGGCCATGTCTGAACTGGGGTGGTGGAGTGAGCTAAAGAATGATGATAGATTAAACCTAGATCAGTTGACTGGGGGTGAGTGTTTGATTTGCTCTAACGCTCCGTCCATCATCCCCTTTGGTATTGCTTTGTTCGCCCTAAGTTGGCAGGGTATGCCCAGACGTGGGTCCCTTGCTCACTTTGCCACTGGATTCAAGATAGCCTGGCTGATGAGGGTTTTGAACCCGAAACCGGTCCCAGGATGCTTGTTTCCGGTCCAGGGAAGACATGGCTTGGCAGTTCGGGCTGGACTGTTCCCATGAGGCACAGGGTCAGACTGATTTGCATATGGCCATGTCTGAACTGGGGTGGTGGAGCGAGCCAAAGAATGATGATAGATTAAACCCAGATCAGTTGACTGGGGGTGAGTGTTTGATTTGCTCTAACGCTCTGTCCATCATCCCCTTTGGTATTGCTTTGTTCGCCCTAAGTTGGCAGGGTATGCCCAGACGTGGGTCCCTTGCTCACTTTGCCACTGGATTCAAGATAGCCTGGCTGATGAGGGTTTTGAACCCGAAACCGGTCCCAGGATGCTTGTTTCCGGTCCAGGGAAGACATGGCTTGGCAGTTCGGGCTGGACTGTTCCCATGAGGCACAGGGTCAGACTGATTTGCATATGGCCATGTCTGAACTGGGGTGGTGGAGTGAGCTAAAGAATGATGATAGATTAAACCCAGATCAGTTGACTGGGGGTGAGTGTTTGATTTGCTCTAACGCTCCGTCCATCATCCCCTTTGGTATTGCTTTGTTCGCCCTAAGTTGGCAGGGTATGCCCAGACGTGGGTCCCTTGCTCACTTTGCCCCTGGATTCAAGATAGCCTGGCTGATGAGGGTTTTGAACCCGAAACCGGTCCCAGGATGCTTGTTTCCGGTCCAGGGAAGACATGGCTTGGCAGTTCGGGCTGGACTGTTCCCATGAGGCACAGGGTCAGACTGATTTGCATATGGCCATGTCTGAACTGGGGTGGTGGAGTGAGCTAAAGAATGATGATAGATTAAACCCAGATCAGTTGACTGGGGGTGAGTGTTTGATTTGCTCTAACGCTCCGTCCATCATCCCCTTTGGTATTGCTTTGTTCACCCTAAGTTGGCAGGGTATGCCCAGACGTGGGTCCCTTGCTCACTTTGCCACTGGATTCAAGATAGCCTGGCTGATGAGGGTTTTGAACCCGAAACCGGTCCCAGGATGCTTGTTTCCGGTCCAGGGAAGACATGGCTTGGCAGTTCGGTGCTGGACTATTCCCATGAGGCACAGGGTCAGACTGATTTGCATATGGCCATGTCTGAACTGGGGTGGTGGAGTGAGCTAAAGAATGATGATAGATTAAACCCAGATCAGTTGACTGGGGGTGAGTGTTTGATTTGCTCTAACGCTCCGTCCATCATCCCCTTTGGTATTGCTTTATTACATGTATGATCATGTGTTTTTTTATACTTATATTTGTGCTATATATTTTGTACTAAATGGAAACAAATGTTTGCAATACTGATTTAATGGATCTGTATTAGACTCCGGTTTACTACACAATAACTGTATACTGATATTAAAAACGGTGGAATGAGTACTGACCCCTGAGTGAGCTGGTTAATGACTAAATGAGTCCGTTAATTTGTTAGGGCCCTGCATGTTGAGCAGTCTTTAAGTGCCAATTTTCAAATTTCATCAAAAAATGTATGAAATGAGGGGATCGTCTATTAGGATCAGTAAAACACGGTTGAAAATAATGTTATCCAATGACTTAGGGTGCAAATTCCTTCGAGTCTAGCAAAAACTGTTGATCTCCATCCACCTATGTCGGCATGTGTGGATGACTTGTTTAATCACGTTTTCTCTAGCAGATGTTACTGTGCTGGGAGTGGAGCCAGCAAATAGTTTATTATGCAAATATTTGGGACAGTTTTCATCTGGCATGCTCTGTAAGAGGCAAAGTTTGAACTGGGCTCTACATTTGCCAGATTTCTCACTGCCGGTATATGGTCAAATTTTCTTTCATCCAGCAACAGCTTTTTACCTTTTGGACCTTGTCTAACTATTTTTCTTTCATTACTATATAAAGGCAATCATTCCTGCAACACTGATGGAAAGGTACACAACGTGATAGCACCTTTTAACCATGTAGCTGGAAAGAATTATTAACTTGAAGTTCCACGCAGAGTTCCTCATCAAATATCACTCCAAGATGTTTTGTTGGAAAATTTGACATCATACTTGAAAGTTATTTTTGTTTTGCTAGAAAATTTGACGTAATTTTGAAGATTATTGGTTTGGATATGTATTACCTTTTAAAATGTTCGGCTTTGAGACAATAAAATAGTGTCTGTATCTTTTTGACATTTTGTGGCAGCCACCACTGAGGCCCAGATGTACTCACAGACGCTCATGAGACACATGATGGCACTTACCAGCTCAAACGCCAGAGTGGAAATCTTACGCGCTCAAAACGTATTTTGCACCAAAAATGGACTGCAGTCAAGCACCAGAATCACTTTGTGCTGAGGAGCGCTAGTCTCCTTGTAACGTATTCAAAGGGGTATAACAGAGCAGGAACAGTGCAAATGCACATAGATGTTCACCCAAGGCCTCATTTACTACAGTAGCGTGACCTGCCCTTGTGTCAAACACTAACACAAGCTGAAACCAGGCGGAAAGAAGTGGCAAGGAGAACACTACATGATATTCTTATGGGTAAGATATGTAATTATAACGGTTGTCATGAATGAATTTTGCGCTGAAGGGGGCGCACATCAAGCACAAATATCATGCAAGGTACCAATGAGGCATATTCACACCAAAGAGCAATGCCTAACATTGGGCTAAAACAGCTTTTTTAAGAATGAGACAGCCAATCCCATCATCTGTGCATAAGTCTTTCTAAATCTGGCACTGCACACATGCACACATTTTCCCTTTTGTGCAACATAGTGCTGCTGATTTTCACACAGTGTTGCTCTGCATGAAAATTAATTAATCTGGGGCCCATATCAGTTGGGCAGGCACCTAGAAAGGTATACTGATGTTCCTCCACTCTTATTCTAATAAAGTTCCTGGTGTGATTGTGTTAGACCTGTCATCCTTAGGGTGGTCTTTCCCCAGACCTTTGCCACTCATTTTTGCTGATTATTTTTGCTGGCCTTAGGACTCGGAGTACTTGACCGCTGCTAAACAGTGCTAAAGTGCATATGCTTCTCCCCTAAACATGATGACATTGGTGTATCCATGATTGGCATATTTGATGTACTGTTAAGTCCCTTGTACAGTGGTATACCATGTACCCAGGGCCCGTACCTCAAATGCTACTAGTGGGCTGCAGAACTGATTGTGCCACCCACACTGGGTTGAAAAGGATCATTGTGCACTTCAGAGAGCTGCTTTGAAGTCAGTCCCTACATCAAAGGCACTTTTGAGTATAAGTACTGGGTGTCTGACCCCCTAAAATCAGACACTTTTGGATCTTGAACTGAGCCTCTGCCTGAAGGACTGCTGTGCAGCTTAAAGGGATCAACTGGACTGCTTTTCTGGAAGGACTGCTTTTCTGCTTGTTGCCCTGCTGCTCCCTAACTCTGCTGGAGGAGAGTTTGACTCTGCATTCCCTCCAAGTGATCTCCACGGCTTTCTGGCATGCCTCCTGTCATCGGAAGTCTCAGGGAAGCAAACGACTTCCTGTAATCCTGCTGGTGCTGCTGGACTGTGCCTTCTGTGAGTCCTACCCTTGCCTGAGGTGCCCTCTCCAAGTTCTGGGCCTCAGAAGTGGGTTCTGCAGCTCTTTTGCTACAAAACTGAAGCGTGGTCATCACTGCGCCAGTCGGAACCGACGCATCACCCTTCGACGCCGACGCAGAGGCTATTCGACTACAGCGGTTCTACAGCCAGTATGACCTGACGACAATGCTCTGTGAAGCTTGAAGATGATGCATTGACTTCACCTCAGAGGAGCTCAATGACGGTTCAGCGACCCAATTGTGTGGAAAAGATCGACGGATTGGGCCCTCTGTGTCAAAACTTTGCTCCATCCAAGGTACTTTCTCAACAGGGCCTGCGTGGGTTCTGTAGCCAGCCTGCCCTTAATCGTGATTGGCCTGAACTTTGGATTTGCACCTGTCCCTCGCGACCTCAAGTAACCTTTTGATCTCTACTGACTTCTAAGCACTGTTTTTGCATTTAATCTTGAAAAATTCATATCTCAACTTCTACTGATTGGATTTTTGTCGGTTTGGTCTTTCTGGTGTTATCATTGTGTTTCTGTGTGTGTGTTGCACAAATACTTTACACATTGCCTCTTAAGTTAAGCCTGTCTGCTCTGTGCCAAGCTACCAGAGTATGAGCACAAGTTAGTTTAAAGTATCTAGCGTACCCTGACTAGAGAGGTGGTTCCTACCTGGGGGCATACCTCAGCCGACCAGGAATCCCATTTCTAACACACTGGAATTGGTTTTGATTCTTTTTTAATCAGGTGAAGCTTTCAAAGATGTTAATTAAATAAGAGGACAAATGAATCCCCCTTACAATTTGTCCATTAGAGGATTTCTTTTAGAGACAAGTGAGATGAGGTGTCCAATTGAACCTTTTACTTTCTTTGACCACACCTAGTTTAAATGCTCGATTGCTATTCATTGCCATCAGGATTCTTCATTTATGCTTTACAAAGATACAAAGGTGAGACTAACGGCCTAATTTAATCAGGACCCCTGGTCCCCTTTTGGCTTCTTGTATTTCACCAGAAGGGGCAGTTTCATGCTGGTTTTTCACTAGCTTAGAGCTGGCTGCCTACACACGAACTAGAGTCGAGTTTTTGAAGGGAATGGACTGTTCTCTGATTTCTCAATCACCTTTTGATGACATCTTTTGTTGCCCTCAAAAGTCTTTTTGAGGCAACCTTCTCCCTCTGCACTCTCCTAGAGAATATCTTGGTTCCCAACATTGACCTATTTCTTTCACTTTCTTTAGAATTGCTTGCAGCATCCCACCCTAAGATCTTCCTTAAACCAGTTATTGCTCCAGCTAGAGGATATGCTCTCCATGGACATACGGAGACACCAACTCTGCCAGTGAAGTTTTAAAAACAGTTCCTCCATTTTACAAAAATTGTCTGAACCTACTTCAATGAAACAAAAGCACTGAATCGTACGGGCAATGTCACAAACAATAAAAACACCCCTCACCATTATCCTCCTTGCTTTATTTGAAAGTCTTTCCAAGAACAAATGCAGTTTCTCCTAAAATGTTTCTCAGTAGCCTGGAGACCTATTTATGAGCCCAATCACCACTAAAACAATAGGTTCACTGGAACAAGGAGCTGCAAAGCTGTCAAATGACATACGTATTTTAAAAAGGAGATGTACTGGACTGTTTTTTTCTGCTACAAGCAATGCCAATTACCCCACTTTTCTTTTCTCTATTTGCCCAAAATCTTTAGACAGGGCATGGGTAGATGCTGTCAATGAGGCTTCCATCACAACCAATGAATGAGTCTTAATTCCAGCAGGTACAAAATATGCTGTACAATACATGCAAATTTGATACAGAGTAAAATGTATATTTTAGGAAAAACGACCCCTAACTTGTATCATTATATTAGTGCTAGAAGATCAAAGTACTTTTTCAACTCAGAAACGCACTCTGCTATTGACCTCAATATATTACTATAGTAGATCTTAACCTTTTGTCTTCTGTGGACACCCACAGTACTGGAAGCAGAGGACCCCCCCACCTAAGCAATTTCTATGATTTAAAGCTCAAAACAATAACAAATATACAAAAACAACAGTACATCAAACAAATACACAAGTTATAAAATATTTCATTTAATTCACAAACAAAAACATTGCAAAAATCGAAATTTTAATTTCAATCTGAAGGTTGTTGCATTTCAAAATGTAGCTTTACTTAGAGTGACTAGATTTTGAGGTAGGGCTAAAGCCTTTTGACTTACTTCTATATCTGGCCTGTACCGTTTTTTGCACCACCGTGTAAATATGTGCACATACATGCATATACACACATAAACTAGGCTTGTAAATGTATTTTTTTTTTTGCAGATTTATATAGCGCAAACTCGACCCAAAGGTATTGGAGCACTTTACATGCACACCAGTTATGTTACACAAGGACGCATTCATTTTTTTGTTAGACACAGGGCGATTAAGTGATTTGCCCAGATCACAGGATGTGTAATCGACCCCGAGGCTCGAACCTTGGTTTCCCAGTTCCAAGGTCGGCAGTCTAGCCGTGAGACCACATCCTCTCACCCTCTATGTCCATACATATACATATGTACACAGACACACACACACACCTCCGTGAATGCTAAACTTGTAACTGTGTGTGTATATGTGTGTGTGTGTGTGTGTGTATATATATCTATGGCAGGGCCCCTCCACAATGAGCTCCCCCTGCCCTCGTCCCCACTTTGTCTCTGCTCTTCTGTGCTGCCTGACAGAAACAGATAAATTACTTAAAACATTTCAGTCCTCAGAGGCGCCTGCGAATGGAGGGTATATCTGCTTTGCGGAACGACTTGACCTTTGTCCCAAAAACCGGGACATTTACCTACAAGTAAGAAAAGTGTTGGGAAACCGGGACAGTCCTCTTAAAACCGGGACTGTCCAGGGAAATCCGGGACGTCTGGTCACCCTAGCTGTACTTAAAGGGTAAAGTGATATGAAGCCCACAGGACTGACTGAAATAACACATTGGCATCTCATACCACCCCACCCACTTCAGATCAAAGAGTTCTTGCATCCTCTTTACATGTTTTTGCATGAGACACCGAGCATCCTTGTAGGGTGACCAGTGACTACCTCACTCCCGGTATTTACAGACTCTGTATACATTGTTTGATTACAGGTGTGTTAGTATTACTAGTTCAAAGGGAGCAAAACAAGACTACAATGCATGAGGCTATCTAACAAAAGTCCAGGACTCGAAAAGTTTCTGCAATTACCTGGAGTGAGGTCGCCACCCTACATCATGGGGCACGTAATTTAATTAAAAAGTCCTGCCACGCTATTCTAGCTTGTGGGGGAAACCAATGAAGCTTCCTTTGAAGCATTCGCTTTGCCTGGTATTGCTAGAGTGGAACCTCAGAAACTGGACCCAAAACCATAGCACAATGCATCCGCACAAATCAACTCTCAATGCAAACAGTGATCGAAGTCTTTAATTCAATATACCGTAGCGTCATTGCAAAGATTCTGATGTTTGGTGTGTAAAAGAGCAAATGTCTACAACATTAAAAAAGGTGTTGGCTATTCTTCGTACATAGATATGTTATCCTTTTCAGAAATTCACTTTTTCTGCTGATGTGTTTCTATTTACTGGCCCTTAAATGATGCCTTTTGCGTCTGCACTGCAGTCATTTCTCTTACATAGCGATCATCATTAACGATTTTAAATCAATTGAAAACCTGCTTCTTTCCTTTTGGTGTTTTCTTTATGTTGATGACAAAAGAGTCATATCAAATAAAGGATCCTGTTCTCATCATCTGAAATTCCACACAATGAGCAAGATAACTCACCCACCTATCTATCCTTCTTATGTGACGAAGGTTATTCATCAATGTACCACAAACCATGGCTTGTGTGCATTCATTCCCTTTAAACCAAATTCCTTATTCTTATTATTGAATGAAAGCAAATGCACCATTGTGAAATGAAAGGCAGAAGAGGGCTGCACAGGTCTGATAGTCAACATGGGAAGGGTTTCTTTTTAGGGTGTATTGTGTTATTCTGACCCTACAAGCCACGGATACAATAGACCGAGATGAGCAGGAATAACGCTTACGCTCCTTAAACCAAATGGAAGAGCAGGTATATTCATGATTAAATAATCTCAAATGTACAAATTGTAATATATTTAGAAAAATTACGTAAAATAGAATCTTGTTTCGCATCAATTCTCAAAATATCCAGAATACAAATGCATTTTAAAGCGGTTGTATTGCCAAATTCACTCATATAAAAAGTGTTATTCCATTAATGTCATGGGGGCCATTGGGACTGGGGCTTGCGTAGTTGCTCAGACCTCATCGTGCAAAATTCCTTTAATTGTTTCCAACTTTAATATCACCACTGGCACAGCACGTTTTCTTCATCTGGGTTTTCACAATAAACGCCAGGCTTTCACGTCACTTTAAGTTGTTTTGAAAAAAAAGTTTGATAATATCCATGCCCAGATTTATGAAGGTTTTCCGCCGTCCCTGCGCCATGCAAGAGGATGCAGTGCAATGAGCAAGCCACCTTGAGTGGCCTGGTTGACCCTGTGTGGCCCTGCATGGCTTGGTAAATCTGCAGCGATGCAAGGCAGCGCAAGTTGCGCTACTGTGCGTGGTGGAGGCATTACATGGGTGGATAGTGGGTGTTCCCATTCTGAAGCATTCCCAAATTTACCAACGCTGGTAGACCTGGGAAGGCATCAGAATTGTACGCCTTCCCACCAGAGACGCAACGAGGAGAACTATCATTATTTCTCCCCCTTATTTCCTCCTTCTAAGTGTGTTTCAGAGAAAAATGCCTCTAAGGATTGTTTTTGTGCAGGATGGTGTCCTTTCCTGCACAAAAACAATCCTGCCTGTAACGCAGTCAACCTTGCTCCATGGTGCACATTGTGTGTCAACACAGGCAGAGGACAAGAATGCGCCATATCTTGGTAAATTTGGTGCATTCCTGCCCTCTCCCATTCACGCAGTGCATTGCAGCAAGTTGTCTTGCTGCTTTGTCTTGGGGGGAGGGGGGGAAAGTTCAATTGTGCCCCAAGTTTCGAAGCTGGGAGGAAAATAGTTTTAAAGTTAACTCTTTAGAAAAGTTGACGTTCATTTCCAGAGTAGGCTAATAATCTGTATGTACCTTAGGCTTCACACCTTACAAAACATTGCACAGACCTTACTGCAAACTGGCAGTCCTGTCTTCAGGTGTTAAGAATGCTCTTTCTCGATGGAAATCACCTCTTAAAATCGATTGAAAAATTGTGGCTGGATGTTAGCCATGATATATATGTCCTAGCTTGCATCTAATTAAAAATATGCCATAAGAGAGACCTACCGAGTAACTCAAAGCCTGGAGCCCAAGGTCACGTCACTTGCCAGTCAAGATGGCAAAAGACAAAGCAAACACACCTAAAAGAGCAAAATAGAGAGGTTTAGAAGAAAGTGATGTAGCAACAAAGCAAAACATATGTTTCCACACAGCAAAAAATTAAGTTGGAGCAATCCAGGTCACTGAAGAAGGATGAACTATAAGGAATATTCTAAGGCTGGATACAAGGACATGTATAGGCCGGACAGAAGCAGTGGATGTTGAGGTGAATTTGGGGTTGGCAGATCTGCATAAAGTCACTTCAGTGGTCTGAAAGAATGAATGTAAGGTGTCTGTCCCTTAGAACACTGTCAAGGATGCTGGTATGTCAGAACGTTAACTAAAAAATCACCCTAAATAATTGTTGGTTACTTAATATTGACTTCCAAAAAATCATGAATGTTATTACATATTTAGGCAACTATAGAAATACTAAATAACTTAAATCCAAATCTATATATTTATTTATTTATGGATTTTCTTAAGAGCGGTCCTACCAATTAAGGTGCCCTGTCACTGGGTGGAATCACGAAGTTACTTATGGAAATTACTAAATAAATAGCCGTAGAACTACTGAGTAAATAACCATGTTTTTAAAAGATTTCTGAAAGCTGGATGGGAGAAGTGATTCTGATTGACAGAGGAAGGGAATTCCAAGACTACTGAAACAAGCATTTGCAATGCAATAGGTCTCGCATTCACACAGGTTTGAGCTATTGGCATTGTAAATGACAATGCTTTTATTTATGTTTTGGGTTTTAAAACATAAATAAAAGGCATTGTCAATTACAATACTAATAGTTTAAACTCTCGCAAATGCGAGATCTATTGCATTGCAATAAAGAGCCTTCTCGCCGCTTGTTAGATTGTAAATATCAGAGGAAGAGACCGGCCTGCGACGTCTTCAAAGTAGTGATAAATAATGCAGTGAAGAAGACGTGTAAGTGTTGTAAATTACACAGACACAAAGTGTGAAGTGAGAGTTACATATGATCTGAGCTATAAACACTAACAAAGAGCTCCAACACCTTTCGCTTTGTGATTACACTGTCGCAGCTCAGGAGGAAGAGCGGGAGGGGGGGGCTATTTCCTGCCCTCTCCGTGATTTGAGTGTGCAGTGTGGCATTGCGTACTGTTATTCCTATCTTTGGCCTAAGAAAAAACACTCCATCTGTAGTAGGGCCCTGGCTTCACCTCCTGGTACAGGGCGGGCTGTGCTTTATGGCAGGCACAGAGGGAGGGAGGGATGGTCTCGGATGCAGCTCCGGCCTTGTACAGTGCCCCTGCTATTACTAGTAAGCGAGAGGCGCTGAGGTGGTGGTATTGGTATTGGTACTGGTGGTGGTGGTGGTATTGGTGTTGGTGGTATTAGTGGTGATGGTATTGGTGGTGGTGGTATTGGTGATGTTATTGGTGGTATTGGTGGTGGTGGTATTGGTGGTGGTATTTTTGGTGGTGGTGGTGGAATTGGTGGTGGTGGTACTGGTGGTATTAGTGGGGGTGGTATTCGTATCGGTATTGGTGGTGGTGTTATTGGTATTGGTGGTGGGGTATTGGTGGTGGTGGTATTGGTGGTGGTGGTGGTATTGGTGGTGGTGGTATTGGTGATGGTATTGGTGGTGGTGGTATTGGTGGTGGTTTTGGCGTTGGTATTGGTGTTGGTATTGGTGGTGGTATTGGTGGTGGTGGTGGTGGTAGTGGTATTGGTGGTGGTATTAGTGGTGGTGGTGGTATTGGTGGTGGTGGTATTGGTGGTTGTGGCATTGGTATTATTGGTGGTGGTGGTATTGGTATTGGTGGTGGTGGTGGTGGTATTGGTGGTGGTGGTATTGGTGGTGGAGGTAGTGGTGGTATTGGTGGTGGTGGTGGTATTGGTGGTATTGGTGGTATTGGTGGTGGTGATATTGGTGGTGGTGGTATTGGTGGTGGTATTGTTGGTGGCTTATATTGGTGGTGGTGGTATTGGTGATGGTGGTGGTATTGATGGTGGTGGTATTGGTGATGATATTGGTGGTGGTGGTATTGGTGGTGGTTTTGGCGTTGGTATTGGTGTTGGTATTGGTGGTGGTATTGGTGGTGGTATTGGTGGTGGTGGTATTGGTGGTGGTATTGGTGGTGGTGGTATTGGTAGTGGTGGTATTGGTGGTTGTGGCATTGGTATTATTGGTGGTGGTGGTATTGGTATTGGTGGTGGTGGTGGTGGTATTGGTGGTGGTGGTATTGGTGGTGGAGGTAGTGGTGGTATTGGTGGTGGTGGTGGTATTGGTGGTATTGGTGGTATTGGTGGTGGTGATATTGGTGGTGGTGGTATTGGTGGTGGTATTGGTGGTGGTATTGGTGGTGGTATTGGTGTGGTATTGGTGTGGTATTGGTTTGTGGTGGTGATATTCGTGTTATTGGTGGTGGTGTTGGTATTGGTGGTGGTGGCATTGGTGGTGGTATTGGATTGGTGGTGGTGGTATTGGTGGTGGTGGTATTAGTGGTGGTGGTATTGGTGGTGGTGGTGCTATTGGTGGTGACGATGGTATTGGTGGTGGTGGTATTGGTGGTGACGATGCTATTGGTGGTGGTGGTATTGGTGGTGGTATTGGTGGTATTGGTGGTGGTGATATTGGTGGTGGTATTGGTGGAGGTAGTATTGGTGGTGGTGATGGTGGTAGTATTGGTGGTGGTGGTATTGGTGGTGTTACGGTGCGGCCGTGCTGCTTAAAAAACACAAGCGGTTTCAGCGGAAGCAGCGCATATCCGGCCAGCAGTAAGAGAAACTCAATAAAGTAAATAGTGCTTACAGACTAAATAACAGGTCCAGTGTAACAACCAAAGTAAAGGGGCCAGTAGCCATGGGAGGTTACATATGAAGACAAGGCCGTACTAAGGAGGGACTAACAAGCCTATTAACGAATCCGAAGTGAGCATTTACGAAAGACAATGACACAAGCCAATGAAAAACATGGGCGGAGAGTGGGCGCAGTTTCTCTCCCATACTCTACTACAGCAGTCTCGCAGAGCAAGCAGCGCATGCGCGCTGCCGCTAGGCTCAACCTAAAACCGAGTAGATATCTTGGGGACTTTGCTGCATTTAGGTGCCTTCGGCAGACAGACAGGGGAGTATTGAAAAGTCTGTGTAGGATGGTACCAAGAGAAAAGATACACTGAAGGCTGTTGTCATACAAGGCCTTGAATTTGGACCATTGGGCTATGGGAAGCCAGTGGAGCTCAGCAAGATCACTAGAAACATGGATAGGATGAGAAAGGCCTAGTAGGATCAGCAAAAGAGCCATATTTTGTGCAAGCTGTAGCTGCTGCAATTGGCATTTAGGGAAGGTGTAAGTAAAGGGTGTTTCTGTAAGTAAATTCTTATCCTGTATGAGCATGGATTACCACTAAAAGGTTCTCAAAATGTAAAAAAGGAGAATTTTCTAGAGAGCTCTCAAGTGGCAAAAGTAAGTGCTGATTACAGTAGAAACTTGTCTTCCACAAGACAGATCTTTATGATAATGAAACCTAGATTTTTGGCTGACACCACAGGTATAGGATAGGAATCGAAGTCAAGCTGGCCACCAGCAGGAGGAACAAGTAGATAGGGTCCCTGCCTCATAATGTTACCTCTGTTTTGTTAGTGTTATGTTTCAGGCAGTTGGTACCCATCCAACCGCAATTGAGGAAGTTAGTTCTGGTTTCTGTTGAGTGTCTATTTATCTGAGTGACAGGCTGAGTGTTGTGCACATATGACATAAACTCAATTCCAAACAATCTGGTAAGATTAGCCAAAGGGGCATTGATAGATATGTAGATAAATAAATTAAAACAGTGGTACTTAGGGAGTATTTCCGAGATACTCAACCAGTGATATTTGAAAATCCTGCTTGGAAAGGTGTTAACCACTTTTGCTCTTCCTTTCAGAAAGGAAGACAGTCAGTTAAGGTGTATTGGCTGCCTGCTTCAGACAGTCTCTTGATTAGAACTGAATGAGACATAGTATTAATAATCAAATGATAGACCCAATAGATTCATAGTAGATAATACAATTTGATCTGGTATTAGTCTTTTTAGATTCATCATAGATAGAAGAGAAACTTCTGTTGCTTGATGAGCACAGAAATCTACTTGTGCTTCATCTAAAAGAGAAGTATCTTGGATGAAGTGGGTAAACTGTTTATTGACCTCTCTCAACCACTCCCTATGATACAATTGGCAAAGGAGAGACAGGGCGATAGTTCTATGTTAGATTTGGATCGTTCGAGAAGTTCAACATGACTTTTTATTGTTGTGCCAGGACTGGGTACAGAGGTCTGCCACTCTAGCAGCTAGGTGAGGTGACATCTCCCAGGAGAATCAAAACCACTCTCCCTGCAACCTGGAGCCTACTAAGACCACAGGATATTATGAGGAGAGTACCTGGAGCAAGTGCAGTCCAGTGGGGTTCCTGTTGAGTGCATCCCTGAAGCTGACTGTGAGATTCTGGGTCCGCATAGTGAACCGTTGCAATGATTGGACTGTCCGCCTGAGTTCTGCATTTGTGAACCCTGTATGCCATGCAGGGGTCGTGGTGAAAATAAGGGATGTTGCCCAGGTACATTGCTATGGTAAGAAGTGGGTCATCGCCCATACTGTTTTGTGACCCTTAGTGGTCATTGCCCGATGTGCCCTGTTCATGACCCTCATATGCCAGGTGGGGGCTGCGATGAAGATAAGGCCATTACCCTGGTACAGCAGTATGACAAGAAAGAGAACCGTCTCCCTGTACAATGTTGTGACCTGAACAGGGCTGTCACTAAGAGTGAGCTGTTTGTGCCTGGGAGAAGCATGCGCTATGGCAGCATAATGGGTTGTAACTCACAGGAGAAGAGCGCTGATTCGATCACTGGAATCCAGGAGAACTTGAGAAAGGCCACAGGACTCTGGAAAACATTGCATGGTTGGAAGAGCGCCGTGGTCGCCTGCCGCATTACGGCAGTATCCAAACTTCTGCTCACCGTCGAGCCACTA
The DNA here is from genome assembly GCA_963921515.1 of Calotriton arnoldi. Taxonomy (NCBI): domain Eukaryota; kingdom Metazoa; phylum Chordata; class Amphibia; order Caudata; family Salamandridae; genus Calotriton; species Calotriton arnoldi. Next base: position 223,825 of record CAWUFW010005899.1, read on the forward strand.
ATGTGTGCCTGGACCTGCCGAACCAGAGTTCCAAGTGACAGCTGGTAAGAATGATTGCCAGGCCTTCGGGGGAACTTGCTCTGGCTAAATGCACTATTGTGCTGTGAAACTTTGACTTTAAGAAGCCATCACAAAACATTTAAGGCTGGTTCTTTTTAACGGGCATGACCTGAATGATCACTTCACGCGAATGGGGAATAACCACTGTCCTTAGATAAGTGAGTGGGACTCAAGGATGTACCCGGAGAACACTATGTTGTAAAGATCCCTAAGCTAGACTCCATTTTGAGCATTTTAAGTTAGCCTGACTGCCTTTGGCCCATATGTCATGTTAGTATCTTTTGCAAAACTGATGAAAATGTCATATCATCCAAACAATGATTTTGTTAACACCTAATGCGACACAAGTCTGCTACAAGTTTCCTGATATCTACATTTCAAGGTCTGTCTGTGAATGTGCAAAATAAATATCTAGTCTGAATTGAGCATATTTTGGCCATACTGGTTCATACAGGTTATGTCTTAGACTAAATGGAAAGTCCCCCACTGTAGGATAAAAGTCAGTAGTCAACCCTATAAAAACCCTATGAATAGACCACTGATTCAGAGAAGCCTTCACCCCAGGTTAACAGAAGAGGTCCTGGCAGATTGACAGACTGCTGCAGCATCCATTCCTATGCTGAGAGCTGATACAGAGGGGAAACAGCCTTTACAACGAGGTTTTTACGACGTTGTACCTTTACCACACATTTTTTACCAAACATGTTTTTACGACGCATATGCTTTTACAACATATCCCTTTACCACGCATTTAAGGTAAGTTTGGGGATGTGGGGAGTTTTCCCCCACAAGTACATCATATATATATATATATATATATATATATATATATATATATATATATATATATATATATATATATATATATATATATATATATATATATATATATATATATATATATATATATATATATCCAACAGAATCCTCCCTGAGAGAATAAAAGGATCGCACTCCAGCAGTCTTACTCCAGTGTAGTTTATTCCTTAAGCAAGCACAGACCAAACCAACGCGTTTCAGTATCGCAGATACCTTGATCACGGTTAATTGCTAGCTCCGTCCCCCTTCCTTTTGAAAATCCCAATAGGATACAGTATTACATCATTTCCTGTGGGGAGATCAGGCATAGCACTTGGAATTATGGGACATGTAGTCCCTTATTTTTTAGCCTATAGCGCAATATGAAATCCCATTTATGTGGAAAAAACATTTAAAAGGTGTTCATAAACCAATAAAGTGAATTAAAAAAACCAATATAGTGAATTAAAAAACATATATGTATACATATATAAACATTCTGCCACACTATGTACAAGTCCATCAATATTAATTGTTAATTGTCCTGCACGCAATGTTTTTCAAAATAAAGGTCCACGTATGATTTTATTATATTTCATTTTCCTATTTTGTCTCGGTCTAATCACATCAGTTTTCCAATGGGAATCAATCCATTCTTTTTCCATTTTCCTGCCATGTATTTTTCGACATTATGAGTTATATCCTATGTGTATTTGACTCACTTTTTTCTTTTTTGTTTGTTTATACTCCTGTTAACATGGACTAATACCCTCCAATGGGTTTATTTAAACATTTATTCATTCGTGCCTTGTCGCCATTTCTTTCTGATTTTGATGACTTGTACCTGAGGTTTCTTTCTTTCTTCCTTTTACTTGTTTCTTGTTTAAGGGCAGACCATCATTTTATAGGTGTATATACAGTTCCTCTGACTGATTTAAACCGTAAGGTGTCATGCTGCGGAAATTTAAGATATGACGCGACTCCTTTTGGCGCAGTATCTTCTCACGATTGCCACCTCGTGGGTTGGCTGATACAGTTTCAATCCCATAAAAATATAGTTTCTTCCAACTTCCATCGTGATGTTGCTCCATATGTTTAGCTACTGCGTTGTTCCTGTCTTTATTTTTTGTTGCACGTACGTGCTCTAGTATTCGTTTCTTCAGTTCACAGATGGTGCTACCCACATATTTCAATCCGCACGGACACTCTATCACATACACAACATATTGACTCTTGCAGGTTATGAGTTCCCTTATTTTCCAATTTCTTTTGTTTGTTGTCATAACTTCTGTTGTTGATTTTGCTATTTGGCATACTTTACATCCTTGACACTTTACAAAGCCTTTTGTTTTTAACCATGTTTCTTTTGGTTGTTTTCCCATAAAATGGCTATGTACCAATCGATCTTTTATGTTCTTCGCTCTCCGATAAGTTATTATTGGATGAGGTCCCATTTTCTTTCCTATTGTAGTGTCCAACTGTAGGATTTTCCAATTCTTTTTTACTATCTCTACAATCTGTTTGGATTCTTGTGAAAAATTCATGATTAATCTTATGGGTTCCTCATCAGGCTTCTCACAAATTGATGGCTTCAGGCATTCATCTCTGGATCGCTCATTCGCTCTGTTCCAACATTTGTTAACAGTACCTTTATTGTATTTTCTTGCTTTGAATCTTTCCTTACTTTTATTGCTGTGTTTCTTCCATTCATCTTCTTCACTGCAAATTCTTCGCAGGCGGAGAAATTCCCCAAAAGGTATGCTGGATATCAATGATGGTTGATGAAAGCTTGTTGCTTCCAATATCGAATTTGTTGCTGTACTTTTTCGATGTAGTGTTGTTTCTAATGTGTTGTTTTTTACATAAATTTCCACATCGAGAAAATTTACTCGTTCTTTACTGATTTCATGGGTAAACTGGAGATTGGGTACACTGGTGTTTAAAAATTCAAAGAAAATTCGCAAGTCTTCCTTTGTTCCATTCCAGACGATGAGTAGATCATCTATGAATCGCATCCACTTAATGATCTTTTTTGTGTGTCTTTCATACTTGATGTTTTGCACAATCTCCTTCTCCCAATATCCCATTACTAAACAAGCGTAACTTGGGCTGAAAGCAAAACCCATCGCTGCTCCGTTGCGCTGTCGATATAACTCATCCCCAAATGAGAAAACATTGTTTGTCAGACATACCAAAATCATATCCATAAGCATTTCATTATGTTCTTTGTAATGGATGTTCCTTTCTTGCAAGAAATGATTACATGCTTTTAAGCCTAAGGCATTATCAATGTTTGTATATAGAGCGATCACGTCCATTGTAACCAAATAATAGGTACTTTGCCAGGTTATTCCACCAAGGTTTTTAAGAAGATCTGTTGTGTCCTTTATATACGAACTCAAGTTTGCCACATATGGAATAAGAAAGTAATCGATGTAATTTGTTATAGGTTCCAAAAGGGAACCTTTTGCTGACAATATGGGTCTACCCGGTGGTTTTTTGGGGTCTTTATGCAGTTTTGGGAGAAAATATATTGTTGCCAATGTCGGGAAATCAACTGTTAAATATTTGCATTCTTCTTCATCAATCAATTTTTTGGAAGTCCATATCCTGAGTTTTTTATCAATTTCTCTTTTTATTGTTGTCATAGGGTTTATTGATAACTTTTCATAATACACTTCGTTATTCAATTGATGAGATGCTTCTTCAATATATGCTTTTCGATCCCACACTACCACGTTTCCACCTTTGTCTGCCATTTTTATTACCATTTGATGGTCATCACTTAGGGTAATCAGGGCTTCCTCTCCATTTTGGATAAGTTGTCTTTATAGCATGTTTTTTTCATTTTGTATAGGTCATGAATAATCGCTTCCTGAAAAATGTCAATTCTATTTCCGGGTGCGAGCTGGGGATAAAATTTTGATTTTGGTCGCATTTCACTCAAACCAGCTCCCAGCTGGGGACATGCTATTTCCAGGGGTATCTCTTCCCCTCCTCTGCATTCAAATTTAATAGGGTCAGAAAGTCATCCGATTCTTTTGCCGTAAGTGTCAATGTTGGTTTTTCCACTTTTCTTATTATTTTCGGTCTGTTTTGATTTTCCATGAAATGTTTGGCCAATTTTATCTTCCGGATATATAAGTAAAGATCTATTCTGATCTGAGCTAGATCCATTCTTTGTACTGGGCAAAAATGTATTCCTCGTTTGAGTAATGATACTTCTGCTTGGGATAGTTCACGATTTGAAAGGTTCACTACTTGAAGTTCATCCCTTATTGATCCTTCCTCTGTCTCATGCTCCTTGTTTTTGTTCCTATCCTTTCGGATGAGCTGTTTGCGTCTTCGTCCCCTTCGTTGCGGTTTCGCTGATGCCATAATTTCCCTCTTCCTCTTCCTCGTGATTGTCTTGGCGCCGTTTGCTGTTGTTCCCATTGGCGTTGCTGCAGGACAAGGCGCATGTCCCCTAAAAAAGCCAATCTTGTGCTGTTCATTGATGTTTCAGGTTCCCCACTACTTAAATCGGTAGAGGTTAGGGAAGACAGACTACTTGATGCACCCGCAAAATTGCTTTCCATTCCTTGTTGTTTGAAATGGTCAAATTTTCGGGCGAAAGTGAAGATGCGTCCCTCAGCATAATCGATAGTGTCCCGTACAAATTTGTTATGTTTCCTCTGTCGGACCACCTCCTCATGCTTGTCAATTTGACTTTCTAAATCTGTTTTGAATTTCAACATTTCTGTATTTAATTTGAGTGCTTCCAGCTCTTTCTCCGTTTCCTGTAATTGTGATTTAATTTTTTCCAAAGAGATCTCAATGTGTTTTACGAGTATTTTTATTAGACCCAACGATGAATTTAAAGTGTACTCGCCCCACTCTTGCAATAAATCATTTGTGGCATCCTGGTGGTTGGGCATCAGCATGATTCTTAGGCCTCTCGGGACCCGTTGTACATCCAAATATTTTTTCAAGGTTATCAGCTCCCAAGATTTATTTATCTCTTTTTTGCTTATTTTCTCCCATAGTCGCAATTTACTTTTCATATCCAATTTTGGTGTTGAATATTGTTTATCCGATTCCTTTTGCATATCTCCTTTTTCAAACATAGTTGCTAACTGTTCTTTCCTTTTGGCCTCCCTTTTTCCATCTTAAATCTGTGTCTTATTGCTTATATTTTCAAACTGGGGCTGCTGTTGGGACTGGTTCTTACGGGATTAGTAACACTCCTCTGCTCATTTCATTGAAAACTCAGTGCAGAAATTAAAACTGTTCCATGTGAACCAGAACCCACTTCGTACCCGAACTTTATCTCGATGATGCTTCGATTTTATTTAAACATACAGCATTTTAAAATACACGGTTTCCCAAACACACTCCTACCTCAGGATTCCTCCCCGGATGGTGTGTGTCGGTTGCCTCCGTGTTTGTTCTCCACTTTCTTTTTAGAACGGCAAGCACCAACCCAGGCTTATAAATCCTCTCACAAATGGTTCACTTTTGCTGGGTTGCAGGCGCTCGTGAAGGTGCGTAATCCATGCGGTTGAACCAAGCCTTGTCGCCATTTCTTTCTGATTTTGATGACTTGTACCTGAGGTTTCTTTCTTTCTTCCTTTTACTTGTTTCTTGTTTAGGGCAGACCATCATTTTATAGGTGTATATACAGTTCTTCCTGACTGATTTAAACCGCAGGTGTCATGCTGCGAAATTTAAGATATGACGCGACTCTTTTGCGCAGTATCTTCTCACGATTGCACCTCGTGGGTTGGCTGATACAGTTTCAATCCCATAAAAACATAGTTTCTTCCAACTTCCATCGTGATGTTGCTCCATATGTTTAGCTACTGCGTTGTTCCTGTCTTTATTTTTTGTTGCACATGCTCTAGTATTCGTTTCTTCAGTTCACAGATGGTGCTACTCACATATTCAATCCGCACGACACTCTATCACATACACAACATATTGACTCTTGCAGGTTATGAGTTCCCTATTTTCCAAATTTTTTTGTTTGTTGTCATAACTTCTGTTGTTGATTTTGCTATTTGGCATACTTTACATCCTGACACTTTACAAAGCCTTTGTTTTTAACCATGTTTCTTTGGTTGTTTTCCCATAAAATGGCTATGTACCAATCGATCTTTATGTCTCGCTCTCGATAAGTTATTATTGATGAGGTCCCATTTTCTTCCTATTGTAGTGTCCAACTGTAGGATTTTCCAATTCTTTTACTATCTCTACAATCTGTTTGGATTCTTGTGAAAATTCATGATTAATCTTATGGGTTCCTCATCAGGCTTCTACAAATTGATGGCTTCAGGTATTCATCTCTGGATCGCCATTCGCTTCTGTTCCAACATTTGTTAACAGTACCTTTATTGTATTTTCTTGCTTTGAATCTTTCCTTACTTTTATTGCTGTGTTTCTTCCATTCATCGTCTCACTGCAAATTCTTCGCAGGCGGAGAAATTCTCCAAAGGTATGCTGGATATCAATGATGGTTGATGAAAGCTTGTTGCTTCAATATCGAATTTGTTGCTGTACTTTTCGATGTAGTGTTGTTTCTAATGCGTTGCTTTTTACATAAATTTCCACATCGAGAAAATTTACTGTTCTTCACTGATTTCATGGGTAAACTGGAGATTGGGTACACTGGTGCTTAAAATTCAAAGAAAACTCGGAAGTCTTCCTGTTCCATTCCAGACGATGAGGAGATCATCTATGAATTGCATCCACTTAATGATCTTTTTGTGTGTCTTTCATACTTGATGTTTCACAATCTCCTTCTCCCAATATCCCATTACTAAACAGCGTAACTTGGGCTGAAAGCAAACCATCGCTGCTCCGTTCACTGTCGATATAACTCATCCTCAAATGAGAAAACATTGTTTGTCAGACATACCAAAATCATATCCATAAGCATTTCATTATGTTCTTTGTAATGGATGTTCCTTTCTTGCAAGAAATGATTACATGCTTTAAGCCTAAGGCATTATCAATGTTTGTATATAGAGTGATCACGTCCATTGTAACCAAATAATAGGTACTTTGCCAGGTTATTCCACCAAGGTTTTAAGAAGATCTGCTGTGTCCTTTATATTCGAACTCAAGTTTGCCACATATGGAATAAGAAATTACATCGATTACTTTCTTATTCCATATGTGGCAAACTTGAGTTTGTATATAAAGGACACAACAGATCTTCTTAAAAACCTTGGTGGAATAACCTGGCAAAGTACCTATTATTTGGTTACAATGGACGTGATCGCTCTATATACAAACATTGATAATGCCTTAGGCTTAAAAGCATGTAATCATTTCTTGCAAGAAAGGAACATCCATTACAAAGAACATAATGAAATGCTTATGGATATGATTTTGGTATGTCTGACAAACAATGTTTTCTCATTTGGGGATGAGTTATATCGACAGCGCAACGGAGCAGCGATGGGTTTTGCTTTCAGCCCAAGTTACGCTTGTTTAGTAATGGGATATTGGGAGAAGGAGATTGTGCAAAACATCAAGTATGAAAGACACACAAAAAAGATCATTAAGTGGATGCGATTCATAGATGATCTCCTCATCGTCTGGAATGGAACAAAGGAAGACTTCCGAATTTTCTTTGAATTTTTAAACACCAGTGTACCCAATCTCCAGTTTACCCATGAAATCAGTAAAGAACGAGTAAATTTTCTCGATGTGGAAATTTATGTAAAAACAACACATTAGAAACAACACTACATCGAAAAAGTACAGCAACAAATTCGATATTGGAAGCAACAAGCTTTCATCAACCATCATTGATATCCAGCATACCTTTTGGGGAATTTCTCCGCCTGCGAAGAATTTGCAGTGAAGACGATGAATGGAAGAAACACAGCAATAAAAGTAAGGAAAGATTCAAAGCAAGAAAATACAATAAAGGTACTGTTAACAAATGTTGGAACAGAGCGAATGAGCGATCCAGAGATGAATGCCTGAAGCCATCAATTTGTGAGAAGCCTGATGAGGAACCCATAAGATTAATCATGAATTTTTCACAAGAATCCAAACAGATTGTAGAGATAGTAAAAAGAATTGGAAAATCCTACAGTTGGACACTACAATAGGAAAGAAAATGGGACCTCATCCAATAATAACTTATCGGAGAGCGAAGAACATAAAAGATCGATTGGTACATAGCCATTTTATGGGAAAACAACCAAAAGAAACATGGTTAAAAACAAAAGGCTTTGTAAAGTGTCAAGGATGTAAAGTATGCCAAATAGCAAAATCAACAACAGAAGTTATGACAACAAACAAAACAATTTGGAAAATAAGGGAACTCATAACCTGCAAGAGTCAATATGTTGTGTATGTGATAGAGTGTCCGTGCGGATTGAAATATGTGGGTAGCTCCATCTGTGAACTGAAGAAACGAATACTAGAGCACGTACGTGCAACAAAAAATAAAGACAGGAACAACGCAGTAGCTAAACATATGGAGCAACATCACGATGGAAGTTGGAAGAAACTATGTTTTTATGGGATTGAAACTGTATCAGCCAACCCACGAGGTGGCAATCGTGAGAAGATACTGCGCCAAAAGGAGTCGCGTCATATCTTAAATTTCCGCAGCATGACACCTTACGGTTTAAATCAGTCAGAGGAACTGTATATACACCTATAAAATGATGGTCTGCCCTTAAACAAGAAACAAGTAAAAGGAAGAAAGAAAGAAACCTCAGGTACAAGTCATCAAAATCAGAAAGAAATGGCGACAAGGCACGAATGAATAAATGTTTAAATAAACCCATTGGAGGGTATTAGTCCATGTTAACAGGAGTATAAACAAACAAAAAAGAAAAAAGTGAGTCAAATACACATAGGATATAACTCATAATGTCGAAAAATACATGGCAGGAAAATGGAAAAAAGAATGGATTGATTCCCATTGGAAAACTGATGTGATTAGACCGAGATAAAATAGGAAAATGAAATATAATAAAATCATACGTGGACCTTTATTTTGAAAAACATTGCGTGCAGGACAATTAACAATTAATATTGATGGACTTGTGCATAGTGTGGCAGAATGTTTATATATGTATACATATATGTTTTTTAATTCACTATATTGGTTTTTTTAATTCACTTTATTGGTTTATGAACACCTTTTAAATGTTTTTTCCACATAAATGGGATTTCATATTGCGCTATAGGCTAAAAATAAGGGACTACATGTCCCATAATTCCAAGTGCTATGCCTGATCTCCCCACAGGAAATGATGTAATACTGTATCCTATTGGGATTTTCAAAAGGAAGGGGGACGGAGCTAGCAATTAACCGTGATCAAGGTATCTGCGATACTGAAACGCGTTGGTTTGGTCTGTGCTTGCTTAAGAAATAAACTACACTGGAGTAAGACTGCTGGAGTGCGATCCTTTTATTCTCTCAGGGAGGATTCTGTTGGATATATTACAAGCGGTTTGGTTCAACCGCATGGATTACGCACCTTCACGAGCGCCTGCAACCCAGCAAAAGTGAACCATTTGTGAGAGGATATATATTATCTACTGGCGGTCGCCAGTAGATAGTTATAGTTACAACCTATTATCCATAGGAAATCCGCGACATTCTATTTGAAATAACGTTGGCGCCGGTTGACGAATCTTCGTGGAGGTTTCCAACTTGTTGGGGCGCTCCGCTCCGCTCCTACCCTGAAAGTCTCGGGGTGATACGTGAAGCGGGGGCCGAGAAAAAAGGGGGGTCCCAAAACGCGTTTTCCCCATTCATTTTTCCATAGGAACCTTTAGTCGCAGCTACAGCCCGAACTGCTGAACGGAATTACACCAAATTTGGCAAAGAGGTAGTCCTTGGTTCAGACTGGTGCCTTTTGCTTAAATGGTGTAAATCCGTTCAGTAGTTCCTGAGAAAATCAAAAGTAAAAGTACATATATATCTATGGGCGCGTCGGATACGCGTACCCTCAGCGCACCCTGCGCGCACCGTCCCGATCACGAGCTGCATGCTAATTGGTTGTCAGCTGGCTGTCAACATTCCGATTCAGGAAGTGTTGGCAGTTATTTTGTCCCTCGGTAGAACCGAGGGACAGAAACAAGTGCGCAAAGCGCAAAGGGGGCAGGGTAGAAACACCCTGACTCCCTAGGCCTGCTCAGGGGGTCCCACAAGGACCCCCTGGGCAGAAAAGATTTTTTTTTTTAAATCGGCGGGATGCGCTTAGGGTGCGCGTATCCCGCCGAGAAAAAAAAGAAACAAGTGTGCAAACGCACAAAGGGGGCAGGGTAGAAACACCCTAACCCCCTAGGCCTGCTCAGGGGTCCCACAAGGACCCCCTGGGCAAAAAAAGCATTTAAAAAAAAAATCGGCAGGATGCGCTCAGGGTGCGCGAATCCTGCCGAAGGAATCGAAGCGCGGTCTCCCGCGCTCGATAGCATTTTGCCCCCGGGTGGCCCAAGTCCCGGGGGCATGGTGGGGGGTTTAATTTATGTGTGGGGGCCTCAAAGGGCCCCCAAGCCCCGGGGACCGCCACCCCCGGGGCTTTTGTAAATGGTGCGGGAGGGCTCTGAGCCTTCCGCAGCCCCGGGGACCACCACCTCCCCGGGCTTTTTTTTTTTAAATTAAACAACCTGTGTGGGGGCTCCAGCCCCCACACGCCCCGGGACCGCCACCTCCCCGGAGCACTAACAAATTAATATGGGGGTCCGTTACGGACTCCCAGAGCCCCGGGGACCACCACCTCCCCGGGGCTGTGTACTGAATGGGAGGGGGCCGCGCGGCCCCCTCCTGGAGCCCTTGATGGCCCTGGGGACCACCACCCCCCAGGGCCGGCTCCTGCAGTGTCCCGGGGTGCCAACCCCAGGGACACTGTAGTTTGCTATGGCAGGACGGGAGCCTCGCGGCTCCCGTCCTGTCATTGCAAACTTGCTTTGGATATTGGAAGAGAGAGCAGGAAACCTGCTCTCTCTTCCAATATCCAAAGCCGATTGCTTTTCCACATGGGGAGCAGCATGTCAGCTGCTCCCCATGTGGAACAGCAATGCCGGCTCCCAAGGGACGTGGGGAGCCGGCGGGACTGTGGGGGGTTTGGGGACCCCCCACAGTCCCCAACGAGAGGGCCAGCCCCGGGGGATGGGGTCCCCGGGGCAAGTAGGGCTCGGGATGGGGCCACGCGGCCCCCTCCCCAAAAAAGAGCAAAACAAATTTTTTTAAAAAGGAAAGGCCGGCTCCGGGGGATGGGGTCCCCGGGGCCTTAAAATGGCCAAAGGAGGGGGCCACGCTGCCCCCTCAAAAAAATAAATATAGAGGCCATGCCCCGGGGATGGGGTCCCCGGGGCCAATACAGGCCAAGGGAAGGGGGCCACGCGGCCCCCTTCCCGTTTTTTTTTTTTTTGTAAAGGTAATTTAAAAGGGGTAAGGCCCTGGGGGATGGGGTCCCCAGGGCCCAAAAAGAAGAAAAGGAAGGGGGCTACACAGCCCCCCTTCAGGGGAGGATTTTTTTTTTTTTTTTAAAACGATCGGGCCCGCAGGCCCCGCCCCCTTCCTTCACCACTCTGCAAACGCGCCCTGGCGCGTTTGCAGAGGGGGAACGAATTCCCCTTGAATACTGGGGGTCCTGGGGCCAACTAGCCCACCAGGTACCTCCAGTATGCGCCAGGGGGCTGCCTTGCAGAGAGGTGTACAGAGGCCACGCCCCTTTTACACCTCTCTGCAACGCAGCTCTGTGGCGCTTTTTGGAGGTATATGGTGGGCTAGTTGGACTCCGGGGACCCTCAGGATTCAAGGGGACTTAATCCCCCAACTTAAAACGCGCCACGGGGCGCGTTTGCACAGTGGTGAAGGGAGGGGCGGGGCTTCAGGTGACATGTGTGCAAACAGGCCCCGTGGCGCGTTTTAAGATGGGGAATTAAATCCCTTCAATCCTGAGGGTCCCTGGGGCCAACTAGCCCAACAGGTACATCCAGAAAGCGCCACAGAGCTGCGTTGCAGAGAGGTGTAAAAGGGGTGTGGCCTCTCTACACGTCTCTGCAACGCAGCCCCCTGGCGCATATTGGAGGTTCCTGGTGGGCTAGTTGGCCCCTAGGGACCCTCAGGATTCAAGGGGACTTAATCCCCCAACTTAAAACGCGCAACGGGGCGCGTTTGCACAGATGTCACCTGAGGCCCCGCCCCCTCCCTTCACCATTGTGCAAATATTCCTCTAAAATCAGCCGAAATATGAATTCCGATTTACTCACCTGTTATCAGGAGAGACCTCAGTGCTGCATCTTTCAGCCCAGTACTGGTCCTGAAAAGTAATTTTAACCGTACTTACCGGTAACTTGAATTTCCTTCATAGGCTAACATTGACTGGTTTCACTTGGAAATTCTTCTAAGTGTGGAGTTTTGGAACTTTAAAATATTCCTCTAAAATCAGCCGAAATACGAATTCCGATTTACTCACCTGTTATCAGGAGAGACCTCAGTGCTGCATCTTTCAGCCCAGTACTGGTCCTGAAAAGTAATTTTAACCGTACTTACAGGTAACTTGAATTTCCTTCATAGGCTAACATTGACTGGTTTCACTTGGAAATTCTTCTAAGTGTGGAGTTTTGGAACTTTAAAATATTCCTCTAAAATCAGCCGAAATACGAATTCCGATTTACTCACCTGTTATCAGGAGAGACCTCAGTGCTGCATCTTTCAGCCCAGTACTAATCCTCAAAAGTAATTTTAGCCGTACTTACCAGTAAGCTTGAATTTCCTTGCATAGGATATCATTGCCTGCTTTTTGCTGAAAAGTTTCTAAGTGTTGATTTTTGGAACTTTAAAATATTCCTCTAAAATCAGCCGAAATCCGAATTCTGATTTACTCACCTGTTATCAGGAGAGACCTCAGTGCTGCATCTTTCAGCCAAGTACTGATCCTCAAAATTAATTTTAACCGTACTTACCGGTAACTTGAATTTCTTCATAGGCTAACATTGACTGGTTTCACTTGGAAATTCTTCTAAGTGTGGAGTTTTGGAACTTTATAATATTCCTCTAAAATCAACCAAAGTACGAATTCCAATTTACTCACCTGTTATCAGGAGAGAACCCAGTGCTGCATCTTTTAGCCCAGCACTGACCCTGAAAAGTAATTTTAACCGTACTTACCAGTAACTTATATTTTCTAACATAGGAATCCATTGTCTGGTTTTCAGCAGAAAACTTTCAAAGTGTCGATTTTCACAAACTACAAATATTCCTTAAAAATCGCCTGTATGACTTAAACGCATTCATTCAACTGTTTACAGGAGATGCACCAGTGCTGGATCCAGGATCCAACACTGAGTAAGATAAAGTAACGATAACAGTTTTTACCTGCTAAGTGAATTTCCTTCCATAGGATAACATTGGTGATTCTATGAGAAAAGTTTCTAAGTGTCAACTTTTAAAATACAATAATATTCCTTAAAAATCACGACTGTAACCAAAACGCTTTTACTCAACTGTTTACAGGAGATGTACCAGGACTGAATCTAGGATCCAGTCCTGTGGTTACAAAAGTAATCCATAAAGTAACTAATTGCATTTAACTAGAAATTCACATTGATCTGAATGTTGCATTGTGTTTGAAAATGTGTTGCCCATTGCAACAACTGTAACTACTGTACTTAAAAGTCTATTGCCTATCTGCAAAGTATTTAAACTAAAGTAATTCATTCTGAGAAAGTATTTTTGTAATGTAATGTATAATGTAATTACAATGTAATTTAAAAAATAAAATATGTAAAAAAATTGTTTCTAAAAATGTAGTAAATCAGTATGAAAAAAATTAATATAACAATTAATACATTTAAAAATTGTCATTTACAAAACCTTTGAAATTCACTGAAAAAACCGTAGGTTTCAGGCACGTTATAGTTAGAAATTAGCATTTAAAAACCTTTGAAATTCACTGAAAAACCATAGGTTTCAGACACGTTATAGTTACAAATTAGCATTTAAAAACCTTTGAAATTCACTGAAAAAACCATAGGTTTCAGACACGTTATAGTTACAAATTAGCATTTAAAAAACCTTTGAAATTCACTGAAAAACCATAGGTTTTAGGGACAGTTTTAGTTACTTGGACATTGCACTCGTACAAAACCCGTGAAATTCCCCCGTTATAGTTAGTTCAGCTAACTATAACTCGCGCCCCGCAATGCACTGCTGATGACGTCACATATTACATCACTCATGACATGGTCAGTGACATCACTGATGACATCACTGATGACATCTCAAATGACATCACTGATGACATCATCCACGTGATAATCTGATGCACCTCCTCACACCCTAATATAACCTTTGATTCACCCACTCTAAATTACAGACTGCCATTCGCAAAACCATAGACACTCCAACACCAATAACTACATACCCACTCACTGATTCTTAGGTCTACACACACACATCCACTCACTCACCCGTACAGTCACTCATACTTACGGTCACTCAGTACAGGACTATCATATGCACTCTTACTCCTATATAGACACTCAAACAACGCCACTCATCCATAGAGATACTCACACACCTAGTCAGTCATGCAAATAATTAAACACACTGCCATTTACTCACCTATACAGTTATACACACACCAGCTCACTTACTCATACAAATAGTAGCACATTGTTACGCTCTTATACAATCACAGATACAAGCACACACTCATCCATACAGCCACTATCACAATCACTCACTCTTGCTTATAGCTATTTATATACTCCAACACACATATATACTGCCTTTCACATATGTAGTTACTCACACATGTACCACTGGGACATACATTCACTCACTAACACACTCTTACACACACTTACCCACCCATACAGTCTATCACAGATGCACTCTTGAAACCATCCACCCAGTGAATCACCCACTCACACATCTATGCACAGAGTTGCACACACTCCTCCCACACAAACACTCAGGCACCCATACAGATACTCAGACAAGCATTCAATAACTCATATAGACACTCATTTAGCTATTCACAAACACATGCAGCCACTTACACAGCAACAGACAGACGGATACAGACATTCACCCAGTTTAGTCACTAACCCATGCATTCAGTAAGATACGTTAAATCACTCACTTATAGAGTCAGTCACGCACCTACTAAATCATCCATACAGACACTTACACACCCACTCATTCTTCAATACGTCTTTTCCTATATATATTAAAAATATTTAAACTTTACAGAAACACACAGTCACTGGATGATGTCATCAGTGATGTCATTTGAGATGTCATCAGTGATGTCATCAGTGATGTCACTGACCATGTCATGAGTGATGTAATATGTGACGTCATCAGCAGTGCATTGCGGAGCGCGAGTTATAGTTAGCTGAACTAACTATAACGGGGAATTTCACGGGTTTTGTACGAGTGCAATGTCCAAGTAACTAAAACTGTCCCTAAAACCTATGGTTTTTTCAGTGAATTTCAAAGGTTTTTAAATGCTAATTTGTAACTATAACGTGTCTGAAACCTATGGTTTTTTCAGTGAATATATATATATATATATATATATATATATATATATATATATTCACTGAAAAACCATAGGTTTCAGGCACGTTATAGTTAGAAATTTGCATTTAAAAACCTTAGAAATTCACTGAAAAACCATAAGGTTTTAGGGACAGTTATAGTTAGTTGGACATTGCACTCGTACAAAACCCGTGAAATTCCCCGTTATAGTTAGTTCAGGTAACTATAACTCGCGCCCCGCAATGCACTGCTGATGACGTCACATATTACATCACTCATGACATGGTCAGTGACATCACTGATGACATCACTGATGACATCTCAAATGACATCACTGATGACATCACTGATGACATCATCCAGTGACTGTGTGTTTCTGTAAAGTTTAAATATGTTTAATATATATAGGGAAAGGCGTATTGAAGAATGAGTGGGTGTATAAGTGTCTGAATGGATAATTTAGTACGTGAGTGACTGACTCTACAAGTGAGTGATTAAATGTATCTTACTGAATGCATGGGTTAGTGACTAAACTGTGTGAATGTCTGTATCCGTCTGTCTGTTGGTTTGTAAGCGGCTGCATGGCTTTCTGAATAGCTACATGAGTGTCTACATGGGTTATTGATTGATTGTCTGAGTATCTGTATGGGTGCCTGAGTGTTTGTGTGGGTGGGGTGTGTGTGACTCTGTACATAGATGTGTGAGTGGGTGATTCACTGGGTGCATGGTTTCAAGAGTGCGTCTGTGATGGACTGTATGGGTGGGTGAGTGTGTGTATGGGTGTGTTAGTGATTGAATGTATATCTCAGTGGTACATGTGTGAGTAACTACATATGTGAAAGGCAGTATATATGTGTGTTGGAGTATATAAATGGCTATAAGTGAGAGTGTGTGATTGTGAGAGTGGCTATATGGATGAGTGTGTGCTTGCATCAGTGATTGCATAGGAGCGTAAGAATGTGCTAGTATTTTTATGAGTAAGTGAGCTGGTGTGTATAACTGTATAGGTGAGTAAATTGGAGTGTGATTAATTATTTGCATGACTGACTAGGTGTGTGAGTACCTCTATGGATGAGTTGCATTGTGTGAGTGTTTATATAGGTGTATGAGTGCATATGATAGTCCTGTACTGAGTGACTGTAAGTATGAGTGACTGTACGGGTGAGTGAGTAGATGTGTGTGTGTAGACCTAAGAATCAGTGAGTGGGTATGTACTTATTGGTATTGGAGTGTGTATGGTTTTGAGAATGGCAGTCTGTAATTTAGAGTGGGTGTATCAAAACTTATATTAGGTGTGAGAAGATGCATTAAATTCTCACATGGATGATGTCATCAGTGATGTCATTTGAGATGTCATCAGTGATGTCATCAGTGATGTCACTGACCATGTCATGAGTGATGTAATATGTGACATCATCAGCAGTGCATTATGGGGCGCGAGTTATAGTTACCTGAACTAACTAGAACGGGGGAATTTCACGGGTTTTGTACGAGTGCAATGTCCAACTAACTATAACTGTCCCTAAAACCTTATGGTTTTTTCAGTGAATTTCTAAGGTTTTTTAAATGCAAATTTCTAACTATAACGTGCCTGAAACCTATGGTTTTTTCAGTGAATTTCAAAGGTTTTTTAAATGCTAATTTCTAACTATAACGTGTCTGAAACCTATGGTTTTTTCAGTGAATTTCAAAGGTTTTTTAAATGCTAATTCCTAACTATAACATGTCTGAAACCTACGGTTTTTTCAGTGAATTTCAAAGGTTTTGTAAATGACAATTTTTAAATGTATTAATTGTTATATTTATTTTTTTCATACTGATTTACTACATTTTTAGAAACATTTTTTTTTACATATTTTATTTTTTAAATTACATTGTAATTACATTATACATTACAAAAAATACTTTCTCAGAATGATTTACTTTAGTTTAAATACTTTGCACATAGGCAATAGACTTTTAAGTACAGTAGTTACAGTTGTTGCAATGGGCAACACATTTTCAAACACAATGCAACATTCAGCTCAATGTGAATTTCTAGTTAAATGCAATTAGTTACTTTATGGATTACTTTTTCTAACCACAGGACTGGATCCTAGATTCAGTCCTGGGACATCTCCTGTAAACAGTTGAGTAAAAGCGTTTTGGTTACAGTAGTGATTTTTAAGGAATATTATTGTATTTTAAAAGTTGACACTTAGAAACTTTTTCTCATAGAATCACCAATGTTATCCTATGGAAGGAAATTCACTTAGCAGGTAAAAACTGTTATCGTTACTTTTTCTTACTCAGTGTTGGATCCTGGATCCAGCACTGGTGCATCTCCTGTAAACAGTTGAAAGAATGCGTTTAAGTCATACAGGCGATTTTTAAGGAATATTTGTAGTTTGTGAAAATCGACACTTTGAAACTTTTCAGCTGAAAACCAGACAATGGATTCCTATGGAAGAAAATATAAGTTACTGGTAAGTACGGTTAAAATTACTTTTCAGGGTCAGTGCTGGGCTAAAAGATGCAGCACTGAGGTCTCTCCTGATAACAGGTGAGTAAATCGGAATTCGTATTTCGGCTGATTTTAGAGGAATATTTTAAAGTTCCCAAACTCCACACTTAGAAGAATTTCCAAGTGAAACCAGTCAATGTTAGCCTATGGAAGGAAATTCAAGTTACTGGTAAGTACGGTTAAAATTACTTTTCAGGACCAGTACTGGGCTGAAAGATACAGCACTGAGGTCTCTCCTGATAACAGGTGAGTAAATCGGAATTTGTATTTCGGCTGATTTTAGAGGAATATTTGTATGTTTCAAAAATCAACACTTAGAAACTTTTTCAGCAAAAAGCAGACAATGATATCCTATGGAAGGAAATTCAAGTTACTGGTAAGTACGGTTAAAATTACTTTTGAGGATCAGTACTGGGCTGAAAGATGCAGCACTGAGGTCTCTCCTGATAACAGGTGAGTAAATCGGAATTCGTATTTCGGCTGATTTTCGAGGAATATTTTAAAGTTCCAAAACTCTACACTTAGAAGAATTTCCAAGTGAAACCAGTCAATGTTAGCCTATGGAAGGAAATTCAAGTTACTGGTAAGTACGGTTAAAATTACTTTTCAGGATTAGTACTGGGCTGAAAGATGCAGCACTGAGGTCTCTCCTGATAACAGGTGAGTAAATCCGAATTCGTAGTTCGGCAGATTTTAGAGGAATATTTGCACAATGGTGAAGGGAGGGGGCGGGGCCTGAGGTGACATCTGTGCAAACGCACCGTGGCACGTTTTAAGTTGGGGGATTAAGTCCCTTGAATCATGAGGGTCCCTAGGGGCTAACTAGCCCACCAGGAACCTCCAGTATGCGCCAGGGGCTGCGTTGCAGAGACGTGTAGAGAGGCCACACCCCTTTTTACACCTCTCTGCAACGCAGCTCTGTGGCGCTTTCTGGATGTACCTGTTGGGCTAGTTGGCCCCCAGGGACCCTCAGGATTGAAGGGGATTTAATTCCCCATCTTAAAACGCGCCACGGGGCCTGTTTGCACACATGTCACCTGAAGCCCCGCCCTCCCTTCACCACTGTGCAAACGCGCCCCGTGGCGCGTTTTAAGTTGGGGGATTAAGTCCCCTTGAATCCTGAGGGTTCCTGGGGGCCAACTAGCCCACCATGTACCTCCAAAGCGCCACAGAGCTGCGTTGCAGAGAGGTGTATAAGGGGCGTGGCCTCTGTACACCTCTCTGCAACGCAGCTCCCTGGCGCATACTGGAGGTTCCTGGTGGGCTAGTTGGCCCCCAGGGACCCCCAGTATTCAAGGGGAATTACTTCCCCATCTGCAAACGCGCCAGGGGGCGCGTTTGCAGAGTGGTGAAGGAAGGGGGCGGGGCCTGCGGCCCGATCGTTTTTTTTTTTTTTTTTTTTTTCCTGAAGGGGGGCTGTGTGGCCCCCCTTCCTTTTTCTTATTTTTGGGCCCTGGGGACCCCATCCCCCAGGGCCTTACCCCCTTTTTTTTTTTTTATTAAAATTAAACTGGAAGGGGGCCGCGTGGCCCCCCTCCCCTGGCCGAAAACTGCCCCGGGGACCCCATCCCCCGGGGCATGGCCACACTTTAACATTCCTTTTTAAGGAGGGGGGCTGCGTGGCCCACCTCCTCAGGCCTCCTTTGCCCCGGGGACCCCATCCCTCGGGGCAGGCCTTTTTTAAAAATAATTTCTGGGGAGGGGGCCGCGTGGCCCCCTCCCGGGCCACTTATGGCCCCGGGGACCCCATCCCCCAGGGCCTGGCCTCTGGTTGGGGACTGTGGGGTGGTCCCCAAACCCCCCACAGTCCCGCCGGCTCCCCGTGTCCTAAGGGAGCCGGCATTGCTTTTCCACACGGGGAGCAGCTAACATGCTGCTCCCTGTGTGGAAAGCAATTGTCTTTGGATATTGGAGCGAGAGCAGGCTTCCTGCCTCTCTTCCAATATCCAAAGCAGTTTGCAATGACAGGACGGGAGCTGCGAGGCTCCCGACCTGTCATTGCAAACAGCAGTGTTCTGGGGGTAGGCACCCCGGGACACTGCAGGAGCCGGCCCTGGGGGATGCCGGTCCCCAGGGCCACCACAGGCTCCAGGAGGGGGGCCGCGCGGCCCCCTCCCCACATCAGCAAAGCCCCGGGGAGGTGGTGGTCCCCGGGCTTCGGGGTCCAAAACGGACCCCCATTTTAATTTGTTAGTGCCCCGGGGAGGTGGCGGTCTCGGGCGTGTGGGGGCCTCGAGCCCCCCCCACACAGGAAAAAGTTAAAAAAAGAAGCCCCGGGGAGGTGGTGGTCCTCGGGGCTGCGGGAGGGCTCAGAGCCCTCCCGCACCATTTTAAAAAGAAAGCCCCGGGGTGTGGTGGTCCTCGGGCTTGGGGGCCCTTGAGGCCCCCATACATAAATTTAACCCCCACCATGCCCCCGGGACTTGGGCCACCCGGGGGCAAATACACTGAAGCGCGGAGACCGCTCTTCGATTTTTATCGGCAGGATCCGCGCACCCTGAGCGCATCCTGCCGATTTAAAAAAAAAAATGCTTTTTCAGCCCAGGGGGTCCTTGTGGGACCCCTGAGCAGACTCTAGGGGTCAGGGTGTTTCTACCCTGCTCCCTTTGTGCGCTTTGCGCACTTGTTTCTGTCCCTCGGTTCTACCGAGGGATAAATGGCTGCCAACATTTCCTGAATCGGAATGTTGACAGCCAGCTGACAGCCAATTAGCATGCAGCTCGTGATCGGGACGGTGCGCGCAGGGTGCGCTCAAGGTGCGAGAATCCTCCGTGCCCATAGATATATATGTACTTTTACTTTTGATTTTCTCAGCAACTACTGAACGGATTTACACCATTTAACAAAAAGGGTTCTTTCTGAACCAAGAACTACCTCTTTGCCAAATTTGGTGTAATTCCGTTCAGCAGTTCGGGCTGTAGCCGTGTCTAAAGTTTCCTATGGGAAATTGATTTTTTGACTCTTATTTTTTTAATTTCTCCGCAACTACTGAACAGATTTACACCATTTAACAAAAAGGGTTCTTTCTGAACCAAGAACTACCTCTTTGCCAAATTTGGTGTAATTCCGTTCAGCAGTTCGGGCTGTAGCCGTGTCTAAAGTTTCCTATGGGAAAATGAATGGGGAAAACACGTTTTGGGACCCCCCTTTTTTCTCGGCCCCGCTTGACGAATCACCCTGAGACTTTCAGGGTAGGAGCGGACCAGAGCGGGCCATAAAGTTTGAAAATTTCGCGAAGATTCGTCAACCGACGCAAGAGTTATTTCAAATAGAATGTCGCGGATTTCCTATGGAAAATAGGTCCTAACTATAACTATCTACTGGCGACCGCCAGTAGATAATATATATATATATATATATATATATGGATGAAATAGCAATGCTATCCCTGTGTCGGTGTCTGATCTGTACGGAGCTCAGAATTGGTTTGAATATAATGCGTGGTAAAGGCATACGTTGTTAAAGCATATGTGATCTAAAAAAATGTGGGGTAAAAAAAGTGTGGTAAAGGCATGCAGAGTATTTCCCTGCGTTGTTCCATCATACAACCATACAGAGAGGAGAGGAGCTGAGCCAAGCTGATGTATGTTTTCCTTTCCAGGGAAAACTCAGTCGAAGTCTAATAACCACAACTTCTCTGCTGTGAGCAAGTATGCAGTGCGCCAAATCCCAAGCAACTCTAGCTGCAAGTTCGCTGCTCCATGCTCTCATAGTGTAGTAGAAAGAAGTCCTTTTGAGGTTGTTAGGTTGCCAGGAACATTCCAACCATGTTAGATATGTTCATATTATTCTTGCTATTATTGAAATGCATTAGTAATGTTCAAATTATTATCTGTGTGGATATTAATCATGTACTAAGCAACAGGATGAGACTTTTGCTATAAACACTTATAAATATATAGTGCCTTTTCTTAGTTCAGATCATGTGTGTGCTACTCTAAAGAACAAAATTGGGTTTGAATTACCATTGTGTACACTGACCCATTTAAGGGACTGTTAGTAACCCAGAAAGCATGAACATCACATTAACAAGTATGTTAAAGAAAACTGTTCCTATGGGAAATAATCGACATGGAAGGGAATGGAATAACTGTTGAGAATAAAAAAAACACTCCCCTATATTTACAGAGAGTGATTCCTTCGATGCTAGTAAATCGGTGGATGAAAACTATCTGAAATTTTGTGACCAGATAAACCACACTCTCGATCAGTTGGTCCCAATGAAAAATCTAAAAAACATGTATAAGTCATCGGCCCCCTTCTATAATGAGGAGCTAAAAAAAGCTAAAGAAAGGCTGCAAACAAGCAGAAAGAAAGTGGAGGAAACTCTATGAGGAAGAGGACAAAATAGCCTTGAGGGCAGCACTGGGCAACTATAAAGGGACAATTGCCAAGGCAAAAGCAGAGTATTACGCAAACACTATTTTAAAGGCGGCTAATAGTGCCAGAACTATATTTAAAATAGTGAGCGACCTCTCCAAACCTAACTGCATAAAAAACAAGATCACTGCAACCCAAGACCTATGTGATGGCCTGGCAGTCTACTTTGAGGAGAAGATCGCAAAAAATTATTAGTGGTCTGGGAATGAACAAGGAGAATAAGACAGATAGTGGAATTGGAATGCCTGAGCCGATGCTACTAGTGAAGCAGGAGGAGGGAGTATACAAGGGCAAGCCTGCAACTCTGGATCACTTCCAGATTCCTACAGAGGAAGATTTTAATAAACTGGCTCTGAGTGTCTCATCCGGGTCCCCAGTGGACCCTCTCCCACACAGGATGTGGAGAGAATTTAAGGAGGAGCTATTCCCACAGCTCCGTCAAATCTGTTGCCAATCACTGAGCAATGGGGTAGTGCCGGAATGTTGGAAACATGCAATGGTGACACCTTTGTTGAAGAAAACCACGCTCGACCCCCTATGCCCAACTAATTATAGACCCATCTCTCTTCTGCCCTACCAGGTAAAAAGTTTAGAGTGGCTAGTCAGCAAAACTCTTTAGCAATTTTTAGAAATTAACCATAAGTTAGAAGATGTACAATTTGCAGTGGCGGCTCGCATAGGCCGTGCTGCGGGCGGTGAGGCAGGGGAGGGTCAGGGTGGGGAGTAGTAACTCAGACATACGACGGAACGGAGGCACGTAATAATTACTTTCCTCCATTCCGTCATATGTCCGAGCTTACTACCCCCACCCCGACCCTCCCCGCCCCACCGCCCGCAGCACGCCCTATGCGAGCCGCCACTGACAATTTGATTTTCGTCCAGTTCATGGAACAGAAACTGCCTTAGTAACAGTCCTGGATGAACTCAGAATGCGAGCAGACACAGGTCAATCAGTCATACTGGTCCTATTAGATATGTCAGTCGCATTCGACAAGATCAATCACAAAATCCTTCTGAATAGACTTATGGATATTGCGATAGAGGGAGTGGCACTGAATTGGTTTCAATCATACCTGTTGGGTAGACAACAGGCAGTGGCTCTACCTCCCTTTATAACTAAATATGGCTCTATCCAGCACGGTGTCTCGCAGGGCTCTGCGATCAGTCCGATTCTATTTAATAGATATTTGAGCCCAATTATTAAATCTTATGGAATTGAATTGATGAACTATGCAGATGATACACAACTCATTTTTTCACTTGAAGGGAATAAATCAGTATCACTTGACAGGTTCCATGAGTGTATGGAAAGAACTGCAAGCTAGCTCAGAGGCAACTACTTACAGTTCAATGGGGATAAGACAGAAATTCTGTACTGTACGACAAATAAAGTCCCTCTCCCGCTCACGGCCAATTTTTGGCCAACCCCTACAGATAAGCCACTACTTCCCTCTAAGACAGTGCTCAATCTAGGGGTGATGTTTGATGATAAACTGAGTCTAGATACCCAAGTGAATAAAACAGTTGGAACCTGTTTTTCTCTCATCAGAGCATTACGGAAAATACTTCCAATGCTACCGATTTCAGCCAGAGCACTGGTGGTGAGAAGTGTTATCCTGAGTCGGTTAGACTATTGTAACGCTCTGCTACTGGGTGCTCCAAACTCTTTGATAAAGAAGCTTCAAAGAATCCAGATAATAGCTGCGAAGTTAGCTCTAAAGAGACAGCGTAGGTCATCTGCCTCTTTGTCCCTTAAAGACCTTCACTGGCTGCCAATAATGCAAAGAATACAGTTCAAACCTCTCTGCATCGTTTTCAAGGCATTACATGGCCTTGGACCTAGGCCACTGCAGAGTAAATTTACCTGGTATGTCCTGACCAGAAGCCTTCATTCGTCAGCAGCCAAGCTGGTGAGCACACCCAGATTCAGAAAGACCAGGCTCGGAGGAAGAGCATTTAGCTCTGTAGCTTCTCGGCTATGGAATGAACTTCTGGCCGATCTCAGGCAAACAGAAGATCTTCTACATTTCAGAAAAAAGCTCAAAACTGGGCTCTTTCCTAGGGTATAATGGAGCCTATCCACCGCTTATGAAAACTCTGACCGGTATGGCAGCATGTGTGTACACTGAAACCTAAGGTAATCTCAGCACCAAGATACCCGTGGGGTGATAGTGCGCTCTATAAGATTGTATAACATAACATAACATAACAACATAACAAATGGGGTTGTGTTGGGCTACAATAACCTGGACTTTCACTCTCAATCATTGGTGCACTGAACTTTGGGGCCAATTACGATGTCGGTGGGACCAACACTGATGTGCTGTCGGTCCCACCGACATCTATAACCACAGTCAGACCAACGCATTAAGATGCAGTCGGACCGCATTGCCCCAGGGACCGACTGACAGCTTCTGACGGGCTCATTCCTCACAATGGAGGCGGTGCCTTCTCAGGAAATCCACCTTTCTGACAGCCATTTCATGTTTGTTCTTCCGACATGAAAAGGCTGGCGGGAAGGCTTTTTTGGGGCCCTTAGCAGTGCCCCTGTCCCCTGTGGCCCTCCGCTATGGGCTCTGATGGGCACATGTGGTGCCCCCCTAAACATACCTGCATTGTGTGGCAGGCACCACATGGTGCCTGCCACAGGGTGCATGGATGTATTGCAGTCATGGGTGGTACTGCCAGTGTTCACTCTATCTATGAGCCTCCGAGACCTGCAGGGGTCCCACAGAGCCCGGAAGCGGGAGAACGTCTAGAGCTACGCAAGATGCGCACATCAGACTTGCAGTCCAGATAAACCGTGGTAGATAGGTTTCTCACCACAGCGCAGAGAGATGGGAGGAGGTGAGGAGACTAGGATGAAGATACCGTTTAAAAGGTAACGACCCATTAACTCCGAAGATGGCCTTGGACATATTCCAGCAGAGTTCCTTTCTTTTCCTCAGGCAAGTGGGTAGGTTTCTTAGATGGAATTGGAGTAGGAATTGCTAAGAGGGATTAACAAACATCTATGTTTGGCTCAGTAAACACATTTCACTAAACCCTTCACTTACAGAGCTTCCCAAACTGTCCAGTTCTGTCCTTCCCAAGTTCCTCTCATTGCCCCAGCCAGTGCCTCAATGCAGTGGGAAGAGCGCAAGTGCTTGCAATGCTGGACATGTGCCACAATGCTGGGAGTGCTCATACCCATCCTTCACCCACGTTTTAGCACTCACACTACTTAAAACATTGGCAACAGAAGGTGTGGTAATATCACTTCCCAGGAGCTAGACTCCTTCAGCTCAAGTACCCCTAGCAGCTTCTGTTTCAGGCCTCTTCCTCGCTCATTTCAGTTGCAGTTTATTTCATGGGGGTGCTTCCTTTGGCCAACCCGCAACCAACCAAACTACTTCACCAGTCTTTGGCTGGCACTCTCCCTCTTAGGCCAGAAGTGGCTAGTGCTGCCTGCTTATCCCATACACAATGTTGAGACCCTTCATGCTCAAGAGAGTGTACCCTTGCTTGGTCCCTCAGTAAATGGATGTCTCAGTGGGCATATGGGCAGCAGAAATATTTTTTTATTCTTTGTTATGCCTTACAATTATTCTAGTGATGCTTCTTGCAGTAATATCATATAGCATTTGGATGTCAGCAAAGAGTATTACACAGAATGAGATGCACTGTATCAGAATTTAATTTATAAGTGCCGCAGACCGCTCGCACGAATATGTTGCTTTAACTTCTGGGGACAATTGTAGATATCAGCAATGGTATTGCATTTTCTTGGTTGCGGACAACTGTGGATGCTAGCATGGCAATATAATTTTAAATATTGAGGCCAACAGTGATATAGGAGTGGTGCCTTACTGTTAGGTACATTAGTTAGTTGAGTTTTACACATTGTGGCAATTTGTAAACCTGCATACAATGTGTGATTTATTTTCAGAGGGCAAAGATTTACTGCCATAGGAATGGTACCTTACATGCTGGGGAGACTTGTGGATATTTGCATGGCAAAGTTTAAAGTGCTGACTTAAAAAAGCACCCTCCAGAAAGAAATGCTTCGGGAAGATTGTGACATGGTCGTATGAAGCTAATAGTAAATGGAGTGAGGAACATTATATTTTGATAGCAAGAAACATGTGCAGCTGGTATTTGGTTTGTGGAGTAAAGATTTAACTGGCACTCATGCACTATGCACTAATCATCAACAAAGTGGAGTAGCTCCTTGAAGCAATGTTACTGACAAAAAAATGTATGTCCACAGTAACACAATATTAAAATAATAAAAGCATACAATAAACAAGTCACTGCCGATTTGATGTGCTGATGTGATGCAATTCTATCTACACATTGGAGAAATGCAGGGTGCACATGGGCGTATTTTTAATTGCTAGTTCTATACCATATAATTTTGAAAATAAATGTTTATATGTGTTATGTCGGATGGTGCGAATGTGAATACATTAATAAGTGGGGCATGTCATCTAATCTAAATAGATCACTGATGCCTAAATTGGCTTAGTATGTTTATGAAGCATATACTTCCACAGATTGCACTATTGCTTACCATTACTTCATTTAAAAACAGCATTGGACCATTTTAATAATTAATACTTCGAACGCAATTGGCGGATAGAGACAAATTCTACCTGTAGAAGCTGTGCTTAATTTGTTCCAGTAGTTGTAAGTTGTTGCAACAGCACTAGGGGGACCACATATACTGCCTCCAGTCCTGAAAGTTTCACCTGCAAATTGCTCTTTTCAGGTGTGTTAGTCTAGATAGATCAATGGAAACAAAGCATTACTTTATCACATAGAAATCATTGAGTTTTCATATGAATATCTAGAAGTTGATTATATGTTGCTGTTATCAATCACCTTTACTATTACCTCAATACTGCAGCCTCACGTTTCTGATATGGGTTAGTGTTTTTTTTTTAACTTTACGACATGCTGCCCAACAGCTAGCGCTGTTGTGGAACATGTCTAAATAACATTCACAAAATCAATAGATTTCGCAGAGGCCAAAAACAAGTCATAACACTTTTACAGTTTATTTTCCCACTTATATTGCACAACTGCTCACCAAGCTAAAACGTACAAAAAAAAAGTTATTAATAACCACATAGACGAAACCTATTGCTTTTGCCAATGCTTGTTCTACAAAGCGAGTACCTGGCTGGACATTCATTTATTTGGGTTGCTGCACGTTTTTTGACTTGTGAGTCTGTATACACCTTGCTCACAAGAAGCCTTGGAATGCTCAAACCGCCCTACAACTGAGAGCCAAGTGGTGAAGGGGTATTTGGCCTGGGTACTCAGGACTTGAAGTAGGTTCAACCCTGAGACATCAGGAGTAAAAGGCCACAACCTCTACAGTTGGGCCCAGCAGTTCCTGCTTGCCTAGTGTCCAAGCAGGAACTGCTGTATGACCAAAGAGATTTTGCCTTACAGATTGATATACACGAATGTGGATGAAAAACCCATAATTTTGATTCCAACTAGCAAATGCATAGGTGACAGTGTTACTTACGATGGAGGTAAAAATGCAATGTATTCATTTAATTTTTGTAATAAAGTAAGTAGCTAAAGGCTCGCAGAGCTCAAGAATATGGGGTAATTTTAAATGAGTAGACGTAGGTTTCGAAATACCGTTAACAATTTTGAATACCTCCTTTGCAGAACTGTGAGCAAGCAAAATGTTAGGGTAATAAAATATAGTGCATGCTAACCTACCTTCCTTTTTATATTTTCTTTCAGAGCTAAGATATATTTATATTCAGCTTTAAGTAGTAGAAAAATAAAACTTCCCCTTGGTACCACAAATATTTTCTAATGAATATACCAACCACTCAATTCACCGAACTCAATAACATCCACACAAACTCGCTTATGGAAGCACAAATGCCACCAAGGAAGAAATTCCTCATCAAAAGTTTTAATGAAGAAAACATCTTATTATAATTCCTTTGCACATAAAATATGAATATATGACGTTACAACGCATGCAATTACAACGCATGCTTTTACAACACAGTCTTTACATCGCAACTACCATTACATTGCATGATTTTCCAAAGCATGTAATTACAACGCATTTAAAAAAAATACCATTGCAACGCATTCCATTACAATGCATACCATTACAACGCATACCATTACAAAGCATAATACTTTTAGGGCAACAGTAGGGTAAGTGTTGGATAGTGTAGGGGTAAAAATTACTATTCCCACTCCAGTGAGTGCAACAGTAGGGTAAGTGTTGGATAGTGTAGGGGTAAAAATTACTAAGTGTTGGATAGTGTAGGGGTAAAAATTACTATTCCCACTCCAGTGAGTGCAACAGTAGGGAAAGTGTTGGATAGTGTAGGGGGTAAAATTACTATTCCCATGTACCCCAAAACCCATACCCACCCTAATACTAAAAAAATCTCTCTTACTTACCTTATAATGCGTTGTAATGGCATGCATTGTAATGGTATGCGTTGTAATGGCATGCGTTGTAGTGACATGCGTTGTAATGGCATGCATTGTAATGGCATGCGATGTAAAGGCAGTTGCGTTGTAACAGTTGCGTTGTAAAGGTAGGTCGTTGTAATGACTGCGTTGTATTGGATGTTTCCCATAAACTTTCATAAAAATCCTCCATTCAGAGAACAATTCTAATTACATATATGATACACAATTCGGCGTACCGATAAAACACATAAGGTGCCCAATGCACTGCTACTCACACACAGTAGTACCCTAATGCACAGTGTGTACAATTCTGTTGCATATACTGATCCTGCAATAACTTTTAAGACTGAGTTCTGGGGAAATCTATAAAGTACATCAGAGTTACTCCTCGTGGCTGGATTCAGGCATTTTGGGGGATTTAAAACCATACACCCCACCTTCTTCAGGACAATACTAATTGGGTATTAATCTCCCATAATAAATTCAAAACTTCATTGAGTAATCGCAAACAGGCAGTGCCCAAATTTACTCCAATAAATGGTATGCGGAGGTAACTCAACCTTCCGAGTTGTTATCAAATTCAAATCGTCAATATTTCAATGGGCTCAGCCTTCTGAATGCCCTCTCGAAACGTTCTGATTCAACCAGTTCCACCTCCGTTCTCCGCCCTACCGACCTGAAAAACTACCGGCCCATCTCTCTCCTCTCCTTCGCAGCCAAAGTCACCGAGAGACTCGTGAATGTCCAGCTGAATGTCACCTTCATCGAAGAGAACTCCATCCTAGACACCTCCCAGTCTGGATTCCGCAGCAACCACAGCACTGAGACCGCTCTCCTCGCCGCCACGGACGACATCCGCATGCTACTCGACCAGGGACACACCGCGGCCCTCATCCTTCTAGACTTCTCCGCAGCCTTCGACACCGTCTCTCACCGCACCCTCGCAGCCAGACTTCACGATGCAGGGATACAAGGAGCCGCCCTCGACTGGATCCAATCCTTCCTCTCCGGCAGAACCCACAGGGTCAAACTCCCTCCCTTCCTCTCCGAACCCACCAACATCAACTGCGGAGTACCCCAAGGATCATCGCTCAGCCCCACGCTCTTCAACATCTACATGGCCCCCCTCGCCACCATCGTTAGACAGCAGGGACTCAGCATTGTATCCTATGCCGATGACACCCAGCTCATCCTCTCACTCACGAAGAATCCCGAAGACACCAGACTCTGCTTCCAGGAAGGAATGAAGAATGTGGCAGTCTGGATGAAGGACAGCTGCTTGAAGCTCAACTCAGAGAAGACCGAGGTCCTCATCCTCGGACCCCACACCTCCGCCTGGGACGACACCTGGTGGCCCTCCGCCCTCGGAAATCCACCCACTCCTACAGACCACGCACGAAACCTCTGCATCATCCTCGACTCCTCCCTCTCCATGAACCGCCAGATCAACGCCGTTGCCTCCACCAGTTTAAACTGCCTGCGCATCCTCCGCAAGACCTTCAAATGGATCCCCCCCCGACTGCAGAAAGACCGTCACCCACGCACTCATAACCAGCAGACTGGACTACGGCAACGCCCTATACGCCGGGATCAACAGAACTCTACTACACAGACTCCAAACCATCCAGAACGCCGCTGCCAGACTCGTCCTCGGGACACCACGCCATGAACACATGACCCAACACCTACGAGACCTCCACTGGCTCCCCGTCGAGAAGAGGGTCACCTTCAAACTCCTCACCCACGCCTACAAATCCCTCAACAACATCGGACCCAAATACCTCAACGAGAGAGTATCCTTCCACATACCCAAGAGGAACCTCCGTTCCGCCGACCTCGCCCTGGCTGAGGTCCCCCGCATCTGCAGAAACAGAACAGGCGGGAGAGCTTTCTCCTACATCGCAGCCAAGACCTGGAACGAGCTCCCCGTGAACATCAGACGCTCCCCGACCCTGCACACATTCAGGAAGGACCTCAAGACCTGGCTCTTTGACTGATCCGGAGCTTCCCCCCCCCTAGCACCTTGAGACCCTCTCGGGTGAGTAGCGTGCTTTATAAACCCCCCTGATTGATTGATTGATTGACTGATTGATTTCCTCACCAACAGAGGGAAAGGGTAGTCACACTGGCAGGGTCTTTCTAGAGATTTCCATATGCAACTTGCCAATATATATATATATATATATATTTATATATTGTGACAGTACACAGATGTAAAGTGAAAAATAGTAAATCTATACTTATATATATATAGATACTTACATAAGAAAATGCCTATTTTTTGCATGATCACCCCCAATGTTTTGGACTGTTGCTGGTGTTTTTTTGAATCTGTGCCCTGAGATCCTGCTAACCAGGCCCTAGTTCATGCGCTCTGACCCCTAAAACATGTTGAAATTAGCTATACTCCAAATTGGCACATTTAACTTACCTATAAGTCCTCAGTATATGGTACAAAGTGTACCTAGGGCCTGTACATTAAATTTTCTGTAGTGTACTGCACCACATATTGCACTTGCACTAAGGTGACTGATGGCTTGCCACCTGATACCAAAGGGGATGATGGACGGAGCGTTAGAGCAAATCAAACACTCACCCCCAGTCAACTGATCTGGGTTTAATCCATCATCATTCTTTAGCTCACTCCACCACCCCAGTTCAGGCATGGCCATATGCAAATCAGTCTGACCCTGTGCCTCATGGGAACAGTCCAGCCCGAACTGCCAAGCCATGTCTTTCTGGACCGGAAACAAGCATCCTGGGACCGGTTTCGGGTTCATAACCTCATCAGCCAGGCTATCTTGAATCCAGTGGCAAAGTGAGCAAGGGACCGACGTCTGGGCATACCCTGCCAACTTAGGGCGAACAAAGCGATATCAAAGGGGATGATGGACGGAGCGTTAGAGCAGGGTATGCCCAGACGTGGGTCCCTTGCTCACTTTGCCACTGGATTCAAGATAGCCTGGCTGATGAGGGTTTTGAACCCGAAACCGGTCCCAAGATGCTTGTTTCCGGTCCTGGGAGTTAGGGGAAAATGGCTGCTAAAGCTAATATGGTCCACATAAAAAGAGCCAAAGGACTCCATGCAATTCGTAGAAAGTATCATATAATCAATAAATGAACAGCACCTATTTCTTTGAAAGGTGGGCAGAGGGACATTTTCATTATCACTTCTTTGTTCAAGCAATTCTAAGGAATATTTGTATAATACTTCATGTAGAGAATCTCCATATCTATCATTGGGGAAGTGACTCTTTATGTTTCCTAATACAGCAGTATATACACAAAAAGGAACATTAGGAACGTGAGATAAATGGTAGAGGAGATCATGGAAATCAGTTTGGGCAGGGAAAAGTCAGTCAACACTGAGGGGAGCGCAAATTGTGGACTGCATGTACCATGATGCAAAGGAGCAAACTTTTCTGGGATGTGATGTAGTGTCTGGCCACACCCTTTTCCCTGCCCAAACTGCCCAAACTGACTTTCATGACCTCCTCTATCATTTATGAAACGTTCCTAATGTTCCTTTTTGTAAAAATTATGTTCCAGCCCATTGATTACACTTCATCCCACCCAAGCTGGGGATTCCGGCCCGAGCAGGAGAGTACGGCTTGAGACGGAGGCTCCAGCCTGACTGCGGACGGAAAGAAACTACTTTTAAATGACCTCTGTAAATACCAAAAGTCGTAAAGTTAGACTTTTGTCTCAGATTGTTTTTGTAAATCAGGCCCATAGTATTCAGCTCCTTTTTACTAAGCCGTAGGATGCTGGCAGGTTTCTCAATAGTACCTTAGTCGGTAAGAATAGACACTTACTAATATTGAAGTCCCCTGCCCAGATGTATGCACACTCTGCCTCTAACCCTTTGACAAAAGTTTCCAGCTCTTTATCTAGGTCCTCAACTACTTCATATCTTGAATTATTAAAAACATTGTTATAGAATGTAATCAATACAAAGAGTTGCTTTGAATCTGTCTGTAGGAGGGCCAGCTGAAAATACGGGGACTTCAAATATTATTTCTTTAAGGTCACTGGTGCTGTGGTCAAAATCAATATCGCCAGACTTCCCTTAGCCTGACCATGTGTTGATGGAATTGCCAGGGTATCAGTGGTCACAAAACTGTCTATAGTAAAGCTTTGCGACTGCCATGTTTCCTGCAAAAATAGCAGTTGTACAGTATTTATGTAATTTTGTCATTTTTTTGTTGTCTGTTTTGTTTTTGATTCCTATGACATTCTATGATCTAACCACTAGGGTATTGACGATGTGCATATCCCTTGTTCCCTGTCCCTTGTCTAAGCCTGGGCGGAGTGTGCGGAGTGGTGCTCCCCGTAGTTCCACGGAGTTTAAAAAACTCTGTGGAACTACGCCCGCGCCTCCCCCTCCCAAAGCAATTAAAAATAATTAAAAGGCACTCACCTGCCGCGTCTTCCTCGGCTGCCTCCTCCTGCAATGGCTGCTCTCTCCTGCCTCCTCCTCGCACTGAATAACTCATATGTTGTACGTCTTGCACGTGCGCATGCACATTCGCACGTCTTACACATAGGGGTTATTCAGTGCGAGGAGGAGGCAGGAGAGAGCAGCCATTGTGAGGAGGAGGCAGCCGAGGAAGACTCGGCAGGTAAGTGCCTTTTTAATTATTTTTAATAACTTTGGGAGGGTGGAGGGGCCGGCTAACTACACTCCGTCACGGAGTCGTAGTTTTGACTGAACTCCGCATTCGCTGCGGAACGCGGAGTAGGCAAAACTGCGCAAACTCCGCGGGCGGAGCGTAGTTACCCACCCGGGGTTACCCTTGTCTACATTCACTACATTAATATTCCCTGGTCCTCTAGATCCTTCTATTGCATCATGATCTGGCAAATGTCAATCCTGTTCGCTAAGGTTTGAAAGAGGGAAGAATTCATTAGTACTAATTGTAGGGATACCTATTCTATGGATGCCAGGATTATGTAGTAGCCGGAAACTCTGTGATCTTAATATGGAATCTGGAGGTTTGCAAAAGAAGCCTAGTGGGACTGCAACAATCTTCCCCTCTAGGTGTCTCTGAGTCTGATATCTGCAATAGAGATTGGAAAGAAGGTGTGTGTCTAAAATTTACAATTGTGCAGTCACCGTGTCCCATTTTTCGTGAGTACCCAACCTAATTTACCCTTCTAACCATAATGATTTCCTGAAATAGAAAATTCATGTCACAGATGCGGTCTGAAATCCAATGAGCAACCTTGTTTTTTAGGTCGGACCAGTTTTCTTTAACATGTGGCTCCAATTTGGGAATGTCGTTGAGAATAATAACATATAGAATAGAGTTGAGCAGAAGATGTAATGTATCTAGGGCAGGTACAGGGTAACCTACCCTGTCGTTAGCTTGTGGGCTTTCAAGGTTTCTCTCTCGTTCTGTACAAAATGCATTTAGGGGGTACTCTTGAGTATCACTTCTACTTCCTTTGTTTGATTGTCTGGGCAGATGGGATGTGCTAGCGGAGGTTGGTTTAACAGGTTGATCTTTTATTGCAGATTCGTTCACTATGTTAGCAGTTGGAGCTATGTACGAAGTAACTCCATTCTGTGTCGTGACTAGGGTATTTTTGCCTATATTTTCAAGAACTGCAACTTTCTCCTTTATTTCTCTAAGTTCCAGAAGGACCTTCTTTTCAATATTGTTCAGTTTTTCATGTAGTTTTATGATCAGAGCCTCCAGATTCTTAATACAAGGTACATCCTGATCCTTCAAATTCTCCTTATGATTATCATCCTTTTTTAGCATGTTAACATTTTGGGCCCTGATCACCTTCTTAGTTATGGTGCCAGAATTTCCAGCTGGATGTTTGCTTCTTTTAGCTGTTGGTGATTCCAGGTCTTGGTTAGGTGAGAGCTCAGTTGTATGTAATGGTTTATTAGAGGCACAAGGAAGATGATTAACCGTTGAGGGGTAATCAGTTGGCTTAGCTACATCAGTGGATGTCATGGGTGTGGTAAGAGGAGATGTAAGATCTCCTGTGGCTTCCTCTGTAGCACTGCACAAAGCCTCATTAGCGGCTTGCTTGGTTGCTGTCAACCTTAACTCTACATTAATTATTTCATTTTCAATAAAACCCACAGCGTCCGTTAGGTAGTTAGTAATAGATTTGGTTGGCTTTACACTCTTGGAATGTTTTCCCACATGGCCTTGGGCAAGCTTCTGTTTAACCATTGTTTAGCGAGCTAACAAATCCTTTCTGGGGGTGTAATAATAGAGAAAGTTTCTTGCCCTGTTAAAATGCTGACAGATCCATATGGCCCAAACCAAGAGGAGTGGCCTGGCCTGGCCTGACCTCAGACCCTTGGCCCGGGTGCAGACGGGCCCGCCCTTGGCCAGGCACAGACAGACCCACCCATATTGCGTGGCCCGTGTAGCGGGGCTGTGCAGGTGCTCAATAGCGCAATGTGATAGGCGTGGTAATGCGGGCAGTCTGGGACATGTAGTTCCCAGCGGCAGGATTGGATCCCTGCGGTGTCTCCCCAGCAGGTAGCAGCAATGGCAAACAGCCACTGTGTCAGTGGGGCTGGGCAGGTGCTACATAGCACAGTGTGATCGGCATGGTAATGTGGGCAATCTGGGACATGTAGTCCCCAGCTGCTGGATTGGATCTCAATGGATTCTCCCCAGCAGGGAACAGTGATGGCAATCAGCCCCCTTGTCAAGATTTGGCCAAAGTGAGATTCTCAGGTCCCCAAAAACGAACACTATACAGATATTGTGAGAAATTGGGCTACTGGTTGAAGGGGGGAAAGCCCTACTCAGGCAGCAACCACATTCCTTGTCAGGGCGATGCACAAGTAAACCCCAAATTAACCTGTGCTTAACCCTCTGATATCTTGGCACAGAGCAGTCAGGCTTAACTTAGATGCAATGTGTAAAGTATTTCTACAGCTCTTCAAACAGTAATAAAGTGAAAACCCAACACAAGAAATACCCTACACCAATTTAGAAAATAAGAGGAAATTTAATAAACAAATCAAGGCCAAAACAACAAAAATACAAACAATATAACTGGAGATATGCAATTTTAAAGATTCAAGTGAAAACAGCACCAAAAGCCCAAAGTGCCACTCGCAGCTATCTGGTTGTATGAGACCGAGAGAAAGTCACAAGTTCAGGCTGACCGCGATGGAGTGCAGGTCACATACAGGGACCAGGTTAGTCTCGCTGGAAGTTACATTCTCTGTCCAGTGCATGGAATCCCGTTAGCGGTGGATTGGGCCAGTTTGCGGTCAATAAGAGGCCAAAAACTTCAATTCAGCTCTAGTGAGGCCACACCAAGGGTCCAGGACCTGAGGAAGACCACTTGGGGGTTAGGGACTTACTCCATCTGAGTCTGGATGCTGGTTAAGAAGTTTGGAAGCCTGTTATGTCCCTGTGGCTCTGAACAAGAGGCCAGCAGACTTTCCCCTGGAGTCACGTTGGGAGTACTAGGTTCAGGTGCAGGTCCAAATTCCTCTGACTCAGGTAGGAGGGCAGCAGGGCAGCAGGGCATAAATGCAGCAAGGCAGTAGTTCAGCATGGCTGTAGTCCAGCAGGGCAGCAGTCCAGCAGAGTGGCAGTCCTTTCAGCAGCACAGGAGTCATTCTTCCTGGCAGAAACTTCACAGGTCCAGAAGTGTACTGAAGAGGTTCGATATTTATGCCAGGTGCCTCTTTTGATTTAGGAGTAGCTTCTAGAAGTTTCCCTTTGAAGTTCACAGGTTTCCTGCCTCCCCTATCCTTGCTCCGTACAAACTACAGGAGGTATACAGACCTTTGTGTAGAAGTAAGACACAGCCCATTAAAGTGTAAGTAGGGGTGTGTTTAGCTCCGCTCTCACATCTTGCCAGTAATGGCCCATCCAGGCACATCTAAGGTCTCTGCTATGTGTGGCTGTCTAGAAAGAATACACAAAGACCAGCTGGCAATTACACCCAATCTTGTGAACCAGAGATAGGCTACAGGCATTAAGGGCCAGAAGTACGAAACAAACATTTAGCTATTTCCTAATTGTGAATTTTTGCAATTCACAATTAGGAAATCGCTAAATGGCAGTGTGGTCACAGGCTGCCTGGATTTAGTGACTCAGTTACCAGTCGCATCGCTAAATAGGAAATTGCAATTCACTATTACCTATTCAGTCGCAAATTGCGGATGCGGTCACCAATAGCGACTGCTTTAAAAAAATTGCGATTCTGCTTTCTGGATCAGGGAGATGACCCCTGGAACATAAAGTTCAGGATCTCAGCAGCCAGGAAGGGAGGCAGAGAGGCAGGAGAACTGCAGAACACAAACACCAGTCATCTAACACCAAACATGGCCAGCCAGAAGCAGGGGAAGTAGGTGGGGTAGGAAGAGCAGGAACTGGAGATTCTCACTGAGGAGTGTTGCAACAACCACAACCTCCTGTTTGGCCGGGCATCCATGAACGTTCCTGAGTCACATAAGTGCAAGATATGGAAGGGGATGCAGCAGAAGAATAATGCTGTGAGGGTGGCACAGTGCTCTGTCGAAGAAATAAGCAAGAGGTGGTACAACCTCCATTGCTGCACAAAGGAAAAGTTTGCAACACACCTGAATGAGTCCTGTGCCACAGGAGGGGGACCCTCCACTGCACCTCCACCCATGACACTGGAGGCAATGGCCACTGGAGCCAGAGGCTGTCGCAGAATTTGCCAACCTAAACACGTCTGCGCCTGTCCCCTTGCAGAGTAAATGCAAAACTTTAATTATGCCATAATTTCGGGCTTTAACCTGGTGTCCACATGCATGTAAAACAAACTTAAACAGACATATCTGAATGACATAATTCCATGTCCAAATTATTCCACATGGTGCATTATGGGAACTGTAGTCATAGAAACAGTGTAATCATTGTCAGAAATTTGTAGAATAGGTTTTGTACAACAAATGAGAATGTGTTTCACGCGTAACATTTTTAATAGTATCTCCATTATCCAATTGGATGCACCTGGGGAAGACATTGATGGCCCAACAGATGAGGGTGAAGAACACACATCTCATGGCCACTTAAGCAGTGTGTCCTACTCCCCACAGCCATGATTAGTAGAGGGAGAGGATGCCATACAGCCACCCACTCCAACCCTGCAGCCAGTCGTCAGATCCCAACAGCAGCACTCCAATCTGCAATGTCGTAGGCGTGTTCACACATCGCAGATGACTGCCATACAACAGGCGGTGTTTGGTGGTCTTGAGGCATCAATGCTTCAGGTTCAGCACCTGCAGCACACACACATTAGGATGGTTAACCGCACATTTAAGGTAATGCAACAGTGCATGATCCCATATACAAAAGGGCAATTAGGTGAAGGAGAACAAGAGAAGGAAAACCACTTAAAGGTCCTAAAAAGACATCCAAAGATTTTGGAATAGACGCCTCACCCACTAAACAGTGGCATGCGGCATCATCGGCACCTATCCACACCATGTTAGGGTAGTACCACCAGGGTGGACTTCATTATTGCAGACTTTTGAAAAACTGACAAATGATCATAGGGTTTGTGTCACTACATTTGGCACACATTCAAATCAAATGAAAAAGTTGAATTCAAAACACTGGAGGATTCTGACACTGAACTCTCTAGACTTTAACAAACCTGTGTTCACCATTAAGAAAGGAAAATCACTGAGAAATCCTTCGGTTCATAGAAGACCAAAAAGGCAGACCACCATAAACCCTACCATCCACACTATGTGGAATTTACCCCCAGGGGCTGGCCATTATCCATGCGGACATTACAACATCTGCCTTCTTACAAATTTGACTAAGGAATTGGATCTTGGCCTACAGACACCATGGGTGGTGAAGAAACATACAAATTGCAACAGCACTAATATGGTGTATATTTTGATCTGTACGTGTGGCCTAACGTACATGGGCATGACCACAAGAAAGGCAAGAATTGGCACCAGTGAAAATCAAAGCACCTTTAGGTTACAAAAAACAATGGCTAAAATGATATGTCATTTTGAGTCTGCTGGTCATTCTGAGAATGACTTCACCTGGTTCGTCATTGAGATATTGACTCCATCCGTAACGGAACAACAACTGCTCAGATATGAGCAAAGAGGGATCTGCAGACTTTCCAGTACAACCATAGGTCTCACCGATGAAATTCCATGGACACTGTTGACAGCCAGATGAGAGTCCCATTGAACCTGTAATCATAAGTGCTAGCCCTGGTCATTTCCCACATAGATTACCCTAACTCCCTGTACTTCGGCCTGCCATTATTTCTAGAGAAAAGACTGCAACTCGTGCAGAATCAGGCAGCTAGACTGATTTTTCATCTGCCTAGATGGCAACATGCCTCCCCTCTAATGAAGAAGCTACATTGGCTCCCTGTATCCTAACGCTGTGCCTTCAAAATTGGCTGCCTTATTTTCTAATCTTTAAATGGCACTTGCCCAGAATTCATCTCCAATATCATTCAGAAATACATCCCCGCCCGCAACTTACAATCAGCCTACATGAACTTACTGGTCACCCCGTACTATAAATCAAAGTGGTTAGGTGGCAGCAGGTTTGCGGTATTGGCCCCTCGTTTCTGGAACGCCTTACCCCTTGACATCAGATCCTGTACAGACCTCCTAAGATTCAGGAAACTCCTTAAAACATGGCTGTTCACTCAGGCATATGATTAACCATCCAGGACTCTGGTCACTCCTATATACAGCAACAAGAAACCAACCGGTGTACGTGCGCTTTATAAGTAATTTTAACATAACATAACATCCTAAGGGACAGGTAGGCCTTGCAGTAGTGAAAAAGGAATTTAGAGATGTTTCACTACCAGGATTTGTAAAAC
This sequence comes from Calotriton arnoldi, assembly GCA_963921515.1. Taxonomy (NCBI): domain Eukaryota; kingdom Metazoa; phylum Chordata; class Amphibia; order Caudata; family Salamandridae; genus Calotriton; species Calotriton arnoldi. Next base: position 263,355 of record CAWUFW010005899.1, read on the forward strand.
TCAAAAGTACATGACCAACTTTTTAAATATACTGCACCCTCCCCTATGGGCTGTTCAGGGCCTACCTTAGGGGTGACTTGAATGTATTAAAAAGGAAGGTTTGGGCCAGGCAAAAGGTTTATTTTGCCAGGTTGAAATGGCAGTTTAAAAACCGCACACAAAGGCTGCACTGGCAGTCCTGACCCATGTTTAAAGGGCTACTTAAGTAGTAGTAAAAATACTTTATTGCATTAATCATTTGATTACAATAATAGAGTATAGGCAAGCATAAAAATAGAATAAAAAAAAAATCACATAATTTCCATGCGTGGTATCCTATAAAAGAAAACATACATAGATCGTGATACCTGTTTTTGCATCTATATACATATCCAATAGTAAAAGCCATCTAGTCATTTAATATTTTATAGGCATGTTCTAAAAACTGAACCATCCTTCTAATTGCACTTTCCCCTGCGAGCCTAAAACAATAACGTATAGCCTCCGTAGTTGTTCTTATTTTGGCATTATTAAACATGGGGCGTAAATATGTCCTCCGTGTAGGCAACAGCCTCGGGCAAATGCATATTAAATGTTCAAGAGTTTCCTTGCCGATTCCACAAAGCCGACATACCTGTGTATCTTTAAGAGCCTGATTCCAAGTCCCTTCGAACTCCCCTATCGGAATATAAAATTGTCCGAACCTTAGGTATTTCCATTTAATATTACTGGTCAGATTCCATCCCAAGTATTCTTGAGCCTGCAAGGTATATGTGTCAATTATTAAGCCCGTTTGTTTATATTTCCCGGCTTGTAGAAGATCTAAATTCCACTGTGTTAACTTTAGTGTTTTACATATTAAATTTTTCCACACATCCCTGGTCATTCGCCCCATCTCCTGTATATCAGACAGATCATAGGAGTCTATTTCCCACATTATACTAGATAGTTGCAGATCTCTTACTTTTTTACTCCGGAGTTCCACCATTATTAGATATTTCAATGAGCTTGAATCGGCCTTAGCACAGTCAATAATATAATTAACACAGCTGTTCTTATGCAGCATTTCCAGAGATTTTAGGCCAAATTCCAACCGTATCATACAATGTGGAGTAGCCTTTCGTAGGTGGAGAATGGTGCGTACACATTTCATAAAACATTTTTCGAGCTCAAAGATGACTTTCTTGTTCATGGCAGGAGATGCATACAATAAAAACGGAATCATTTTCATTTGTAAAGATTTAAGTGATGGAATAATAGCATTCCCTCCGAACATTTTCATAAATCTCGCGATTGATTTTGTAATAGTTGTAGATTTTACACTTTTACTGACCATATGGTTTGACCATGATAACTTTTTGTCAAATGTTACGCCGAGGTAGTTATATTGATCCACTACCTCGATTGGATTTTCTCCTAAAGTCCACATTTTTGATTGTGTAGACTGTCCAAAAGTCACAATTTTTGTTTTAGACAAGTTAGCTAACAAACCATTTACTTTGTTATATATATCTAGTTGGTTCAGTTGGTGCTGTAATCCATTAGGAGTTAAGGATAAAATTACTAAATCATCAGCATATGCTAGGTTTGGTATTTTTTTGTCACCTAATTTAGGTGCCACACCCATATCTGAACTTAACACCGAATCGATATCTGCAATATACAAAGAGAATAGCAGTGGAGCGAGGACACAGCCTTGCATAAGACCATTTTTGGTATCCATTTTTGGCGATAATGTATTATCATGAGCCAACTTCACCCTGACCCATGTATCCGAATGCAGGCCGATAATAAAATTTAGAAGGTTCGGATCAACCCCCCATGCTGTTAATTTACTCCACAACCTTTGCCGGTTGACCTTGTCAAATGCTGTGGAATAATCCACAAAGCAGGCGTATAGTGTTATCTTCCGCAAGCTTGCCTTTTTTCCTATTAGGTCCAATGAATCAATATTATCAAGGGTCGAACACCATAAACGGAACCCAGTTTGGGTTATTGGTATTAATGATTTTTCCTCCGCCCATGTCCTTAATTTATTTTGGAGATGCTTCGCAAACAGTTTCCCTTCAAAATCCAGCAATGCTATTAATCTATAGCTGGACGGATCATCTTTTGGGCCTCGCTTGTAAATCGGATGAACAATCGCTCCTTTCCAGGAAGATGGTATCATTCCACATTTAATTACCTGTAAAAACAACAGTTTTAACATCGCACTCCAAAATGTTATGTTGAACTTTATCAAGCCGATAGGGATACCATTGGGTCCTGCTGCCTTGGATGAGAGGGAGCTCTTTATTAATTTGACAATTTCATCTTCAGTTATTTCTGCAAATGAACCATCCGCACTAGTTGTCATATATTCACATATAACAGATGATTTATAGAAAGCTTTAATATGATTTTCCCACTTATAGCTTGAGACAAAAAAGTCATCTGACTGTTTATGCGAATTTGTGCCGTGTCCCACCAGGGACCAAAAAGCTTGCTCATTCCTAGTCGATATAGCATGATATAATTTAGCATAAGCGGTGTCCACACTATCCCGCTTTATCTGTAAATTCCTATTCTTGAATTCTTTCTTTATATCTTGTATTTTCATATTCCGCTCATTCGAGATTGGAAGTTCTAAGATATGACGCATCTCCTTACGATAGATTCTTTTTGATTCAGTTAATTTTGAAGTCTTCGTTACGTTAACGTTTAACCGCGGCTCCTGTATACTTGCTACTTAAGTGGGTTCCATAATGAGTGTTGCAAGACAGCTAGTAGTATTTAATTTACAGGTCCTGGGTACAGGCAGTACCGCTTTACTAGGGACTGACAAATAAATTAAATAGGCCAATTCAGTGTAAGCCAATTCCACCATGTTAAAATGAGAGAGCACAAGCACTTTAACACTGGTTAGCAGTGGTAAAGTGTGCAGAGTCTTAAAAGTCAAAATAAACAGATTCAGAAAACAGGAGGGTGAAGGCAAAATGTTTGGGGATGACCCTGCAGAAAGGGCCAAGTCCAACACATATCTATTGATGCAGTGAAGAGCCGCCTGCAACAAATGAAGGTATGCTACATACTAAAGTCGCCCACACCGTTAAAGAAGATACCAAGGTTCCTGTTATGTAAATTGGGAACAGGTGGAGGCATGAGAAAAAAGAGGGAAAACCTCACAGATCTCCTCAGGCATAGCTCAAGGCCCATAGTAAAAGATGAAGACATACTGGAAGTACGAACTGGAGCAACAAATCTATATCCAAGGACCGTCATGTGGAATGCATAAGGTGATGCTAGGAGGTGGTAGAACCTTGTGATTTGAAAATCTTATTCTGGTTTCAGAGACAAAAAGGATAGACCAGAGGGACAGATCTTGAATGATATCGGAAACCGACCAAATCAGAAACTGGCTGCAGGACAATGGATGTCATTTCCCAGGATTCGACCCCAGACTGGTCAACCTGCTGAAAATGGATGATATTTTGTGTGATGGAACCATGAGTATTACCAGACATTAAAATGGGTAGGCACAACTGCATTAGCAGCAGCAACATGACCTAGAATATGAGCAGCCGAATAGCTGCGCATACACCCTATATCCTTTGCAGACCTTTAACTTCAGGTGTTTGTGCTTGAAGGGAATGCGGATCAATGGATTACCAATACAACGCTCAAGAATTGTTACAAGGATTTGGCTTTGTGTACAGAATATTAAGAGGGATATATGAGAATATTAGAACAGGATACATTTAATTTTTCAAAGTTTTGGGTAGGAGTTTAAATACTCATCTGCCCAAGCAGTGTGGGAGGAGGGAAGTAGTATAATTCACGAGACAGTTAACTTCAGGGATTTCTAAAGTTATGAGTTTGGTAATATTTCAACCATGAGCAGGAATGTTCTGTACTAAAGGATTCATAACCATTTTAAATAGTTAATATTGTAGGGCTAACTGCAGACATCTTTAGCTATCTGGGAAAAATTATGGCATGAATACTTTAAAAAGGTACAAACGACTATGTATAGAAAGAGGGTGGGCTTTGGGTTAACCCCTTCACTCATGGACTCTCGTATTTTTCATGACTTGCATTGCTGCTTGGATTCATCAAGAGTATGATATTTCATGAAAGTTTACATTGTCCCATTACAGTTCCATTGGTTTCATGATGTAGTGTTACTGCCTTAGCTCTCCACTTTCTTCTCTTTCGTCTATCATTGATTTCTGTCTCTACTCTTCCTTTCATTCCTCTATCTTCCTCTCTGTGCACTGGTCCCCTCTCATTTATGCATCTCCATTCTATCCTTACTTTCACTGTCCTCTCTTTCAATTTCCCAATGTTTCCCTCTCCACATCTCTATTCTATCCCTCCTCCTCTCTTAATTGGTCTTCTCCCTTCTATCAGCACTTTCACTTTTTCAATGTTTTGCTTACAGCATCTTTTTCCTTTGCTCTATGGATCCAACATTATCTGCTGTTGTCTGTTATTTGGCATTGCCAATCCAGTATGTTCTCACTTATGTTCCATTTGTATTGTGGGAAAAATGGTGAACTAATGAAGAAAATGCAGTGCTCTCACAGTTCTGCCTATTGGATATGGTTTCAAGGTAGTGGAGCAGTGCAAGTTAGGCTCCACCGTTATATGTCACAGAAATACAATTATATATTTGCATTTGACATTATATTCACTGTGTGCCTTAGATTCTTTAATGTATGTGAAGCATTTAAATGCATTGATGAAATGTATTCGCTGTAGAGACTAGCGATTTAAACACGTGTGCACAAATGTTCAGTTGAAACGTGCAAGCATGTATTCTTTATTCATGTTTTACTCTTAAACATCACGTTATATTTGCACATGTAAATACGTTTTCTTTTACTCATGTTTCACATTTATTCTTAAAGTTACATGTGTGCATGTATAACCATGCATTCTAAGTGCACATTATATGCTTAGTTGAATTAGCCTGACTGAAGGCCTCAGTTGAAAGGCATTTTGCTTTGCCAGCATGTTTTCTTTTTTTCTTTGCAGGATTATTTATCATAATTTTGTTAGTTAAAGAAAGGCTTATTGTCTGTATTAGACTGCTGGTAGAGAGGCCTGGAGGGAAGAACTTGGCAGCGAACGTAGTGAAACAATGGTCGAAAAAAGCCTTCTGTTCATCATGTACCAGGATGCAAGATGCTCAAGGTTGAGATTGCAGTCCCAGTTTGATGCGTGGGGAAACTGAAGCGATATTGCAAATGCACTCGAGTAATGGTCTGATTGGTGTCTGGTGATGTGAAAAGAGTTGAGGACATTTCTGAATCTCCTATAACTTTTAAATTAGAGTTCACACAGTTAGAGACATGAGAGATTACCTTTAGACTTGAGAGGTACAGACCTCCCTGCTAGCCCTATTCTTGCAAGTATGAAGCTTTATGCTAAAAACCTCATTTCCTTTTTCCAAGACTTTTACTGAAGTCTGATCATGCTGACACCTTCTATGCTCCCAAATTAGAGACCTAAGATGATGACCCTATATTTGATCTATGTTTAGAAGAGAGAAGGGAAGTTTTTTTATGGAACCCCTGTTTGCTTTACTCTGTTTCTATTCACACTGGGCAGAGCTCACGGAGTTTAACTCCGTGGAATTCCACTTAGTTGCCGAAAAACTCTGCCAAATTCTGCGGAATTCCATGAGCAGGCTGAGTATTGTTCGGACAACTCTAATAAAGTCCCCTTGGCTGTTGAGGGTCGTTGGGGGCCAAGAACCCCTATTTTTGCGACAAGTATGTCCCTCAGCGGGACTGCTGAGATATCGTCGGAGGCCCGCCCCGTTCCTCAACCACTCTGCAAAGGGGCCTCCTGGCGCACTACATGTTGCAGCTGCAGTCGCTCGTTCTCGCCTTCGGCATAAAAACATTCAGCTCTGTTGCGGAGTTTATCTGCAACTCCACGTTCTCCGCAGAATGATGAGTTTCTGAATTCCGCAAACTCCGCGAGTGGAACGGAATTTTACACCCGGCCTGAATCATACACAGCATTAGCCTTTAACAAGTTCCCCTGAAATCAAACATGTTGGCTGCTTGAATACAATTTGCTTCCACACATCTAAAAGACTATACAAAGTTTTTTGGTGTGCTATTTAATTTCTGTGGTATGTTGAATTTTTGCTGTACTCTACATTTCCACAAAATTGTATGAATGATTTCTGATATGTTCAATAACTATTGGAATATTCTAACAACCATCCAAAATTATTGAACTTGATCGAATCCAGTTAAAGTATCTCAGCAAAACTGTACAGACGTTCCCCATGTACTCTCTAAGTATTGGAATATGGTCATGACTTTCTTTAGGAAAATAAAAACTCTTTATCCAAATTTTTGAGAATTAAAATCATGTTTCTACATCACTTATAAATTATTTTGTACACTATATTCTGGGCTTGTGCTACCTTGTTTTATATACATTACTGATTTCAACATATGTTTATATCAAAAGGCACTTTGTCACTCAATCACCCTTGCACCGTTTTCAAAATAATATTGCCTGTGACAGCCTTACCATGTCATTTCTATACCACAAAAAATGTAAACAAGTAAAAAGCAATTAATTGTTTAATACATTCTTTTGATTTATTCATGATTGGTGTGTTTTTCCTGTTTTTTTCTCTCTTTTCCACTGATTAAGTGTTGGAGCAGTTGGTTTTCTCTTCACTGTCCATTATTTAGTAAGCGGTAAAGCAATTTTGTACCCGACAGAACCAACATTACTTTACATTATATACACCCAGGTTCTGAGGGGCACTGGGTTACCCCATTATACTAGAGGTATATCAAAATCTAAACAGACATTTATTAAAAACAATAGACACAAATATGGATATAGATCCTGACTCTTTTCGTGACATGAGCATGATGTAGGTATGCCAAAAACGTTTGCAAAGGAACCTGTTACCTTTCCAAAATGTAGAAATTCTTACACATTTGAATACTCATTATTTAACAATTGCATACATGTGAGTTATTCCATCTGCGTACAGTTTTTGCCCTGATTATTTAATTTATGTATCTCTGCACTTTCACCTCTGCTGTAGACTGAGGCCTAAAATGCAGATCTGGGACAAAAGTGATTTCCTACAATTGTGTGCTCTTCATCCCTGTGCAGTGTTGCCTCAGTGCCATACAGCTAACTTCGTGTTCCTTCACCAGACCGACCCTGGGAGGTATCAAATACTAATAAATTACACATTATGAGTATATCCTGCATTACATTGAACATTTTTAATACTCACATAGTAGGTTGGCATACACTTGTTTTCATAAACCTAAGACTGCCTATTTCACACTGCATACGTGATACGTCTAAGAAATTAAAAATGTTGGCATTTCTTTTAGTTTCATCCTTTTTCATCAATAAACCATTTTTCTCATACAAGCATTTCCTACACACAGAAATATTTTAAATTTTAAATTCATTGATACACTTCAGATATTATTTTCTCAGCTTGCACCTGATCCATTTTAATTACATATACGCTAGGTGCTTCTACTTTCTAGATGTTCACAATATTTCTCTACTCAGCTGAAACCCTACTTTGATAATTAAACGCTGCGAAACTCCCATGCATTGAAACATACTTGCATTATGCACTTATAATCTAGGCATTATTGAAAGACATGCACGTGTTGCTTAGATGTTTGCAGCTTGGTGAACTGTGCTAAAGAGACAATTTCATAAATTATTATTTTGTTCAGAAGCAAGTAATGTTAATGCCTGGACACTATGGGGCCGATTCCGATCTCGGCCGGTAGGGCTCCGAATAGGATTCGGCTTTACCGGATCCGATTCGGAGCCCTGTTTCCCGACCGAACCGTACGCGGGTCCGGCCGAGCGAGTACGATGCGACTCGCCGACCGACTCGTCCGGGCGACCCGACCGCTCCGACCGACTCGTACCCGGATCGTACCGCTCCGACCGACTCGGTCGGACACGATTCGCACCGCGCAATGGAGACGTTTTCCGGCCGGGTAAGTACGATGCGCACCTCGACCGCTCCGACCGACTCGCGCCGTCCGACTCGAACTCGCTGTCGGAGCCGTACTTTGGGGGTCCGTGTCGGACCCCCTGTACGCGTACCCGTGCGAGGCGCACACAGGGGGACCCATGGGTCCCCCCTACCTGTGCGTGTACGCCGCGAAGCGCTCGCGGCGTACTCGCTGTAGGAGGCGCCCTTGTCCGCCTCGCACCCATTGAGGCAATGGGAGCCCGCGTACGCGTTGTACGACCGGCTCCCATTGAGTTCAATGGGAGTCCGACCGACTCGTGTCCGGTGGCATACGAATGCATCGGACTCGTTCGGTCGGACTGCACGGGTCCGATTCGGTCGGAAATCTCTCCGGGTCCGGCTCGGTCGGAGAGATTTCCGGCCCGAATCGGAATCGACCCCTATGTGTGACTCGGCACTTAGGGGCCGATTCCGATTCGGGCCGGAAAACGTACCGACCGACTCGGAGCCGGAATTCATTCCGACCGACACGTACCGGTGCAGCCCAACCCGCAAAGTACGATGAGAAGCGTGCAAAATCCGACCGACTCGTACGGAACACAAGCCGAACGACCGAGCCACGCGGAAAACAGCTATCCGGCCGGAAAACCACGCGAATCGAACCGACCGACACGCACCAGGAAGAATCCCGAACGAAACGTACCCGCGAACTCCTACCCGCCAAGTACGATGCAACGCGTGGAAAACACGACCGAGTCGCACGGAGGCCAAGCCGTACGACCGACACGAATACAAAACTGCGAGCCGAAGCAACCCAATGCACCGCGACCGACGCGTACGCAGCATAGAAAACAGCACAAACACAGCGTGAACGACTCGGAGAAGCTCGTACGAGACAACTGCAGGGTCCGACTCGGTCACAAGAACGTCTCCTACATGCACAAAAAGTACAAAGGGAAAAACACACAAAAAAAGGCCAAACAAGCAATTACAAAGGCAATAAATACTGGGGGGAACAGGGAACAAAGACACACCCACAACTCCACCCATATAAAGGACACAAATCCCTACCATGATCCTTTGCAAATTCAAATTACCTGCCAGCACTCAACAGACAGCAACCACACACCCACCCACAGCTCATCCATCACACAAGCCACACACCATCAGCACCTCAACAAATAGCACTCTCACATACACCCAGCAAAACACACACTCACACACCCTCACCTGCACACCAACACACACATCACTCACCATCACCACCCATCACCATGCCCCCAAAGAAGAATCATAAGTTCCTAGATAGTGAATTGGAAGTCCTGGTAGATGAGATCCTCAGGGTAGAGCCACAGCTGTTTGGTACACTGGTCCAACAGACACCCATGTCGCAGAAAACCAAGATGTGGGAGAGGATTGTCGACAGGGTGAACGCACAATCACCATGTTTGCGCACAAAGGGAGACATCCAGAACAGGTGGTATGACGTGCGCAGGAGGGTCAGGGAGCTGTTGAAGAAGGACTACCTCTTGAGCCAACACACCGGCAGTGGCCCTCCTGCCAAACCAGTATACCTCAGGCCCTGGGAGGAGAAGGTGCGGGCCATCCTACCACCAGTGAGCGTATATGGACTATCAAACATCCCAGAGCCTGGTGAGTACACAACAAATGTACACAATATTGTGCGACAATACACACACATCACTATCAAGGGGAGAGTCAAACCATGCACCCTTAGCAAATACACACCAACCAGAACAGAATCATCCCAAAATGTGTATGTCAGTCAGATAAACACAACACATGCCATCTCATAGTGATATGTAACTGTGTTATCACATGTACAAACACAACTACAACTACAGCTAGGCAGTGGCACAAATATAACTAACAAACACATCCAGACATGTAGCCACCACTACAACACCACCTCACAGTGAAGCCCACTGAAAGGAAGGAATCCTGTGTATGCTGGGCAAGTCAGTGTAGCCAATAGCATCATGGGAGTCGTAGTCACAGATATTGCCCACCCTCACAATGCGCACATCAACACCACCATGAACCATGCTCACATCACAGGGAGTGGAAAACAACTGACAAGATGGCTGACACTGGCTACTGCTGTGGGGAGCACAAGGTCCTGCTGGCAACTGTGCACCAACCAACAGCAGGACACCACTGACTGACATCCTGAAAGACAACTTGCACTCCCTGCAACGGAAGCACGTTCCATGGTGGAAAATCTGGCTGGGTGGGAAGGAGGACTGACAGCACTGACCATAGTTACCAGCAGCTCCACTCACACACACCCCTAACACAAACTCCACACAACTCACCTGGGAGAATGCATTGCCTCACACTCTAATCAAATATCCCACAAAGAACCACAACCCTGGGTTATGCAGTGTGAAGCACAGGGACACACATGGGACTTGTAGCAAAACTAACCCCAGGATAACACTGTCAGCCATCTTGTCAGCACAGGCACACAACCCCACAGGGAAGCAGAGTCAAAGGAAGGAAGCATGGGCATGCTGGGAAGGGGGTGGAGGCAATAGCATGATGGGAGTGGTAGTCACAGATATTGGTCACCCCCACAACTGTCCCATCAACACCACCCTGAACCATGCGCACATCACAGGGAGTGGAAAAGAACTGACAAGATGGCTGACACTGGGTACTGCTGTGGGGAGCACAAGGCCCTGCTGGGAACTGGGCATCAACCAACAGCAGGACACCACTGACTGACATCCTGAAAGACAACTTGCACTCCCTGCAATGGAAGCACGTTCCATGGTGGGATATCTGGCTGGGTGGGAAGGAGGACTGACAGCCCTGACCATAGTTACCAGCAGCGTTTCTCACACACACCCCTAACACAAACTGCACACAACTCACCTGGGAGAATGCATTGCCTCACACGCTAAACAAATATCCCACAAAGAACCACAACCCTGGGTCATGCTGTGTGAAGCACAGGGACACAAATGGGACTTGTAGCAAAACTAACCCCAGGATAACACTGTCAGCCATCTTGTCAGCACAGGCACACAACTCCACAGGGAAGCAGAGTCAAAAGGAAGGAAGCATGGGCATGCTGGGAAGGGGGGTGGAGGCAATTGCATGATGGGAGTGGTAGTCACAGCCCAACATCCCCCACCCACATGGCCCAGCAAGCTCACACCCAAGCATGCACACCTCACAGGGAGTCAAAAGCCACTTCAAAGATGGCTGACACTGGTGCTCATTTGTGGGGAGCACATGGCCCTGCTGGGAACTGGGCACCAACCAACAGCAGGACACCACTGTCAGCCATCTTGCCATTGCTCTCACACTCACACACAGTGAAGTCCACCCAAAAGCAAGTAAGTATGGGCATGCTGGGAAGTGGGGTGGAGGCAATAGCATGATGGGAGTGGTAGTCACAGCCCAACATCCCCCACCCACATGGCCCAGCAAGCTCACACCCAAGCATGCACACCTCACAGGGAGTCAAAAGCCACTTCAAAGATGGCTGACACTGGTGCTCAGTTGTGGGAGCACATGGCCCTGCTGGGAACTGGGCACCAACCAACAGCAGGACACCACTGTCAGCCATCTTGCCATTGCTCTCACACTCACACACAGTGAAGTCCACCCAAAAGCAAGTAAGTATGGGCATGCTGGGAAGTGGGGTGGAGGCAATAGCATGATGGGAGTGGTAGTCACAGATATTGGTCACCCCCACAACTGTCCCATCAACACCACCCTGAACCATGCGCACATCACAGGGAGTGGAAAAGAACTGACAAGATGGCTGACACTGGGTACTGCTGTGGGGAGCACAAGGCCCTGCTGGGAACTGGGCATCAACCAACAGCAGGACACCACTGACTGACATCCTGAAAGACAACTTGCACTCCCTGCAATGGAAGCATGTTCCATGGTGGGATATCTGGCTGGGTGGGAAGGAGGACTGACAGCCCTGACCATAGTTACCAGCAGCGTTTCTCACACACACCCCTAACACAAACTCCACACAACTCACCTGGGAGAATGCATTGCCTCACACTCTAATCAAATATCCCACAAAGAACCACAACCCTGGGTCATGCTGTGTGAAGCCAGGCCATCTGACTCATCTGACTCATCGCCTACACTGATGTTGCCAGGAAATACGGTGCAATGCACAGACACAACACCTATTCACAGTCTTTGTCAACTAGCCCACTGGTGCAGTAAGCAAATGTCAGTCAGATGTGTGACCACAGACAACGCACAAAAACAAAGTGAAGCACAGGTTTATTACACATTTGCAACATGTTGTAACCACTACAGATGCAAGGTAATCCCACCTGGCAGCGGGCACACAGTCAACAAGTGTAGAAGGAAGGAAGTCCATGGGTGTGGCGCACATCACCTGTAGGGACACGACAGCTACCACCCTGGAAGTCGAATCACGGTGTCGGGGATCACAGTTGACCAAACGACTCTGAAAGTACCCTGTGAAGGACAGAAATGAAACACAGTCAAAAGCACTGAAGAACAGGACAGAACTGCAATACTCATGCCCAATACATGTCACAAGATACCCACCCAGAACCAAGTTAGCATGTCAACACTGTTGGGGAGTACAGACTACCTGTAAGGACACATCGCTACACGCATACAGTCATGTAGCACATGGACACACTCAAACAGCACCAGAGCACCACCAACACATATCATACATACTCACATCATTGACATGACATCTCTGGATACTCACATTCAGCTGAAGAAGTTGGTGATGAGCTGTGTGCGGACATCACCATTATCATCATCATCATCATCACTGGCATCGTGGTCCAGGCCAGGATCCTCCACAGGTGGCGGATGTTGGTCATCATCATCCAGGATGAGAGGCAACTCCTTCCGCACTGCCAGGTTGTGTAGAATGCAGCAGACGATGACAATCTTGCACACCTTTGCTGGGGCACATGGGAGGGCCCCTCCTGTCTTGTCCAGGCAGCGGAAGCGGCTCTTCAGGAGACCAAATGTCCACTCAATCACTCTCCTGGTCCGACCATGTGCCTCATTGTAGCGCATCTGGGCTGGTGTCACAGGGTTCCTGAGGGGCGTCAGCAACCACGGCATGTTGGGGTATCCGGAGTCACCTACATACAGACAATTGCACATTAGCTGAGTTGGAAAAGAGGGTGGAACACTACATTGCAGAACACACACAATGGTACAAAGTCAGTACACACCAACAAGCCAGGCACGCTGGTTCCGCATCTGTGACATCATCCTCGGGATGCGACTACTCCTCATCACGTAGGCATCGTGTGCAGAACCGGGGAAACGGGCACAGACATGTGAGATGCTGATATCTGCAAGACATACCACCAGTGCATTGACCGTGTGGTAGTGTTTGCGGTTCCTGTATGCCTGCTCTTGGGCCTGTGGTGGTACCAAAGCAACATGTGTCCCATCAATGGAGCCAATGACATGTGGCATCCTCCCCAGTGCATAGAAGTCACTCTTCACGTCAGTGAGTTGTTGGAGTCTAGGGAAATAGATGTACTGGTTCAGGTATATCAACATAGCCTCCAAAACATCGCGGAGCACACGGCTGAACATGGTCTGTGACATCCCACCAGCAGTCGCCACAGTGTGTTGAAAGGTACCGGTGGCAAAAAAGTGTAGGGCTGCCATCACCTTCACCTTGGGGGTCAGCGCTGTAGGGTATGTCCGGCCAGCTTGCAAATGTGGGGCCAACCGCACCGTCAATACCTCAATCAGCGGCCTGGTGAAGCGGTACCATCGGATGCAGTCCCGTTCCACCATGGTTGCGAGGTCAGGGAATGGTCTATGGACAGCTGGTGCCCTGCAGTGCATAGGTGAAGAAAGAAAGATTGTCAGTAACCCCACATATGTGGCATTGACCATACTCAATATCACATGATACATCATTATGAGGCACAAGTACATGATGTGTGCAGTTCCGTAAGGACATGTATGGCACATACATGGCCAACATCTAACATCACAGTTCAACAAGTGGCATCAACAAGTCCCAGGTTGTGCCATGGGATATCATGAGGCCGTGTCACAGTTCCCATCTCCTGCTGCCACGTTCCAAACACACCCCACAGTGACATGTGAGGACAGATGTGCCCCAGGCATCACAGCTCAACGACAGGTAGATTCCCAGGGACCCTGTATTGCCACATGGACACTGGCATGACATGGTGTATCATGAATACACCACAGCAAAACAACCATGACCCCCACAGGTAGTGGTTCCTGTTGCCTCGGCAGGACAGACATGGACGACTGTGACACACACACGCACAACATCAAAGTCCATACACAAACAACGTGGATGTGGAGACTGTCTCCCATTGTGCACATGGAATCAGAGACATTGTAAACACAACATGCACACAGACTGTGGAGGACCATCACTATTGTGGCAATGGGTCACCCTGGGACGTACATACCGTCCCACATGGGACTCAGGGGTATGTGACATGACATACACATACACCACCGTGAAATGTGACCATGCCACATGCTCAGAAATTAACAGTTGCACATCACAGTGGTCATGTACATGAAACACCAAGGATTCTGTCCCCATGAACACATGCACAGCCTGGGAGTGGCTGCCCCCAAGTGACACCCACAGAACAACATGTTCACCCCCATACACGGAATAGGTAATGCAGCCTTACATGCCTTAGGATACAGTGTGGACAGGCTGTGGTGTTGTAGGTGTGCCCCTCACTCCCTGGGAAGTATATGTGGCTGGCATATGTTCACCTGTGACAGGCATGGTGACATATGCCAGTGACTTGTACAGGGACGCGTTGGACAGCAAAGGACCGGTCGGTGCGCACACATTGGCCATTGCATTCAATGTGAGTGGGTACGCATTGTATTCGCAATACGCGTTGGACAGCAATGGACCGATCGGTGCGCACACATTGGCCATTGCATTCAATGTGAGCGGGTACGCGTTGTATTCGCAATATGCGTTGAACAGCAATGGACCGATTGGTGTGCCCGGCCGGCCCATTGCATTCAATGTGAGCGGGTACGCGTTGTATCCCGGGTACGCGTTGAACAGCAATGGACCGATCGGTGTGCCCGGCCGGCCCATTGCATTCAATGTGAGCGGGTACACGTTGTATCCCGGGCACGCGTTGAACAGCAATGGACCGATCGGTGTGCCCGGCCGGCCCATTGCATTCAATGTGAGCGGGTACGCGTTGTATCCACAATACGCGTTGAACAGCAATGGACCGATCGGTGTGCCCGGCCGGCCCATTGCATTCAATGTGAGTGGGTACGCGTTGTATTCGCAATACGCGTTGAACAGCAATGGACCGATCGGTGTGCCCGGCCGGCCCAATGCATTCAAAGTGAGCGGGTACGCGTTGTATCCCGGGTACGCGTTGAACAGCAATGGACCGATCGGTGTGCCCGGCCGGCCCATTGCATTCAATGTGAGCGGGTACGCGTTGTATCCGCAATACGCGTTGAACAGCAATGGACCGATCGGTGTGCCCAGCCGGCCCATTGCATTCAATGTGAGCGGGTACGCGTTGTATTCGCAATATGCGTTGAACAGCAATGGACCGATCGGTGTGCCCGGCCGGCCCATTGCATTCAATGTGAGCGGGTACGCATTGTATCCCAGGTACGCGTTGAACAGCAATGGACTGATCGGTGTGCCCGGCCGGCCCATTGCATTCAATGTGTGCGGGTACGCGTTGTATCCCGGGTACGCGTTGAACAGCAATGGACCGATCGGTGCGCACCCATTGGCTATGGCCTGGCCTGGCAACGGACGCGTTTTCAAATCTTGAACGAGTCTGATGCTGGAAATTCAGTTGGTCACCCACAACAATGTTGCAAATTCATGGGTGTCATGAAGTTGAACTTTTGAAGGATGCTGTGGGCGTGTGTAAGTGGTGCAATTCCATGGATTGGCCAGATTCAGAAGATGCAAACGACTTGGACCTATCACTTTGGACACATGGGACAGTATCTGCCTCTGCAGCACACATATAATGCTGGCTGTTCCCCTGAGAGCTCACTTGCCTGCACTACATGCTCCAGGACGACATCTGCCACCACCACTGCTGCTGTATCTGCACCCTCTGGACCCTGCAATGGCACGTACTGTGGAGAGAGCCCCAGCCTTCAGCACTGAGGAGAACCAGGCCCTGCTGGACAGCCTCCTTCCACAGTACAGCAAGCTGTATGGGAAAGCAGGGGAGCAGGTGAGTGTGCTGTCCACTGCCTTACTAAATGTGCATGTTGTCTGACTAGCAAGGCTAACAGTCTGCACGCCACTGGCTAGCAGGCTCACTGAGTAGTTGTCACCCCCATAGTGTGTAGTTACATGCACTGAACAGGTATAGAGCAGTGACAGTGCATTTAAACAAGGTTTTACTTCCCAGGCAATGATACCATGTAGTAACTGCTGGCATACTGTCCATAGCCATCGTTGCACTGCCTGTGTACATCATGTGCCCCTGTGATTGAGACATGTATATCCAACTGTGTAATGCATGGATATGTTGCATGTGTAGTAATGGCATTCTCACTTTGTCATCCTCACAGGTTGATGCCCACCAGAAGCAGCAGATATGGCTGACCATCGTCCGGGCAGTGAGATCCGTGGGGGACTACAAGCGCCGGATCCGCAACTGCCAGAAGAGGTGGCAGGACCTTCGGGGCTGGACCCGGAGGATCGCACGGGTCCAGCTGAAGCTGTCGCCTCCTCGCAAGAGGGGCGGACACCGGACCCTGACCCCCCACATGCTCAGGATCCTGGCGGTGGTCTTCCCTGATCTGGATGGGCAGCTGAAGGCCAGAGAGCAGAAAGGAGGGGGTGAGTCCATGACTGCATTGTGAACTTTGTCTGCCATGCTATGTGCCCTCCTCTGGCCTGGTTAAACTTCCACAGTACATCAGTCATGTTGTCCAGGACCCATGTCCCTCGATTGTGCACTGCCCACTCCTCATCTGATACCCAGGTGTGGCCCTTGCAGTCAGGGAATTGTGTCACTTGGGTACTGTGTCCTTGCAGTTTGCTTGACTCAAGGTGGGGGACAGCATCTGTTCCCCTAACTCTGTGGTGAGCATCATGGGTGGGTCCATTGCTTACACAATGCCTGTGTTCTGACATGTAATCTGCGTGTTACTTTGATATGTGGTCCAATTGCTGAGCTGATCCACCACATGTGCCTGTTGGGGTATCCGGAGTCACCTACATACAGACAATTGCACATTAGCTGAGTTGGAAAAGAGGGTGGAACACTACATTGCAGAACACACACAATGGTACAAAGTCAGTACACACCAACAAGCCAGGCACGCTGGTTCCGCATCTGTGACATCATCCTCGGGATGCGACTACTCCACATGTGCCATGGGTAGAGGTGGTAGTAGTGGTAGGCATTCGGCACCCCCTGGGTAGAGGTGGTAGTAGTGACAGGCATCCAGCCCCCCATGGGTAGAGGTGGTAGTAGTGGTAGGAATCTGGCACCCCTGGGTAGGGGTGGTAGTGGTGGTAGGCATCCAGCCCCCATGGGTAGGGGTGGTAGTAGTGACAGGCATCCAGCCCCCCATGGGTAGAGGTGGTAGTAGTGGTAGGCATCTGGCACCCCTGGGTAGAGGTGGTAGTAGTGACAGGCATCCAGCCCCCATGGGTAGAGGTGGTAGTAGTGGTACGCATCTGGCACCCCTGGGTAGGGGTGGTAGTGGTGGTAGGCATCCAGCCCCCATGGGTAGGGGTGGTAGTTGTGACAGGCATCCAGTCCCCCATGGGTAGAGGTGGTAGTAGTGGTAGGCATCTGGCACCCCTGGGTAAGGGTGGTAGTAGTGGTAGGCACCTGGCACCCCTGGGTAGGGGTGGTAGTAGTGGTAGGCATCTGGCACACCCTGGGTAGAGGTGGTAGTAGTGGTAGGCATCTGGCACCCCTGGGTAGAGGTGGGAGTAGTGACAGGCATCCAGCCCCCGATGGGTAGAGGTGGTAGTAGTGGTAGGCATCTGGCACCCCTGGGTAGGGGTGGTACTGGTGGTAGGCATCCAGCCCCCATGGGTAGGGGTGGTAGTAGTGACAGGCATCCAGCCCCCCATGGGTAGAGGTGGTAGTAGTGGTAGGCATCTGGCACCCCTGGGTAAGGGTGGTAGTAGTGGTAGGCATCTGGCACCCCTGGGTAGGGGTGGTAGTAGAGGTAGGCATCTGGCACACCCTGGGTAGAGGTGGTAGTAGTGGTAGGCATCTGGCACCCCCTGAGTAGGGGTGGTAGTGGTGGTGGGCATCCAGGCCCCTATGTGTATATGTGGCATTGGTGATGGCCATCCCGCCCCTATGGTGCTGCTGTTGCTGGTGTAAGTAATTTCTGCATCCCTCCGTGTGTGTGTGATATGTCGGGTATGTGTAGTTTGATTTTGTGGTTGGTGTCTGACTTACCTTCTGCGCCGTACGCGTCCGTGCCTGTTCCGGTAGTAGATGTAGAATATTGGTAGGATCGGCACGATGGGATTCATGGTTGGTTCGTCTCGTTCGTCTTTCTCTTTGCTTCGCCTCGTCCTCGTCGTTGGCGTGTTCGTCTCGTAGCCGTGGATCGTGTTGTGGCGCGAATCGGAGCTTATGTGCGCCTCTCCCGGATGCTTTGACGTGCCGTGCGTAGCGACGGGTTCGGCGCGTACGGAAAGCGCATCGTACTTGTCCGGCCGGACGGGGCTGCATTTTAGCTTCCATGCGACTCGATTCTGCGTTTCCGGATCCGCCTCGGTCGGAAAACAGGACCTGGATTGGGTGAGTACGTCTGGGTCGGAATCTATGCAGTTGTGCGCATCGTAGTTGCTCGTTCGGAATAATGTGTGGATCGGTCGGGAAACAGGCATTCGCCTGGCTTTTTTCCCGGCCGAATAGTGTTAGGTGCGCCTCCGACCGAGATCGGAATCGGCCCCTTAATATTTAAAGCTCATAATAAGTTGTGCAAACTATTGCCCCGTTAAACCCATGGTAATCGCTCACTACCTAATGAAATTTTTCTCACACGATTTCAAATATTAAATTACTTATTTCATTGCACATTTAATAGAAGAAGCAGAAACAAGGAATTATGTTTAAAATGTAAACACATTTTGGACATATTTCCATTTCTATGGGATACATGGCTACTGTGATTATGGGTTTTGGAAAGGTACAGCATGCCACATGAAGTGGCATTAGGGAGAAGGTGCCACCAGCTGAGGAGGGGAGAAGGATGAAGGGGTGCTCAGATGCTTCTACTACTGCTGAATTTGGCAGTAATAAGGCAACAGAGTAGCACCCACTGTGTAGGAGAAAGTCGCACCCTGCCAATTTCAACCAAATCTTAAATGCACAGAGAGAGCGAGAGAGTGTGTGTTTGTGGGTGCGTGCACGTGTGTTTGTGTGTGTGTAAGAGAGAGCGAGAGAGAGAGAATGGGAGAGGAGGGAGAGAGTAAGACATAGGAAGGGACACAGGTGAAAGCAGGTATCACTTTCAAAACTGGCAGTTGTACTAATGATCAAGGCAATAAAAAATCACAACCTGAGTTTTCTCGGGAGGTCAGCCCAGCTCCCATGTCTGTGCTTCTCCTGCCACTGGCTTAGAACTATACAGGCTCAGTCAGTGAGAGTTACAGGCAGGAACTGATCTGGATGGGGCCGTGAATTTGTGACTACCATTTTTTGATCACCTGTCACTTTCCTTGCTCTACTTTCTAAACTATCTGTGCCCAGCTGATCCTTCGTTGTCCCATTATGTGTACCCTGCCTTCCACAGTGCTAGTCCCTTGCTCTCTTTGCCACTGGATTCAAGCTAGCCTGGCTGATGAGGGGTGTTACCCCAAAACCGCTCCCAGGATGCTTGTTTCCGGTCCAGGGAAGACATGGCTTGGCAGTTCGGGCTGGACTGTTCCCATGAGGCACAGGGTCAAGACTGATTTGCATATTGCTGGGTCTGAACTGAGGTGGCGAAGTGAGCTAAAGAACGATGATGGATTCAACCCAGATCTGTGACTGGGGGTGAGTGTCTGAAAAGTTTCAGCACTCCGTCCATCATCTCCTTGTGTTTGTCTTATATAAATCGGGCCCTATGCGAGGAGTTTTAAGTGAATTCTTGCCTTTTGTTGACAGTCCTTCCAAATTTTCACTTGAGCAGTCTCTGTCCCAGATGTATTTGAAACTATATTGAGGTGACATGAGTGTTTTAGAGTCAGGTGTAAGAGGATTAGATTGTGTAATTGAAGCAAGTCTTAACTGAGAAGGTACCATTATGTGAACCACACTCACATACCTGTTCATTTAATGAAGAGTGAAGCTTAAACTACATCTGTAAGTTCACCTAGAATTGGTAGCTGTGCAATATAATGTGACTTCCAGCAGTTACAGGAGGACTTAAGCATATTAAATATTTAGCTGTCTTAATATTACCATTCACTTCTTAGAGTCTATTTCTAAATGGTGCATAATAATACTGGTAGTTAATTGTTTGAAGAAAATGTCCTTACCATCATTTCCATAAATACAGCATATTTTATGTACTCTATAGTGTATATAGTGTTTAGATTTGTGCTGAAGTCTGTAAGTAGCTTTAATTCCCCTTTACATGGAATCAGGATGTAGGAAAGTAATCCTTTTTGCCCTGATCACGCCCATTTGATACTGGTGGTTACTGACTCTGAAAGTGCCCCGGGCTCTGCTAACCAAGCACAGGGCCAGTGCTCTGCTCTTAAAAGGTATATGGTAATTGGTGTAATTATAATTGGCCAAGACAAACTACCTCTAAGTCCCTGGTATATGGTAGGGCATGTGGGTTTAGAGACCCCAGTGGACTTAATACACTTAAGTGTGCATTGCTGCAATGTATGGTTTCATTTTAAAGCCAGCCTTGCCTTGCAGGCTGGTTTTAAAATACAACTGTGCCTAAATTCGACTTTGGAATTAAAAGTACTTCCAAAGTCCAAAACTATTTTTATTATATATGTCACCCCTAATCCCTGCCTTAGGTGCCCCAAGGACAGGGTGCCTTGCCATAAAAAACCGGGACATTATAAAATATGTTTTATATGCCTTGGTGGGGGGCAAAACAGCCAGTCATTTTCCCCACTGTAGTTCTGCTAGCTCCATAGGTTAACATGGGACGGCTTTAATAAACTTTAATAAAGTATAACTTTTTATTGGAGTTAGCAAGCAACATAATTCAAAGTATCAAAATAATAATTACAATAAATCCAACAACTTGCTATGGTCGGATTTATTATAACTAATGCAGGAAGTAGTTTTAGAACGTACTATCCTGATGTTACCTAAAACAGCCCTGTAGCAGCCTCTTCTGATTGGCCAGTCTCTGACAGCCTGAGCCAAGCTGCTTCCTGTGTAGGTGTGAAGAGGCCTGGGGCTGAAACAATACAGCCATTTGGTGGGAGGAGAATTGCTTCCTGGAGAAGCAAGGGACAGGAAGGGGTCTGGGCAGATAAATTGAACTTCAAAGGTAGAAGGGCAGATGTCACAGGATCCAGGCTAGCCCCCACTTCCTTGATCCCCAGCCAGATAATTAGATTAGGACAGGGCCTGGAAGGGGAGCGCAGGGAAATGTTAGCCACACTAGTGAGTTGGGGTAGGCAGACTTGCACTCCAAGGAAAGACTTTCTCCATTTTGATTTTTGGAGAATAGCGCATTTTGAGTCAAAGATATGCCACACTTCCCAGGAAGTGGTCATAGCAGAGGGCGGGAACTTGAAACCCATTGGTTGGGGTGTTACCCCCCACCCTTGCCAGCCCAGATTGGTGAATAAATATGGAAGATCTGCAGGAACCCCTCAGATCCCTGCCTGAAACATCTGAAGAAGAAGAACTGCCCTGCTGGACCCTTCTGACTGCACCATAGAAGGTTTGCACTCTGAAGGACTGCAACTACTCCACTCTCATGGCTCCACACAAGAAAGGACTGTGCCTGTCTTAAGGAGAAGGAGTGGACTCCGTGAAAAGCAACAGGTAGAAAAGTGTGCGAAGAATTCACCTGCAAGAGCCTAAAGAGGGGACTACTCCAGTTGACAAGCTACACCTGGA
Organism: Calotriton arnoldi; assembly: GCA_963921515.1. Classification (NCBI taxonomy): domain Eukaryota; kingdom Metazoa; phylum Chordata; class Amphibia; order Caudata; family Salamandridae; genus Calotriton; species Calotriton arnoldi. The sequence goes on from CAWUFW010005899.1 coordinate 285,399, forward strand.
TTTCCTGGACTGCACAGGTGCATTGTTGGTGATTGAGTTCTAGCCTCAAAGTGGCATTCTGGAGCTTCTGAACCCTTGGCCAGTGCTAGAAGACTTTGCTCTCCCCAAATAAACCAAGAGCCAACAGAACTACAGCTCCTGGACCCATCTGTAATGAGTTCCTGACCTCCAAGAGGCGTCTCTAAGGTCATGGACCCTTAGAGTGGTTTCTGAGCCCTTAAATTCAAGCATTTGGGCTCTTACTGAACAGGCCCACTCGCTCCGGAATCACAGCACTTTCACAAAGGATCAGTGCAAGCAAGCGCTAGTTCGTCTCTTCGCACAGCAAGTATCGCTGCTTGCGATCCCGAGGCTCCTGCCTATCCGTTCGCACACCAGGTGGCTCTTTGCGCCCCACAGACCACCAGTAGTGACGCTCTCCTTGCTTTCAGTGAATGTCTGCCCTACAAACTGGACTATTAGCACACTTCTGAGAAGGTAAAACTTCAAATGGAGTCCAGTGTGACCAGATAGCAGCGGTTGGTGCTTTATGCTTTTAAGCTCAATACCACTGTCCTTCAAAATTTCATATGTCCAGTTCCCTACATTGGATTGTTGTCATTTTGGTGTCATTTTAAAGATAAAAATATTCTCTATTTTTATAAATTGTTGTTGGATTGTTATAGTGTTGTGTGTATTACGTATTTAATGTTTTGGCTGTACCAAACGCTTTACATACACAAGTGCAGAGAATAAGAAAAGCGCACTGGGTTGGAAGAAAGTTTTCCTACTCTGCGCCTAAATGGTGGAACGGGCTTCCCGATATTGGAGATCCCAACCTTATCTTCTAAAATTCAGGAAGGACTTAAAAACCTGGGGGGATATTCACAAGGACTTATCTCCGATTTATCTCCTCCACCTTAACTCATCAAAAGTGGAGATAGATTTAACACCCCATTCACAAGCGGGTGCAAACTGCATACATTGCCAGTATTCCTGAGATAACTGCCCCAAAATTTATCTCCACAGTGGACACCACCAACTAACCCTAATGAGATGCAGAGTAGGCGTTCCCGTGCAAAAACACACGAAAAAACCACAACACCACTTTCACAACGAACTGCCAGATCTGCGATGTGAACCAAAAACAGGCGATAAGCCGCGGTAGCACCAGGGATATAACACCTGCCTTCTGCTGGTGTTAAGCAGGACGACTACCTGCAGTACGAAAGGGAGCCCAGCACAGAGCCACATCGGAAGACCCACAGATGCCATGGAGACAATGATCATGCAGCTCCGAGACCCATGAGGCACACACCACTCACCGCCACCACCCCCAGGACCCGTCCCCCCCCGGGAACACCACAGAGGCAGCGTACACAAAGACAGCGGACCCACCTGAGACGCACCTGCCGCCCAGACCCAACGCCAGAGGAGGACATTGCCCACTACAGGCCCAAAAGGACAACCAACCCCCGCATCCTGACCCACATCCCCCACCTGCTGACGGTACCAATCCAGCGCACAACCAACATCCCTCCGCAGACAAAGCTGCCGGCTGCGCAGCACATGTCGGCCTCTGGTATCATCCAACCCACAACTTCCAGAGTCGGAGGAGTCACACAGCCAGCCCCATACAAGGTCATCACACCTGTCCTGGATGCCAACATCAGCCTGGTACCCCAGCCCCTCCACTTCACCCACACTGCACAGGAGCAGCTGGAGACCAAGCAAGGCCCCTACGCCATAGCTGGATTCCCTCACGTGTCAGGGCCAACTGCACACATGTACCCCTCGTGCCCCCTGCTGACACTGCACACAACTACCACAACTGAAAGCACACGCATCCCATGAATGTGCAGGCTATAGTGGACCGCCCGGGACCCCTCAACAATGTTGTGGCCAACTCCCCAGGCAGAGTGCCTGATCCTCACATCTCCTGACAGTCTATCATCACCCAGCGCTCCCAGGATGGCACCCATGGCAATGCAGTGCTTGTTGGTAAGTACCAAATGAACACACCACACACCTCCAGCCCACAGTCATGCAACTCACGACATTGGCAATGGGCACGCAGCACAACTACATTCAACATGCCACACAACATGCCAACCGACCAGACACGACAACACGACTCCATTAGGAACTTGGCCTTGCCATGCCCACAACCCAGCCACGGCATGGCACCACAGACACACAATAGCAGGATGTGCTTGTTTGTGCGTTTTGCATCATTCCAGCTGTTCTGGTTTTCTGCCATTGTCCTCCTCCGCTCTCCGGCTGCATTCACCTTGTCCACGATGGCCTGCCATGTCTAATGTTTTGTTGCCAATGGTGCTTGTGGGGTTGTGTGCTAGCTCCGACTGCCTCCATTGTGCTTTGCTGTTTTCTGTTTGGTTTGTCTTTCTTTTTCCTGCTTTTGTTGTGCTTATTCCCGCATGCCGTATGTGTGTCGCGGGCCTTGCGCTGCTTATCGCTGCTTTCCTCCTCGCGAATGGGCTCATCGCATGTTTTTTGGTGTTGGGGTTTGTGTTTTTATCTCCATTGAGGTGGTTGTATCGCGGACATTGGCCGCGGTTTCGGGAGACTATCGCATGGTACCGCCGTGTTGTGAATTCCACATTGACACAGGGTTATTTTCCTGCAATAGGCTGCGATGTGTAAAGTTGCGTTAACATTTTTTGGAGATGTTTAGCACACGTTCTTGTGAATATACCCCTTGGCTTTTACATTCACAGTTTAGTTTCATATTCTAGAGGAGTTACCTGTATATTTCTCACCTCACATTTCCGCTTTTTGGGCTCAGGATTTTTTTAGATACTAGCGCCAACACACCTTTTTGGTATTAGCGCGCTCTTTAGAACCCCAATACCATAACATAACATGTGCCAAAATACAAATATGTCTATATATTACATGTCTTTGACACATGCTTTGTTAAAAAACTCTGCCACCAGCAAAATGGTGTTAACAGAATTGTATTAAACCTAAAATATGTAAAGATGGTTATTCTGTATTCCTCTACTTTACATTTCACAGCTCGTATCTTCATGATGCAACTGATATATTCACACTTGAAATGTAATTGGAAAAAGTCACTGCTGCTCATCCGTGATAGAGACCTGCACGGATTTATCAGAAGAGGTCTCCATTGTTGTTGCTTATGAAAGGAGGAATGTGACATTAAAAGAGTGGATGCACCATAATGTGATCATTCTGGTTCTTCTTCTGGAATACAACCATTTAAGTTTTTATAGCTTATATATTTGTATTATATCAGATTTGGTTGAAAATATTGGAGATGTTTTTGGAACAAAACAGAATTGTTCAGACTGCAACTCCTCCATTGGTCAAGCATCCATTAGTGGTGGTTGTGTCCCAAGGAGCTTTCTCCTCTACTCAGACTCAGGATATCACAGCATCACTTAAAGAGATGTAGTAGTTCTCTTTTTTGTTCAAAGTGGTTGCAAGGTAAACATGATTAAGGTGAGTTTCTATCCAAGGGTTGGGTTGTCTAATTTTGTTGAAACCGTTGACTGAATAGTTGTATATTCAAATGCTCTTGAATAAATTGTGCAACAACCGAAAAATATGCTATCTCGCTAATATGCCAATGGTTTGCTTTGAAACCTGATAATTATTTAATCACTGTTAAGTGGATTATCCTTGCTCTACCCATGATTCCTTCGTTGACTGTGGAGAGTGAAGTTGTTGGGCAAGCCATTACCATCCCAACACATGCATGCTGTGCGGTAGTTCTCACACTTCCAGCATTTTGTAAGAGTATCTGATGGCAATTGGTAAGTGTGCCTGCTCTCTTAAGCCATGGTTCCTGACACCACGTCTACAGACCTAGATAACTACAGAACACAAATGCAATGTTGCCAACATTGGAGCATGAAAACAACATAATTGAAGGGTCCATCTAGTGAATTACCTTACAACAGATCTCAGAATCTATACAGACATCCTCAAACAAAGGAACATTCTGGAATACCTATTGTTGGTGATTTCTAGCGATGCAGACCTGGGTAAAGAAACCAGTTTTAAAAAAATCTTTGCTGGCTGGTCCCTTGCAGCACAATCAGTCGTCAAAAAGGCTGATTTGGTTGTCTGCTAGTTACCAGTGGAGGATTCCTCTACCTCCAGAAACAAGCATTTGCAATGCAATCAGTCTCGCCTTTGGGACCTTATATGTATTTAGCTATGCAGCACATTAGCCTGGGTGCTGAAACATCTACTGTTGGAACGCCCCTTTCATGCAAAGTGCTGTGTGTAACGGAGCCGTATTTACAAGGACACAAAAAGCCATGCAGGCTTTTTGTGTCCTTGTAAATATGGGGCAGCAAGATGCGCCGCCAGTGCATCACAAAAAGTGACGCCCCGGCGGCGCAAGGGGCTTATAAATATGCTCCTACTTACGTAAACTTGAAGACTCTGAATTACTAAGTTTCCACACAATGCAGCTGAGCATCCAAATTTACTGCCCTGTGTTGTGCAAGGGAGAAAATACAACGCAGCACCATATCTACAAAGTCTGACCTGCTGCTGGTGTTATATTCAATTCTGGCACTCAGGTTAGACTGCTTTGTGTGGCAGACAGCCTTGCATACTGGCACATAGGTGAGTATGTGCTGTCTAGCACAGACTCTGAATTGGAAGCATACCATTCCAGAACAAATTCCTATGCACACACAAAATCAGAAGGTCTCACGTACTGGATGTGTGCTATGCACTGCAGCACATACCCAATTTTCTGGAATTAACACATTTCTCCTTCTTTGTGCCTGCTTCAAATAGGTGTTAGTTTTTAATGCAAAGCCCTATCGGGTTATTTTAGTAGATTGAACTTTGTGTCAAAATCTATAGGTGCTTGAACTGATCCGCTCCAGTAATGCTCCCTTGACGCAAAGCAGTGAAAGCATTTTTTGTGCTGTGAAAAGTGCACCTTTCTTGTGCACAACACCTTTTACACTGGTTGTAAATAGCATGCATTGTTTTACATCACACCAGCATCGACACAATGCCTTAGATATTCTGGGCCAGCAAATCTCTGAGTTTATGCACGGGCTGTAGACAGCAAAGCTCAGAAACACAGGAAAGTACTTGCCTCTGTGTTTCCAAGCTCTGCTGCCAGCAGCACATGCACTACTCTGAGATTTTTTTAAATTAATGATGTGCTATTGATTGCGAAAATAAATGCAAGAACCCTTCTGGTGAAGGTTCTGCATTGGCAAAGCGCACAGAAGCAAAACACGTTTCATACATGTTTCACCAGAATTACAAAATTAGTGTGGATTGTGAGTGAAAACTATGAGCGAAAGGGTGAAAGAAGAAACCAGGAAGTGGTTCCAATGCTGCCATCTCGCAGCCCTCACCTGCAGTGGCGGCCAGCACAGGTAAACACGGTGGGGTGGGGGGGAGTCAACAGATGACGGAATAGGTATAATTAAATAAATAATACCTATTCCGTCCTCTGTCGACTCCACCCCTCCCCCCGGTGCGCCCTGCCCCGCCCACCACAGTTACCTGTGCCAGCCGCCGCTGCTCACCTGTGGGAGATGACCTATCTGCTTGGGATCACACAGTTTAGTCAAATGGATTTGCCATTAGAACTTGGAGGTCCGTTGCTCCACATTTGACAACATAATCTAATTCACATCTCAACCTCCGGACAGCTTTAACAATGAGTTGTCTCATAGCTCGAACCTACACAGACATTATGAGGTACCCAATATGGCCACATTAACTAAAACTGTCAAATAGGAAGGTACTTTGAGATAACTAGAAAAGCTAACAACACCGTGAGAAAACGTGTCATAGTGCAGTAAATATTGCACTGGATAACTATCAATAGGGCCACTGGAATTATGTGATTCTGCAGCAGCAGTGTATTCCACATAATTATGCATTTGCCGCATTTGCCACATAATCCATAATCTGCTGTGTAATCTCCAGATTTTAACAAAAAATGTGTTTCTAGCTCAAACTGATCAAAAGTTACTAAATACATGACAGCACGGGTTCCTTCGCAGTGGAAAACCCTTAGCAAGGGTTAACTGGCCATCTTTCTGCTGCTTATTGCTGTATATGGTAATAAACTGGTACTAATAAGGTGAAATATTTTCATTGACTGTGTTACCATGTGTAAAAAGAACAAAACAATCAAGTAATACTGTCACGAAATGTGCCCTATTATGCTGCATAATTTGCATTTCATTGCCGCATAATTTAGAAAACCCTGCGGCATAATTTGGTCCTCTCCCTGCCACATAATTCCAGAGGCCCTGACTATCATTTGCCAAGGTTACCAAAAACTTTTTGAGAGGGCAGTGAACCGCACGGACCATTATGAACAGTGCTACGTAGAGACGAGGGTACGCAATTCAGCTGAATACCAACTTTGCCAGTCATGACCCAACTGGATATGATTTCCTTCTGACACGGTAAAATGTCGTCAACCTCATTCAAGAGTCCAGTAGGAACCCCACGTTCTCTAACCACCCAAGCTGTTATGTCAAAACCGGTCAGATAACTCTTCCCCGCCTTTCAGAAGCATGTGTTATTTTTGCTCCCACTTTCGCCATGTGCACATCACACTTCAAGCATCGTTCACCGCAGGAAAATGCATTTGCAAAAAAAAAACTAAGTCTCATGACGCAATCTATGGCCTTGGACCAAAATGTATATTTTTCTATGAGAAAAGAGGCTTTGCCACCCTGCAGGATCCAATCCCCCACACATGTACCCATATGACGAATAGTGTCAGAAATGTCCTGCTTGCATAACTGCAGTGGACACACGTGTTAAGGGGAAGAGGGCATTCTCGCCACACACTGGATTAAAATTAGAGACGCATATCGGAGAAAAACGTCATTCCTCACCTGCTTCTCCCCCACTGCCCCCCCACACACACACAGACACACACACAAAATGGGAATATCTCCAGCTGTCTCGATTACCTAGTCTGTCTCCCTGTCGACCTAACTAGTTAAATGATGTCTGTGCTGGTGACATCTATTTAGTTAATAGGCTGCTGCATGCAGCTCGCTGCTCCGCGAAACCCCGCCAAAAGAAAACAGTTGCTGCCACAGCAATATCGCCTAAGTGCTGGATAAGCCACGCAGTCATTAGTGCAAATTGCAGAAGCCGGGTTTTCGCGCTACTTTATGGTCACGTGGTCTGTGCAAGGACGAAACCAAACAAGCATTTGCAATGCAATAGTACTTGCATTTACGCAAGACCTATAGCATTGCAAACGGGAGTGCGGGCGGGCGGGGGGGCAGGAGGGCGAGAAGGCACGAACAACCGGAGTGCGGGCGGGTGGTGGGGCGGATCAGGTATGGGAAGAAAATAGTGCTCACAATGTAAATAACACATACCATGCAACACTCAAAGTAAAGGGTCCAGTAGCCATGGAAGGATACAAATGACTACATGGCCGTCATAAGGAGGGACTAACAGACTATAAACCAATCGGAAGGCAGCATTTAGAAAGGACAAAAACACAAGCTAATGAAAAAGATTTGCGGGGGAGTGGGCGGAGCTTTCACTCCATACTCCATTACTGCATGCCTCACAGAGCGAGCAGCGCATGCGCGCTGCCGCTATAGGCTCGACCTGAAAAACTGTGACGTCTTTTGAAGTGCATTTTTAGAACAAGGGGGTGTACGATAAGCCAGTTTTCTGCAATGCCTACATGAAAACTTTGTATTAGAAATTGCTTTTGAAATAAAATTTTAATTAAAAGACATTAAACAATTAACCCTCTTAATATTTACAAATCTTATCTGCGATTTTGGACAATAATATTCTAGTGAGAAATGCCTTCTTTCCTTCGTAACTACAGTTTTGCGTGTTAATTTTTGCCCGGCGAAGTTGAATCACTTGTTACCAGATGGGTTGATTGCCAGAAATAACATTTAGAGGTGCGCGTCTGACTAAGATGTTCTCTCACATTTCACAAAAATGCAGAATGTTTGCTGTGAAAGGCTTACAGAACGAGGCACTGACAGAAGCACAGAAGATGCAGCATTGCCTTCTCGAAGATCCATCTGTTTTCAAGAAGATTATATTCTTCTTTCTTCTTTTTTAACCAAAACCTGTAAGAGTCACCAAGGCATTGCAGCTAAAATGCATAAATGCCACTGTTGTGGTTGTACTCCATTGTGACGTGAGCGAGTCCTAAAATCGCATCCGCTTGAGGCTGTTGTTTGCAATTTTAGATTAGATGAAAACACTGACCCTATCTACATGGGTTGTTGTTTCAGCCTTTCATAAACGCTTGTTATGCATTCGAACATGCTTGTTAAGTACAAACACCAGTTCACATTTTTAAGTCTGAAGTGTAAAAGTTTATGCTGTGATTCTTGAATTTTTGCCTCTTTCTTTTTTGTTTTATCTACGGCCAGATTATTTGTGTCAACAACGATTTTAGAAACCATCTCAAGTGTTGTATTAGCTCAGGCAACACTGAATCTTAATCTTGAGCACGTATAAATATGCACATTCTGACAGTATTCACAGTGTTACAAATATCAACATTTTGCTTTCCTGGTCTGGTAAAAGTGTGATTAATAATAGCATCACTTGTTTTTTTTAAATACATTATGAGATGGGTAATTACAATTGTATTGCAATGTGTACAGAATGTTTACTTTCAAGTTGCTTTTCAATGCTGTCTGCATTGCCTATCGCATGAGTGAATCTGAGATCGGATGGTGATCCACCACCTGTTCCCATGCTGTGTTCTTGCACTTCCACCATTTTACTCTAAATTGTCTCTTACCATACCATACCATACCAAGACATTTATAAAGCGCACGGCTACCACCAACGGCGGTGTCCCGGCGCTACACAGAGACAAGGGAAGATAAAGAGTGGAAAGGCAGACTAAGGGAGATCAAAAAGCCAGGTTTTCAGAGCACTCCTAAAAGTGGTTTCAGATTCAGTTTTGCGCAAGTAGAGCGGCATCGCATTCCAAAGAGTGGCAGTTTTAACTGCAAAGGCGCGCCCTCCCATCCTGGCTTTGCAGTAGGAAGGGGAGCAGAGAAGAAACTGAGAGTTCGAGCGCAGAGTCCTATTTTGGTGGTATTTCCGAATTCTGAGCCTCAGATAGTCAGGTCCACTATCTCTGGTAGCTCTAAAAGCGAGTAATAAGGCCTTAAATTCGATTCTTCTCTTCACTGGAAGCCAGTGAAGACTGCGCAAGTGGGGGAGATGTGATGCCGAAGAGGCACGTTTCTAAGAAACCTAGCTGCAGCATTCTGAACTGTCTGGAGCTTTTTAATCAGATAGGCAGGGAGGCCTAGATACAAGCTATTGGCATAGTCCAGCTGGGATGTAACCAAAGCATGGACTATGGTGGCCCGACAGTTCATCGGTAATAAATACAGGAATCTACGCAAGCATTTGAGCTTCCAGAAACATGCTCTGGAAACTCGGCCAATCTGGGCTTTCACCGACAGGTCCGAGTCAAATCTAAAACCCAAGTTTCTAACAGATAGAACTGGGGTGGGAGGGGGATTCAGCTGTATTGGCCACCATAAATCAGCCGGAGGAGGTTACCTTTTGAAACATGGGGGGATATGCACAATGAAGTGGCGGAGCGCGTCGTTAGCCTCCTGGGCTTAATGATACGCTCTGCCACTTTGGAAACGCAAGGCTACACCATATTTACAAGAATGTGGTGCAGCCTTGCGTTTCCCCCTGCGATGGCACTAAGTTTAACAACTTAGCGCCAATGCAGGCACCCTTGCACCAGAGTGCAAGGGTGTCTGTGTGCAGGGGAGGATTGGTTATGTGTAGGAAGGTGTCCCTTCCTGCACATAAACAATCTTAAAATGCCATTTTGTAACTTTCATGTGTGCTGCTTCATGCAGCACACAAGAAAGTTACAAAATGGCATTTTTTAAAAAGGTTTGTTTATGTACAGGAAGGGACACCTTCCTGTACATAAACAAACCATGGCATTTTGCTTTTACCATGTGTGCTGCACAAGGCAGCACACATGGAAAAAGCAAAAACGAGGAGAAATAATGCATTTCTCCTCATTTCGCCAACTTAAGACCAGGATTTTCCTGGTCTTAATTTTGGCGCAGCCTCCTATGTACGCCACCCTTGTGCATAGGGGGCAGCGTCAAATACAATGGGTGTTGAGGTGGAACGCCCACCCCAACACCCACTGCACGCTCCTTTCACGCTAAACATAGCGTGAAAGGGTGCCTTATGTACAAGGCAGCGTTAAGCCACATTAAGTGGCTTAACGCTGCCTTGTACTTAAGGCAAGGCCCCTATCGCCACGGGAACGTCACAAAAAGTGACGTTCCCGTGGTGATAGGGGCTTGTACATATGCCCCATGGTGTCCTATATTTTGGTCTGGTGAATTAAAGCGATGCAGTATGCAGCTACTCAAAAAATAAATTGTAGAAGCATTCCACAGCGTCGAGAGGTAGTTTTTTTGCTTCCTGTAATTTATGTAGGTCCTTGTTCAGAGTGCCATAGGACTTAAGCTGCAATTCACTGAAACAGACTGAAACAAGTTTGGGGCTGCTTTTGTTCCCTTTAGAAGGGATGTGGCATGGCAGTTTGACATCGACTGTTCCTATTAATGCAAGAACAGATATGATTTGCATAGGGAGGTCCCTTTGGGTGGTGCAGAGGTGGGGGGGTAAGATGGAATGGAGTGTTGTTGTTAGACCTAACATAACATGTGTATTTGGAAAGTGCACGTTCACCCACAGGCATCTTGGTGCTGAATAACAGATGTTTATTGTTACCCAACTCAATGGTACTCATTTTATTGGCCTCAGATGGATGAAAGGCTGAGTGGACCCGCTGGGATTTGAACCTGTGACCATGAGGTTGAACACAGGCCCCAGCAGTGGATGCATTAGTCCACTGAGCCACCAGACCCGGCATCCACCTTAGTGTGGTCTTCCCCCTAACATTTCACGTACTCCCCCCCTATTTGCTGAAATTTGTTTTTGTTGGCTTGAGGCCTCTGTGCACCTTACCACTGCTAACCAGTGCTTGTGCTCACTCCTTAAAAAATAGTAACATTGTCCTACTCCTGATTGTCACATTTAATTTAGTAATAAGTCTCTAGTAAAGTGGTACACCATGTAACCAGGATCTGTAAAGTAAATGCTAGTAGTGGGGCTGCAGCACTTACTGTGTCACCCAGTTCAGTAGCCTTTCAAGACATGTTTTAGGTCTGCAATTGCAGCCTGTGTGCAGTTTTTAAAATGACAATTTGACCAGGCAAAATAACCCCGTTTGGCAAGCCTAAACCTCCCTTTTTAAAATATAGGTCATTCATAAGGTAGGCCCTATAAAACACATAGGACAGGGTGCATTGTATTTAAAGAGTGGGCCATGTGCTTTCAAGTTTTACATGTCTTGGTAGTGAAAAACACCAAAGTCTGTTTTTCATTACTGTGAGGCATACCTCTCCCATAGCATAACAATATGTGACCTTATTACATTTAATAAGGGATAACTGTTGTTTGGAAAAAGGTAGAAATGTCATTTTTGGTCTGTAAAGAATTGTAATTTCAAATCCTCTTCAATGATAAAGTTGGATTTTAAGTCACAATCTTGTAAATGCCACTTTTGGAAAGTTGGCATTTACTTGTCCTAACCATTTGGTGCCTGCAGCCTGTGTCCTAGGTCACATGACTGTGATTAGCACGGCAGTTGGCCTTTGTGTATTCCTTCCAGACAGTGATACACAGGGGAACTTGGAGTTGCAGGATGGGCCTATCCTGCCAGGATGTGCGGGGTGGAGCTGCTCCCTGTACCACTTACATTTTGAAGGAGCTGCCTCAGAAGATTCTCAACAAACGCCACACTAGCTTTTTGTCACCCCAGACTCCTTGGAGCCCAGGCAGAGAAGAAGGAAATATCAGAACTATCTGTGAGAGAAAATCTTGAAAAGTTCACTTCAAAGCTAGCACCAGATTTAAAAATAGGACCCTCAGATCCACTTTTTATTACACTCCTGGACCTGCGGAGGATACATGTAAGGCCTGCCATGCACTTCAAAGGTCTGCCCTGCAGCTTGAGGTCTGCTTTGTACTTAAGAGGACTGTTCTGCTGCTAGAAGCCTTCCTTGAACCCTCAGAGGACTGCCCTGCTGCTGGGGGACTGCCTTTCTCCTTGAATCCAGGACTGCCAGCATGACTTCTAGGGCTAGTTGATTGGCCTCCTGTTCTGAGCTACAGGGACACAGAAAGCTCCTACATCTTGACCTCTGGACCTAGAACCTGCCTGAAGTGAGTCCTGCCCACCATGTGGTTCCCACCCAGTCCTGGGCCCTTGGAAGTGGTCCTAAAGGTGCCCAAACAGCCTAAAATGAAACCTTGGGACTTGGACTATTTTCAGTCAAAAATGCCCTGAGAACTGAGAGGAGAGCTGAACTTACCTGCTCACCGATTTGTCCAAGATGCATTGGCGGTCGGCCTGACTTCACTGTAGCAACTGCTACCAGCAAATCACGTTCAGCGTCTCCTTGCAGAAGGGGTATCCAGCCTCGCAAAGCCCTCATCAGCTACAACCCTCAGCTTCATCCCGGTAGAAAATTTTGACCTCCAAAAAAGTGACAAAGTCCGAACGTAGAAATCTTCACTGCAACTTTGTCCAGTGGCTTCCTAAATATGATGCCTCCTCCTGAGATGCCACAGGCTGCCTTGCCCCACTGAACTTTACCTTCACAGACATTTCTCTTCAAAATGTCTTCAAAGCCCAAAGGTAAGCCAAGACAGGGCCCAATTCACCTTGTGTATCTGAACTGCACTCCATCACAGTCAGTCATAACGCTTGACTTTGCCCTTGTCTCAAATGACTAGATGTCCGCAATTGGCCTTTTGATTGTTAGGCACTACGTTTTACTAAAAACGTTTTGAAAAATCAAAACTCCTGTTTTACTGATTATATTTTTGTCATTTTGGTGTCAAATAATTTATTGGATTTTACTCTATTTTCCTAAATTTGTGTGGGATTTTAGCATCAAGGTTAGTGTTAACATTACCACACCCAATGCCTGTAGAAACTCTCATTGTGACTTCACAAACTGGTCTTTACCATTTTCCCTGCAACGTTTAACTCATACAAAAACCCAAACTGAATTATGTCACAGCAATACTGCACAAAATCAGCGCACAAATCTAATGTACACATGTTACATGAGAGGCAATATATTTCCACAATCAAAAAAAAGAGCTAAATATGTTTGTAAAAAGGGAATTTACTAGCTTATGAAAAGAAGAACCTCTCCCAACAAGCATACTGTACATATGAACGATTGCAAAGACATCCCAACACTTTTTTGTATTTCTTCCCAGATCCCTTACTATATTACAGAACTCCCGGGGCGACAAGAGACAACAAATCAGTTGTCTTCTCCCTCCCTCCCTCCCAATCCTATTTCTATCCTCCTTGTTACTGACAAATTGTAGTAGGGGAGGAGACACTTGTAGTAGGGTAGGGGATAGACATTTGTAACAGGGGAATCACTTGCATGGAAGAGATGTAAGCAAACAATACTGATTTGGGGCTACATTTTAATGCTTCAGCAGGAATGTATTGTCCACTTAATTCAAATAGGTGAACACATATACATGTGTGGGTAACTATATAGCTTTTGACCAACCACAACAGACAACAGTGCAATAGCGAACAGGAGTGCAAAGTGAAGCAAGTAATGCAGGATTCCAAAAGAGAGGGCTCTCTGTTTTGGCTCATATTGGGTTAGTAGTCAACGTGGTTACTTATGAACGAGGTTTCCTTGATGACAATGTTCTTCAGTTTCTTCTTAAAGTAAAGGATTTAAGGTGTATGTAGGATTTATGTTAGAATGAAGCTCCAGATCCTTCATGGATAGCAAGAGAAGACTTGTCTACTTGTCTTTAGCTTCTTGCATTACTTTGTCTGAGGCCTAGTAAAGTCTTTGCTGGATGTGTTGCATTCACCACATGGCACTTGATCTTACCTGCTAGGTCTTGTGATGTTTCAGATGCGACAGCCTTGAATAAGAAAGAGCAAATCTTGATGGTGATTTAGGCTTGCAGGTTTGAACAGATGCATTTCCAGAAGGTTACAGGTCATCGTTCTATCTCATTCACTTTATGGACGTTACTGTTGTGCGGAGGACACTCCAATTGACTAGGCACATGTCTGGAATGTAATTGAACAGGGCAATGCTTCTAGTTATTTATGACGGGATCATGGCCAGGACAGTAGTTCAGAACTCATGCTCCAGGAGATATGATTTGTTTTTTTCCCATTACATAGGGAAAGAGGTCTCTTATCATTCAATGGTATTAATATTCACTCCAAAGACGGTCTAAGGCTGGTTTGGCACCTTAAAGAAGCCTCAGCAGCATTAAACAATTTAGTAAAGAAGCATCTCCCAGTTTTTTTGGCCTGTCTGTCTGATGGAACCATGAATGAGCTGCCCCATCATTATCAGCAATTGTATAGTGTTATTAGGAACTCCCTACTGAACCCCTTTAAACCTGCAATAACCCATCCACGGTGGTTTGATAAGCAATGTTCTGCACTTAACCGCCACCTTAGAAAGGTGCTAGCAGATTCCCCTAGAGATAGAAGGGTGATCCGGGAGGCTAGGAAGCTCTATAGGACAACCATTAAGGAAAGGAAGAATTCTCTGTTCTGCAAGGACTGGGAGGCCTTAGAGCAAGCTGCTAATCACAACTGTAGCAAGGTGTTCTGGGAAACTGCGCATAGGCTTTCCTTGCATGATACCCCCACAAACCCTCTTTTAATATATAATATTTCTCGGCAGGATTGGGTGAAACACTTCACTGACATTTACTCTTTGGACAGCTTTTGTGAGCATGAGGTTAAGTGGAAGCAGCCTTTTATCCCCCCTACTCCTCTGCAGTTCACCGTTCAGGAAGTAGACGCTGCCATCCGTGCAAGCGCCTGTGGTAAGGCACCGGGTCCTTATGGGATCACCATGGACTTGTTTAAATTTATTCTGGATCTCTGGGGTCCTCTTTTGGTGAATATTTTTAATAACTCTCTGTGTTATAACATCCCAGAGTCTTGGGCCAAGCCCATAGTAGTGCCAATTTTGAATAAAAAGCGGATAGGGGTCCCCAAAATGTAACAGACCAATTTTGCTATTGGGTAGCACAGTAAAGACACTGGGTAAAGCAATTTTTAACCATTTACAAACATGGGCCTTGGACAATAAGATCTAATCTGCACACCAATATGGCTTTCGTCCTGGGCTGGGCACAGTGCATAAGTGCCTGAATTTACATCTGATAGTGAGCAAGCATACTGTTGCCAGGCGCTGTCCACTGTACCTGCCTTAATGGACCTTTCTACTGCATTTGATTGTGTAAACAGAACTAAATTATGGCAGATGCTGAGCAATCTGGGGGTGGACATTGCGCTAGTAAATCTTTTGCATGATCGCCACGAAACCTTGAGTGCTAGGGTCAGGTATTGCAAATCAGGAGAACTCTCCGATTTGTTTTCTTTAGTTAGTGGTGTACGTTAAGAGTGTGTGTTGGCAGCGTTGCTTTTTATCTTGTACATAAACAATTTTGGGGCTTGTTGATCAGAGTCAACTAACGATATGCCGAAAATTGATAACGTAGCCATCCCGGCTCTGTTACATGCTGACAATGTGGTATTGATGGCTACAACATTGCGTGCCTTTCGTAATTTGGTAGATTTATTTGTGATCTTCATGAACACATTAAACATGGAAACAAACTATGAAAAATTTCATATTATGGCATCTGGTCCTGGAAAGAAAGCTTTAGCAGCACTAAAATTGGGAGGTAAACAGCTAAGTGGAGTGACAATTTTCTGTTATCAAGGCCTGGCATTTGGCGCAAGTAATTCATGGCAGACGCAAGTAATCGCTGCACTTTGGAATTTAGGAAGGGCAGCGGGTTCTCTTTTTAATTTGGCTAAGAGGGAAGGTAGGTCCAGTATGTCCCCTTTTCTTAAATTATACAAAATGCATTGTGTCCCTACTGCCACTTATGGAGCAGGGGTTTGGGAGTTTTATAATTATACCCCAATCCAGGTGGAAGAAAATAGAATCTGCAGAAGAATGTTGAATCTCCCTCCCTCTAGTGCCACTTTTTTCTTACACGTTGAATTAAACCTAGAGTACATGTTAGATACTGTTAGACTGGCCCCCCCTATTGCTCTGGGTCAATAATTGGAGCAAAAGGGAGGCTAGTTTTAATAGGGCAGCAATTAATGATTGCCTGAGCTTGGATGAGGGTTTATCCATTTCCTGGTTGCGAAATGTGCAAAATTCCTTGTGTGATATTGGCCTTTCAGAATTGTTTAGCACTCCTGGTTTGATTAATAAAGACAGAACAAATACAGTGAAAAAGAGATTCACTGATCATGCTTTTACCAAGTGGTCTCAGGAGCATACTGTTTGTTTCCACGAACCGGCAGGTGAGTGGAGTAAAGAGCTTCCCCCTTGCCCCTGTAATGGCAGAGAGGAACAATCTTTGTTACATTTTAGGTTTTTCTGCGGCTTTTATAGACTTTTCTTTCAGTTAATTTTTAAATCTTTACTGAGAAAATTAGCCTTCCGGAAATGTAGAGTGGCTCTAACTTATCTTCAAATGTTACACAGCCCAGAAATTTGTTATAGTGTCTGTTGTTTTATTAAGATGACCATACGTAGCACGTGGGGGGTACTACGGCTTTTTTTAGCTGCTCGCATGGGTTTTTCCTTTTTAGTACTTGTTCTATTGTTATGATTTTAATAGTTTTAATATTTGTATTACATTGAGCTTGGTATCTGTGAAAATGAGCTATGTATGAGTTTTACTATATTTTTTACTCTGTGCTTTTATGATCTTTTTCAAAGATCAAATAAAGAATTATTGAAACTGATTTGTCTTTGTGGAGAAATGAAAGCTGGTGCCAGGCTGTCAGAATCATCTTAGTGATATGGCTCTTAATCAGGGGTGAGTAAAATTGCAAATTTTTTCCTTAAAAATGATGCAAACTTACATCAAGTATAGAGTGCTGGCATCTCACCTGACCTGTGCACGACAGTATAACTTTGCACAAAGGAAATGGTTTATTACAACAAGAGATTGATTGGGGTCAAGCAGAAAATGTCACTCTGATATGGTTCTACCTTTCCTGTGAGCTAGTTTCTCATCGATCCAGTCTCCAACAATTGCACAAAACAGTGCAATGGGAAACTTAGCAAACTTGACGTAATGTGAAATTTGCAAATTCCATGAGATTTCACCTCTAGAGTGAATGAAATTTCACCCAGGATCAGTTTTTTTAAATTTAAGTTTAAAAAGCTTTATTTGAAACAAAAAACTATTACAAAGAGTAAGCCATATGGATTTTCTTAAGCTAAAATAGAAAAAGTTGAGAAGGCAAATACTAAACAAAGTAGAAAGCTATTTACATTTTGACATTATCATAGGGAGGGATGGGAGAGAGGATAGAATATAAATCGACAACTGAGTAAAGCGTATCATTGCACACTAATAATAAATAGAGAAATAATTAACATACCTAAAAAACAATATAATAGTAAGTAATAATGTAGAGTAAAAAGCAGAGAAAATAACAATTTACAGAGGTTTAAAATTTGCAGAACGTTTGAAAGATACATGCATTTTTGCAACTTTGTTTAAATAATTAGTTAATGGTAACCAATGCAAGTCTCTATTAGCAAGTGAATTGTAAAAGGAGGCAAAAGCAATGTCCAGTCTATTATAAAGACAAACATTATTCCACCAAGACTTAACTGAGAGTTTAGTTGAACATTTCCAGTTTAGTGTAATTTGCTGAAAATCTAAAGCCAACATATGGTCAAATAACACTTTTTCGTGCAAAGATAAACCCAAAGACTCTATCAAACTTCCTGCACAAAGAGTATCACTAGAAAAAGGAGTATGTAAATTAAAGATTTTGGATATCAGAGACCATATATTCACCTAGAAGGAGGCACATTGGGACAGGAAAACAAAAGATGCAACAAATCAGCTAAAGGGGATTTACAGGACCAGCAGGAATTATTACTAGTATGTGAAAATTTAGCCATTGAGAGGGGTGTGAGAGACAACCTATGATATAGAAAAAACATGGACTGAGTGGTAGAAGCGGATCTAGAGATTTTTAACGATCTTGCCCAGATCTTGTTCCAGAAGTCAACGCTCCATACACAGCCCAAATCCATCCCCCAGGCCAATTCCAAATTAGTTTTAGAGCGGGCAGGATCTGGGGTATAAAGGTGTTTATAGATCAGGGAAGCTTTTGGAAACAACAACACAATTTTTAAAAGTGAATCTTCTGAGGCTGTAGTGGCATCAGAAGGGAAGAAGTAAAATACATCTAAAATTATCTCCATAAGAGTTGAAAATTTCTGCCAAAACAAGCTGGACACTTAAAAGTAGCTTGAAAATGAGGGAAAGAACAAGGGGTCATACCGTCAAACATATCTCGGACCCAAACTATTCCCTGGAGTCTCCAAGATTTCCAATATAAAGGTCTATTGTTAATAGTGATAAGACGGTTATACCAACGAGGAGATTGTAGGAAAGAATCTCTAGCAGAGATCTTTGGTTGACAATGAGGTCTTAATAAGGAACATGTATGACGGAATAATGGAAGAAATGTGATATTTGCCTTTGCAGTAAACGCAAGAATTTCTTTTACAGAAAAAGGTGCGAGTGAAGATTGTTCCACTCTAACCCATAAAGGTGTAAAAGGGGAAATGTTTGTAAGAAGCCATTTAGATGCTTGCTTCAGGCAAAAAGCCTTATGGTAAAGCCTCAAGTCAGGAAAATTTACTCCCTGTTAGATTTTGGTTTCCTGAGATGTTTCAAGGAAATTCTAGCCTTCTTATCGTGCCATAAAAATTTAGAGAGAAGGGAGTCAAATTCTTTAAAATACATGGAAGGAATGCAAATGCGTATCATTGAAAGAATGTACAACAAAATAATAGTAATCATCATCTTAATAGAGTCAAGACGACCCCACCATGAAAGAAAAAGAGGGTTCCAGGAGGAGAGAAGTTTAGATATACGATCAAGGCCGTTCTTCATATTGATTTTAACCGAGTTTAATATGGAATTATTAAACCAGATTCCTAAGTATTTAATTTTAGAATTATTCCATTGGAAACCAGTCAAATCAAAATGTTGTTTAAGACAGAATTTGGTAATGGGCAGAAATTCTGTCTTATCCGGATTGATTTTGTACCCAGAGACCAGAGAAAAATCAGAGAACTCTTGCAGTAAAGAGGGAATAGAGGTTTCAGGATTAGAAATGAAAAGCAAAACATTGTCTGCATAAGCTGACAACTTCAAATGAGAATCTTCATAAAGAAATCCAAAGATAGAAGGTGGTTTGATGGATATGAGATAAAAAGGGCTCTGTAGGAAAGTAGGATCTGCTTCTTATGGTTACCCCCACTTTTTGCTTGATGTTGCACTGTTTTTGACTAGTCTGACTGGGATCCTGCTAAACAGGAACCCAGTCTATCTGCTTTCTCCTCTAAATTGTCACACATGTACTTTGGTACACTCCAGATGGGATACTGGGGTACCCTTATAAGTCCCTAGTATATGGTACCCATGTACCCAGGGCATAGGTACCACAGAGGCCTCCCATGGGCTGAAGCATGTATTATGCCACCCATGAGAGGCCATGCAAAATGGAACTCCAGGTCTGCTACAGCAGCCTGTGTAAGATGGTGCTTGCACCACTTACTTTAGATATAGGATCACTATATCTATAGGTCACTACACTTAAAACTTATAAGTCACCCCATAGCAGGCCTTATCAATCCTGAAGGCAGGGTGCTGGGTTTTTATGGAGAGGGTGCCCCTGCATGAGCAGAGCCTCTCTGCAGCCTTCGGAGACCATTCTCCAGGGTTGTCTGTGACGCAACCGGACATATAGGTAGAGGTGCATTATAACCTCGCGGTAAATGCTATCTCGAAAACGGCTGCATAGAAACATATCGTGTTTGGTATCAAACACCTTGGAATCATACCTCCACACTGTTAACCGGTGTGGGAGGTATGATTCCACCCTTCTGAAGCAAGCTTCGTGGGGTCACTGGTCTATCCGGTGCCAGCCTTCTCGACCCGGTCAGCACAAAATGGATGCTGCCGACCAGAGACACACTTCTGCCCTCCTGCTGCTGAGCCAAGCTCGAGCAGGGGAAGGCAGCACAATAGGCATCCTGTCACCGGGAGGTGTGACACCTCCCAGGCAGGATTTAATGTATTGGGGCTGGGTGGGTGCACTCTGAGAGTGCCTGAAAGTCTGCACCCGGGGCACATTTGGTGTCCCTGTGCATAGTCCAGCTCAAACCAGTTCTGGGAGCCATTGGCTCCTGCTCTGGCGTGAAACTGGACAAAGGACATGTGTGTAACCACCCCTCTGTCCTGACCCTCCCTTAGGAGGGTCCCCCAAATCTGTCCAACCCTCTCCCGTGGGTACATTAGGGTTTACCTGGCTGTAAGACTTTAGATTTTATGTAGACAAGATTCTACAAGAAGAAACCACTGACCTTCGACTGTCTGGACACTCTGGACTTCGCTGGACTTCGAATGGGCCCGACTTCGTCTCCCTCTCCGTCCAAAGCTTTGTCTGTGCCCTTGCTCCATACAGGCTCCGTGTAGGACCTGTGGTGCACTAAGGACAACTGAAGAATCTCCCTTGGAGTGAAGGAGTCACTCCCCTGCCCTAGCAGCCACCGTAACACAACTGACTGGTCTGCTGCTCCTGAGCTCCTGCGGACTCAAAAGATTTCAGAAACACAGGAGGTGGGTTTTCGAGGGTCCCTGAGGTTGATATGTCTTCTCAGGAAGTTTGAGGCCAGTATCCCTTGTGGGGACTGCATAACCTGAACCCCTGTGCACCATGTCCATTTGCAATTGCATATGTTTGTTGGCAATTCCCGAGCTTGTGCATTGGTCTCCGTGTAGTCCTGACCCTAAGCAGTATTTGCACCAAAGAACTCCAGCCTCCATGCACCGAGTGCTCTGTGGGCTGGTACTTTGCAATCTTGCCTGACGTCCCCTTGCGACTCCTGGTCCTTCGGCCTGTGGGTGTCTCTGAGGGTCATCTTGATTTCAATTGGGCTTTCCTGGTTGCTCCAGACATGCCCTGACTCCCCATTGCTTGGTGAGTCCCCTGGACCTTGCTGGTCCACACCGTAACCTGTTTGACCTTCCTTCATGGGTTGTTTTTGCCAAGGCTTGTTGGTGCTCCAGCCAGACACCGACCCCTCAGCAATTGACATCCTTCGTGGGACAGCTCACATCTGGCTCCTGGTCATCCTCGACATCTCCTGGTCCTCGTGGCTGCAGAGTCAAGCATCCCTTCTTCGCACCTGAAGCAACCGACATCGGTGGGCATTCATCTACCGAGCCCCTGGTCACTCTGAAGTGATCCAGACTCTGTCCCCTCTGCTTTCAGGTTCCTTCCTTCCCCAATCCAGACTTGGATTCCACCGGACCCTTTTCACCTTCACGGCAGCAGTACTTCTTCACAGCCCTCCATTGAGAACAACGGCAGTTTCCGACACCACTCCAGACCTATGCACCCGGCTCCTCTGGGAAAGGTAACTCGGGTACTACGTATCTATGGGTGGGGTGGCTCTTCAAACTCTTAAGTTCCAAAGGGTTCGCTCGAAGTCCTCCTAGAAGGGTCCTTAAACTTTAAAAGTGTAACCGCGACTTCCCCATAGAATTGAACGGAGCCTGCGGTCGTGTTCACACACTGCACCCGTCCTCCGTGGGGTCCCTATCTACTCACCTTGGGTGGTTACTTGGGGTCCCAGCGATTCTACGTGCTCCAGACCTTGTCTTGATCTCAGTCGTGACTGTTATGCCACTATTTTAGTATATGGTTTGGTCTCCCTGGAGCCCACTGTGTATTTTGCTACTTACAACTGTTCTATTGATCTTGTATTGTGTGCTTTGTGTTCTATCCTTGTGTAGAGGATAGTAGAGAGTGTTATATTAATAAATACATATTTTTATATAACTACTGTGTGGTTCTCCTTTCATTTAGTCAATATAGGAGGTGATATTCTGGTAAAACAAGCTGCTTTACATTCCTTCAAGATTAAGCCTGAAGGCTGCTCTCCACAGCTACCACTAGGATAGCTTTCTAAAGGTTATCTTTGACCTCACACATCATAAGGGTCGTTTGGACTGGTGCAAGGTGCCCACTTTAATTAGTGGACAGCATATACCAGGCCAACTTCTCACAGGCTCAATAGATAAAACAAATAAAAGAGGGGGTAGGGGACATCCTTGACGTACACCTTGCTGTAATGGAAAGAATTGAGAAATAAGACCATTAATTAAGACAGAAGTGCTAGGGGTCATATAAAGCAAAGAAATAAGAGAGATACATTTGGGACCAAAACCATGCCATTCAAGGGCTTTAAATAAAAAAGACCAGTCAACTCTATCAAATGCCTTCTCCGCATCGATAGAGACTGCAGCTAAAGCATAAGAAAGAGTGAAAGCCTTATTTAGGACTTAAAAAACTGCTGAAAATTATCAGAGGTTAATCTGCCTTTAACAAAGCTGCATTGCTCTGGGCCGATTAGAGCAGGCAGAAGAGGTTCAAGACGTAAAGCAAGTAATTTAGCAAAATTTTTATAATCAACATTTACAAGGAAGATAGGGTGATAATTCTTACAAAGTTTAGGATTGTGACCTTCCTTATGGATTAAGCATATTGTGGCTTCTAAAAAGTACCATCTGCCTTGCCAGTAGTACAAAAGTGTGGGAAAAGATGCAAAAGTTTTGGGAGAAGTAAGTTTGAAAAGTGTAAATAAAATTCTACCGTAAACCCCTCTGGACCCGGAGTTTTCTCTTTTTTAAGTAGACTCCAGGTTTTAGATCTTTCCACACAAAGAGGGGGTAGATTGAGCAAGATAGGTATCAATTAGAGAGGTAGATGCAGGGGATTATGGTGTATATAAAGTTTTATAAAATTTCACAAATTCTTCTAAAATACCTTGTTCTATAAAAAGATGTTATGCTTCTGACATTTGAATAGAATCTATTAACACACGCTCTTTTCGAGCTTTGAGGTAGTTAGCCAAAAGTTTCCCTACTTTATTTTGTCTGCCATAATAACGGGCACTACTACCTAGGAGAATAGACAAAGCATTATCCATGGTTAATTTGTTAAAATCTAGCTTCGCATGGACAAGTTCCTGTAAAGTAGAACCAGAGGAAGAAGAATAAAATTGATGCGCTAGACTTTTGATGTTGGCTAATAAACTATTATATTGATTAAGTGATTTTTTCTTTATCCTGGAGACAAAATTTATATTGAAACCACGGGCAGCGGCCTTAAACGTATCCCATATCAATGAAGGGGAAGAATTTGGATCTACATTTAAGAAGAAAAATTCCTCAGCAATAGAGATGAAGGAAGAGGAGAAAATCGGGTCTTCTAAGAGAAAATTATTAAACCTCCATCTAGAAGATCTGGGCTGTGATCGGAGCAAATCAAAATCCGCAACAACTGGGGCATGGTCAGAAATCACAATAGGTTCAATTGAAGAGGAGATGAGATTCTGGGATAATGGTTTGGGGAGAAAAATGTAATCTAACAGTGTGAGAGAACCATGAGGGGGGGAGAAAAAAGAAAATGCTGTTACATCTGGGTTACATAAACACCAAGCATCAACAAGGTGTGTCTGAGAAATTGTGTTATGAAATTGTTTATGAGCTTTATGAGGGATCAAGCAAACTTGAGATTGGCGGTCAATAAATGGATCCATAATCTGATTGCAATCACCTCCTAGAATAAAAAAATCATCTTTATACTGGATACTTTTTTTTGTAATATTAGACCAAAAAGAGTAGTCTGGTTGAGTCGGACCATAAACATTAAATACAGTCAAAGATATATTGTTGACAAGTAACTTAACTAATAACCATCTACCTTCAGAATCCATGTCTAGAGAAATAACAGAACAATTCAACTTTTTGTGACATAGGATAAATAAACCATTTTTCTTATTGGACGTAGGAAAAACAAGGACTAAGCCAACCAAACTCTGTTTGAACTTCAAAGCCTCCATCTCCGTCAAATGAGTGTCTTGTAAGATAACTAATTCTGGGTTATCTGAGGCTAAATGAGATAGTATTCTGTGCCTTTTTATGGGGTTAATAAAACCTTTCAGATTCCAAGACACGAATCTGAATGTAGAAAAATTGAACGATATATGAAGCAACACGATCAACAGTAGTGAACAAAGGGAAATGAAACAGTGAAAAAGGGAGAGAGAACTGTGAGAAGAAAGGTAATAAAGAAGAAAAATAGGAAAAAGGAAAGGGTGATAGATAGGACGTTAAGAGAAGACGGTACATGTCAACAGCTAACAAAATATATGACTACAAATAAAAATAAAAGAGGGCTGATGACTGAAATACGTACCTTCAGCGAAGAACAGGAAGAAAAATACAAGACAACACATCCAACCAGGGAGAACGTACCACAGTGGGGAACCATATAGGATGAGCAGGAAACGGATAAATAAGAGATCCCAAAAAGAAAATCTGTAAGAATATGAAGGGAAAAAGAATAAGGTTAACATGTTATGAGGCAATTATTAAAAACATCCTGCAAAAGAAAATAGTAAATGAATCCAAGTGGGCCAAACATGGCTACAATAAGAAGGAGAAAAAAAAGGTATAGAAGTCACAGAAGAAGGACCAGCATTTTCCATCGGCGATGTGGAGTGTAAATGTATAAATTTCCTCAGGTCTACCAGATCTTCAAAAGTAGAGGTGCTGTTTTGAAAAGTAACCTTAAACAGGCATGGGTGAAATAACCCATAGCGTGCACCTAGTGTGCGTAAAGCAGGACAAAGTTCAAGGAATTCCTTGCGTCGTTTGGCTGTTGCTGAAGAGACGTCCTGGGAGATAAATAATTTAGATCCAGACCAAACAAGCTGTTTTTTAAGTTTAGCTGCATTTAAGACTTGTAGAAGGTCAGTACATTTCAGAGATAGAAGGATCACACCCCTTGGCTTCGAGGGAGCAGATGAAGAAGACAAGCAGGGACCTAATCTATGAGCACCTTGGATATTCAGATTTGTAGATGATGGAAGATCAAGAAGCTTTGGAAGAAAGGTAGTGAAAAAATGAATGGGGTTGTCGCCTTCCAAACCCTCTGGAAAACCATATAAGTGAAGATTATTGCATCTATTTCTATTTTCAAGGTTTTCAGCAGATTTTTTTAACAAGAGGACCTCCTTCTCTAAGGTGACAAATTTGGTGGAGACATCCTGTAATTCAGCAACATGCTGTTCCACCACGGATAGGTGGTTTTCCATAGATGAACATTTAGAATCCAGAACTTGCAGACGGGAGTTCGTTTCCTCAATGAATGGACGTAGAGCATGTATTTCTTCTAAAACAGTGTCCAAAGATACAGGAGAAACAGACTTCGTGGAGAAGGAGGGTCCTGTTTAAGACGCTTATTGGCAGACAATGGAGTTTGCGATTTGATTGAAGAGGTTGGCGAAGCAATCGGTCGTGAAGAAATAGAATGCGCCATACTGCTAGTGGTATGCAAAGAAGAACTAGAATGGGAGGAGTTAGACTCAGGTGAGCGGTCAATTTCTTGTTAGTAAGCAGCAGTTTCTTACTCCTACCCGTAAGTCAAAGGAAGAAGAAAATCTGCAGGAGCAAACAGAGTCACAAGCATGTACAATAAAGTTGCTAGAATCACTCCAATAATATTCTTCTCAAGATGAAAGGCGCAGGGCAGAATAAAGTTATTCAAGAATATTAAAAACAGTAGTACATTAAACCGCAGCTGGAGAGATTTGAAAAAGATAAGGAGAAAAAAGCAGTACCTCAGAAAAATAGTTGCACAAAGATCCACAGTGAAGTTGTACAGCTTCTAAATTCCACTGGTCCAAAAATTAAAAAAAGGGAGTAAATAACTAATTATGCAGGAAAAAGCAAGCTTTGCATAATGTTATAGTGAAAATCCCTTCACAAGTAATGTGCTTGAGGAAAAAACGCCATCTCAGGAGAATCCAAAATGGCGGCCGTGGAATAGCTGCTGCAAATTTTAGTGTTCCTCAAAGCTGAAGGGGAGAAGAACCATACCGGTATAACAGACCCACACCGGGGGTCTTCTGATGTGTGCAGAACTACGTTTTGGAGCATAGAAGATGCCGGAACCGTGAAATTCACAGCAGCATTTCCCGCTGCAGTACGGAGCTCCGAGTTAGGTGGCAATCTTGGTTGTCGCCGCGCGCCTGTCTCCACCCAGGATCAGTCTTAATGAAGAGGATGGTGTTGAAGTAGAAACCAGAGCAATAGAAATGCTTTCAATATTTCAGCAGACCAGATGCCAGTACATATTTTGATTACAGTTTATAGTTTTACCATGCAGATTTTAGAATCTTAAATCTGATGCGTGACAGTGAATCTACCTTTTCCTGTTCACTGGAAAATATCATTGAACAGACATATTTCAGATTAAAATTACATGCTCACTTCTATTGCAATTTTTAAATCTGCATTAGCACTAAAATACAATTTGCACCCCAATTATGGCTGTGACGCTGTCCTCTTCTTCTAAGAACAATATTCAGAATGATGCACTTTATAAATCTATAATTAATTTCGATCCTCAACAAAACTACTTATCTTGTTTTACAGCTTTTGCCCCATCTCTTCTGTCTCCTCTGGCAAACAACTCTGCTTCTAAAATGATTCGATCAAAGCATCTCCCCCATTTCAAGATATTGAAATTAATGATTTGTAAAATATACAAAGTACATAAAAATATACGTGACATTTGAGGACAAATGAGAAAGCAGGAAGTAATTTTAAGGCCAAAACTGACCACGTTTGACATCAGGCGGCTAAGTAGAAACATAATCGGTTCACAAGTCATTTCTACCTGCCAGTGTGGGATAAGACCGTGTTTTTCTCTTTCGTCTACATCTGCTTTAATGCCTGTGGCTTTTAAGACTAATGGAGTAATGCTAAGTCGAAAAAGACTGTGCCGGACTCTAAATGGTAGATAGATGCAAAGTGAAATAAGTGAAGAAATGCTGGTGAAGCATGATACAAGAATAACAAGTTCTGCAGGTAACAGAGTTGTGCTGAGAATGTCCAATTTGTGTAAACGGTGCAAGTTCTATTTATATAACGAATACAAATGTTTTTGTTCACTAATTAAATTTTATTGCACCTATTTGATAGGTTACAGTGCTCTAGTTTTCTGCTTTAATGGCTTTATAAAAATCAAGCAATGCTCTATGAAGATGGATTTAAAATTGGCTAGTATTATTGTGTGACACACAAGACCTGCTAATTAGAATGATCAACAGCCTCATGAAAGCTGTAAACAACTGTATTCCATGCCCTAATTACTGACTTCTAGAATGAAGTGGTAAATGTGTCCCATACAATATGTAGATTTACAATCAGTTTACTTTAATTTTAGTATTAATTAAAGTTCTATCATCTCTGGATCCATGTCCGTTTAATACTATACTTGCTGAAACAAAAGCTAGCATCGTAAAGCCGCGTGAGTAAAAACATAAAATGCTAAAAATTAGTATGCGCACAAACAAAGGAAACAGCATGATGAACAGAACATAATTTCAGGGGGTGACAATGGCTTCAAGGATAAGAATGCTAAATTTGACCCCACGAATCTTTGAAAATGCACGTTTAATTAAAGAAGGGAATAAAAGTGACAGGGAAAAAGGAAAGACTGAAACATGCACGGAAAACTCAGGGGGAAAGCTAGAAAAGGTGAAAAGGTAAGTTGCAATGGAAGAGAAGTAGGGGTGTGCGAAATCCTGTAATTTTTGTGTGAAATTTCACGAAATTCCATAAAACATTGTGTTGCTAAATTATGATTTGAGAGTGCAATGTAGTTTTCTGATATTTTGTGTGGCTTTTTTTAGTTAACCACCTGCTTCACATAAAAAGGTCTCATGAGAAACCGGCAGGAGACTGCTTCACACAGAAAAAACCTCTCGGGGAGTCATGTTCTGCACAAATGAGTCTCCCGCTTTAAAAAATTACACAAAGATGCATGATGTGAAAAATCTACAGATTTTGCGAATTTCTTTTAATGGATATTTGGAAATGATGCACATTTCAGCAGCGGAGTTTTAAGTTCGCCCAGGCCTACATAGGAGCACAGTCTTCTGAGATTGTTAATAAAGTTCAGGCATCACCCCTCATCAGTCAGGCTAGCTTGAATCCAGTGGCACAGTGAGCATGGGACACACGTCTGGGCATGCCCATCCCACTTAGGGTGACAAAAGCAAAACAATAAATGATGGACGGAACGCTGAACAATGTAAACATTCACTCTCAGTCACAAAGATCTTGGTTTAATCCATTGTTCTTTTGCTCACTACGTCACCCCAGTTTGGACCCAGTCATATGTAAATCAGTCTTGACCCTGCTCCTCATGGGAACAGTCCAGCCCGAACTGCCAATCCAGGTTCACCCTGGACAGGAAACAAGCATCCTGGGACCGGTTTCAGGGCATGACCCCTCATCAGTCAGGCTAGCTTGAATCCAGTGGCATAGTGAGGATGGGACCCACGTCTGTGCATAGTCGGTAGACGAAGAGTCCACTAGTAACGAATGTGATCTATCAAAGGCTGGGTCTGCAAAAGAGTTAAAGTCGCCTCCCAGAAGTCTGTGTTGTCTCATGTACGGGGCCAAGATTCTGGACAAATCTATGAGTAACCCTCACTGGTCAGTATTAGGAGCACAGACCCCCACTATGGTCAGGTCCCAGCCCGCCAGGTGGCCTGATACCACCACAATCCTCCTACCAGGGTCAATCAATTTGTGTGTATTTTGGAAAGGTACTCTTGGGCGACCCCATATCAGAACCCCTCTGGTGAAGGCAGAGTATGAGGTAGCTTATAACTGGCCCTGCTATCTTTTGAGCAGGGCCTATCTTTCAGAAGAGGCAAGGTGGGTCTCCTGTAAGAGAGCAATGTGAGTTTCCCATCTCTTTAGATATAAATGGACTTTGTAGTATTTAGCCACATGTTAAGTCCCTACACATTCCAGCTTATAAAATTATATGTCAAGGGGGTCGCCATATTAGGACTAAGTAATAGCTGACCAGCAGCGGGGCAGGAGGGCTGATCCCAGTCTGCAGGGAGGAGCCCCTGTGGCTTCAACATGCACATGTTCTGGTGTGTAATGGCCTTTGCGCATCTAAACCTTAAAAACCATAACTTAACATCCCAACTCCCCTACCCCAGGGCAAGAAATGTCGTACTCTCGATTAAAACCAAGTAACAAGCACACAACATTGCGCAGTCACCATCCATACAACTAACACCTGCCTGGTCGCCTTCCTGATGCAATTCACACCACCCATACACAGATCAGAATACAAGGGCCCACTAACAGTAGGGCAGCAACATACACCAACCTCCTATGCAATACATCACTATCTACACATTGTAACTATCACAGTTGCAGTAATGATTTTTGAATCAGAAGATGTCCTTGGATTTGACAGGTGTGACATGCGGGAGGGAAACTTCAGAGTCATGAGTAGAAGCAGAGGACTCATCCATTTCCGTGTCTCTTTCTTTATCCTCTTCAATTACGGAAGGGAGGCGGAAGCCCACTATGTTGAGCGTGCCACATCTTCCACTACTCTTTTCTGTTCTTATCGAGCCTGAGATCAGGAGGGGTGACTCCCACACCCCCTTTGTCCTTTTTTTTAGGGGGTCATTGGGCAGATGATTTAGTATTCTCCTTGGGGAGTCTATCAATCCACTCTGAAAGCTGTAGGGGGAGAGGTGAAGAACAGAGCCTCCAGGCATGCGTGACATGGAGCCTTGCTGGAAAGAGCATGGCATAGGGGATCTGCAGTTCATGGAGTCACGTCTTTGCCTCTAAAAAGGAAGCCCTCTGTTTTTTAACCCTCCCTGGTAAAGTCCGCGAATATCATGACTTTTTGGTTCTCAACCATTATGTCACCTTTATTTCCGGCCTGAGCCAGGTTATGGTCTTGATCCTTAAAATACAACAGTCTTGGTTGTGCTCCCTGCAGGGGGTGGCACGCTGGCACCCACTGGGCCCTTTCAAGGGCAAAGAACTTTGAAGGTCCCCCCGGAGCCCCTTTTTCTTTGAGCCACAATCTCAGGAATGCAGTCAAGTTAACACTGGAATCTTCTGTTGTAATCCTATGATGCAGATATTGTTCCTTCGGCCCCTTTTCTCAGCATCCTCAGTCCTTATTTCAAGAGTTTTAACTCTCCTCTCTATTTGAGATTGTTGTTCCTGCAGAGAAGATACTTCAGGGATAATATTGGCCAATAAGCACTCTGTAGTCGTGGCCCTTTCTGCCAGTTGACGGTGATCGGCCCTTAACAGCCCCAGATCAGTCACCAAGGTATCTATTTTCAATTCTAAGGCTTCCCGTGAGGCAGCAATGGCCTGCAGGGTGATAGCCAGTGTGGCCACAGGTCGATTCACCACATCAGTCCCAGTCCATGATCCCCCTCCTCCGCAGAAGCTGGTGGTGCCCCCTGTGAAATCCAGGTTTGCCAGCATCCTTTTTCTTGGCATATTTGTCCATTGTGCTAATAGTATTGTCCACCTCAATCAACAGGCATCAAAAGTAAATGGAAAAGCTTAGGTTCACAGTGCAGGGCACTGCAGCACCAAAGTACACATCCTTATAGCACAAATATCATCACCACTTGATTCCAGGGGCATAGTTCAGCAGTGCCTATATGGGGGAGTGCCTGTGAGGGTCCATGTTAATGATTCAGCATCAGGCACTCAGATTACTTGAACTGGTGTCTCATTAATACAAGCTGATTACAGGTGCACTTTCTGGGCCACAGGTTTAAAATAGGTGCATTTGAACCAGAGATGACTTGTTTGTGCCTGTGCAGAAGTACATGGTGCTTGAGGTTGCACTTGCATATTACAGGGGTGTAGCACACCTCGGAAGAGCAGACTGATTGTTGGTGCCTCTGGAGTACAGTTTTATACAAATAATAGGTACCTTGAGAAGTATTGACTGCTTTTAGATGTTTTGACTATTTCTTGTACATCCTTCATAAGCATAAGGATCTGCTGCTTGTAATTTGTAGGAGACCCAAAGAAGTGTTGTCTCTGTGAAAGTGACTTTGCAGGATTGGCAGCTGTTTTCATGCACCTTTACAGGTCATGGGATATTTGTATTGGGAGCCAGTCTTCTCTTTAGATGTTTTCCCAGCAGTGCTGAACCATGCAGGCCTCTCTCTGCAGTGAAATGGTGTCATCAAAGCGATCCCACTCCCTCCCCAACCCACGCACAGCAAGTCCATTCGGCATGGCAAATGGGGCCATTGTGGGAAGCGGGCCACGAGCAGCTCGTCGCTCTATCCCCAGGAATCACAGGCGACTGACGCAGTAATTCGTTGCTGCACTTGTCTTGCCACGGCAATGAAGCGGCTCAGGACTTGACATTTGACAGTTCCAGATGGCCTTTCAACCGCTGCCGCAACACTCACATGGCGCCCACAGGCTCCTCCCCTTAGGCCTCCACCATTATCCACGCTGCCTCAAAGGACCTCTTATGCCCTGGTTCAAGGGTTTGTACCTGGACAGATGCCTAAGCCGGACGCAAGGTGCTGCCTTCATCTTGGTTCAATGCCATGGAGGTCGACAGTTGAGCGAAGGTTTGCTCTTTATGATCGTGTTTCATCCTCTGTAGTGATGACACTCAAAGCTCCAGAGATTCTGGAACACAGTGTTCTGTTTTGTGGACAATTTTAGGGCAGAATGGCAGTGGATGGTGGAGTTTGGTGGGGGGCAACACAGCTTCCGTCTCCATTGGCACTTAGCCACGCCCCCATCTAACTTCGCCATAAATTAGGATTTTAAATTAGGATTCCAGAGACACCAAACTTAAACCAGTTATATCTTCCCATTTGGAAATTACGATTATAAAATTTATTAAGGTAATCCCAATGTTATCCAATGGAAGATATAGGTCTTGAAGTAGTGAAAAACAAATGTAAGAGTTTTTCACTACTAGGACATATAAAACTGAAAGGTACATCTCCTGCTTTTTAAATACATTGTACCCTGCCCTCTGGGCTGTCCAGGGCCTCCCCAAGAGATTACTTATATGTATTAAAAAGTAAGGTTTGGGCCTGGCAAAAGGTTTATTTTGCCAGGTCGAAATGGCAGTATAAACTGCACACACTGGCTCAGCAATGGCAGGTCTGAGACATGTTTAAAGGGCTACTTAAGTGGGTGCACAATCCATGCTGTGGACCCACTAGCCTGGCTGGTGAGTGGTGAAACTCCGAAACCGGTCCTAGGATGCTTGTTTCCGATCTAGGGAGAATCTGGCCTGGCCAGTTCGGGCTGGACTGTTCCCATGAGGAACAGGGTCAACACTGATTTGCATATGGCTGGGTTCAAACTGGAATGGCATGGGGAGCAAAAAAAGGATGGATTTAGGCCCAGATCTCTGTACTGGGGTGAATGTTTGACATTGATCAGCATTCTGTCCAACAATTGATCTTTATGCATTTGTCTACTGAGTGGGACGGGTATGCCCCGACATGGGTCCCGTGCTCTCCATGCACTGGATTCAAGCTAGCCTGGCTGATGAGGGGTGAAACACCGAAACTGGTCCTAGGATGCTTTTTTCTGGTCTAGGGAGAACCTGGCCTGGCAGTTCGGACTGGATTGTTCCCATGAGGAACAGGGTCAAGACTGATTTGCATATGGCTGGGTTTAAACTGAAATGGCATGGGGAGCAAAATAACGATGGATTTAGGCCCAGATCTCTGTACTGGGGTGATTGTTTGACACTGATCAGCACTCTGTCCATCAATTGTTCTTTTTGCATTTGTCAACCGAGTAGGACGGTTATGCCCAGACGTGGGTCCTGTGCTCTCCATGCCACTGGATTCAAGCTAGCCTGGCTGATGAGGGGTGAAAC
Source organism: Calotriton arnoldi (assembly GCA_963921515.1). Classification (NCBI taxonomy): domain Eukaryota; kingdom Metazoa; phylum Chordata; class Amphibia; order Caudata; family Salamandridae; genus Calotriton; species Calotriton arnoldi. The sequence continues at coordinate 318,373 of CAWUFW010005899.1, forward strand.
CCCAAAACCGGTCCGGGGATGCTTGTTTCTGGTCCAGGGAGAACTTGGCCTGGCAGTTCGGGCTGAATTGTTCCCATGAGGAACAGGGTCAAGACTGATTTGCATATGGCTAGGTTTAAACTGAAATGGCATGGGGAGCAAAAAAACGATGGATTTAGGCCCAGATCTCTGTACTGGGGTGAATGTTTGACATTGATCAGCATTCTGTCCATCAATTGTTCTTTTTGCATTTGTCACCCGAGTGGAACGGGTATGTCCAGACATGGGTCCTGTGCTCTCCATGCCACTGGATTCAAGCTAGCCTGGCTGATGAGGGGTGAAACCCTGAAACCGGTCCTAGGATGCTTGTTTCTGATCCAGGGAGAACCTGGCCTGGCAGTTCTGGCTGGACTGTTCCCATGGGGAACAGGGTCAAGACTGATTTGCATTTGTCTGAGTTTAAACTGGAATGGCATGGGGAGCAAAAAACGATGGCTTTAGGCCCAGATCTCTGTACTCGGGTGAATGTTTGACATTGATCAGCATTGTGTCCATCAATTGTTCTTTTTGCAGATCCACTAGTAACATTTAAATTACTGGCCCTGGCATCTTATAGTACCATGTTACTAGGGACTTATAAGTCGATTAAGTATGCCAGTAGGATATAAGCCAATATTACCATGCTTAGAGGAGAGTGCATATGTATTTTAACACTGGTTAGCAGTGGTAAAATGCTCAGAGTTCTAAGGCCATCATAAACGAGGTCAGAAAAATTAGAGGAGGAATGCAAAATGTTTGGGTATGAACCTACAAAATGGGCCATTTCCAACAATCCGTTGTATCTTTACCTCATGATTGTCCACTGAAAAGTACTCACAAGTCATGGAGTGAACATAGGTAGTGATCCAGCGTGATATTAACAAACAGCATTCATACACCAGATACTCACTTGGGCCCATACATTCATACTACGCTAATACTTACGCTGGGTTTTATCAGTTGTTACTCTTTATCAAAATCCCTGCTACCAATTACCTTCCGAATGAAGAGTAATGACTTACCAATGAATCCTTTGCTAATTGGGAAGTTTAAAATGAGTGACATTCATTATAGTACATAATCCTGAAATAACCACTGAGTCAGGAAGTTTTAAAATGTTTATCTAAAGATTTAGCAGAGTAAAATACAGAACCACACGGTACTTAATCGCAATACCCAAGATGAAGCATAGAATAACTATTGCTAATCAATGACGGTCCCTCAGAAAAGGAGAGGATAGAGACAGCAGCGCAACTAAAGGTTGCATTATATTTACCTAAGTGCGAGAACCAAACCCCTTTGGCCAAGGTGTTGAAAGAATAGGACCCAAGAAGGATGAAGAGCAAAGACTTCTTCCAGGATCAGGATAGGACCGGTGACCTCTCTACAACGACTCCTGCGTCGTTCCCCTCTCTGATACTCGACTTCTCCTCGATTCTCCCGTGACTTCCTTCTAATGGACTCCGCCGCCCCCTCGTCAGGACCTCTCTGGACAGCGGTTCAGTCTGCAATCAATCAGCTTGGCAGTCTGGAGCTCTTCTTCCTGACAGCATGGACGCCTGTTCCTCTCTAATTAACTAATGCTATATTCTATTATACCCTTCTACACCCATGTACCTCCCCTTAATGTTGCTAAAATATGGGACCACTACTTCTGATTGGACAGGGACAGGGGGTGGATTCTCACACCATATTGATTTGCCTTGTATTTCTGAAGCCTATTGTTTTTAAACTACTGCCCCTTCAATTTAATACATTTGCTTTATTTCCCACCCGTCTCACCACAAAATTTACAATTTATTCATATAAAATGTTGCTTTTCGACGAGAACATCTTGGTATGTAGTGGTGTCGGCCAGCAGGTCATGGCCTTGGGTGATGTCCAAGTTGACTTCATCTTTTTCTTTCTCGTCTGCCTCTCAGGGCGCATGTGCGGAATCTTTGTCACACGAGCTTTTAGTTCACCAAAACCCATGCCCAAGTTTACGAACTAATAAAAGTCAAAGAAGAAAACATTAAAATCACAAATAAAATGTTTCACTGTATGCCCACTCTTTCTACTCTATTCCCATTTAATTATAAATTCTATCCCGCATTAGTAGCGTTAGAGAAACGACAGTTTGATAATGACATGAGAGCAAGCTGAAGCATGTGAAAACATCAAGCAGCCATTTTAAAGCACACTGCGCAGAAGCAGAAATTTCCCACCAAGCAAAGAAAGACGTCACACCATGTGATATGGTTGGGACATGCGCAGTAGGGTTCCCGCGCTTTAGCGGCCATTTTGGATTACAGACAAGCGTTATTCATTAGTAAAACACATAGGTAAGCATCCTTACTATTCGTGTAGTGTATGCAAGGATTAGTTAGAGACAATACAAGTTTAATAAATTAATACTATGAGGAGGTTGCGTACGAGCAAGTCTCATTTATGAGTCCTTGCTCCATCAATCTCCTCTCTGATGGCGTTTCTGAGCCATCAAAATACTACCCACAATCAGATGCCAACTTCTAGCAAATAGTTTCACTCTTATTTTTACATTTTCTATTTTTACCATCTCCTTCAATTTCTTGTATAATTCACTTCTCCATTCTTCAAGTTCTATTTCATCTAATTTTCTCTTCTTTCCTTTTCCTGTCACATTATATGTTCCCTTCTTTTTACAACATTTGCACCATATTATTATTGTCAGTGCTATTATTGCTATCCCTGCTAAGGGTACTAATATTTGACCTATAAGTCCTTTTCCTACATTGGCAAACCAGGTACCAATTGACGCAATACTACTTGTCAATCTTTCCCATACACTATCAACTTCCAGTGGTTTAAGTTCCTTCTCAAGTTTAGTTATATTCTGTATATACGTTCCAATTTCTGCACTCTTATCAGGAATATAAGTGCAACAGTGTTTCGTCTTCAATAATTTACAGACTCCTCCCTCTTTTGCCAATAGAATATCAAGAGCAAGTCGATTTTGCATAACCATAGATCTAATCGCAACCATCTCCGCATTAATCATTAGAAAACCTCCAGCAGTATCCGTTGATAAACGATCAACCACTGTAGATAATTTACATATTTTCCTTGAGTTCAGAATTATTCCCACTGAAGGTATCAATGCACCAAATATATCACCAACAATTTCTGAAAAACTAGCTCTTTTACTACGTATTAATTCACTATTGTTTTCATTGCTCCCAGTGTTTCTTTTTCTGCAATTATTGTTCTTCTTGTTTGCTCTTTTCCAGGTCTGATTGGTTTCTCTTCAGCAGCTCCACTGTTAGTTTCCAATAGGTGACCTTGTTCTTGATTTATTTCTTCATGTTCATGATTCTCATGATCTTGTTCTTCTGTGTACTTTTCTTGATCTAACTGGTTCTGATCAGGGCTTATTGCACTTTGTACTTCTGCAGCCTGACCGGATTCTTCTAAACCTGTCTGTCCCTGCTCAAAATTTATTAGTTCTTCGTTAATTTGAGCCCAATTTCCTTTCCCTATCTGACCTTGCTCAGGCTCTCTTATTGTCTCTTCTTCTTTTTCCTGAGCTGCTTCTTCTTCACCTATCTGATCTTCTTCGATTTCCTCAAATCTTGTTTGACTTCTTGTTCTGTGGTAAACTTCAGGAATTTCTACCACCGGTATCCAGTCCTGACTTGTGCTCGGTTGTTCTTCTTCAGCTTCTCTTGAATCTCGAGCCTGAGATTCCTCCGCTGGGCAACCTTCAGCTCCCTCAGTGATAGATGCTGTCTGAGGATTTTCTTCTTCAGGATCTGGTACTCTTTTAGTGTGGCTTACATGAATCCAATTAGGAAATCCTGCACACTTCACTGCTGTATTTGTAGTCAGTATGACTTGACAAGGACTGCCCCATCTAGGTGATAGACACGTTTCTCTGGTGTGATTCTTCACTACCACCCAGTCACCAGGATTCAGATCATGTTCTTGTTCAGGCTGCCTGGAAACTGCGTCTTCTCCAACCTGGTGAGAGACAGAACGCACTAGGTCAGCCAGTCCTTTACAATAGTCCAGAACCATATCATCAGATATATTCAGCAGTTTGTTTGTGGGAACATGTGTTTGTCTCATTGCTCTTCCCATCATTATCTCGTGGGGGCTCAATCCTGTATTTCTGTCAGGTATGCTTCTGAGTCCCATTAAAACAAGTGGCAATGCATCTGGCCATTCTAATGATGTTGATGCACACATTTTTCCCAATCTTGACTTTATAGTGCCATTCAATTGTTCAACCACTCCAGAAGCCTCTGGACGATATGCACAGTGCAGTTTCTGTTTAATTTGGAATGCTTCACAGATTATTTGAATCACTTCACTGTTAAAATGTTTTCCTCTATCTGATTCCAAAGTTACTGGGAAACCAAACCTAGGAATGAGCTCTCGTAGCAACAGTTTTGCGACTGTAATGCTATCATTTCTGCTGGTAGGGTAAGCCTCCACCCACTTTGAAAGCAGACACACTATGACTAGTACATATTTCAGCCCTCTGCATGGTGGTAACTGTATGAAATCGAACTGGAGTCTTATAAAAGGACCCTCTGCCTTTCCAATTTTTCCAAACCCAATTATTGTCTTCCGCCCTGGATTATGCATCTGGCAAGTTAAACATCTCTGGCGAAGACTCTCTGCAACAGCCCTGAACTTAGGATTGTACCAGTTTTGTCTAAGAAGCCTAATCATTGCATCTCTCCCTATGTGTGTGTCCCCATGATACATTCTGGCCATTTGTGAGAGTAAACAGTCTGGCATAACTGGTCTGCCATCAGCACTAATCCACACTTCATCATCTCCTCTTTGGGAACAACCTACTTTGATCCACAAATTCTTTTCATTTTCATCAACATCATCTTGTAATCTTTTTACATCATTCCAAGTTTCAGGTGGCATATACAGCATAAGTTGGCAGCTGATTCCCATTCTTTCCACCCTCTTATTGACTGACAATCTATTTTTGGCACAATGTTGAGCCACCAGATCTGCATATCTGTTGCCGACTACCACCCAGTCATCTCCTGACTGATGTGCGGCACATTTCACCACAGCCAATTCTTTTGGTGATTGTATTGCTTCCAGCAATTCCTTTACAAACTGTCCATTTTTAATGGGGGATCCTGAAGAAGTCAGGAAATCCCTCTGCATCCATAGTTGGCCAAAATCATGCACAACCCCGTAACCATATTGGCTATCTGTAAATATAGTTACTTTTTGATTCCTCCCAATTTTGCAGGCTTTTATCAATGCAATCAATTCAGCTACTTGTGCAGATTTGACTCCTGGTAAATAGGACTGCTTCGACTATTCCAGTTAATTCACATACCGCATAGGCAGCAGTTAAATTACCGTCTTCATGTCGTTGACATGAACCATCAACAAATAGCTCCCTGTCTGGCTTTCTGAGGGGCTGTTCTTCTATATCTGGGCGAGGTTTCGTACATAACTCTGTAATCTGTAAACAATCATGTTCATTTTCTTCGTCATCTTTAATTTTCTCATGATATGGGTCTGGTAGTAAGGTTGCTGGATTTATTATAGTACACCTTACCATGGTCACATTTTCAGCACCCATTATTATTCTTTCATATTTAGTCAGCCGACTAGGAGTAAGATGTTGTGTTCTGGTTCTTGTCAATAGAATCACAACAGCATGTGGAACAAACACCTTTACAGGATGTCCCATCACAATTGACTCACTTTGTTCAATGCTCAAACAAGTAGCTGCCACTGCTTTTAAGCATCCTGGCAACGCGGCTGCTACTGGGTCCAATGTAGCAGAAAAATATGCTATAGGACATCTGTCTAAACCGTGTCTCTGGGTTAGGACAGAAAGTGCACAATTTTCTCTTTCATGACAGAATAATGCGAATTCTCTTTTATAATCTGGCATGCCTAGGGCTGGTGCTGAGCACAGAGCATTTCTCAATTTTACAAAAGCTCCTGCACTCTCATCATCCCAATCAACTGGGTCCTTTGCTTTCTTTCTTGTCATTTGAATTACGGGCTTTGCTAACAAGGAAAATCCTAGTATCCATTGTCGACAATAACCTACTATTCCTAGGAACATTCTCACTTGTCTTTGGGTTACAGGCATTTGCATTTTCTTTATTAATTTTACTCTTTCAGAGGTTATTCTTCTTTTTCCTCTCTCAATTTGGTGTCCCAGATATTTAACAGCTGTTGTACAAAACTGCAACTTTTCAGGTGAGACTTTATGCCCTTCTTCGGCCAAAAGATTTAATAGTGCTATGGAATTAACAACACAGTCCTCTCTGGTGTTTGATGCCACCAATAAGTCGTCGATATATTGCACTAGGACTGAACTTCCTGGCATCACTAGTTTCTCAAGGCACTTTTTCAGTATTTGATTGAAAATGGAAGGACTTTCCGTGTACCCCTGAGGAATACGATTCCATACATAGACTTTATTCTCAAATTTAAATGAGAAAAGATACTGGCTATCTGGATGCAATGGTATTGAGAAGAACGCTTGACATAAATCAATTACAGTGAACCATCCTGCACTCCAAGGAATTTGGTATAGAATTACTGCAGGATTTGGCACTATGGGACAACATGGTTCCACTATTTTATTTATTCTTCGCAGGTCCTGAACAATCCTATATTTCCCACTAGGTTTCTTTAGTCCCATGATTGGTGAATTACATGGGCTACTCATTACTTCTTTTAGTATGTTTTGTTCAACCATTCGATTAATTTCTTCAATGACTCCCGCTTTTACTTCTGCACTCATTTTGTACTGTCTGGTATTTTGGAAAATTGCACCTTCTTTTACAGTAATTTTAACTGGGTCTATTTTAGCCATAAGTCCTACTTCTTTTCCTGTGAAATCCCATACTATGGGGTTTACTGTACCTTTTAATTCTTCTGGCAACTCGTCTTTTGTTAATACCGAAAACATCTCATCTACTTCTGTACCCTGTTTTGCAATCATAATTTTATATACATGGTCTTCATCTGGTGTCTGAACTGCCACACCATCCGGTGTGCAGAAAATTGTGCAGTTCATTTTGCACAATAAATCCCTGCCTAATAAGTTTACTGGGCTAGAATCGCATACTACAAGTTGATGCATTTCTCTGAAGTTTCCGATTTTAACTTCCATTGGTTCGGTAAGAGGTGTTCTAATCCTTTGATTAGCTACTCCCACTACTTGGATATTTTCACCAGAGAGAGGAAGATCTGGAATGTCTGCTGTTCTTACAGTAGACCGGGAAGCACCAGTATCCAACAGAAAAGTGATATCATTACCTTTCACATTTCCTTCCACATATGGACCTGACTGATCTACCGATAAGGATGCGCCAAGTACGCACTCCTTCTCCCCTCTCTTAGGCACCGTCATGAACTGTATTGACAGAAATCGTCCTGTAAAAGAAATTGTGAGGTTATATAATCATTCTTACCACTTCCTCCTTGATATCCGATGTCTGTACCGTGCTTTGCTCTGCTTACATTACCCTGAATAGGTGCAGGTGGCAGCTGACTCTGAGGATTTACACCCTGCTGTGAGTCATTCTGCGTCTGTGGATTTAAATTTTGATTTGGGCCATTATTATTCCGGATCTTTTTACATTCATCCTTCCAATGCCCCAATTTTCCACATCCATGACAAGGAAATTTCTTTTTAGCTTCTTCTCTACTCATTCGTCCTCTCACTTTTCCACCATTCCCAGTGTCACCACTCGCTCCAGAATCCTTTCCCTGATTTTCACTTGGATTTTCCAAATTAATTCCCTGTTTCTCGGCCATTTTCACCTGAGCCCACATCACTTTTTCCTGCAATTTCTTGTGTCTATCCTCAATATCGTCTCCACAATATTTTGCATATTTCAAAATTTCATCGATCGGCTTCCCTTGCCAACACAGCATGTGTTGTTTAATCATCTGACAAATTTCTGGCTTCAAACCGAAAACAAATCGATACACAAACTGACTCATGTTCTTGTCTCCAATGTCCTCAAATCCACCATACTGTTTAAATACCTGCAGTAAACGCTCATAGTAGGAATGTACTGATTCATTAGCCTCTTGGGTAGTTCGGTCTATTTTCACCCAATCTGTTTCTTTCGGTGGTATTTTCCCTTTCAAATAAGTTATCACCTGCTGATACTTTTTCATCACATCATTTGACGGGGCACCTGTTTTCGGATCTCTAGGATACTCGTCACTTGGCCAATCAACTGTAATTTTACAATCTGTCCACAAATCGGCAGGTACCACTATGTCAAACAAACCATCTAAATCCTTCAACAATACCTTTGACACCTTCACAAACCTTTCAACCTGCTTGTACCATTCAATTGGTTTTTCTCTCAATTTTGGAAAATCATTCGTAAATGACAAAATATCCTGTCTGTTCCATGGCACATGTACGTATCCTCCTCCCGCAATTTCTCGCATTGGATACATTTGGTCTGCTTTCCCTGTCTCCTTCATCACATATTCCGACGCTGATCTACTTGATCGTACTTCTTCCTTTTTCTTGGCCCACCTAGTTCTCCATTTATCTAGGTCTCCCCATTTTTGTAAAACTATCATTAATTCCCTTACTTGTAATTTTCTTCCAGAGGCATTCATGTTTTCTAAATCTTTTTCTGAAAATTCTGCTCTATAGGGTTTCTGCAACACCTTTGATCTCCCTATTTCTATTCCCATCTGTAGTGCTAGATTGGATAATTTTTCATGGAATAATCTTACATTTCTTGTGATACTTCTGCACATAAATAATAATTCTTCATCATCATAGGTATTCAAGCGATCTAGTCCTACATTTCCTGCTATTATTTCTTCTAATTCGACTTTCAATTTATGAATGTCCATTATTTTTGGAGGTGTGTACTGTTTATCTGATTCTTGTGCCCACCTTTCTAAATCTTCTGGGGTGACTATTGTGGCATTTTTCGCTCCTGATGAAGTCACTAGACTTATATCTTTTGAACACCCAGGTGTAGTCCTCTTGGGAGTAATATTGACAGAATCTCGAATGGGTAAATCCATCAATGATATTGTGGATTCGCTGTCACTAAAGTGATCTTCAACCATTACTACTGCTTCAGGGTTTGTAGCGTTTACAGGAGTGGGTGCAAGTATCGGTGGAGGACAGTTTCCCTGAGTGCCATATAATGGAACTACTGGACCAATTGTTACAGGTATGGTCAATGAATCAGGATGTACTTTTATCTGTGTTATTTTCTGTATTAATTCTGCTCTGGTCTTCTCTATGGCTTCCCTTTCCTTTTCGTGAAGTATTCTACTAGGGGTGAATTTATGCATTACCTGTGGTACTAATGGGGTTTTTAACGGTGGTGCACTTGGGGTGCATCCACTTGTCCCTTCCTGATATGGTGGGGGGTTCCTTAACATTTCTTCCATAAATTCGTCTTCAGAATCGTCACTTCTCATTAAATGTTTTGTCTTTTCTGTGCATTTACTTCCTAATTTTTCCTCTGCTGTTAACAATGGATATAGTCCTTCTGTAATCATTGCCCTTCTCCACTGTTTCATCTGACTGTCCCTAGACTCATGTTGGTATCTGGGAAAAAATCCTCGATAACCCCTATTACTCCTGGATCGGTCATGCTCAAATGCTTCTGTTTCCCATTCCTCTAAAGCTTCATATTGAGTTAATCTAGGTCTGGGTTCTAAGTCATTCATCCTTAATCTCAAGTTCTGCAGAATTCGCCCATTGAACGTGCCATTCTCGGGAAATGCTAGTATTCCATCATTTTTGGTATATTCTATCCAATTCTCTATCCATACACAAGTATGATAACCTCTCTCCATCATCATAAATGAAGCCGGCGTTTTAGCTGGTGGAATGATAATTCCTTCCCTAGTTTTGATTGGTTTATCCTTTTTAAAATAGTTCTTAATCTTTTGTAAAAATGACATTTTTCTCTTTTCTCCGTACATCTTAGGTGAGTATCGATGCATAAAATTATGTCTGCAAAGCCTAAATATCTCCTATCCGGACGAGTTCCTGTTAAAGTCGTATCGCGTTTTAACATGCAATCTCTACCCACTAAGATTTTCGCTTCTAGAATATCAACCAATCAAGTGTCTGCTATCTTTTATTCCCGAGCCAATCCTTGCGCTGCCTTTTGGTGACGTTTGTCTGTCAACCCCTCCTTTACAATCTGCTTTTTCCTGTACCTCGCTGTTTCAACCAATCCCAGCGTGGCACCTGTGACGTCAGTACTGCTCCTGACTACTGACCCCTCCTTTACAAGAGTCGTTCCACACCCGCTGATTCAACCAATCCCAGCGCGGCGTTTTGTGACGTCAGCTCCCTCTCCGGCAACTGACCCTCCATTTACAAATTTGTACGCAAACTTATTTTCTCTACAATTCTTAATTGAATTTCAGTAACAACATAAAACATTCGCTATCGTGCCAGTTTCTCTAAATTCGAAAAAGATAGTTTCTCTCACACTTAGTAAAACCTTTCCGTTTACTAAACATACACTATGAGTAAAACCCTTCCGTTTACTCTTCACACAAGCTCCAGAAGTACCTGTCACTTCTTCAATGTTACCCGTTCTAGGTGATATAACATCAAATTTTCACCAGCGTACTCTTTTGCTATTACTCACACGCATAGATTCCCTAACCAATACTGATAGTCCTGCTTAACTTTTCAGTACTTTTTTCTGCCTGACAGATAACCTCACTGCAGTATGGCTTCCACTTACCAACCACTATTCAATTTTCCCCTGGGATTCTGGACAACATAAAACAAACGTTGAATACACGGTTGTTAGTTCATAAAAATAAAATTCTCATTACCCAATTAACAAAGAGTAACCATCCTCTGATTACCAGAAAACTGATCCAGCGTGATATTAACAAACAGCATTCATACACCAGATACTCACTTGGGCCCATACATTCATACTACGCTAATACTTACGCTGGGTTTTATCAGTTGTTACTCTTTATCAAAATCCCTGCTACCAATTACCTTCCGAATGAAGAGTAATGACTTACCAATGAATCCTTTGCTAATTGGGAAGTTTAAAATGAGTGACATTCATTATAGTACATAATCCTGAAATAACCACTGAGTCAGGAAGTTTTAAAATGTTTATCTAAAGATTTAGCAGAGTAAAATACAGAACCACACGGTACTTAATCGCAATACCCAAGATGAAGCATAGAATAACTATTGCTAATCAATGACGGTCCCTCAGAAAAGGAGAGGATAGAGACAGCAGCGCAACTAAAGGTTGCATTTTATTTACCTAAGTGCGAGAACCAAACCCCTTTGGCCAAGGAGTTGAAAGAATAGGACCCAAGAAGGACGAAGAGCAAAGACTTCTTCCAGGATCAGGATAGGACCGGTGACCTCTCTACAACGACGCCTGCGTCGTTCCCCTCTCTGATACTCGACTTCTCCTCGATTCTCCCGTGACTTCCTTCTAATGGACTCCGCTGTCCCCTCCTCAGGACCTCTTTGGACAGCGGTTCACACTGCAATCGATCAGCTAGGCAGTCTGGAGCTCTTCTTCCTGACAGTATGGACGCCTGTTCCTCTCTAATTAACTAATGCTATATTCTATTATACCCTTCTACACCCATGTACCTCTCCTTAATGTTGCTAAAATATGGGACCACTACTTCTGATTGGACAGGGACAGGGGGTGGATTCTCACACCATATTGATTTGCCTTGTATTTCTGAAGCCTATTATTTTTAAACTACCGCCCCTTCAATTTAATACATTTGCTTTATTTCCCACCTGTCTCACGACAAAATTTACAATTTATTCATATAAAATGTTGCTTTTCGACGAGAACATCTTGGTATGTAGTGGTGTCGGCCAGCAGGTCATGGCCTTGGGTGATGTCCAAGTTGACTTCATCTTTTTCTTTCTCGTCTGCCTCTCAGGGCGCATGTGCGGAATCTTTGTCACACGAGCTTTCAGTTCACCAAAACCCAGGCCCAAGTTTACGAACTAATAAAAGTCAAAGAAGAAAACATTAAAATCACAAATAAAATGTTTCACTGTATGCCCACTCTTTCTACTCTATTCCCATTTAATTATAAATTCTATCCCGCATTAGTAGCGTTAGAGAAATGACAGTTTGATAATGACATGAGAGCAAGCTGAAGCATGTGAAAACATCAAGCAGCCATTTTAAAGCACACTGCGCAGAAGCAGAAATTTCCCACCAAGCAAAGAAAGACGTCACACCATGTGATATGGTTGGGACATGCGCAGTAGGGTTCCCGCGCTTTAGCGGCCATTTTGGCTTACAGACAAGCGTTATTCATTAGTAAAACACATAGGTAAGCATCCTTACTATTCGTGTAGTGTATGCAAGGATTAGTTAGAGACAATACAAGTTTAATAAATTAATACTATGAGGAGGTTGCGTATGAGCAAGTCTCATTTATGAGTCCTTGCTCCATCAGTAGCACAGAGGAATTCGGTTTCACAGTTCAGACAAGTCATTTCTGCTTGACCCACCTCTCACACAAAAGATAGGCAAGTGGGCAGTGTAGCATAAGGAAAATATGAAATTAAAAGACAAAACTATGCCTAGCCAAAGAATTTGGATTTGTTTGAGATTTTGCATCCATAATAAAAATATTATGCAGAGGTCTAGACCCAGATCAGTAAGAGTAAGGGTCAAAGCTTATATTGACAGACACCTAAAAATCCTCGGCTTAGAAGACAATTCATTGATTTCTTCATACCAGAATTACCTAGTAATCGCAAAGTAAATAACACATTTACAATATATAAATTTGCACATCTTTTGTGCCTTGCTCCTATACTGCAACCCCCATCCCAGCAAATCCATGGACCTTCTTCCTAGTTACAAGAGCTGTAGCACAGAACCTTGCTGCCTATCATTAACTTCCGCCACTCATATGATCCTACACCTACGCCTTCTGGGGGACACGTTTAGAGCGGGGCAAATCTTTGGAAATAAAGTTGTGATTGCCAAATGATATCTATGTTCAATGAGAAATAAGACCTTGGAGTAAAGTTTAAGCAGAAAGGGTTTACCGTATACTAAGTACAAGATAACCTTAGCTGTATGAAGCTATAGATCGGCCAAAGACAAGAGGGAGAATATTATGAAAACAAGGTGGGATCCCTGCCTGAAGGAAATATAGAAGAAAGAGATGTAGAGTGTTGGAGCCATAGATAATGTATCCCTATGGAATTATTCCTATTCACTAGACAGTATTATGGTTGTAGAAAGCTGTTGTCCTGATGAGGGCTATTGGAAAATAATGTTTTTAGCAAGACCCCTTTATTGACATGACACATTGATCAAACTGCACTCCAAAACATCGAGATTATCTATAAAATTAAATGATGAAAGAATAAAAATGATGAATCCGGCAGCAGCTGACAAATAAACAAAACCGTTTTTAAAAACTATATATTTAGTATGAATTAATTAATTAAGTCACCATAATATTAGGGCATGGACGGAGGCAGTTTTGACCAATATGGGAGACGTGCCCACACAAGATGCTGAAAACCCTTCAGGAGATAGACACAATATGACATTGTGGGGAGTGTGACAATTCCCCAACTACAACGCTTAAGAGAAGCTATCGCAGCCAAGTGGGAAGTGGATCACAAGGAACGACCACCAACCAATACACTGCACCTACTTATTAGTCACGGGACTGGCTAAAGAGCAGTTACACTGTTGTACAGGGTACTGTTGGGGGCACATACTACTGAACACTTTGGGAGAGGCTCACCACTTCGATCAGACTAAAGGTGGCGGACAGGCAATGGGACACCTGACTAGAGTGGGTTAAGAAGGTGTCAAGTAATTCCTGCCTTCAATATACTCAATTCAATTACATACACCAAACCTACCTTACACCCACACAGCCTCACTAAATGTTTGCAGAGGTGAATCCCAAATGCCCACGATGCATATGCCCTGAAACCGACTTCTATCACATGCTCTGGACTGCTTGGAAATTGCGAGGTTCTGGGCTGGAACGGTACCACTGACAGGGCAAATAATAGGCAAATCATTGAAAGTGGACTCGATTCTCTGCCTGTTAGGGGTGTTGCCACGTTCTTAAATGAGAAAATATGTTACAAAATGTATAGACCTAGCCCACGTCCTAACCAAGAGATGGATAGCAATGGCCTGAAAGCTCTTAGCAGCCCCTCTGTTGAGGGACCACCATAAATGGGTGGGACCTCAATAAATGGGCCACACCGGAGGTGGCCCTGTGGATATCCCTAGCAGCAAGAGGGGAAAAGAAGCCCCTTGTCGTGTAGTTCCTAAGAGTCCCCCAGGACCTGCACGTTTTGGATGACCTAAACTGAGGGCTTGGTGTCCCATCTGCTTCCAGACACCCCCACAGGATATGTCAGCCATTAGACCAGCTAGCTCTACAGTGCCACTACCACCCCCCTGTATTCTACAGTGGTGTAGGTAGTCTAGGCAACCACTGAACATGACAACCCTGATTCCTCAGGGATTGTGGAAAACAGTACAGTATGTTTCACTGAGACACTCGTGCTTACTTACTCTCAGAAAATACACAGGATGGCAATTAGGACGTTTCAATAATCATTTATTTGTCCAGCAACAGCCTTGTGTAAAACATATGGGCTGCGACAATCAGGAGACAGAAGCATACGTAAGAGATTGCAAGTACCAAGATAGTAAATAGTAGATACATTTCTACAATAGTGCTAATAAGATGAATATAAGCAGTTCAGATAAAAACAGTAGCACTTGCATATTCCTAAAATGCGTGCCCTAAGCAATTTGCCTAAATGTACCTAGCCTAGATCTGTATATGTAGCATGTATATGTATATATGTGTGTAGCCAAGAAACCCCTAGGGAAGAAGCAGCCCCCTCACCTGATGGTTGAGAATGAAGGACCCCATCTCTGCTTCAAGGATGACAGACCGCAAGGGATGTCAGACCACTGTGTGTCGAAGATTTAGCATGCAGGACCCCATGTCAGCTTGGAATGAATTCTCCTCTAATTTGTAGGGGGGGTGAGGGTCTTTTATACTAAAGTGGTCACTCCAGGGTTTCTTCTAGAATCCATATGTTTTGAAAACAACCATAAATGTGCCATCCCACAACAGCCTTGATCATTCAGCATTAAATAACTCCCATTCAAAAGTAACTCGAAAAACTGGATGAATCACTACAACTGGGGAGCCTTTCAAGTAGCAAGATAAGTTTGCTTTTGACGCATTACACGCTCCATGAAGCGACACTTCTTTGCACACTAAAGACCCACTTAAAGCATCGCATCAGTCTGTGTCACTTAAGAAAACTTCAGTGTAATTATTTCTGCAACTATATCTATACGGTAACTCCCAGGTTTCCTGTATGTACCCTTCACCCAACGCTTCATACATGCCTGCTTGGATGTATCTCAGGTAGTGCTGGAACTGGAATGTCGTGATTGGCAGTGTGATAGAGCCATGAATTAAGCATTCCTTAGACGGTGACTCTGCTACTGTAAAAGGTAACTTCTCTAATTATTCAATGAGCAGCATGGTGTACTTTGCATCTCTGCGTGCCATGGTCAACTGTCTGTCGGTCAGATTATCAGCTGAAAACAAACTTGAGCCATTAATGTATCGCCATGGCACGTGGCTAGTACGCAGTGATTGTAGCGCCCAGCTTAAAAGCATAATGGAGAGCAATTGATATTGCCCATGTTGTAGAATAGACAAATCTTGTTCCATTATGTCAATTGCCGAGGACACAATGTTGCCCAGTGAATAAATACGTGAGGAAAGTGTGGTCATACCATTGTCTACCACAGCCAAGGCCTTTTCTAGGTTAATCCTATCAATCTCACGTAATCGCTCAACAGCATCCTGTTGGGAGACTTTCCACAGTTCACTGTAGATGGCATATAAAAAGCGTTTCTTACGCGGTTTCCTGGGACCTAGCAAGAAATCACTAAGATCCATGTTGTCAGCTAGAAGGGACAAGTGTTTCACCTGTTGTAGTGTCAAGGTTTTTAGCCAATCTAGGCGCAACTTCCCAACACTATAAGAAGTCACTACCCATGGTTCGTCTGTGTGCACATAGCACGGGTCGGGCCTACGGATACTAAACCCTCCGGTGGGACCCTTGAATCTTGACTGACACCTGTTTGTGTCGATAGGCTAAACCAACTATCCCTTCCAATTGGGAGCTAATGAATTGTATTTACCAGTCTGTATCATTGTACCCAGCACCTCCTCACTCGTCAGTGTGTCATTTAATAAACCTTCAATAGGTGTGGGTAAGGGGATGCATGGTGTTTTCAGGTGTTTAATTTTTGCAAACCCGTAGCAGGAAGTCTGTTGCACTGTTCTGTTCAGGAATATTATCTGTAATGGGATGAGGCAAGCTCTAAATAAAGCCTCAGATCCCTGAACCTGCCAATCTTTTGTCCCCCAGATGGATTTTGTGTCTATTGTGTCCCTCCAATAGTCGAAACCTTGCATAGACAGTTGGGAGATAAAAGGTGCTGAATATATGAGCTTGGTGTTAGTCAGCATAATTTTCTTCGCAGTTACATTCATCTGTACTAACGTATAGTAATATGACATTGGGTCTGATGTATTGAACCCTGAAAAGTATGCACATTTCTGTGCGAATGTGGCAGAACTACTTTTCGGTGGTGTTGGGCAATGTTCCCATTGATGGTAAGTGTTTACAGTGCGTGGAACACTATCTCTGTTCAAAAAGTGATGACCATAATGCTGGTAACAATACATACTGTCGAAGACAATTCCCTGTAAGAAAATGCAGCAGATTGTTCTAAATCTGAGAGCATAGTACTTACAGTCTCAATGTCCCAATCATCAGAGAGTGTACTCGGGGTACTGAAATTATTCATTGAAATTTTAAATATGTGTGGAATTTTTAAACGTTCAGTAGGACCAAATACATCATATGAAACCCTATCCCAAACTATACCATCCGGTATTGGAACTGCTGTGATGTTCACTAGGGACAAGTCTCTTTGTTCACTTTGTGATGACGTATGTGGTTTCAGGACCAAGTTCACATGTTGTACTGCAGAGCGTTGTGGGAGGTAATGTCCATTCAGTAGTATGAAAAAGACAGAGTATTATACTGATTCAAATTAACAGGAACTGGATCCCTAATGCAAACCAAAGATGCAGCCAAGGGGACACAAAGCAAGTCTTTTTCAGCCAGAGATAGAATTGTAGAAATTGTTCTTTTCTGGAAGTGGGTGGCATTTGCTCAGGTTCCTTTGGATCTGAAGAAAAGTCATCAAAGTTCATGAAGTAGCCAGATGCAGTTTGATCTATCTTTAGGAGCTCAGCAGTGCTTGTAGAACTGGCAGTTGCTTCTTGTGAAGACACATTGATGTAAAGTTCATTATTGGGCCGAATTGCAATTTGTGATTCAGTTTCATTTGGATGTTGTTCAGTTTCAACTGGTATAATTCGTACTCCGTTATTGGCTACTCCGGCATCTTGCGCAGAGGAGTCTTGAAACGTTATTAGTCTTTATATCTGAGCTTCTTGTACAGTAGCGAGAGGAGATCTGTGGCTACTCAGTACCCCACGCGGCCTACTGTTGACAATTGGCCACATAGTGTGGTTTGATCAGATCACTGGAGACAAATCTTATTTCTTATTTGACTGCGTGAGGCGGAAGAAGCACTGTTCTTGTTCCTTGATCCCCCAGGACAGGTACAGGTGTTCTGTAGGATGGCCCAAACTCCTTCTTGTCCACAATCTTTTCTCTGACCAGGTCCCCAACCTTTGGAACCCAGACAGGTGTTGCAGGAACCGGTTTCACTTCCCTAGTGGTGGTGCGTTTTACTTAGATATTGTTTTGTAATGCCCAGAATTCATTGAGTTCCTCAAAAACAGCCAAACGATAAATCAATTCAAATGGTTTTACATCCGCCACTGTGCTGGCACAATCAAGGTCAGGTACCCACATTCTTGTCCCAAACAGGATCTCATAGGGAGTACGTCTCCCAAGGATTTTCTTGGCATATTGTTTAGTTCCCTCTGGAGCCAATATAGATGATTGACCCAACAGCTGCCCGCACCTAATACCCTTGCTGTTAAGGATTGCTTTAGGTCCGGGTTTTTCTTCTCCACCACCGAATTTCCCTCGGGGTGGTAGGGGGAGGAGTACCACAAGGCCACACCCATACTTTCCATGGCTTCCTTGTAAGCCAGAGAGCTAAACGCAGGGCCGCGGTCGGAATGTAACGTGCCAATTGCATATGTCCCGATCAAGACTCTCAAATCCTTTATACCAGTTTGAGCGTCAGCCGAGTGCTGAGGCCAAACCCATAGAAATCTAGAGCATGAATCTACTGCCACCAAGATGTACTTGTAAGCCCCGTCTGAATTTAAGGTGCCGCAGTGATCCAAATAGACACATGCGAGAGGTCTGTCTGACATGAGTAATGGTGTTTGTGGAGGTCGTGCTACGGTGGAACCTTTCATCTGCTGACAGATGTCGCACTTTAAGACATAAGCCCATCATTGCAACACCTCGCACTCTGCACTTTATTGGGGGGACCACAGCCCTCACCAGGCATCGCAGCGGAGCCACCCAAGCTCTTCCTTCGCCGCCAGGAGGTGCTGAAAAGCTGCTCAGGGCTCCTGCGGCGCGGGAGCCCTTCATTGCAACACCTCACCGTCTGCACTTTGGTTGGGGGAACCACAGCCCCCACCAGGCACCACGGCAGGAGCCGCCCATGCTCTTTCTTCATGCCAGGAGGCGGTGAAAAGCTGCTCGGGGCTCCCGCAGCACGGGAGCACGTCATTGCAACACCTCGCACTCTGCACTTTTGTTGGGGGGACCACAGCCCCCACCAGGCATTGCTGCAGGAACTGCCCACACTCTTCCTTTGCATCAGGAGGCGCTGAAAAGCTTTGCAATGCCTCGCACTCTGCAGTTTTGTTGGGGGGACCACAGCTCCCACCAGGCATCACAGCAGGAGCCACCCACGCTCTTCCTTCACACCAGGAGGTGCTGAAAAGCGGCTCGGATCTCCTGTGGCACAGGAGCCCGTCATTGCAACACCTCGCACTCTACACTTTCGTTGGGGGGACCACAGCCCCCACCAGGCATCACGGCAGGAGCCACCCACACTCTTCCTTCATGCCAGGAGGTGATGAAAAGCTACTCAGGGCTCCTGTGGGACAGGTGCGGGCACACCCAGGCCGCGCCCAGGCAAAGCTTGGGCCAAGAGTGGGCCCGTCTGCGCCCGTCCACGGCCAGCAGAGGCTGGGCCACCCCTCTAAGCTTTGTCTGAGAGATAGGGTTTATGATGTGCCAGGAAGTGTGGTGCGTTGCTCTGTTTGCGTTATGTATGTAACTAAGTATGTAGCACAGTGCAGCCAGGATAGGGGAGATACCCTAAAACCCCTATGTCTGTGTGGGCAAAACCCGCACAATTAGAGAGAAACAAGATTCCCGGGCACACGTTATTGGGTAAGTATGCTATTACGCAAAGTCTTTGTCATCACAGTTACTCTCATAGATGGTCCATTCAAGATTAATAGGAATTTTTCAATTCATTTAATATTTAACATTGGCAGACACAACCAGCCAACACGTGTTTCGTCACAATGGGAGGTATCCCGTGACTTCTTCAGGGCTGTTTAACAGAACACGTATGGTGCTTTCATGGAGTCGCCTCGCCGGTGATAATTCCAACCCGGCTGGTCTGGGTTAAGCAACCGAAGAAAAGATGTAAGTAGAAGCCGAAAATCCCCTGTGTGGAGATCTTGAATTGAAAGTGCCTGTTAAGTGTTGATCGGCGGATGCGCCGTCAAAAGATACCGTTATAGCCGAAATCAAAAGGTGCAGCTTGGGGAGCGATTAAGCGGCGGGTGCGCCGTCAATCACAATCTTCAGCGTGTGAGCTGATGTCAGAACCAGGCACTGGTCCTCCTCTGTTTCGGAAACAGAAACAGCCGAATGAGTGTAACTGTGATGACAAAGACTTTGCGTAATAGCATACTTACCCAATAACGTGTGCCTGGGAATCTTGTTTCACCCCTCTAAGCTGCTAAATACGAATTCCCGAGCCACGGTAAGAGTAAATATAAATGTTGCATAATAGTACAGCCATCTATTTGTTTTACCTTAGTGGTTTTATTTTTGTTTCTAATCATGGGAAAACGTAAACTTGCAGTTGTCTCGTCAGGCAGCAAAAACAAAAATGCTAGACTAAGCGCCCCCATAACGAATTATTTAAACACCGCAATGGGACTAGTCAATAATGAGATTGTTAATGTAGAGGAACGCTTAGCAGCTACAAAGACAGCCCTAACTGCAGTTACAGAAGAAACTAGATCGGACGTAGTAGCCCTGGAGACAGAATTAAACATAAACTTGCCGCCAAAGGGCACAACGGTCCTAACGCAAAACATTAGTAAAGCACCCTGTGTATCAACAATACCATTAGAAATATCAGTTCTAACAGAGAGCACAGACTTGATAACTCCCCCTGCAAAAAAAAAGTAAAGAACCATTGAAAGCTACAACAAAAGAGCCTTATAAATAGACACAGCCACTGCCTAAGAAACCGAGTAAGGGCTCAGGGAGTGTATCAAGTCCTATTATCCTCACAGCCTGGAACTCTTATTTAAAAATTACACTGGAAAATTGACACAATTGAAAGGAATTTATTGTCCGAAATTATAAAGACTAAGAGCGATGTAGTCCCGATTGTAAAATTAATTACAGAATCAATACTACCTGAGAAATCCTCCAGCACAATCAATCCAAATGCTATAACTGGTAGCCTAGTTACAGAACACAACCAACGATTTACGCCTAAAGACATTTTACCAGACATATTAGGCCCATCAGGTCTAATAGTACAGGGTCGAGAAAAAAAAACGATGGACACTATGGCCAAGAATAATAGGCATTCTGTGTTGCCAACTTCTTGTGAGACAAAATGGATAATAACTAAAAACAAAAATATGAATTAATTTCAACCCACCCATCAACTTTTAAGAAACCATCAGATACCCCTACATTTACCACCTGAGGCAACACCTTATACCATCATTCTGAAAAATGTGCCAGAGTTAATGGATGGGCCAAAGAGGATTGGGGGGACTTGAAGAACAAGACTGTGCATTGGTTCACTAAACACTGTTATTATAACTCGAACTCCCTGGCTCAAAATATCATCATGGTAAGAAGAGTAAATTGGGTGGGAAAATCCCCAAAACTCTGTGAAGGGGACTGCATTGTTGTAACTTTTCGATATCCAGAAATGGTTAGACCATTGTTTGAAGAGCTATGTACTAGAGGGGCAATGTCAACAAGGCCTCAAAATGGTGCCATTACTGCAGTTCCCTTAGGGTTTTTCTACAAACCAGGTATGGAACATTTTAGCCATCCAGGGTAATGGGCCAAAAACAGTGGACAGGTATACACCACTCACATTGACCAACAGATTTTTACCCCTCAGAAGATGCAGAGATTTAGACTGACTACATCAGGTTGTTGAACATAATTCTTGCTTTATTACTACAACTAACCAAGAATTAGATTCAACCAAAACTCTGCAATTTAAGAACCTGATGTTGGCAACATGGAACATTGCGGGTATTATAAAGAAACTGAAAGATGAAGCATGGCTTGAATTAATAAATAATTGCCAAATTATCTGCATGCAAGAAACCTGGCATACAGAACCTTTCCATATTGACGGTTTTTCAATAGTTGATACACTAGCAACTCCTTCTCGGAATGGAAGGGCTGAAGGAGGATTAGCTGTTTTAGTTTCTGTTACATGTCCAATCATTCTTAAGAAAGTCTATACTGACTCACACCATTTTCAATTCTTTTGGTTCTTAACTATTGACAATCAGTGTTTTGTAATAATCAACTTTTACAATAATGTATTTGATAATACTAGAAACCAAGTCATATTGGCACTTGAGAAGGAGCTAGACTTATTTATAAAATACATTAGAAGTGATTGCTTTTTTATCTGGGTTGGGGATTTTAATAGTAAGAAATGTGATATCCTAGAAGGGAAATATTGTGGATATGGGAATGAGTATGGTGAAAATGATTCCCATTTTCCACATAATTTATATGGTGATTCTATTAATGGGGCAATCTATAAATATAATCTAGAACTACTGGATCAGTCCACTGCAGAACGGCAACCCCAGTTACCAACTTATGAAGTTCATAGACAGTGCTCAATCATTGATCATATATTGATTTCTGAATCTGGACGAGGACAGATAGTGAAAATGGAGGTGATAGAAAGTTGCTTTAATGACCATCACCCGCATTTCTTAACAGTTAGACTTAATGAGACTCCACAGGAGGGGCCTTGTTTAGCCCCTTCCATATCAACACAAGGAGAGAATGGCATCACTATCAAATGGTCTGGTGTTAATCCAAATAAATTTTTGGATAGGTTAATACACAATTGTAAATATGATATCGAGATCTGTAATAAGGGGGATTCTTCTGACTGTCAGATCATTGGAGCCTTCTGTAATATTACCTCTGTAATCTCTGGGGGACTGAAAATCAAGAATAAGAAGAAAGCCCCGAAAAAAGTTAGTTGGTTCGACTGCCAATGCACCAAGGCTAATGAATCTTTAAAAAATGCCTTAAAGGTTAGGTCTAGAGATAGTGAACTTACCAAAATGCAGAGGACGATATATAAACAGATCCTTACTAGAAGGAAAAGGGAGATACAAGAACAGGAATGGGAGAAATTAACTCATGAATCACCCTTATTTTAAAGATTATTCTGCAGTTAAAATTGAGAGCTTGGTTCAGCCCTCAGAATGGATAAGATACTTTGGACAGGTTTTTAACCCAGATAATGAAACCCCCGTACTGGTAGATAAAAGTGATCTTAATGGTATCTTAGCACCATTAGACAACAAAGATTTTATTACTTTCGACTACCCTAATCTGGCCCCTATTACTCTGGATGAGGTTACATTGGCCCTAGATAAATGTGCAAATGGAAAAGCATCAGCTCCCGATGGGGTCCAAATAGACATTTTTAAAATGGACATGGATCTCTGGGCCCCAATTTTACAAAAAGTGTTTAATGCTGTAGCAGGTGGTCTGGTGCCGAGAACCTGGACGGAACGTATTATAGTCCCGATTTCTAAGAAGGGCGCTAGAAGTGACGCTAAATGCTATTGCCATATTTCCCAACCAGGGATTGAGAGTGTTCCTCACCTTAAATAACTTCCCTCTCTCTCTCATTGGTAATTTGTATATTTCCCATCTCGACACAACGTCAAAATTGATGGGCAGAAATATGGGCAGATGAAAACTCAATTCTTACAGAATCACAGTATGGATTCAGAAGGGAGATAGGGACCATTGAACAGTGCATTAATCTGCATCTAATAATCAGTAAATATACAACTGCAAAAAAGGGCCATTTACATCTTTGTTATGTTGACCTCACAAGTGCCTTTGCCTGGGTCTGAACTGAGGTGGTGAAGTGAGCTAAACAATGATAATGGATTCAACCCAGATCTGTGACTGGGGGTGAGTGTCTGAAAAGTTTCAGCACTCCATCCATCATCTCCTTGTGTTTGCTTTATTTGCCCTAAGTTGGCAGGGTATGCCCAGATGTGGTCCCTTGCTCACTTTGCCACTGGATTCAAGCTAGCCTGGTTGATAAGGGGTGTTACCCTAAAACTGGTCCCAGGATGCTTGTTTCCGGTCCAGGGAACACCTGGCTTGGCAGTTCTGGTTGGACTGTTACCATGAGGCACATGGTCAAGACTGATTTGCATATAGCTGGGTCTACTCTGAGCTGGGGTGGCGAAGTGAGCTAAAAAATGATGATGGATTCAACCCAGATCTGTGACTAGGGGTGAGTGTCTGAAAAGTTTCAGCGCTCCGTCCATCATCTCTTTGTGTTTGCTTTATTCGCCCTAAGTTGGAAGGGTATGCCCAGGCGTGGGACCTTTGCTCACTTTGCCACTGGATTCAAGCTAGCCTGGCTGATGAGGGGTGTAGCCCCAAAACCGGTCCCGGGATGCTTGCTTCCAGTAAAGGGAACACGTGGCCTGGCAGTTCGGGCTGGACTATTCCCATAAGGAACATGGTCAAGACTGATTTGCATATAGCTGGGTCTGAACTGGGGTGGCGAAGTGAGCTAAAATACGATGATGGATTCAACCCAGATCTGTGACTGGGGGTGAGTGTCTGAAAAGTTTCAGCGCTCCGTCCATCATCTCCTTGTGTTTGCTTTATTCACACTAAGTTGGCAGGGTATGCCCAGACATGGGTCCCTTGCTCACTTTGCCACTGAATTCAAGCTATCCTGGCTGATGAGGGGTTTTACACCCAAACCAGTCCCAAGATGCCTGTTTCCAGCCAAGGGAACACCTGGCTTGGCAGTTTGGGCTGGACTGTTCCCATGAGGCACATGGTCAAGACTAATTTGCATATAGCTAGGTATGAACTGGGGTGGCGAAGTGAGCTAAAAAACGATGATGGAGTCAACCTAGGTCTGTGACTGGGGGTGAGTGTCTGAAAAGTTTCAGGGTACCGTCCATCATCTCCTTGTGTTTGCTTTATTCGCCCTAAGTTGGCAGGGTATGCTCAGACGTGGGTCAATTGCTCACTTTGCCACTGGATTCAAGCTAGCCTGGCTGATGAGGGTTGTTACCTCGAAACCTTTCCCAAGAAGCCTGTTTCCGGCCCAGAGAACACTTGGCTTGGCCGTTCGGGCTGGACTGTTACCATGAGGCACATGGTCAAGACTGATTTGCATACAGCTAGGTCTGAACTGGGGTGGCGAAGTGAGCTAAAAAACGATGATGGATTCAAGCATGATCTGTGACTGGGGGTGAGTGTCTGAAAAGTTTCAGCGCTCCGTCCATCATCTCCTTGTGTTTGCTTTATTCGCACTAAGTTGGCAGGGTATGCCAAGACGTGTGTCCCTTGCTCACTTTGCCACTGGATTCAAGCTAGCCTGGCTGAGGAGGGGTGTTGCACTCAAACCGGTCCGAAGATGCCTGTTTCCGGTCCAGGGAACACCTGGCTTGGCATTTCGGGCTGGACTGTTACCATGAGGCACATGGTCGAGACTGATTGGCATATAGCTAGGTCTGAGCTGCGGGTGGCGAAGTGAGCTAAAAAACGATGATGGATTCAACCCAGATCTGTGACTGAGGGTGAGTGTCTGAAAAGTTTCAGCACTCCGTCCATCATCTCCTTGTCTTTGCTTTATTCGCCCTAAGTTGGCATGGTATGATCAGACGTGGATCCCTTGCTCACTTTGCTACTGGAGTCAAGCTAGCCTGGCTAATGAGGGGTGTTACCCCGAAAATAGTCCCAGGATGCTTGTTTCCGTTCCAGGGAACACCTGGCTTGGCAGTTCGGGCTGGACTGTTCCCATGATGCACATGGTCAAGACTGATTTGCATATAGCTGGGTCTGAACTGGGGTGGCGAAGTGAGCTAAAAAACGATGATGGATTCAACCCAGATCTGTGACTGGGGGTGAGTGTCTGAAATGTTTTAGCGCTCCGTCCATCATCTCCTTGTGTTTGCTTTATACGCCCTACGTTGGCAGTGTATGCCCAGACGTGGGTCCCTTGCTCACTTTGCCACTGGATTGAAGCTAGCCTGGCTGATGAGGGGTGTTACCTCAAAACCGGTCCAGAGATGCCTGTTTCCGGCCCAGAGAACACCTGGCTTGGCAGTTCGGGCTGGACTGATATCATGAGGCACATGGTCAAGACTGATTTGCATATAGCTAGGACTGAACTGGGGTGGCGAAGTGAGCTAAAAAACGATGATGGATTCAACCTAGATCTGTGACTGGGGGTGAGTGTCTGAAAAGTTTCAGCGCTCCGTCCATCATCTCCTTGTGTTTCCTTTATTCGCCCTAAGTTGGCAGGATATGCCCAGACGTGGGTCCCTTGCTCACTTTGCTACTGGATTCAAGCTAGCCTGGCTGATGAGGGGTGTTACCCTGAAACCAGTCCCAGGATGCTTGTTTCTGGTCCAGGGAACACCTGGCTTGGCAGTTAGGGCTGGACTGTTCCCATGAGGCGCATGGTCAAGACTGATTTGCATGTAGCTGGATCTGAACTGGGGTGGTGAAGTGAGCTAAAAAACGATGATGAATTCAACCCAGATCTGTGAGTGGGGGTGAGTATCTGAAAAGTTTCAGCACTCCATCCATCATCTCCCTGTGTTTGCTTTATTCGCCCTAAGTTGGCAGGATATGCCCAGACGTGGGTCCCTTGCTCAATTTGCCACTGGATTCAAGCTAGCCTGGCTGATGAGGGGTGTTACCCCAAAAACGGTCCCAGGATGATTGTTTCCGGGCCAGGGAACACTTGGCTTGGCAGTTCTTTCTGGACTGTCCCCATGAGGCACATGGTCAAGACAGATTTGCATATAGCTGGGTCTGAACTGGGGTGGCGAAGTGAGCTAAAAAACGATGATAGATTCAACCCAGATCTGTGACTGGGGGCGAGTGTCTGAAAAGTTTCAGCCCCCCGTCCATCATCTCCTTGTGTTTGCTTTATTCGCCCTAAGTTGACATGGTATGCCAAGACGTGGGTCCCTTGCTCACTTTGCCACTGGATTCAAGCTAGCCTGGCTGATGAGGGGTGTTACCCCGAAACCTGTCCCAGGATGATTGTTTCCGGTCCAGGGAACACCTGGCTTGGCAGTTCTTTCTGGACTGTCCCCATGATGCACATGGTCAAGTCTGATTTGCATATAGCTGGGTCTGAACTGGGGTGGTATAGTGAGCTAAAAAACGATGATGGATTCAACCCAGATCTGTGAGTGTCTGAAAAGTTTCAGCGCTCCATCCATCATATCCTTGTGTTTGCTTTATTCGCCCTAAGTTGGCAGGATATGCCCAGACGTGGGTCCCTTGCTCAATTTGCCACTGGATTCAAGCTAGCCTGGCTGATGAGAGGTGTTACCCCGAAGCCGGTCCCAGGATGCTTGTTTCCGGTTCAGGGAACACCTGCCATGGCAGTTCGGGCTGGACTGTTCCCATGAGGCACATGGTCAAGACTGATTTGCATATAGCTGGATCTGAACTCTGGTGGCGAAGTGAGCTAAAAAACGATGATGGATTCAACCCAGATCTGTGACTGGGGGTGAGTATCTGAAAAGTTTCAGCGCTCCGTCCACCATCTCCTTTTCTTTGCTTTATTCGCTCTAAGTCGGCAGGGTATGCTCAGCTGTGAGTCCCTTGCTCACTTTGCCAGTGTCTTCAAGCTAGCCTGGCTGATGAGAGGTGTTACCCCGAAGCCGGTCCCAGGATGCTTGTTTCCGGTTCAGGGAACACCTGGCATGGCAGGTCGGGCTGGACTGTTCCCATGAGGCACATGGTCAAGACTGATTTGTATATAGCTGGGTCTGAACTGGGGTGGCATAGTGAGCTAAAAAACGATGATGGATTCAACCCAGATCTGTGAATGGGGGTAAGTGTTTGAAAAGTTTCAGCGCTCCGTCCATCATCTCCTTGTGTTTGCTTTATTCACCCTAAGTTGGCAGGATATGCCGAGAAATGGATCCCTTGCTCACTTTGCCACTGGATTGAAGCTAGCGTGGCTAATGAGGGGTGCTAGCCCGAAACTGGCCCCAGGATGCTTGTTTCCGGTCCAGGGAACACCTGACTAGGCAGTTCGGGCTGGACTGTTCCTATGAGGCACATAGTCAAGACTGATTTGCATATAGCTGGGTCTGAACTGGGGTGGCGAAGTGAGCTAAAAAATTATGATGAATTTAACCCTGATCTGTGACTGGAGGAGAGTGTCTGAATAGTTTCAGCGCTCCATCCATCATCTCCTTGTTTTTGCTTTATTCGCGCTGAGTTGGCAGGGTATGCCCAGACGTGGGTCCCTTGCTCACTTTGCCACTGGATTCAAGCTAGCCTGGCTGATGAAGGGTTGTTACCCTGAAACCGGTCCCAGAATGCTTGTTTCCGGTCCAGGGAACACCTGGCTTGGCAGTTCGTGCTGGACTGTTCCCATGAGGCACATGGTCAAGAGTGATTTGCATATAGCTGGGTGTGAACTGGGGTGGCGAAGTGGTTTAAAAAACGATGAGGGATTCAACCCAGATCTGTGACTGGGGGTGAGTCTCTGAAAAGTTTCAGCGCTCCGTCCATCATCTCCTTGTGTTTGCTTTATTCTCCCTAAGATGGCAGGGTATGCCAAGACGTGGGTCCCCTGCTCACTTTGCCACTTGATTCAAGCTAGCCTGGCTGATGTGGGGTATTACCCCAAAACCGGTCGCATGATGCTTTTTTCTGGTCATGGGAACACCTGGCTTGGCAGTTCGGGCTGGACTGTTCCCATCAGGCACATGGTCAAGACTGATTTGCATATAGCTGGGTCTGAACTGGGGCGGCGAAGTGAGCTAAAAAATGATGATGGATTCAACCCAGATCTGTGACTGGGGGTGAATGTCTGAAAAGTTTCAGCACTCCGTACATCATCTCCTTGTTTTTGCTTTATTCGCCCTTAGTTGGCAGGGTATGCCCAGACGTGGGTCCCTTGCTCACTTTGCCACTGGAGTTAAGCTAGCCTCGCTGATGAGGGATGTTACCCCGAAACCGGTCCCAGGATGCTTGTTTCTGGTCCAGGGAACACCTGGCTTGGCAGTTCGGGCTGGACTGTTCCCATGAGGCACATGGTCAAGACTGATTTGCATATAGCTGGGTCTAAACTGGGGTGGCGAAGTGAGCTAAAAAACGATGGATTCAACCCTGATCTGTGACTGGGGGTGAGTGTCTGAAAAGTTTCAGCGCTCCGTCCATCATCTCTTTGTGTTTGCTTTATTTGCGCTAAGTTGCCAGGGTATGGCCAGACGTGGGTCCCTTGCTCACTTTGCCACTGGATTCAAGCTAGTCTGGCTGATGTGGGGTGTTACCCCGAAACCGGTCCCAGGATGCTTGTTTCTGGTCCATGGAACACCTGGCTTGGCAGTTCGGGCTGGACTGTTCCCATGAGGCACATGGTCAAGACTGATTTGCATATAGCTGGGTCTCAACTGGGGTGGCAAAGTGACCTAAAAAATGATGATGGGTTCAACCCTGTGACTGGAGGTGAGTGTCTGAATAGTTTCAGCGCTCCATCCATCATCTCCTTGTGTTTGCTTTATTTGCCCTAAGTTGGCAGGGTATGCTCAGATGTGGGTCCCTTGCTCACTTTGAAATTGGATTCAAGCTAGCCTGGCTGTGATGAGGGGTGTTACCCCAAAGCTGGTCCCAGGATGCTTGTTTCCAGTCCAGGGAACACCTGGCTAGGCAGTTCGGGCTGGACTGTTCCAATGAGGCACATGGTCAAGAGTGATTTGCATATAGCTGGTTCTGAACAGGGGTGGCGAAGTGATTTAAAAAACGATGTGGGATTCAACCCAGGTCTGTGACTGGAGGTGAGTATCTGAAAAGTTTCAGCGCTCCGTCCATCATCTCCTTGTGTTTGCTTTATTGTCCCTAAGTTGGCCTGGTATGCCAAGATGTGGGTCTCTTGCTCACTTTGCCACTTGATTCAAGCTAGCCTGGCTGATGTGGGGTGTTACCCCGAAACCGGTCCCATGATGCTTGTTTCCGGGCCAGGGAACACCTGGCTTGGCAGTTCGGGCTGCACTGTTCCCATGAGGCACATGGTCAAGACTGATTTGCATATAGCTGGGTCTGAACTGGGGTGGCGAAGTGAGCTAAAAAATGATGATGGATTCAACCCAGATCTGTGACTGGGGGTGAATGTCTGAAAAGTTTCAGCACTCCGTACATCATCTCCTTGTTTTTGCTTTATTCGCCCTTAGTTGGCAGGGTATGCCCAGACGTGGGACCCTTGCTCACTTTGCCACTGGATTTAAGCTAGCCTGGCTGATGAGGGATGTTACCCCGAAACCGGTCCCAGGATGCTTGTTTCTGGTCCAGGGAACACATGGCTTGGCAGTTCGGGCTGGACTGTTCCCATGAGGCACATGGTCAAGACTGATTTGCATATAGCTGGGTCTAAACTGGGGTGGCGAAGTGAGCTAAAAAACGATGGATTCAACCCTGATCTGTGACTGGGGGTGAGTGTCTGAAAAGTTTCAGCACTCCGTCCATCATCTCCTTGTTTTTGCTTTATTCGCGCTGAGTTGGCAGGGTATGCCCAGACGTGGGTCCCTTGCTCACTTTGCCACTGGATTCAAGCTAGTCTGGCTGATGTGGGGTTTTTACCCCGAAACCGGTCCCAGGATGCTTGTTTCTGGTCCAGGTAACACCTGGCTTGGCAGTTCAGGCTGGACTGTTCCCATGAGGCACATGGTCAAGACTGACTTGCATATAGCTGGGTTTGAACTGTGGTGGCGAAGTGATCTAAAGAACAATGATGGATTCAACCCAGATCTTTGACTGGGGTGAGTATCTGAAAAGTTTCAGGGCTCCGTCCACCATCTCCTTTTGTTTCCTTTATTCGCCCTAATTTGGCAAGGTATGCTCAGAAGTGTGTCCCTTGCTCACTTTGCCACTGGATTCAAGCTAGCCTGGCTGATGAGGGGTATTACCCCGAAACCATTCCCAGGTTGCTTGTTTCCAGTCCTGGGAACACCTGGCTTGGCAGTTCAGGCTGGACTGTTCCCATGAGGCACATGGTCAAGTCTGATTTGCATATAGCTGGGTCTGAACTGGGGTGACGAAGTAAGCTAAAAAACGATGATGGATTCAACCCTGACCTGTGACTGGGGGTGAGTGTCTGAAAAGTTTCAGCACTCCGTTCATCATCTCCTTCTGTTTGCTTTATTCGCCCTAAGTTGGCAGGGTATGCCCAGACGTGGGTCCCTTGCTCACATTGCCACTGGATTCAAGCTAGCCAGGCTGATGAGGGGTGTTACCCCGTAGGAGGTCCCAGGATGCTTGTTTCCGGTCCAGGGAACACCTGTCTTGGCAGTTCGGGCTGGACTGTTCCCATCAGGCACATGGTCAAGACTGATTTGCATATAGCTGGTTCTGAACTGGGGTGGCGAAGTGAGCTAAAAAATGATGATGGATTCAACCCAGATCTGTGACTGGGGGTGAATGTCTGAAAAGTTTCAGCACTCCGTACATCATCTCCTTGTTTTTGCTTTATTCGCCCTTAGTTGGCAGGGTATGCCCAGACGTGGGTTCCTTGCTCACTTTGCCACTGGATTTAAGCTAGCCTGGCTGATGAGGGATGTTACCCCGAAACCGGTCCCAGGATGCTTGTTTCTGGTCCAGGGAACACCTGGCTTGGCAGTTCGGGCTGGACTGTTCCCATGAGGCACATGGTCAAGACTGATTTGCATTTAGCTGGGTCTAAACTGGGGTGGCGAAGTGAGCTAAAAAACGATGGATTCAACCCTGATCTGTGACTGGGGGTGAGTGTCTGAAAAGTTTCAGCGCTCCGTCCATCATCTCTTTGTGTTTGCTTTATTCACGCTAAGTTGGCAGGGTATGGTCAGACGTGGGTCCCTTGCTCACTTTGCCACTGGATTCAAGCTAGTCTGGCTGATGTGGGGTGTTACCCTGAAACCGGTCCCAGGATGCTTGTTTCTGGTCCATGGAACACCTGGCTTGGCAGTTCGGGCTGGACTGTTCCCATGAGGCACATGGTCAAGACTGATTTGCATATAGCTGGGTCTCAACTGGGGTGGCGAAGTGACCTAAAAATGATGATGGGTTCAACCCTGATCTGTGACTGGAGGTGAGTGTCTGAATAGTTTCAGCGCTCCATCCATCATCTCCTTGTGTTTGCTTTATTCGCCTTAAGTTGGCAGGGTATGCTCAGATGTGGGTCCCTTGCTCACTTTGCCACTGGATTCAAGCTAGCCTGGCTGTGATGAGGGGTGTTACCCCAAAGCTGGTCCCAGGATGCTTGTTTCCAGTCCAGGGAACACCTGGCTAGGCAGTTCGGGCTGGACTGTTCCCATGAGGCACATGGTCAAGAGTGATTTGCATATAGCTGGTTCTGAACAGGGGTGGCAAAGTGATTTAAAAAATGATGAGGGATTCAACCCAGGTCTGTGACTGGGGGTGAGTATCTGAAAAGTTTCAGCTCTCCGTCCATCATCTCCTTGTGTTTGCTTTATTGTCCCTAAGTTGGCCTGGTATGCCAAGATGTGGGTCCCTTGCTCACTTTGCCACTTGATTCAAGCTAGCCTGGCTGATGTGGGGTGTTACCCGAAACCGGTCCCATGATGCTTGTTTCCGGGCCAGGGAACACCTGGCTTGGCAGTTCGGGCTGGACTGTTCCCATGAGGCACATGGTCAAGACTGATTTGCATATAGCTGGGTCTGAACTGGGGTGGCGAAGAGAGCTAAAAAATGATGATGGATTCAACACAGATCTGTGACTGGGGGTGAATGTCTGAAAAGTTTCAGCACTCCGTCCATCATCTCCTTGTTTTTGCTTTATTCGCGCTGAGTTGGCAGGGTATGCGCAGACGTGGGTCCCTTGCTCACTTTGCCACTGGATTCAAGCTAGTCTGGCTGATGTGGGGTTTTACCCCGAAACCGGTCCCAGGATGCTTGTTTCTGGTCCAGGGAACACCTGGCTTGGCAGTTCAGGCTGGACTGTTCCCATGAGGCACATGGTCAAGACTGACTTGCATATAGCTGGGTTTGAACTGTGGTGGCGAAGTGATCTAAAAAACAATGATGGATTCAACCCAGATCTTTGACTGGGGTGAGTATCTGAAAAGTTTCAGGGCTCCGTCCACCATCTCCTTTTGTTTCCTTTATTCGCCCTAATTTGGCAAGGTATGCTCAGATGTGTGTCCCTTGCTCACTTTGCCACTGGATTCAAGCTAGCCTGGCTGATGAGGGGTATTACCCCGAAACCATTCCCAGGTTGCTTGTTTCCAGTCCTGAGAACACCTGGCTTGGCAGTTCAGGCTGGACTGTTCCCATGAGGCACATGGTCAAGTCTGATTTGCATATAGCTGGGTCTGAACTGGGGTGACGAAGTAAGCTAAAAAACGATGATGGATTCAACCCTGATCTGTGACTGGGGGTGAGTGTCTGAAAAGTTTCAGCACTCCGTTCATCATCTCCTTCTGTTTGCTTTATTCGCCCTAAGTTGGCAGGGTATGCCCAGACGTGGGTCCCTTGCTCACATTGCCACTGGATTCAAGCTAGCCAGGCTGATGAGGGTGTTAGCCCGTAGGAGGTCCCAGGATGCTTGTTTCCGGTCCAGGGAACACCTGTCTTGGCAGTTCGGGCTGGACTGTTCCCATCAGGCACATGGTCAAGACTGATTTGCATATAGCTGGGTCTGAACTGGGGTGGCGAAGTGAGCTAAAAATGATGATGGATTCAACCCAGATCTGTGACTGGGGGTGAATGTCTGAAAAGTTTCAGCACTCCGTACATCATCTCCTTGTGTTTGCTTTATTCGCCCTTAGTTGGCAGGGTATGCCCAGACGTGGGTTCCTTGCTCACTTTGCCACTGGATTTAAGCTAGCCTGGCTGATGAGGATGTTAGCCCGAAACCGGTCCCAGGATGCTTGTTTCTGGTCCAGGGAACACCTGGCTTGGCAGTTCGGGCTGGACTGTTCCCATGAGGCACATGGTCAAGACTGATTTGCATTTAGCTGGGTCTAAACTGGGGTGGCAAAGTGAGCTAAAAAACGATGGATTCAACCCTGATCTGTGACTGGGGGTGAGTGTCTGAAAAGTTTCAGCGCTCATTCCATCATCTCTTTGTGTTTGCTTTATTCACGCTAAGTTGGCAGGGTATGGTCAGACGTGGGTCCCTTGCTCACTTTGCCACTGGATTCAAGCTAGTCTGGCTGATGTGGGGTGTTACCCTGAAACCGGTCCCAGGATGCTTGTTTCTGGTCCATGGAACACCTGGCTTGGCAGTTCGGGCTGGACTGTTCCCATGAGGCACATGGTCAAGACTGATTTGCATATAGCTGGGTCTCAACTGGGGTGGCGAAGTGACCTAAAAAATGATGATGGGTTCAACCCTGATCTGTGACTGGAGGTGAGTGTCTGAATAGTTTCAGCGCTCCATCCATCATCTCCTTGTGTTTGCTTTATTCGCCCTAAGTTGGCAGGGTATGCTCAGATGTGGGTCCCTTGCTCACTTTGCCACTGGATTCAAGCTAGCCTGGCTGTGATGAGGGGTGTTACCCCAAAGCTGGTCCCAGGATGCTTGTTTCCAGTCCAGGGAACACCTGGCTAGGCAGTTCGGGCTGGACTGTTCCCATGAGGCACATGGTCAAGAGTGATTTGCATATAGCTGGTTCTGAACAGGGGTGGCGAAGTGATTTAAAAAATGATGAGGGATTCAACCCAGGTCTGTGACTGGGGGTGAGTATCTGAAAAGTTTCAGCTCTCCGTCCATCATCTCCTTGTGTTTGCTTTATTGTCCCTAAGTTGGCCTGGTATGCCAAGATGTGGGTCCCTTGCTCACTTTGCCACTTGATTCAAGCTAGCCTGGCTGATGTGGGGTGTTACCCCGAAACCGGTCCCATGATGCTTGTTTCCGGGCCAGGGAACACCTGGCTTGGCAGTTCGGGCTGGACTGTTCCCATGAGGCACATGGTCAAGACTGATTTGCATATAGCTGGGTCTGATTTGGGGTGGCGAAGTGAGCTAAAAAATGATGATGGATTCAACCCAGATCTGTGACTGGGGGTGAATGTCTGAAAAGTTTCAGCACTCTGTACATCATCTCCTTGTTTTTGTTTATTCGCCCTTAGTTGGCAGGGTATGCCCAGATGTGGGTCCCTTGCTCACTTTGCCACTGGATTTAAGCTAGCCTGGCTGATGAGGGATGTTACCCCGAAACCCATCCCAGGATGCTTGTTTCTGGTCCAGGGAACACCTGGCTTGTCAGTTCGGGCTGAACTGTTCCCATGAGGCACATGGTCAAGACTGATTTGCATATAGCTGGGTCTAAACTGGGGTGGTGAAGTGAGCTACAAAACGATGGATTCAACTGTGATCTGGGACTGGGTGTGAGTGTGTGAAAAGTTTCAGCGCTCCGTCCATCATCTCTTTGTGTTTGCTTTATTCGCGCTAAGTTGGCAGGGTATGGCCAGACGTGGGTCCCTTGCTCACTTTGCCACTGGATTCAAGCTAGTCTGGCTGATGTGGGGTGTTACCCCGAAACCGGTCCCAGGATGCTTGTTTCTGGTCCATGGAACACCTGGCTTGGCAGTTCGGGCTGGACTGTTCCCATGAGGCACATGGTCAAGACTAATTTGCATATAGCTGGGTTTGAACTGTGGAGGCGAAGTGAGCTAAAAAACAATGATGGGTTCAACCCTGATCTGTGACTGGAGTTGAGTGTCTGAATAGTTTCAGTGCTCCATCCATCATCTCCTTGTGTTTGCTTTATTCACCCTAAGTTGGCAGGGTATGCTCAGATGTGGGTCCCTTGCTCACTTTGCCACTGGATTCAAGCTAGCCTGGCTGTGATGAGGGGTGTTACCCCAAAGCTGGTCCCAGGATGCTTGTTTCCGGTCCAGGGAACACCTGGCTAGGCAGTTCGGGCTGGACTGTTCCCATGAGGCACATGGTCAAGAGTGATTTGCATATAGCTGGTTCTGAACAGGGGTGGCGAAGTGATTTAAAAAACGATGAGGGATTCATCCCAGGTCTGTGACTGGGGGTGAGTTTCTGAAAAGTTTCAGCGCTCCGTCCATCATCTCCTTGTGTTTGCTTTATTGTCCCTAAGTTGGCCTGGTATGCTAAGATGTGGGTCCCTTGCTCACCTTGCCACTTGATTCAAGCTAGCCTGGCTGATGTGGGGTGTTACCCCGAAACCGGTCCCAGGATGCTTGTTTCTGGGCCAGGGAACACCTGGCTTGGCAGTTCGGGCTGGACTGTTCCCATGAGGCACATGGTCAAGACTGATTTGCATATAGCTGGGTCTGAAGTGGGGTGGCGAAGTGAACTAAAAAATGATGATGGATTCAACACAGATCTGTGACTGGGGGTGAATGTCTGAAAAGTTTCAGCACTCCGTCCATCATCTCCTTGTTTTTGCTTTATTCGCGCTGAGTTGGCAGGGTATGCGCAGACGTGGGTCCCTTGCTCACTTTGCCACTGGATTCAAGCTAGTCTGGCTGATGTGGGGTTTTACCCCGAAACCGGTCCCAGGATGCTTGTTTCTGGTCCAGGGAACACCAGGCTTGGCAGATCAGGCTGGACTGTTCCCATGAGGCACATGGTCAAGACTGACTTGCATATAGCTGGGTTTGAACTGTGGTGGCGAAGTGATCTAAAAAACAATGATGGATTCAACCCAGATCTTTGATTGGGGTGAGTATCTGAAAAGTTTCAGGGCTCCGTCCACCATCTCCTTTTGTTTCCTTTATTCGCCCTAATTTGGCAAGGTATGCTCAGATGTGTGTCCCTTGCTCACTTTGCCACTGGATTCAAGCTAGCCTGGCTGATGAGGGGTATTACCCCGAAACCATTCCCAGGTTGCTTGTTTCCAGTCCTGGGAACACCTGGCTTGGCAGATCGGGCTGGACTGTTCCCATCAGGCACATGGTCAAGACTGATTTGCATATAGCTGGGTCTGAACTGGGGTGGCGAAGTGAGCTAAAAAATGATGATGGATTCAACCCAGATCTGTGACTGGGGGTGAATGTCTGAAAAGTTTCAGCACTCCGTACAGCATCTCCTTGTTTTTGCTTTATTCGCCCTTAGTTGGCAGGGTATGCCCAGACGTGGGTCCCTTGCTCACTTTGCCACTGGATTTAAGCTAGCCTGGCTGATGAGGGATGTTACCACGAAACCGGTCCCAGGATGCTTGTTTCTGGTCCAGGGAACACCTGGCTTGGCAGTTCGGGCTGGACTGTTCCCATGAGGCACATGGTCAAGACTGATTTGCATATAGCTGGGTCTCAACTGGGGTGGCGAAGTGACCTAAAAAATGATGATGGGTTCAACCCTGATCTGTGACTGGAGGTGAGTGTCTGAATAGTTTCAGCGCTCCATCAATCATCTCCTTGTGTTTGGTTTATTCGCCCTAAGTTGGCAGGGTATGCTCAGATGTGGGTCCCTTGCTCACTTTGCCACTGGATTCAAGCTAGCCTGGCTGTGATGAGGGGTGTTACCCCAAAGCTGGTCCCAGGATGCTTGTTTCCAGTCCAGGGAACACTTGGCTAGGCAGTTCGGGCTGGACTGTTCCCATGAGGCACATGGTCAAGAGTGATTTGCATATAGCTGGTTCTGAACAGGGGTGGCGAAGTGATTTAAAAAACGATGAGGGATTCAACCCAGGTCTGTGACTGGGGGTGAGTATCTTAAAAGTTTCAGCTCTCCGTCCATCATCTCCTTGTGTTTGCTTTATTGTCCCTAAGTTGGCCTGGTATGCCAAGATGTGGGTCCCTTGCTCACTTTGCCACTTGATTCAAGCTAGCCTGGCTGATGTGGGGTGTTACCCCGAAACCGGTACCATGATGCTTGTTTCCGGGCCAGGGAACACCTGGCTTGGCAGTTCGGGCTGGACTGTTCCCATGAGGCACATGGTCAAGACTGATTTGCATATAGCTGGGTCTGAACTGGGGTGGCGAAGTGAGCTAAAAAATGATGATGGATTCAACCCAGATCTGTGACTGGGGGTGAATGTCTGAAAAGTTTCAGCACTCCGTACATCATCTCCTTGTTTTTGCTTTATTCACCCTTAGTTGGCAGGGTATGCTCAGACGTGGGTCCCTTGCTCACTTTGCCACTGGATTTAAGCTAGCCTGGCTGATGAGGGATGTTACCCCGAAACCGGTCGCAGGATGCTTGTTTCTGGTCCAGGGATCACCTGGCTTGGCAGTTCGGGCTGGACTGTTCCCATGAGGCACATGGTCAAGACTGATTTGCATATAGCTGGGTCTAAACTGGGGTGGCGAAGTGAGCTAAAAAACGATGATGGATTCAACCTAGATCTGTGACTGGGGGTGAGTGTCTGAAAAGTTTCAGCGCTCCGTCCATCATCTCCTTGTGTTTCCTTTATTCGCCCTAAGTTGGCAGGATATGCCCAGACGTGGGTCCCTTGCTCACTTTGCTACTGGATTCAAGCTAGCCTGGCTGATGAGGGGTGTTACCCTGAAACCAGTCCCATGATGCTTGTTTCTGGTCCAGGGAACACCTGGCTTGGCAGTTAGGGCTGGACTGTTCCCATGAGGCACATGGTCAAGACTGATTTGCATGTAGCTGGGTCTGAACTGGGGTGGTGAAGTGAGCTAATAAACGATGATGAATTCAACCCAGATCTGTGAGTGGGGGTGAGTATCTGAAAAGTTTCAGCACTCCATCCATCATCTCCCTGTGTTTGCTTTATTCGCCCTAAGTTGGCAGGATATGCCCAGACGTGGGTCCCTTGCTCAATTTGCCACTGGATTCAAGCTAGCCTGGCTGATGAGGGGTGTTACCCCAAAACCGGTCCCAGGATGATTGTTTCCGGGCCAGGGAACACCTGGCTTGGCAGTTCTTTCTGGACTGTCCCCATGAGGCACATGGTCAAGACAGATTTGCATATAGCTGGGTCTGAACTGGGGTGGCGAAGTGAGCTAAAAAACGATGATAGATTCAACCCAGATCTGTGACTGGGGGTGAGTGTCTGAAAAGTTTCAGCCCCCCGTCCATCATCTCCTTGTGTTTGCTTTATTCGCCCTAAGTTGACAAGGTATGCCAAGACGTGGGTCCCATGCTCACTTTGCCACTGGATTCAAGCTAGCCTGGCTGATGAGGGGTGTTACCCCGAAACCTGTCCCAGGATGATTGTTTCCGGTCCAGTTAACACCTGGCTTGGCAGTTCTTTCTGGACTGTCCCCATGATGCACATGGTCAAGTCTGATTTGCATATAGCTGGGTCTGAACTGGGGTGGCATAGTGAGCTAAAAAACGATGATGGATTCAACCCAGATCTGTGAGTGTCTGAAAAGTTTCAGCGCTCCGTCCATCATCTCCTTGTGTTTGCTTTATTCGCCCTAAGTTGGCAGGATATGCCCAGACGTGGGTCCCTTCCTCAATTTGCCACTGGATTCAAGCTAGCCTGGCTGATGAGAGGTGTTACCCCGAAGCCGGTCCCAGGATGCTTGTTTCCGGTTCAGGAAACACCTGCCATGGCAGTTCGGGCTGGACTGTTCCCATGAGGCACATGGTCAAGACTGATTTGCATATAGCTGGATCTGAACTCTGGTGGCGAAGTGAGCTAAAAAACGATGATGGATTCAACCCAGATCTGTGACTGGGGGTGAGTATCTGAAAAGTTTCAGCGCTCCGTCCACCATCTCCTTTTCTTTGCTTTATTCGCTCTAAGTCGGCAGGGTATGCTCAGCTGTGAGTCCCTTGCTCACTTTGCCACTGGATTCAAGCTAGCCTGGCTGATGTGGGATGTTACCCCAAAACCGGTCCCGGGATCCTTGTTTCCGGTCCAGGGAACACCTGGCTTGGCAGTTCGGGCTGGACTGTTCCCATGAGGCACATGGTCAAGACTGATTTGCATATAACTGGTTCTGAACTGGGGTGGCGAAGTGAGCTAAAAAACGATGAGGGATTCAACCCAGATCTATGACAGGGGGTGAATGTGTGAAAAGTTTCAGCACTCCATCCATCATCTCCTTGTTTTTGCTTTATTCGCCCTAAGTTGGCAGGGTATGACCAGACGTGCGTCCCTTGCTCACTTTGCCACTGGATTCAAGCTAGCCTGGCTGATGACGGGTGTTACCCCGAAACCGGTCCCAGGATGATTGTTTCCGGTCCATGGAACACCTGGCTTGGCAGTTCAGGCTGGACTGTTCCCATGAGGCACATGGTCAAGTCTGATTTGCATATAGCTGGGTCTGAACTGGGGTGACGAAGTGAGCTAAAAAACGATGATGGATTCAACCCTGATCTGTGACTTGGAGTGAGTGTCTGAAAAGTTTCAGCGCTCCGTTCATCATCTCCTTCTGTTTGCTTTATTCGCCCTAAGTTGGCAGGGTGTGCCCAGACGTGGGTCCCTTGCTCACTTTGCCACTGGATTCAAGCTAGCCTAGCTGATGAGGGGTGTTACCCCAAAACCGGTCCCAGGATGCTTGTTTCCGGTCCAGGGAACACCTGGCTTGGCAGTTCGTGCTGGACTGTTCCCATGAGGCACATGGTCAAGACTGATTTGCATATAGCTGGTTCTGAACTGGGGTGGTGAAGTGAGCTAAAAAACGATGAGGGATTCAACCCAGATCTGTGATAGGGGGTGAATGTCTGAAAAGTTTCAGCACTCCGTCCATCATCTCCTTGTTTTTGCTTTATTCGCCCTAAGTTGGCAGGGTATGCCCAGACGTGGGTCCATTGCTCACTTTGCCACTGGATTCAAGCTAGCCTGGTTGATGTGGGGTGTTAACCCGAAACCGGTCCCAGGATGCATGTTTCCGGTCCAGGGAACACCTGGCTTGGCTGTTCGGGCTGGACTGTTCTCATGAGGCACATGGTCAAAACTGATTTGCATATAGTTGGGTCTGAACTGGGGTGGCGCAGTAAGCTAATAAACGATGAGGGATTCAACCCAGATCTATGACCGGGGACGAGTGTCTGAAAAGTTTCAGCACTCCGTCCATCATCTCCTTGTGTTTTCTTTATTTGCCCTAAGTTTTCCGGGTATGCCCAGACGTGGGTCCCTTGCTCAGTTTGCCACTGGATTCAAGCTAGCCTGGCTGAGGTGGGGTGTTACCCCAAAACCGGTCCTGGGATCCTTTTTTCCGGTCCAGGGAACACCTGGCTTGATAGTTCGGGCTGGACTGTTCCCATGAGGCACATGGTCAAGACTGATTTGCATATAACTGGTTCTGAACTGGGGTGGCGAAGTGAGCTAAAAAACGATGAGGGATTCAACCCAGATCTGTGACAGGGGGTGAATGTCTGAAAAGTTTCAGCACTCCATCCATCATCTCCTTGTTTTTGCTTTATTCGCCCTAAGCTGGCAGGGTATGACCAGACGTGCGTCCCTTGCTCACTTTGTCACTGGATTCAAGCTAACCTGGCTGATGAGGGGTGTTACCCCGAAACCGGTCCCAGGATTATTGTTTCCGGTCCAGGGAACACCTGGCTTGGCAGTTCAGGCTGGACTGTTCCCATGAGGCACATGGTCAGGACTGATTTGCATATAGCTGGGTCTGAACTGGGGTGGCGAAGTGAGCTAAAAAACGATGATGGATTCAACCCAGATCTGTGACTGGGGGTGAATGTCTGAAAGGTTTCAGCACTCCATCCATCATCTCCTTGTATTTGCTTTATTCGCCCTAATTTGGCAGTGTATGCCCAGACGTGGGTCCTTTGCACGCTTTGCCACTGGATTCAAGCTAGCCTGGCTGATGAGCGGTATTACTCCGAAACCATTCCCAGGATCCTTGTTTCCGGTCCAGGGAACACGTGGCTTGGCAGTTAGGGCTGGACTGTTCCCATGAGGCACATGGTCAAGACTGATTTGTATATAGCTGGGTCTGAACTGGGGTGGCGAAGTGACCTAAAAAATGATGATGGATTTCAACCCTGATCTGTGACTGGAGGTGAGTGTCTAAATAGTTTCAGCGCTCCATCCATCATCTCCTTGTATTTGCTTTAATCGCCCTAAGTTGGCAGGGTATGACCAGAAGTGCGTCCCTTGCTCGCTTTGCCACTGGATTCAAGCTAGCCTGAGTGATGTGGGGTGTTACCCCAAAACCGGTCCCAGGATGCTTGTTTCCAGTCCAGGGAACACCTGGCTTGGCAGTTCGGGCTGGACTGTTCCCATGAGGCACATGGTCAAGACTGATTTGCATATAGCTGAGTCTAAACTGGGGTTGCGCAGTGACCTAAAAAATGATGATGGATTCAACCCTGATCTGTGACTGGAGGTGAATGTCTGAAACGTTTCAGCACTCCGTCCATCATCTCCTTGTTTTTGCTTTATTCGCACTAAGTTGGCAGGGTATGCCCAGACGTCGGTCCCTTGCACACTTTGCCACTGGATTCAAGCTAGCCTGGCTGATGAGGGGTATTATCCCAAAACCATTCCCAGGATCCTTGTTTCCGGTCCAGGGAACACCTGGCTTGGTAGTTCGGGCTGGACTGTTTCCATGTGGCACATGGTCAAGACTGATTTGCATATAGCAGGGTCTGAACTGGGGTGGCGAAGTAAGCTAAAAAACGATGATGGATTCAACCCTGATCTGTGACTGGGGGTGAGTGTCTGAAAAGTTTCAGCGCTCAGTCCATCATCTCCTTGTGTTTGCTTTATTTGCCCTAAGTTGGCAGGGTTAGCCCAGACGTTGGTCCCTTGCTCACTTTGCCACTGGATTCAATCTAGTCTGGCTGATGTGGGGTGTTATCCCAAAACCATTCCCAGGATCCTTGTTCCGGTCCAGGGAACACCTGGCTTGGCAGTTCGGGCTGGTCTCTTCCCATGAGGCACATGGTCAAGACTGATTTGCATATAGCTGGTTCTGAACTGGGGTGGCGAAGTGAGCTAAAAAATGATGAGGGATTCAACCCAGATCTGTGACATGGGGTGAATGTCTGAAAAGTTTCAGCACTCCGTCCATCATCTCCTTGTTTTTGCATTATTCGCCCTAAGTTGGCAGGGTATGCCCAGACGTGTGTCCCTTGCTCACTTTGCCACTGGATTCAAGCTAGCCTGGTTGATGTGGGGTGTTTACCTGAAACCAGCCCCAGGATGCTTGTTTCTGGTCCAGGGAACACCTGGCTTGGCTGTTCGGGCTGGACTGTTCTCATGAGGCACATGGTCAAGACTGGTTTGCATATAGTTGGGTCTGAACTGGGGTGGCGAAGTGAGCTAAAAAGCGATGAGGGATTAAACCCAGATCTATGACCGGGTACGAGTGTCTGAAAAGTTTCAGCACTCCGTCCATCATCTCCTTGTGTTTGCTTTATTCGCCCTAAGTTTTCCGGGTATGCCCAGACGTGGGTCCCTTGCTCACTTTGCCACTGGATTCAAGCTAGCCTGGCTGATGTGGGATGTTACCCCAAAACCGGTCCCGGGATCCTTGTTTC
This sequence comes from Calotriton arnoldi, assembly GCA_963921515.1. Taxonomy (NCBI): domain Eukaryota; kingdom Metazoa; phylum Chordata; class Amphibia; order Caudata; family Salamandridae; genus Calotriton; species Calotriton arnoldi. The sequence continues at coordinate 361,376 of CAWUFW010005899.1, forward strand.
CGGTCCAGGGAACACCTGGCTTGGCAGTTCGGGCTGGACTGTTCCCATGAGGCACATGGTCAAGACTGATTTGCATATAACTGGTTCTGAACTGGGGTGGCGAAGTGAGCTAAAAAACGATGAGGGATTCAACCCAGATCTATGACAGGGGGTGAATGTGTGAAAAGTTTCAGCACTCCATCCATCATCTCCTTGTTTTTGCTTTATTCGCCCTAAGTTGGCAGGGTATGACCAGACGTGCGTCCCTTGCTCACTTTGCCACTGGATTCAAGCTAGCCTGGCTGATGACGGGCTGTTAGCCCGAAACCGGTCCCAGGATGATTGTTTCCGGTCCAGGGAACACCTGGCTTGGCAGTTCAGGCTGGACTGTTCCCATGAGGCACATGGTCAAGACTGATTTGCATATAGCTGGGTCTGAACTGGGGTGGCAAAGTGAGCTAACAAACGATGATGTATTCAACCCAGATCTGTGACTGGGGATGAATGTCTGAAAAGTTTCAGCACTCCGTCCATCATCTCCTTGTTTTTGCATTATTCGCCCTAAGTTGGCAGTTTATGCCCAGACGTGGGTCCCTTGCACACTTTGCCACTGGATTCAAGCTAGCCTGGCTGATGAGGGGTATTACCCCGAAATCATTCCCAGGATCCTTGTTTCTGGTCCAGGGAACATCTGGCTTGGCAGTTCGGGCTGGACTGTTCCCATGAGGCACATGGACAAGTCTGATTTGCATATAGCTGGGTCTGAACTGTGGTTGTGAAGTGAGCTAAAAAACGATGATGGATTCAACCCAGATCTGTGACTGGGGGTGAATGTCTGAAACGTTTCAGCACTCCGTCCATCATCTCCTTGTTTTTGCTTTATTCGCCCTAAGTTGGCAGGGTATGCCCAGACGTGGGTCCCTTGCACACTTTGCCACTGGATTCAAACTAGCCTGGCTGATGAGGGATGTTACCCCGAAACCGGTCCCAGGATGCTTGTTTCTAGTCCAGGGAACACCTGGCTTGGGAGTTCGGGCTGGACTGTTCCCATGAGGCACATGGTCAAGACTGATTTGCATATAGCTGGTTCTGAACTGGGGCGTCGAAGTGAGCTAAAAAACGATGAGGGATTCAACCCAGATCTGTGACTGGGGGTGAGTGTCTGAAAAGTTTCAGCGCTCCGTCCATCATCTCCTTGTGTTTGCTTTATGCGCCCTAAGTTGGCAGGGTATGCCCAGAGATGGGTGCCTTGCTCACTTTGCAACTGGATTCAAGCTAGCCTGATTGATGTGGGGTGTTAACCCGAAACCGGCCCCAGGATCCTTGTTTCCGGTCCAGGGAACACCTGGCTTGGCAGTTCGGGCTCGACTGTTCCCATGAGGCACATGGTCAAGACTGATTTGCATATAGCTGGGTCTGAACTGGGGTGGCGAAGTGACCTAAAAAATGATGATGGATTCAACCCCTGATCTGTGACTGGAGGTGAGTGTCTGAATAGTTTCAGTGCTCCATCCATCATCTCCTTGTGTTTGCTTTATTCGCCCTAAGTTGGCAGGGTATGACCAGACGTGCGTCCCTTGCTCACTTTGCCACTGGATTCAAGCTAGCCTGGCTGATGAGGGGTGTTACCACAAAACCGGTCCCAGGATGCTTGTTTCTGGTCCAGGGAACACCTGGCTTGGCAGTTCGGGCTGGACTGTTCCCATGAGGCACATGGTCTAAACTGATTTGCATATAGCTGGGTCTGAACTGGGGTGGCGAAGTGAGCTAAAAAACGATGAAGGATTCAACCCAGATCTGTAACTGGGGGTGAATGTGTGCAAAGTTTCAGCACTCCGTCCATCATCTCCTTGTTTTTGCTTTATTCGCCCTAAGTTGGCAGGGTTAGCCCAGACGTGGGTACCTTGCTCACTTAGCCACTGGATTCAAGCTAGTCTGGCTGATGGGGGTGTTACCCCGAAACCGGTCCTAGGATGCGTGTTTCTGGTCCAGGGAACACCTGGCTTAGCAGTTCGAGCTGGACTGTTCCCATGAGGCACATGGTCAAGGCTGATTTGCATATAACTGGGTCTGAACTGTGGTGGCGAAGTGAGCTAAAAAACGATGATGGATTCAACCCAGATCTGTGACTGGGGTGAGTATCTGAAATGTTTCAGCGCTTCGTCCACCATCTCCTTTTGTTTCCTTTATTCGCCCTAAGTTGACAGGGTATGCTCAGATGTGGGTCTCTTGCTCACTTTGCCACTGGATTCTAGCTAGCCTGGCTGATGAGGGGTGTTACCCCGAAACCGGTCCCAGGATGCTTGTTTCCGGTCCAGGGAACACCTGGCTTGGCAGTAACCCTGTGCGTAGTTTGCGTAGTCACGCTACGCGTAGCTACGCGAAGTGTACTTTGCACTGCGCGCGCTATGCATAGCTACGCGAACTGCGTAGTGCGTAGTGCGGTAGGGAAATGCTGTTCGCAATGATTGCACAGTGCCGGATGCTTGTCCGCACTGTGTAATCATTGCGAACGGTATCATGCACAGTGCAAGCTGTCGTATTCTGCCGCTCAAGTAGATTTGTACTCGAGCGGCAGCTTTCTCAACGCGGACTGGTAGTTTCTCATCGCGAGCGGTCTCGAGCATACGCGACCACTCGCAATGAGAAACCTGACCTCCCCGCATTGAGAATCTCGCTGGGAGGTTTATTTTCCACGCTCGTGATTGGCAACTTGATGTTGCCGATCGCGAACGAGGAAAAAGTCTCGCTGGGATGTTGATTTTGCTCGCTCGCGGTCGCCAACTTGACGTTGAGGACCGCGAGCGAGCAGAGAATGCCCGCTATGCTACGCGTTTTTGCACTGTGCTATGTGCGATTCGCGTAGTTGCACAAACTACGCACACTCCGCGAGCGTAGTGTAGTTTTCCGCCTAGGCCTACTTGGCAGTTCGGGCTGGACTGTTCCCATGAGGCACATGGTCAAGACTGATTTGCATATAGCTGGGTCTGAACTGGGGTGGCGAAGTGAGCTAAAAACGATGATGGATTCACCCCAGATCTGTGACTGGGGGTGAATGTCTGAAATGTTTCAGCACTCCGTCCATCATCTCCTTGTGTTTCCTTTATTCGCCTTAAGTTGCCAGGGTATGCCCAGACGTTGGTCCCTTGCACACTTTGCCACTAGATTCAAGCTAGCCTGGCTGATGAGGGTTGTTATCCCGAAACCGGTCCCAGGATGCTTGTTTCTGGTCCAGGGAACACCTGGCTTGACAGTTCGGCTGGACTGTTCCCATGAAGCACATGGTCAAGACTGATTTGCATATAGCTGGGTCTGAACTGGGGTGGCGAAGTGAGCTAAAAAACGATGATGGATTCAACCCTGATCTGTGACTGGGGGTGAGTGTCTGAAAAGTTTCAGCGCTCCGTCCATCATCTCCTTGTGTTTGCTTTATTCGCCCTAAGTTGGCAGGGTTAGCCCAGACGTGGGTCCCTTCCTCACTTTGCCACTGAATTGAAGCTAGTCTGGCTGATGTGGGGTGTTACCCCGAAACCGGTCCCAGGATGCTTGTTTCCGGTCCAGGGAACACCTGGCTTGGCTGTTCGGGCTGGACTGTTCTCATGAGGCACATGGTCAAGACTGATTTGCATATAGTTGGGTCTGAACTGGGGTGGCGAAGTGAGCTAAAAAACGATGAGGGATTCAACCCAGAACTATGACCGGGGACGAGTGTCTGAAAAGTTTCAGCGCTCCGTCCATCATTTCCTTGTGTTTCCTTTATTCGCCTTAAGTTGCCAGGGTATGCCCAGACGTTGGTCCCTTGCACACTTTGCCACTAGATTCAAGCTAGCCTGGCTGATGAGGGGTGTTATCCCGAAACCGGTCCCAGGATGCTTGTTTCTGGTCCAGGGAACACCTGGCTTGACAGTTCGGCTGGACTGTTCCCATGAAGCACATGGTCAAGACTGATTTGCATATAGCTGGGTCTGAACTGGGGTGGCGAAGTGAGCTAAAAACGATGATGGATTCAACCCTGATCTGTGACTGGGGGTGAGTGTCTGAAAAGTTTCAGCGCTCCGTCCATCATCTCCTTGTGTTTGCTTTATTTGCCCTAAGTTGGCAGGGTTAGCCCAGACGTGGGTCCCTTCCTCACTTTGCCACTGGATTGAAGCTAGTCTGGCTGATGTGGGGTGTTACCCCGAAACCGGTCCCAGGATGCTTGTTTCCGGTCCAGGGAACACCTGGCTTGGCTGTTCGGGCTGGACTGTTCTCATGAGGCACATGGTCAAGACTGATTTGCATATAGTTGGGTCTGAACTGAGGTGGCGAAGTGAGCTAAAAAACGATGAGGGATTCAACCCAGAACTATGACCGGGGACGAGTGTCTGAAAAGTTTCAGCGCTCCGTCCATCATTTCCTTGTGTTTCCTTTATTCGCCTTAAGTTGCCAGGGTATGCCCAGACGTTGGTCCCTTGCACACTTTGCCACTAGATTCAAGCTAGCCTGGCTGATGAGGGGTGTTATCCCGAAACCGGTCCCAGGATGCTTGTTTCTGGTCCAGGGAACACCTGGCTTGACAGTTCGGCTGGACTGTTCCCATGAAGCACATGGTCAAGACTGATTTGCATATAGCTGGGTCTGAACTGGGGTGGCGAAGTGAGCTAAAAACGATGATGGATTCAACCCTGATCTGTGACTGGGGGTGAGTGTCTGAAAAGTTTCAGCGCTCCGTCCATCATCTCCTTGTGTTTGCTTTATTTGCCCTAAGTTGGCAGGGTTAGCCCAGACGTGGGTCCCTTCCTCACTTTGCCACTGGATTGAAGCTAGTCTGGCTGATGTGGGGTGTTACCCCGAAACCGGTCCCAGGATGCTTGTTTCCGGTCCAGGGAACACCTGGCTTGGCTGTTCGGGCTGGACTGTTCTCATGAGGCACATGGTCAAGACTGATTTGCATATAGTTGGGTCTGAACTGGGGTGGCGAAGTGAGCTAAAAAACGATGAGGGATTCAACCCAGAACTATGACCGGGGATGAGTGTCTGAAAAGTTTCAGCGCTCCGTCCATCATTTCCTTGTGTTTGCTTTATTCGCACTAAGTTTTCCAGGTATGCCCAGACGTGGGTCCCTTGCTCACTTTGCCACTGGATTCAAGCTAGCCTGGCTGATGTGCAGGGGCGGCTGGTGACATTTGAAAGTGGTGGGCGTAAAAAAAAATCGGATGACTGATGTGTATCAAGTGAGCGTAGCGAGCTAGGCCAACTGTCATAAAGGCTGGTTGGGGGGGAGTGCGGGGGGTTCTTCCCCTGAGAACATTTTGAAAAAAGATTGGGCAAATGGTGCATTTTCAAGCAAATTTGAGAAAGTAAGAAGGTTAATAAGGCACTTGTGAAAGTGTAGTTATGACATCAATAAAAAAGATTTCACGTGAAAATGATATAGGTAGCTGCTTATTCAGTATAACCAGAGAATGACATCATTTTTCTCTAGGATATACACCCAAATTACAGCCTGCATCAATGATTGTCATTGCTTTTATATACTAAAGTGTCACATCACACACCAGTCATTGTCATCATATGCACAGTTACCCCATAACATGGCAGACATACGTCTCATGTAACTAATTAACCACCACAGACCATTCAGTGCCTTAGGATGCGTCTCATATTTCCCGCATATTCCGCCAATGCCATGATGTACTCTAGGGATTTCCCATTTGCCAATCAACCCCATGGTGTGCCCCTCATACCCAGTCTGCCATTTAGTGCCATGATGTGCCTCAGAACTCTGACTAACAACACTTAGAGCCATATTGTACTCCAGAGATCACCTTTTAACCATTCTATGGATTTAATGTGCCAGCGTTAGCCTGAAATGTCGTTTAAAATCGTGATGTGCTCCAGGTAATCAATGGCCATCACGTGCTACAGATATTTTTCCCTAATCCAGTTAATGGCATGATACACCCCAGGTGCACGTCATATGCCAACCAACCTCTTGATGGGCTCCAGTTACTGTGTTGGGCTAGTTAGCTCCCTTGGTGCTCCGGTATTCTCCTGCAAACCTGACAGCACAGTGTAACCCACACAGGCTAGTCAATTAAACATTTTGCACAATCCATGAATTAATGTATTCCGATCCACAGTCATGCATGATCTCAGCAGCATAAACACGTACCAACACCTCTCACGACACAGATATAATAAACGGATAACACAAACAGGCAGGCTAAGTTAACGTTGTAATGTCATTTAGCATGGGCACTGCCATCGAGCTATTCCTACACGCCTCGCTGCCTCGATCACCCAGGAGCTGCCTACTCTATCCACTTCGCACCCTATCTTCATACGCCCCGACCTCCTCCACAGCCCAGCTGCTGTCGCTCGCCGTTAGCCGTACCCGTGACTAGAGGCAGTCCAAATCTACAGAAACGTGAAAGCGTGTGGACGTTTTTATTAAGTTTCTGCTAGGGTAAAATGAAAAAAATATGTGGAGAAAACCAAATAAGCCGGTAGAAACTACGATCAAAGTATACACTGACTATAGTCCCAAATCGCGCGTGATGGACATGCCACAACAATGCAAACAACTTCCGGTAAGAGCGGGGCATTTTACACGGACGTCCTTCAGAGTAAGGTCGCTTTGTCCCCAACAGTGGCACAGATAATGTTTTCAGGAGTGACTTTAAAGGCATCCTGCATTTTAAGATATCGCTTACCACTTCCAGCTCTCGCTCTGGCCCGGCGGCTCGCGCTCCACATCAATAGAAGGGTCTGGCACGGCGCAGACATACATCAAAACGACGTTAAAAACCTCTTAATTTACGGCCGGTACATTAAAAAACACAATTTTGTTCCGTATGATAGATATTTTATCCCAATAATAAATCATTTTAAAAGCCATTTCAATAATGTATAAGCCCTGGGCTACGGGGACCGTGCGTTAATAGTGCGTTTTGTCATCTATAAGTGCGAGAGTCTGTTCTTTGGGAGCTCCTTCTCATTCTGAGTGCGCGCGCACTCGCGTGTTGGAGTGCGCCACATTTTATTGCTCAAATTCAGGTTCTTTGTGAGTGGGAGCCTGCAAATTTTCGACTTCTTTAGGTGAAAGTTTTTTTTTTAAACCATTTTATCTATTCCATTGGTTGCAAAGATCGAAGCATCTTTGAAAAAGTCTTATTTTTATTGTAAGGCTTGGTTTCACCGGTTGTTCAGCGCTGTTGGGTTTTTCTTGTTTTGGATTAATTTATAAACCGAACCTCATCCAACGTGCTTTTGTCTTTACAGGAGTTCCCTGCCACAGCGTCCCTGCTCGGTCATTGTGGGTGGAGTTTCACTGGTAATCGTTGAGGTCTTCCGAAGCGGTGACTTAAGCAGCGGGAGGCTCTTATGCTACCAGTCGTTAGAAAAGGGATGTCAATATTGACCGAGTATTATGTTGGCCTCTAACCTGCATTGACTGTTCCAGAGCAGAGATGCCGCTAATGTGCATATCTGCGTGAAGAACTATAAACAAACACTGAAACAATACGTTAAATACTAGTTCACACTCGTGCGTGGAAGAAAAGCGGGAGTGAAATGTTTCTGTATATTGAGCTCACTCAACGTAAAGAGAAACTCTCTCTTCCCATTGGTCAGTGGTTTAAAAAGCCTAGGGCTCACTCGATGTTTGCAGTATTAAATGCTTCCTTGACCCGTGTTATTCATGCCTGTCAGCACCATTTACTGCCCACCAGGTCCCTGGTCGTATTGATCACTTAATTTCCCCTTTCTTCGGCTCTGCTCGCACCGTCTGCTGCGGCGTGTCCAAGGTATTCAGCCTACACATCCGTCTGTTCATGCTGCCATGACTGGTTTTGCCTCACGCATAATAGGGGGAGCAGGTGGTGTGACTAAGTAGCCCCCCGACAGAATGGGCGCTCCACCGCTGGGGCCTGCCCCGGACCGCCAGCCATCCACACCCCCAACTGTTCCACATTAAGGCACTGAACTGTGGCTTTACAGTCCAAGTTTACACCTCTCTTTTACAAATCAGGAAGAAGCGCCTTTGTGGAGCAACTCTTTGTTAATCAACAGAAAGGGGGAAAGGCCCGGCGCCGGCCTCGTAGCAAGGGCTTTTTAATATGTATGCAGCATGGATGGTATACAGCAGAAAGGGCCGCGTATGTGCATATATGTACTCAGTATGCACCAGTCGCGGGGGGTGTTGCACGGGGGTGAAGGATTTTTAAAATAAATCCTTATCCTACCTGAGCAGCAGGTCTGCCGCCTGCGCTGCCTCCGGTCCGTTGGCGCCTACAGCCCCTCTCAGCCAATTCTGGCGCTGCCAGCAGCGCCAGGATTGGCTTAGGGAATGGTTAGTACTCGCCCGCCTGCCCATTAGGAGACCGAGGTTTGAGCCTTTGCTCAACCCTCGCTCTCTAATGGGCATGCACAAGCCAGTGCAAACACAAGTGCGCATGACTGGGCACAGCGCGAAAATTCGCTGCCCTTCCCCACTCATGCGCACTTGTGCTGCTGCCTGTTGCCCCTGGTCCGTCTGACAATCATGTCAGTCAACATGACGCCGGACCGCCCACCCCCTTCAGACTCTGAAGGGGGTGGGCGGTCCGACGTCATGCTGACTGACATGATTGTCAGTTCTCTCGGCGTCTTTGAACTTAAGTAAACTGATTCAGTTTACTTAAGTTCAAAGACGCCGAGGAGCTGCGAGCGAGGGGCTACGCCCCAACGCCCCAATGCCTGCTGATGTGGGGTGTTACCCCAAAACCGGTCCCAGGATACTTGTTTCCGGTCCAGGGAACACCTGGCTTGGCAGTTCGGGCTGGACTGTTCCCATGAGGCACATGGTCAAGACTGATTTGCATATAGCTGGTTCTGAACTGGGGTGGCGAAGTGAGCTAAAAAACGATGAGGGATTGTTAGAAATGCGACTTTTGGTAAGCTAGGGCGTGGGCCAAAGCCAGGCAAAAACCACCACTCTAGTCAGGATAAGGGAGTTACACGTCTAAAATAACCCCTGCTCACCCCCTTGGTAGCTTGGCACGAGCAGCCAGGCTTATCTTAGAGGCAGTGTGTAAAGCATTTGCACATAACCAACAGTAATACAGCGTAAGCACTACAAAAGAACACCACACCAGTTTAGAAAAATATCCAATATTTTTATATACTTAAGACAAGACCAAAAACGATAAAAATCCACAATACTATACTTAAAAGTTCACAGTTCCAAAAATACGCTGATTAAAAAGAGTTCCTTGTGTGGATAGCTCCGTCCGGGCTACCACGGCGTCGTGAACAACAAATCCAACAGTTCTGGCTGGTCGCGGGGTCGCGGGCCAGCTACGGTGTCGGGAAGACCCGCAAACAGTACCTGTGAGAGATGCAGGGCGTTGAGGCCCTTGAAGTCACTTGCGTTGCAGGTCGAGCTCCTCTCTGATGGAATCAGAAGCGTTGGTGCCGGCAGACGTCTGGTGCTGCGGTGCGAAGCGCAGCGGTGCAGCGTGCAGTGCCCCCAGGTCACGGTGCGAGCAGCGGCTCGTTGACGGCGTCAGATGGCGTTGTCAGTGAGACCAGGGTCGCGATGCGAGATGAAGGCGGTGCTAGCAGGTCACGGTGCAAGCAGCGTCGTCGTCGTTGCTGAAGCGCTGTTGTCGGCTGACGAACTGGAGTCGATGGCGCCGGCGTCAGTAGGCCAAGGTTGCGGTGCAGGATGAGGGCGGTGCATCGTGTGACTTACGAGCGGTGCCCTCGAACCACGGTGCAAGCAGCAGCGTCGATTTCAGCGGGAAGTGGCGGCATCAGGAAGGCCAAGGCGTCCTCGTGAAGCAAGGCGGTGCGGAGTGCGGTGCACACAGGTCGCGATGCGAGCAGCGGCTCGGTGGTGGCGTCAACAGGCGTCGTCGGTGAGATCAGGGTCGTGGTGCGGCGTTGCGGCGGTGCTCTCTGCGGTGCCAAAGCTTCAGCGTGAAGAGAGGCGGTGCGGTGCCCACAGGTCGCGGTGCAAGCAGCGGCTCAGTGGCGGCATCAACAGGTGTCGTCGGTGAGACCAGGGTTGTGGTGCGGCATTGCGGCGGTGCCCTCTGTGGCGCCAAAGCTTCGGCGTGAAGCGAGGCGGTGCGGAGTGCGGTGCCCACAGGTCGCGGTGCAAGCAGCGGCTCGGTGGCGGCGTCAACGGGCATCGTCGGTGAGACCAGGGTTGCGGTGCGGCGTTGCGGCGGTGCTCTCTGCGGTGCCAAAGCTTTGGCGTGAAGCAAGGCGGTGCGGAGTGCGGTGCCCACAGGTCGCGGTGCAAGCAGCGACTCAGTGTTGGCGTCAACAGGCATTGTGGGTGAGACCAGGGTTGCGGTGCAGCGTTGCGGCGGTGCTCTCTGCGGTGCCTTCAGGACACGGAGTCGGCAGCTGCGTCGTAGACGTCGTTGAGTTGGCGTTCTTCTTGCTGCAGCACAAAACACACAGTCCCCAGTGCTGCGGGTCGAAGAACTTGAAGTCTTTGCTGTTCCTGAGACTTCGTGAACAGGGGGAAAGCTCTACCTCAAGCCCTTGGAGAGACTCACAAATTAGGTTGCAGAAAGTCCAGTCCAGGCCTTTCACTGCCCAAGACAGAAGCAGCCACTGCAGGTCAGCCCAACAAAGCACCCAGCAAAGCAGTCGTTGCTTTTCGCAGCTTCTCCGGCTCTTCTTCTTGGCAGTCTTCTTGTCCAGATGAGTTCTAAAGTTCAGGGGTCTGGGACCCAGCATTTATGTCCCAAAATCCTTTGATCTCTTAGGCAGAGAGGGCCTGTGCCCAGTCAGGACCAGTTCTGCCTTCTCTGGTATGAATTCCTGGCAGGAGGAGGAGACGGCATTTGTTCAGAGGCAGAGCAGGCCCTTTGAGGTGCAAGGAAATCTCCTCCCCCTTCCCCCATCGTAACCCAGGTCTCTTCAGCCCGTTCCTGACCTACCTAGACCATCTGGCGCCCCTCCTGCTCCCCCAGCCTTCTGTCATCCAAAACCCAGATAGGCAATCCACATTCCAAAGATCCACACGGGATGACTGAGCAAAAAAATACCTACTTTCTAAAAGTGGTATTTTCAAACACAGAATGTAAAAATCACCTTCACTAAAAGATGCATCTTTAGATTCTGAGTTCAGGCATACTAAATTCTATTTTCTTACCGAATTCCCTGGGCCAGTTATGTTTATAAGATGTTATAAACAAACCTCCCATTCTATCCTACGGGGAACTGGTAGCCTTGCAATAGTGAAAAACGAAATTGGCTGTAATTCACTATCAGGACATGCCACACACACCAGGGCATGTCCCACCTTTCACATACACTGCACCCTGCCCACAGGGGTACCTTGGGCCTACCTGAGGGGTGTCTGACATGTAAGAAAAGGGAAGGTTAGGGACCGGCCAGTGTGTGCACTGGCCAAGTCGACATGGCAGTACAAATTGCGCGCAGACTTCTGCAATGGCAGGTCTGAGTTACTGTTTTCAGGGCTACTCACGGGGTGGCACAACCAGTGCTGCAGGCCCCCCGAGTAGCATTTGATTCACCAGCCCTGGCACACGCAGTGCACTTTACTAGGGGCTAACAGGTAAATCAAATATCCAATCATGGAAACACCCATCCATAACACGATTTACACAGAGAGCATATGCACTTTAGCACTGATTAGCAGTGGTAAAGTGCCCAGAGTCCTAAAACCAACAAAAACAGGGTCAAAAACAAGAGGCCAAAAAGCAAAAAGTCTGGGGGTAAACCCGCTGAAAAAGCCAAGTCAAACACAACCCCCTCCCAGCCTAAAGCCAGGGTAGACTAATCAATCCCTTGATGGACTTCCCTGCTTGGGGCGATAGAACATAGACCTGGCCCACAACAGCGGGGGCACGTTCTGGTTCTACGCCTTCCCAAACCCAGTTGGATCCCTCTATCCATACTCTCAGGGCCCACTAAGCTGACCCATGGGGTACTCTTCTCTTCACCTGTGAACCCCATCTGTGCAGCGCCTAAACTTACTTTGCTCACAGATGTGTCCCAACAGGCCGACAGTGCCCACATGGCCAACACAGTGGTGTGGCCCAGTCCACCCCGGGGTGTGACTCCTGTGCCCCTCCCAGGGGCAACGCTGTCCACCAGGACAGTAAGCCACAGTGGCTACCGACAGTTGTCAGTGGGGAGACCCAGGCCTTATGCGTCTCAGGGCTCTCTAACCTCTGTGGCGTCAGAGAGTGGGGGGCTGTAGCCCCAGGTGCCTGGCACCCTTTGTCCACTCTCCCTCTTGTCAGGCCAGGGATGACATCCTGGCACTGACCCACCAGCCTAGGGTCTGTACCCAGCGGCTGGACAGGAGACTGGGGTAGGCTTTCCCACCCCCGGTCTTCCTCCCAGGGGCTCTGTACCCTCCCACCTGGAGCGGTACCCCCTTCCAGAATTGTCAGGGCACCTGTGGCAGGTGCCTTGCACAATTCACCCACCAGTTCAGGGGTGCTATCCTGCAACTGGTACACCAGCCTGGGGTCTGTACCCTGAGGCTGGACACAGGACTGGGGTGGCCTCTCCCACACCCTGTCTTCCTCCCTGGGGCACTGCATCCCCCCACCGGGAGCAGTCCCCCTCAACTCCAGAATTGTCAGGCCACCTGTGGCAGGCGTTCTGCACAATTCACCCACCAGTTCTGGGGTGCTATCCTGCAACTGGTACACCAGCCCAGGGTCTGTACTCTGAGGCTGAACCAGGGACTGGGGTAGGCTCTCCCACACCCGGTCCTCCTCCCTGGGGCACTGTACCCTCCCACCTGGAGCGGCACCCCCAGAAGACAAACTGGTAGTGGCACTGTTAGCAGTTGCCCCTTCCCCCAGGCCAGGGGGACACCCTGAACCTGGTCCTCCAACCCAGGGCCTGTACCCTTAGGCTGGACCTGTGCCTGGCAACCCAGGACTTCAGGGGGAGTACACCCCTCATTAGTTGTGCCAGAATCCGCCTGGCGCAGGTCTCCAGCCTCCTGTCCACCTGACAGAGCATGAAGACCCCCCAGGCCCGAAGTGGCCTCACCCGGGTCAGTCCTTGGGTGCTCTGACCTCAGAGCTGGCAACCCCTGACCTACTGGTCCTTTAAAAATTGTCAGGGCACCTGTGGCAGGTGTCCTGCCCAACTCGCCCACCAGTTCAGGACCTCCCTCCAGCAACTGGTCTTCCAACCTAGGGTCTAAACCCTCCAGTTGAACCGGGGTCAGAGGAAAGGACTCCCTCCCTCTGCACCCCCTTCCAGAGTTCTGCACCCTCCCACCTGGAGTGGTACCCCTAGAAGACAACCCGGTCAGGACACTGCTTACAGTCGTCCTTCCCTCCAGGTCAGGTAGGACCTGAACCTGGCTTCCCAACCCAGGGACTAAACCCTGCAGCTGAGCACCTGCCCGGCGCACCAGGACTTCCTTGGGAGCACGCATGCCCCCTGAGGGTAACACATGACTCATGCGTTGTGTGACAGTCTGCCTGGCGCAGATCTCCTGACCTCTGTCCATCTGACAGTGCGCGAAGATCCCCCAGGACAGAAGTAGTGTCACCATGGTCACTGCTAGGAGGCTCAGCCCTTCTGGCTGGCCCCTGACCCACTGGTTCTCCCACTGGGGGACACATCCCCCTCTCAACCCTCACTCTGGACTTCTGCACCCTCCACTTAGGAGCGGCACCGCCAGACACCAGAACCACTGGAGCTCCGTTTACAGATACTCCAGGTTCTCCTGACTCTAGGAGATCCCCCTCAACGGATGGCCTATCAGTACAGCCTAGGCTCCACACCTGGTGTTCCCTCCTGGAACCACCCAGGCTCTGGGACCGGGTTTCGGGCACCTTGGGCCGCAGCCCCTTCCCACTCCTTCTCCGCGGAGACAGGACGTGAGTCCCTACACCCTTCCCACGACACCGGGACCCATCTGGGCGACCTCGAACCTTTCCCACCACCCTTGGTTGGGAAATACCTAAGCCACTTCCTTCCGGGTCACCCCCAGATGCTTCTCCAGTCCCTCTGGAATCCACCAAAAGGTCTGCCTCCAGTGCAAGCTCTCTGGGGTCAGAAAACTCACACTCTACTGGGTGTTGGCATAGCTCTGGAAAACAGGGACTTAAAATATGCTCTCCAACAATTGAATCACACAGCCCCACACAGGTGTTAACCAAACTACCCTTCACCCAACCATCCAGTGCCTCAGACAAGTACCCCACATCATTCTCACAAGACCGGCAAGACAGTGACTGACTGTTGCTGTCTCTCAACCCATACTCTTCTGGCTGGTCTTCATACTCACTTACCAGGGCTTCTATCATGGGGGAACCCCTCTCCCTGCACCTCTCATCTAGAGTCAGTAGAGTGTCCCTCCCACTACCAGGAAAATGATCCCATGTGCCAGTTCCCCAATCCACCTCAGGGACACAACGCACCACTGGAGTAACCTCACAATCCTGAACCCCCTGGTGTATGTCAACCCCCTCCTTGAAGCAGGGCCCCAAATCTGTGTGTGTGTGTACCTCATCCTCAGTACTGGACCTAACACTTTTGCTGCCACCATCTGGGCTGGGCCTAGCCCTACTGGCTTCCCAGTCCAGCTCTCTCATTTTAAACTCATGGTCTAAGATCATCTTCTTTTCCTCCATGGCTATTCTTTTGTCTTCCCTCTCACTTTCCATCCTGAGTTTCTCTAATTCGAACTTCCTTGCTTCCCGCCTGTCCTCCAGCTCCTCTGGGGACAGGCCACTGCTGCCTTGCCTGGAGGGTCCCCCCTCCCAAAAGCACATCCACCCTAGGAACAGGCTCCTCCACCTCTCCATTGAGATCACCAGATTGCCCACTGGCATGTCTGGCTGCTACCCAGGCCCTCAGCGCCTTTTGTAGCTCATCCTTCCTGGTGAGGCCTCTGACCTGGACTTTCAGGTTCTTGCAAATCGATTTTAACTTCTTGACATTGTAGGCTTCCAATCGATCCTCCTCAAAGGCAATTTCTACTGATGCCATTGATGATACTCTAGATTCAGGCATGTTGAAGTAGCAAGTTCAAACTGGCAAGATCAAAAATAGGCCAAAAAGAAAAAGAACCTGTAGGTGGTACGTAATGGTCTGCAATATGGTAGTAGCGCACACCAATCACTGTAAGTCAAGTGCAAACACAAGTCCTATCCTCACCGCTGACAACCAATGTTAGAAATGGGATTTTTGGTAGGCTTGGGCGTGGGCCAAAGCCAGGCAAAACCACCACTCTAGTCAGGATAAGGGAGTTACACGTCTAAAATAACCCATGCTCACCCCCTTGGTAGCTTGGCACGAGCAGCCAGGCTTATCTTAGAGGCAGTGTGTAAAGCATTTGCACATAACCAACAGTAATACAGCGTAAGCACTACAAAAGGACACCACACCAGTTTAGAAAAATATCCAATATTTTTATATACTTAAGATAAGACCAAAAACGATAAAAATCCACAATGCTATACTTAAAAGTTCACAGTTCCAAAAATATGCTGATTAAAAAGAGTTCCTTGTGTGGATAGCTCCGTCCGGGCTACCACGGCGTCATGAACAACAAATCCAACAGTTCTGGCTGGTCGCGGGGTCGCGGGCCAGCTACGGTGTCGGGAAGACCCGCAAACAGTACCTGTGAGAGATGCAGGGCGTTGAGGCCCTTGAAGTCACTCGCGTTGCAGGTCGAGCTCCTCTCTGATGGAATCAGGAGCGCTGGTGCCGGCAAACGTCTGGTGCTGCGGTGTGAAGTGCAGCAGTGCAGCGTGCGGTGCCCCCAGGTCGCGGTGCGAGCAGCGGCTCGTTGACGGCATCAGATGGCGTCGTCAGTGAGACCAGGGTCACGGTGCGAGATGAAGGCGATGCTCGCCACGGTGCTAGCAGGTCACGGTGCAAGCAGCGTCGTCATCGTTGCTTAAGCGCTGTCGTCGGCTGACGACCTGGAGTCGATGGCGCCGGCGTCAGTAGGCCAAGGTTGCGGTGCAGGATGAGGGCGGTGCGTCGTGTGACTTACGAGCGGTCACCTCGAACCACGGTGCAAGCAGCGGCGTCGATTTCGGCGGGAAGTGGCAGCATCAGGAAGGCCAAGGCGTCCTCGTGAAGCAAGGCGGTGCGGAGTGCGGTGCCCACAGGTCGCGGTGGAAGCAGCGGCTCGGTGGCGGCGTCAACAGGCGTCGTCGGTGAGACCAGGGTTGCGGTGCGGCGTTGCGGCGGTGCCCTCTGTGGTGCCAAAGCTTCGGCGTGAAGCGAGGCAGTGAGGAGTGCGGTGCCCACAGGTCACGGTGCAAGCAGCGGCTCGGTGGCGGCGTCAACAGGCGTCGTCGGTGAGACCAGGGTTGCGGTGCGGCGTTGCTGCAGTGCTCTCTGCGGTGCCAAAGCTTCGGCGTGAAGCAAGGCGGTGCGGAGTGCGGTGCCCACAGGTCGCGGTGCAAGCAGCGGCTCGGTGTCGGTGTCAACAGGCGTCGTCGGTGAGACCAGGGTTGCGGTGCGGCATTGCGGCGGTGCTCTCTGCGGTGCCTTCAGGACACAGAGTCGGCAGCGGCGTCGTAGACGTCGTTGAGTTGGCGTTCTTCTTGCTGCAGCACAAAACACACAGTCCCCAGTGCTGCGGGTCGAAGAACTTGAATTCTTTGCTGTTCCTGAGACTTCGTGAACAGGGGTCAAGCTCTACCTCAAGCCCTTGGAGAGACTCACAAATTAGGTTGCAGAAAGTCCAGTCCAGGCCTTTCACTGCCCAAGACAGAAGCAGCCACTGCAGGTCAGCCCAGCAAAGCACCCAGCAAAGCAGTCGTTCCTTTTCGCAGCTTCTCCGGCTCTTCTTCTTGGCAGTCTTCTTGTCCAGATGAGTTCTAAAGTTCAGGGGTCTGGGACCCAGCATTTATGTCCCAAAATCCTTTGATCTCTTAGGCAGAGAGGGCCTGTGCCCAGTCAGGACCAGTTCTGCCTTCTCTGGTGTGAATTCCTGGCAGGAGGTGGAGATGGCATTTGTTCAGAGGCAGAGCAGGCCCTTTGAGGTGCAAGGAAATCTCCTCTCCCTTCCCCCATCGTAACCCAGGTCTCTTCAGCCCTTTCTTGACCTACCTAGACCATCTGGCGCCCCTCCTGCTCCCCCAGCCTTCTGTCATCCAAAACCCAGACAGGCAATCCACATTCCAAAGAGGCACACAGGATGACTGAGCAAGAAAATACCTACTTTCTAAAAGTGGTATTTTCAAACACAGAATGTAAAAATCACCTTCACTAAAAGATGCATCTTTAGATTCTGAGTTCAGGCATACTAAATTCTATTTTCTTACCAAATTCCCTGGGCCAGTTATGTTTATAAGATGTTATAAACAAACCTCCCATTCTATCCTATGGGGAACTGGTAGCCTTGCAATAGTGAAAAACGAAATTGGCTGTAATTCACTATCAGGACATGCCACACACACCAGGGCATGTCCCACCTTTCACATACACTGCATCCTGCCCACAGGGGTACCTTGGGCCTACCTGAGGGGTGTCTGACATGTAAGAAAAGGGAAGGTTAGGGACCGGCCAGTGTGTGCACTGGCCAAGTCGACATGGCAGTACAAACTGCGCGCAGACTTCTGCAATGGCAGGTCTGAGTTACTGATTTCAGGGCTACTCATGGGGTGGCACAACCAGTGCTGCAGGCCCCCCAAGTAGCATTTGATTCACCAGCCCTGGTACACGCAGTGCATTTTACTAGGGGCTAACAGGTAAATCAAATATCCAATCATGGAAACACCCACCCATAACACGATTTACACAGAGAGCATATGCACTTTAGCACTGATTAGCAGTGGTAAAGTGCCCAGAGTCCTAAAACCAACAAAAACAGGGTCAAAAACAGGAGGCCAAAAAGCAAAAAGTCTGGGGGTAAACCCGCTGAAAAAGCCAAGTCTAAAAGGGATTCAACCCAGATCTGTGAAAGGGGGTGAATGTCTGAAAAGTTTCAGCACTCTGTCCATCATCTCCTTGTTTTTGCTTTATTTGCCCTAAGTTGGCAGGGTATGACCAGACGTGAGTCCCTTGCTCACTTTGCCTCTGGATTCAAGCTAGCCTGGCTGATGAGTGGTGTTACCCCAAAACCGGTCCCAGGATGCTTGTTTCCGGTCCAGGGAATACCTGTCTTGGCAGTTCAGGCTGGACTGTTCCCATGAGGCACATGGTCAAGACTGATTTGCATATAGCTGGGTCTGAACTGGGGTGGCAAAGTGAGCTAAAAAACGATGATGGATTCAACCCAGATCTGTGACTGGGGGTGTATGTCTGAAAAGTTTCAGCACTCCGTCCATCATCTCCTTGTTTTTGCTTTATTCGCCCTAAGTTGGCAGGGTATGCCCAGACGTGGGTCCCTTGCACACTTTGCCACTGGATTCAAACTAGCCTGGCTGATGAGGTATGTTACCATGAAACCGGTCCCAGGATGCTTGTTTCTGGTCCAGGGAACACCTGGCTTGGCAGTTCAGGCTGGACTGTTCCCATGAGGCACATGGTCAAGGCTGATTTGAATATAACTGAGTCTGAACTGTGGTGGCGACGTGAGCTAAAAAACAATGATGGATTCAACCCAGATCTGTTACTGGGGTGAGTATCTGAAAAGTTTCAGCGCTCCGTCCACCATCTCCTTTTGTTTGCTTTATTCGCCCTATTTTTGCAGGGTATGCTCAGATGTGGGTCCCTTGCTCACTTTGCCACTGGATTCAAGCTAGCCTGGCTGATGAGGGGTATTACCCCAAAACCATTCCCAAGATGCTTGTTTCCAGTCCAGGGAACACCTGGCTTGGCAGTTCAGGCTGGACTGTTCCCATGAGGCACATGGTCAAGTCTGATTTGCATATAGCTGGATCTGAACTGGGGTGACGAAGTGAGCCAAAAAACGATGATGGATTCAACCCTGATCTGTGACTGGGGGTGAGTGTCTGAAAAGTTTCAGCGCTCCATTCATCATCTCCTTCTGTTTGCTTTATTCGCCCTAAGTTGGCAGGGTGTGCCCAGACGTGGGTCCCTTGCTCACTTTGCCACTGGATTCAAGCTAGCCTAGCTGATGAGGGGTGTTACCCCAAAACCGGTCCCAGGATGCCTGTTTCCGGTCCAGGGAACACCTGGCTTGGCGGTTCGGGCTGGACTGTTCCCATGAGGCACATGGTCAAGACTGATTTGCATATAGCTGGTTCTGAACTGGGGTGGCGAAATGAGCTAAAAAAACGATGAGGGATTCAACCCAGATCTGTGACAGGGGGTGAATGTCTGAAAAGTTTCAGCACTCCGTCCATCATCTCCTTGTTTTTGCTTTATTCGCCCTAAGTTGGCAGGGTATGCCCAGACGTGGGTCCCTTGCTCACTTTGCCACTGGATTCAAGCTAGCCTGGTTGATTTGGGGTGTTAACCCAAAACAGGTCCCAGGATGCTTGTTTCCGGTCCAGGGAACACCTGGCTTGGCTGTTCGGGCTGGACTGTTCTCATGAGGCACATGATCAATACTGATTTGCATATAGTTGGGTCTGAACTGGGGTGGCGAAGTGAGCTAAAAAACGATGAGGGATTCAACCCAGATCTATGACCGGGGACGAGTGTCTGAAAAGTTTCAGCGCTCCGTCCATCATCTCCTTGTGTTTGCTTTATTCGCCCTAAGTTTTCCGGGTATGCCCAGACGTGGGTCCCTTGCTCACTTTGCCACTGGATTCAAGCTAGCCTGGCTGATGTGGTGTGTTACCCCAAAACCGGTCCCAGGATCCTTGTTTCCGGTCCAGGGAAAACCTGGCTTGGCAGTTCAGGCTGGACTGTACCCACGAGGCACATGGGCATGACTGATTTGCATATAGCTGGTTCTGAACTGGGGTGGCGAAGTGAGCTAAAAAATGATGAGGGATTCAACCCAGATCTGTGAAAGGGGGTGAATGTCTGAAAAGTTTCAGCACTCTGTCCATCATCTCCTTGTTTTTGCTTTATTCGCCCTTAGTTGGTAGGGTATGACCAGACGTGCGTCCCTTGCTCACTTTGCCACTGGATTCAAGCTAGCCTGGCTGATGAGGGGTGTTACCCCGAATCCGGTCCCAGGATGCTTGTTTCCGGTCCAGGGAATACCTGGCTTGGCAGTTCAGGCTGGACTGTTCCCATGAGGCACTTGGTCAAGACTGATTTTCATATAGCTGGGTCCGAACTGGGGTGGCAAAGTGAGCTAAAAAACGATGATGGATTCAACCCAGATCTGTGACTGGGGGTGAATGTCTGAAAAGTTTCAGTGCTCAGTCCATCATCTCCTTGTGTTTGCTTTATTTGCCCTAAGTTGGCAGGGTTAGCCCAGACGTGGGTCCCTTGCTCACTTTGCCACTGGATTCAAGCTAGTCTGGCTGATGTGGGGTGTTACCCCGAAACCGGTCCCAGGATGCTTGTTTCTGGTCCAGGGAATACCTGGCTTGGCAGTTCAGGCTGGACTGTTCCCATGAGGCACATGGTCAAGACTGATTTGCATTTAGCTGTGTCAGAACTGGGGTGGCAAAGTGAGCTAAAAAACGATGATGGATTCAACCCAGATCTGTGACTGGGGGTGAATGTCTGAAAAGTTTCAGCACTCCGTCCATCATCTCCTTCTGTTTGTTTTATTCGCCCTAAGTTGGCAGGGTATGCCCAGACGTGGGTCCCCTGCTCACACTGCCACTGGATTCAAGCTAGACTGCTTGATATTGGGTGTTACCCCAAAACCGGTCCCAGGATGCTTGTTTCCAGTCCAGGGAACACCTGGCGTGGCAGTTCGGGCTGGACTGTTCCCATGAGGCACATGGTCAAGACTGATTTGCATATAGCTGGGTCTGAACTGGGGTGGCGAAGTGACCTAAAAAATGATGATGGATTCAACCCTGATCTGTGACTGGAGGTGAGTGTCTGAATAGTTTCAGCACTCCATCCATCATCTCCTTGTGTTTGCTTTATTCACCCTAAGTTGGCAGGGTATGACCAGACGTGCGTCCCTTGCTCGCTTTGCCACTGGATTCAAGCTAGCCTGGCTGATGAGGGGTGTTACCCCGAAACCGGTCCCAGGATGCTTGTTTACGGTCCAGGGAACACCTGGCTTGGCAGTTCGGGCTGGACTGTTCCCATGAGGCAAATGGTCAAGACTGATTTGCATATAGCTGGGTCTGAACTGTGGTTGTGAAGTGAGCTAAAAAACGATGATGGATTCAACCCAGATCTGTGACTGGGGGTGAATGTCTGAAATGTTTCAGCACTCCGTCCATCATCTCCTTGTTTTTGCTTTATTCGCCCTAAGTTGGCAGGGTATGCACAGACGTGGGTCCCTTGCACACTTTGCCACTCGATTCAAACTAGCCTGGCTGATGAGGGATGTTACCCCGAAACCGGTCCCAGGATGCTTGTTTCTAGTTCAGGGAACACCTGGCTTGGCAGTTCGGGCTGGACTGTTTCCATGAGGCACATGGTCAAGACTGATTTGCATATAGCAGGGTCTGAACTGGGGTGTCGTAGTAAGCTAAAAAACGATGATGGATTCAACCCTGATCTGTGACATGGGGTGAATGTCTTAAAGTTTCAGCACTCCGTCCATCATCTCCTTGTTTTTGCTTTATTCGCCCTAAGTGGGCAGGGTATGCCCAGACTTGGGTCCCTTGCTCACTTTGCCACTGGATTCAAGCTAGCCTGGCTGATGAGGGGTGTTACCCCGAAACCAGTCCCAGGATGATTGTTTCCAGTCCAGGGAACACCTGGCTTGGCAGTTCAGGCTGGACTGTTCCCATGAGGCACATGGTCAAGACTGATTTGCATATAGCTGGGTCTGAACTGGGGTGGCGAAGTGAGCTAACAAACGATGATGGATTCAACCCAGATCTGTGACTGGGGGTGAATGTCTGAAAAGTTTCAGCACTCCGTCCATCATCTCCTTGTTTTTGCTTTATTCGCCCTAAGTTGGCAGTGTATGCCCAGACGTGGGTACCTTGCACACTTTGCCACTGGATTCAAGCTAGCCTGGCTGATGAGGGGTATTACCCCGAAACCATTCCCAGCATCCTTGTTTTCGGTCCAGGGAACACCTGGCTTGGCTGTTCGGGCTGGACTGTTCCCATGAGGCACATGGTCAAGCCTGATTTGCATATAGCTGGGTCTGAACTGGGGTGACGAAGTGAGCTAAAAAACGATGATGGATTCAAGCCTGATCTGTGACTGGGGGAGACTGTCTGAAAAGTTTCAGGGCTCCGTTCATCATCTCCTTCTGTTTGCTTTATTTGCCCTAAGTTGGCAGGGTGTGTCCAGACGTGGGTCCCTTGCTCACTTTGTCACTGGATTCAAGCTAGCTTGGCTGATGAGGAGTGTTACCCCGACACCGGTCCCAGGATCCTTGTTTCCGGTCCAGGGAACACCTGGCTTGGCAGTTCGGGCTGGACTGTTCCCATGTGGCACATGGTCAAGACTGATTTGCATATAGTTGGGTCTGAACTGGGGTGGCGAAGTGAGCTAAAAAACGATGAGGGATTAAACCCAGATCTATGACCGGGGACAAGTGTCTGAAAAGCTTCAGCTCTCCGTCCATCATCTCCTTGTGTTTGCTTTATTCGCCCTAAGTTTTCCAGGTATGCCCAGACGTGGGTCCCTTGCTCACTTTGCCACTGGATTCAAGCTAGCCTGGCTGATGTGGGGTGTTACCCCAAAACCGGTCCCGGGATCCTTGTTTCCGGTCCAGGGAACACCTGGCTTGGCAGTTCGGTCTGGACTGTTCCCATGAGGCACCTGGTCAAGACTGATTTGCATATAACTGGTTCTGAACTGGGGTGGCGAAGTGAGCTAAAAAATGATGAGGGATTCAACCCAGATCTGTGACGGGGGTGAATGTCTGAAAAGTTTCAGCACTCCGTCCATCATCTCCTTGTTTTTGCTTTATTCGCCCTAAGTTGGCAGGGTATGACCAGACGTGCGTCCCTTGCTCACTTTGCCACTGGATTCAAACTAGCCTGGCTGATGAGGGGTGTTACCCCGAAACCGGTCCCAGGACGATTGTTTCCGGTCCAGGGAACACCTGGCTTGGCAGTTCAGGCTGGACTGTTCCCATGAGGCACATGGTCAAGACTGATTTGAATATAGCTGGGTCTGAACTGGGGTGGCTTAGTGAGTTAACAAACGATGATGGATTCAACCCAGATCTGTGACTGGGAGTGAATGTCTGAAAAGTTTCAGCACTCCGTCCATCATCTCCTTGTTTTTGCTTTATTCCTCCTAAGTTGGCAGTGTATGCCCAGACGTGGGTACCTTGCACACTTTGCCACTGGATTCAAGCTAGCCTGGATGATGAGGGGTATTACCCCGAAACCATACCCAGCATCCTTGTTTTTGGTCCAGGGAACACCTGGCTTGGCAGTTCGGGCTGGACTGTTCCCATGAGACACATGGTGAAGTCTGATTTGCATATAGCTGGGTCTGAACTGGGGTGATGAAGTGAGCTAAAAAATGATGATGGATTCAAGCCTGATCTGTGACTGGGAGAGACTGTCTGAAAAGTTTCAGCGCTCCATCCATCATCTCCTTGTGTTTCCTTTATTCACCCTAAGTTGGCAGGGTATGACCAGACGTGGGTCCCTTGCACACTTTGCCACTCGATTCAAACTAGCCTGGCTGATGAGGGATGTTACACCGAAACCTTTCCCACGATGCTTGTTTCTAGTTCAGGGAACACCTGGCTTGGGAGTTCGGGCTGGACTGTTTCCATGAGGCACATGGTCAAGACTGATTTGCATATAGCAGGGTCTGAACTGGGGTGTCGTAGTAAGCTAAAAACGATGATGGATTCAACCCTGATCTGTGACATGGGGTGAATGTCTTAAAGTTTCAGCACTCCGTCCATCATCTCCTTGTTTTTGCTTTATTCGCCCTAAGTTGGCAGGGTATGCCCAGACTTGGGTCCCTTGCTCACTTTGCCACTGGATTCAAGCTAGCCTGGCTGATGAGGGGTGTTACCCGAAGCCAGTCCCAGGATGATTGTTTCCAGTCCAGGGAACACCTGGCTTGGCAGTTCAGGCTGGACTGTTCCCATGAGGCACATGGTCAAGACTGATTTGCATATAGCTGGGTCTGAACTGGGGTGGCGAAGTGAGCTAACAAACGATGATGGATTCAACCCAGATATGTGACTGGGGGTGAATGTCTGAAAAGTTTCAGCACTCCGTCCATCATCTCCTTGTTTTTGCTTTATTCGCCCTAAGTTGGCAGTGTATGCCCAGACGTGGGTACCTTGCACACTTTGCCACTGGATTCAAGCTAGCCTGGCTGATGAGGGGTATTACCCCGAAACCATTCCCAGCATCCTTGTTTTCGGTCCAGGGAACACCTGGCTTGGCAGTTCGGGCTGGACTGTTCCCATGAGGCACATGGTCAAGTCTGATTTGCATATAGCTGGGTCTGAACTGGGGTGACGAAGTGAGCTAAAAAACGATGATGGATTCAAGCCTGATCTGTGACTGGGGGAGACTGTCTGAAAAGTTTCAGCGCTCCGTTCATCATCTCCTTCTGTTTGCTTTATTTGCCCTAAGTTGGCAGGGTGTGTCCAGACGTGGGTCCCTTGCTCACTTTGCCACTGGATTCAAGCTAGCTTGGCTGATGAGGAGTGTTACCCCGACACCGGTCCCAGGATCCTTGTTTCCGGTTCAGGGAACACCTGTCTTGGCAGTTCGGGCTGGACTGTTCCCATGAGGCACATGGTCAAGACTGATTTGCATATAGTTGGGTCTGAACTGGGGTGGCGAAGTGAGCTAAAAAACGATGAGGGATTAAACCCAGATCTATGACCGGGGACGAGTGTCTGAAAAGCTTCAGCTCTCCGTCCATCATCTCCTTGTGTTTGCTTTATTCGCCCTAAGTTTTTCGGGTATGCCCAGACGTGGGTCCCTTGCTCATTTTGCCACTGGATTCAAGCTAGCCTGGCTGATGTGGGGTGTTACCCCAAAACCGGTCCCGGGATCCTTGTTTCCGGTCCAGGGAACACCTGGCTTGGCAGTTCGGTCTGGACTGTTCCCATGAGGCACCTGGTCAAGACTGATTTGCATATAACTGGTTCTGAACTGGGGTGGCGAAGTGAGCTAAAAAACGATGAGGGATTCAACCCAGATCTGTGACAGGGGGTGAATGTCTGAAAAGTTTCAGCACTCCATCCATCATCTCCTTGTTTTTGCTTTATTCGCCCTAAGTTGGCAGGGTATGACCAGACGTGCGTCCCTTGCTCACTTTGCCACTGGATTCAAGCTAGCCTGGCTGATGAGTGGTGTTACCCCGAAACCGGTCCCAGGATGATTGTTTCCGGTCCAGGGAACACCTGGCTTGGCAGTTCAGGCTGGACTGTTCCCATGAGGCACATGGTCAAGACTGATTTGAATATAGCTGGGTCTGAACTGGGGTGGCGAAGTGAGTTAACAAACGATGATGGATTCAACCCAGATCTGTGACTGGGGGTGAATGTCTGAAAAGTTTCAGCACTCCGTCCATCATCTCCTTGTTTTTGCTTTATTCGCTCTAAGTTGGCAGTGTATGCCCAGACATGGGTACCTTGCACACTTTGCCACTGGATTCAAGCTAGCCTGGCTGATGAGGGGTATTACCCCGAAACCATTCCCAGGATCCTTGTTTCCGGTCCAGGGAACACCTTGCTTGGCAGTTCGGGCTGTACTGTTCCCATGAGGCACATGGTCAAGCCTGATTTGCATATAGCTGGGTCTGAACTGGGGTGACGAAGTGAGCTAAAAAACGATGATGGATTCAAGCCTGATCTGTGACTGGGGAGACTGTCTGAAAAGTTTCAGCACTCCGTCCATCATCTCCTTGTTTTTGCTTTATTCGAGCTAAGTTGGCAGTGTATGCCCAGACGTGGGTACGTTGCACACTTTGCCACTGGATTCAAGCTAGCCTGGCTGATGAGGGGTATTACCCGAAACCATTCCCAGCATCCTTGTTTTCGGTCCAGGGAACACCTGGCTTGGCAGTTCGGGCTGGACTGTTCCCATGAGGCACATGGTCAAGCCTGATTTGCATATAGCTGGGTCTGAACTGGGGTGACGAAGTGAGCTAAAAAACGATGATGGATTCAAGCCTGATCTGTGACTGGGGTAGACTGTCTGAAAAGTTTCAGCGCTCCGTTCATCATCGCCTTCTGTTTGCTTTATTTGCCCTAAGTTGGCAGGGTGTGTCCAGACGTGGGTCCCTTGCTCACTTTGCCACTGGATTCAAGCTAGCTTGGCTGATGAGGAGTGTTACCCCGACACCGGTCCCAGGATCCTTGTTTCCGGTCCAGGGAACACCTGGCTTGGCAGTTCGGGCTGGACTGTTCCCATGAGGCACATGGTCAAGACTGATTTGCATATAGTTGGGTCTGAACTGGGGTGGCGAAGTGAGCTAAAAAACGATGAGGGATTAAACCCAGATCTATGACCGGGGACAAGTGTTTGAAAAGCTTCAGCTCTCCGTCCATCATCTCCTTGTGTTTGCTTTATTCGCCCTAAGTTTTCCGGGTATGCCCAGACGTGGGTCCCTTGCTCACTTTGCCACTGGATTCAAGCTAGCCTGGCTGATGTGGGGTGTTACCCCAAAACCGGTCCCGGGATCCTTGTTTCCGGTCCAGGGAACACCTGGCTTGGCAGTTCGGTCTGGACTGTTCCCATGAGGCACCTGGTCAAGACTGATTTGCATATAACTGGTTCTGAACTGGGGTGGCGAAGTGAGCTAAAAAACGATGAGGGATTCAACCCAGATCTGTGACAGGGGTGAATGTCTGAAAAGTTTCAGCACTCCGTCCATCATCTCCTTGTTTTTGCTTTATTCGCCCTAAGTTGGCAGGGTATGACCAGACGTGCGTCCCTTGCTCACTTTGACACTGGATTCAAGCTAGCCTGGCTGATGAGGGGTGTTACCCCGAAACCGGTCCCAGGACGATTGTTTCCGGTCCAGGGAACACCTGGCTTGGCAGTTCAGGCTGGACTGTTCCCATGAGGCACATGGTCAAGACTGATTTGAATATAGCTGGGTCTGAACTGCGGTGGCGAAGTGAGTTAACAAACGATGATGGATTCAACCCAGATCTGTGACTGGGGGTGAATGTCTGAAAAGTTTCAGCACTCCGTCCATCATCTCCTTGTTTTTGCTTTATTCGCCCTAAGTTGGCAGTGTATGCCCAGACGTGGGTACCTTGCACACTTTGCCACTGGATTTAAGCTAGCCTGGCTGATGAGGAGTATTACCCCGAAACCATTCCCAGCATCCTTGTTTTTGGTCCAGGGAACATCTGGCTTGGCAGTTCGGGCTGGACTGTTCCCATGAGGCACATGGTCAAGTCTGATTTGCATATAGCTGGGTCTGAACTGGGGTGATGAAGTGAGCTAAAAAATTATGATGGATTCAAGCCTGATCTGTGACTGCTGGAGACTGTCTGAAAAGTTTCAGCGCTCCATCCATCATCTCCTTGTGTTTGCTTTATTCACCCTAAGTTGGCAGGGTATGACCAGACGTGCGTCCCTTGCTCGCTTTGCCACTGGATTCAAGCTAGCCTGGCTGATGAGGGGTGTTACCCCGAAACTGGTCCCAGGATGCTTGTTTCCGGTCCAGGGAACACCTGGCTTGGCAGTTCGGGCTGGACTGTTCCCATGAGGCACATGGTCAAGACTGATTTGCATATAGCTGGGTCTGAACTGTGGTTGTGAAGTGAGCTAAAAACGATGATGGATTCAACCCAGATCTGTGACTGGGGGTGAATGTCTGAAACGTTTCAGCACTTCGTCCATCATCTCCTTGTTTTTGCTTTATTCGCCCTAAGTTGGCAGGGTATGCACAGACGTGGGTCCCTTGCACACTTTGCCACTCGATTCAAACTAGCCTGGCTGATGAGGGATGTTACGCCGAAACCTGTCCCACGATGCTTGTTTCTAGTTCAGGGAATACCTGGCTTGGGAGTTCGGGCTGGACTGTTTCCATGAGGCACATGGTCAAGACTGATTTGCATATAGCAGGGTCTGAACTGGGGTGTCGTAGTAAGCTAAAAAACGATGATGGATTCAACCCTGATCTGTGACATGGGGTGAATGTCTTAAAGTTTCAGCACTCCGTCCATCATCTCCTTGTTTTTGCTTTATTCGTCCTAAGTTGGCAGGGTATGCCCAGACTTGGGTCCCTTGCTCACTTTGCCACTGGATTCAAGCTAGCCTGGCTGATGAGCGGTGTTACCCCGAAACCAGTCCCAGGATGATTGTTTCCAGTCCAGGGAACACCTGGCTTGGCAGTTCAGGCTGGACTGTTCCCATGTGGCACATGGTCAAGACTGATTTGCATATAGCTGGGTCTGAACTGGGGTGGCGAAGTGAGCTAACAAACGATGATGGATTCAACCCAGATATGTGACTGGGGGTGAATGTCTGAAAAGTTTCAGCACTCCGTCCATCATCTCCTTGTTTTTGCTTTATTCGCCCTAAGTTGGCAGTGTATGCCCAGACGTGGGTACCTCGCACACTTTGCCACTGGATTCAAGCTAGCCTGGCTGATGAGGGGTATTACCCCGAAACCATTCCCAGGATCCTTGTTTCCGGTCCAGGGAACACCTTGCTTGGCAGTTCGGGCTGGACTGTTCCCATGAGGCACATGGTCAAGTCTGATTTGCATATAGCTGGGTCTGAACTGGGGTGACGAAGTGAGCTAAAAAACGACGATGGATTCAAGCCTGATCTGTGACTGGGGGTGACTGTCTGAAAAGTGTTAGCGCTCCGTTCATCATCTCCTTCTGTTTGCTTTATTCGCCCTAAGTTGGCAGGGTGTGTCCAGACGTGGGTCCCTTGCTCAGTTTGCCACTGGATTCAAACTAGCCTGGCTGATGAGGGATGTTACCCCGAAACCGGTCCCAGGATGCTTGTTTCTAGTTCAGGGAACACCTGGCTTGGCAGTTCGGGCTGGACTGTTTCCATGAGTACATGGTTAAGACTGATCTGCATATA
Organism: Calotriton arnoldi; assembly: GCA_963921515.1. Classification (NCBI taxonomy): domain Eukaryota; kingdom Metazoa; phylum Chordata; class Amphibia; order Caudata; family Salamandridae; genus Calotriton; species Calotriton arnoldi. Next base: position 390,301 of record CAWUFW010005899.1, read on the forward strand.
GCAGGGTCTGAACTGGGGTGGCGTAGTAAGCTAAAAAACGATGATGGACTCAACCCTGATCTGTGACTGGGGGTGAGTGTCTGAAAAGTTTCAGCGCTCAGTCCATCATCTCCTTGTGTTTGCTTTATTTGCCCTAAGTTGGCAGGGTTAGCCCAGACGTGGGTCCCTTGCTCACTTTGCCACTGGATTCAAGCTTGTCTGGCTGAGGTGGGGTGTTACCCCGAAACCGGTCCCAGGATGCTGGTTTCCGGTCCAGGGAATACCTGGCTTGGCAGTTCAGGCTGGACTGTTCCCATGAGGCACATGGTCAAGACTGATTTGCATATAGCTGTGTCAGAACTGGGGTGGCAAAGTGAGCTAAAAAACGATGATGGATTCAACCCAGATCTGTGACTGGGGGTGAATGTCTGAAAAGTTTCAGCACTCCGTCCATCATCTCCTTCTGTTTGCTTTATTCGCCCTAAGTTGGCAGGGTATGCCCAGACTTGGGTCCCTTGCTCACTTTGCCACTGTATTCAAGCTAGCCTGGTTGATGTGGGGTGTTTACCCGAAACCGGCCCCAGGATGCTTGTTTCCTGTCCAGGGAACACCTGGCTTGGCTGTTCGGGCTGGACTGTTCTCATGAGGCACATTTTCAAAACTGATTTGCATATAGTTGGGTCTGAACTGGGGTGGCAAAGTGAGCTAAAAAACGATGAGGGATTAAACCCAGATCTATGACCGGGGACGAGTGTCTGAAAAACTTCAGCGCTCCGTCCATCATCTCCTTGTGTTTGCTTTATTCGCCCTAAGTTTTCCGGGTATGCCCAGACGTGGGTCCCTTGCTCACTTTGCCACTGGATTCAAGCTAGCCTGGCTGATGTGGGGTGTTACCCCAAAACCGGTCCCGGGATCCTTGTTTCCGGTCAGGGAACACCTGGCTTGGCAGTTCGGTCTGGACTGTTCCCATGAGGCACCTGGTCAAGACTGATTTGCATATAACTGGTTCTGAACTGGGGTGGCTTAGTGAGTTAACAAACGATGATGGATTCAACCCAGATCTGTGACTGGGGGTGAATGTCTGAAAAGTTTCAGCACTCCGTCCATCATCTCCTTGTTTTTGCTTTATTCGCCCTAAGTTGGCAGTGTATGCCCAGACGTGGGTACCTTGCACACTTTGCCACTGGATTCAAGCTAGCCTGGCTGATGAGGGGTATTACCCGAAACCATTCCCAGCATCCTTGTTTTTGGTCCAGGGAACACCTGGCTTGGCAGTTCGGGCTGGACTGTTCCCATGAGACACATGGTGAAGTCTGATTTGCATATAGCTGGGTCTGAACTGGGGTGATGAAGTGAGCTAAAAAATGATGATGGATTCAAGCCTGATCTGTGACTGGGAGAGACTGTCTGAAAAGTTTCAGCGCTCCATCCATCATCTCCTTGTGTTTCCTTTATTCACCCTAAGTTGGCAGGGTATGACCAGACGTGGGTCCCTTGCACACTTTGCCACTCGATTCAAACTAGCCTGGCTGATGAGGGATGTTACACCGAAACCTGTCCCACGATGCTTGTTTCTAGTTCAGGGAACACCTGGCTTAGGAGTTCGGGCTGGACTGTTTCCATGAGGCACATGGTCAAGACTGATTTGCATATAGCAGGGTCTGAACTGGGGTGTCGTAGTAAGCTAAAAAACGATGATGGATTCAACCCTGATCTGTGACATGGGGTGAATGTCTTAAAGTTTCAGCACTCCGTCCATCATCTCCTTGTTTTTGCTTTATTCGCCCTAAGTTGGCAGGATATGCCCAGACTTGGGTCCCTTGCTCACTTTGCCACTGGATTCAAGCTAGCCTGGCTGATGAGGGGTGTTACCCCGAAACCAGTCCCAGGATGATTGTTTCCGGTCCAGGGAACACCTGGCTTGGCAGTTCAGGCTGGACTGTTCCCATGAGGCACATGGTCAAGACTGATTTGCATATAGCTGGGTCTGAACTGGGGTGGCGAAGTGAGCTAACAAACGATGATGGATTCAACCCAGATATGTGACTGGGGGTGAATGTCTGAAAAGTTTCAGCACTCCGTCCATCATCTCCTTGTTTTTGCTTTATTCGCCCTAAGTTGGCAGTGTATGCCCAGACGTGGGTACCTTGCACACTTTGCCACTGGATTCAAGCTAGCCTGGCTGATGAGGGGTATTACCCCGAAACCATTCCCAGCATCCTTGTTTTCGGTCCAGGGAACACCTGGCTTGGCAGTTCGGGCTGGACTGTTCCCATGAGGCACATGGTCAAGTCTGATTTGCATATAGCTGGGTCTGAACTGGGGTGACGAAGTGAGCTAAAAAACGATGATGGATTCAAGCCTGATCTGTGACTGGGGGAGACTGTCTGAAAAGTTTCAGCGCTCCGTTCATCATCTCCTTCTGTTTGCTTTATTTGCCCTAAGTTGGCAGGGTGTGTCCAGACGTGGGTCCCTTGCTCACTTTGCCACTGGATTCAAGCTAGCTTGGCTGATGAGGAGTGTTACCCCGACACCGGTCCCAGGATCCTTGTTTCCGGTCCAGGGAACACCTGTCTTGGCAGTTCGGGCTGGACTGTTCCCATGAGGCACATGGTCAAGACTGATTTGCATATAGTTGGGTCTGAACTGGGGTGGCGAAGTGAGCTAAAAACGATGAGGGATTAAACCCAGATCTATGACCGGGGACGAGTGTCTGAAAAGCTTCAGCTCTCCGTCCATCATCTCCTTGTGTTTGCTTTATTCGCCCTAAGTTTTTCGGGTATGCCCAGACGTGGGTCCCTTGCTCACTTTGCCACTGGATTCAAGCTAGCCTGGCTGATGTGGGGTGTTACCCCAAAACCGGTCCCGGGATCCTTGTTTCCGGTCCAGGGAACACCTGGCTTGGCAGTTCGGTCTGGACTGTTCCCATGAGGCACCTGGTCAAGACTGATTTGCATATAACTGGTTCTGAACTGGGGTGGCGAAGTGAGCTAAAAACGATGAGGATTCAACCCAGATCTGTGACAGGGGGTGAATGTCTGAAAAGTTTCAGCACTCCATCCATCATCTCCTTGTTTTTGCTTTATTCGCCCTAAGTTGGCAGGGTATGACCAGACGTGCGTCCCTTGCTCACTTTGCCACTGGATTCAAGCTAGCCTGGCTGATGAGTGGTGTTACCCCGAAACCGGTCCCAGGATGATTGTTTCCGGTCCAGGGAACACCTGGCTTGGCAGTTCAGGCTGGACTGTTCCCATGAGGCACATGGTCAAGACTGATTTGAATATAGCTGGGTCTGAACTGGGGTGGCGAAGTGAGTTAACAAACGATGATGGATTCAACCCAGATCTGTGACTGGGGGTGAATGTCTGAAAAGTTTCAGCACTCCGTCCATCATCTCCTTGTTTTTGCTTTATTCGCCCTAAGTAGGCAGTGTATGCCCAGACATGGGTACCTTGCACACTTTGCCACTGGATTCAAGCTAGCCTGGCTGATGAGGGGTATTACCCCGAAACCATTCCCAGGATCCTTGTTTCCGGTCCAGGGAACACCTTGCTTGGCAGTTCGGGCTGTACTGTTCCCATGAGGCACATGGTCAAGCCTGATTTGCATATAGCTGGGTCTGAACTGGGGTGACGAAGTGAGCTAAAAAACGATGATGGATTCAAGCCTGATCTGTGACTGGGGGAGACTGTCTGAAAAGTTTCAGCACTCCGTCCATCATCTCCTTGTTTTTGCTTTATTCGACCTAAGTTGGCAGTGTATGCCCAGACGTGGGTACGTTGCACACTTTGCCACTGGATTCAAGCTAGCCTGGCTGATGAGGGGTATTACCCCGAAACCATTCCCAGCATCCTTGTTTTCGGTCCAGGGAACACCTGGCTTGGCAGTTCGGGCTGGACTGTTCCCATGAGGCACATGGTCAAGCCTGATTTGCATATAGCTGGGTCTGAACTGGGGTGACGAAGTGAGCTAAAAAACGATGATGGATTCAAGCCTGATCTGTGACTGGGGTAGACTGTCTGAAAAGTTTCAGCGCTCCGTTCATCATCTCCTTGTGTTTGCTTTATTCGCCCTAAGTTTTCCGGGTATGCCCAGACGTGGGTCCCTTGCTCACTTTGCCACTGGATTCAAGCTAGCCTGGCTGATGTGGGGTGTTACCCCAAAACCGGTCCCGGGATCCTTGTTTCCGGTCCAGGGAACACCTGGCTTGGCAGTTCGGTCTGGACTGTTCCCATGAGGCACCTGGTCAAGACTGATTTGCATATAACTGGTTCTGAACTGGGGTGGCGAAGTGAGCTAAAAAACGATGAGGGATTCAACCCAGATCTGTGACAGGGGGTGAATGTCTGAAAAGTTTCAGCACTCCGTCCATCATCTCCTTGTTTTTGCTTTATTCGCCCTAAGTTGGCAGGGTATGACCAGACGTGCGTCCCTTGCTCACTTTGCCACTGGATTCAAGCTAGCCTGGCTGATGAGGGGTGTTACCCCGAAACCGGTCCCAGGACGATTGTTTCCGGTCCAGGGAACACCTGGCTTGGCAGTTCAGGCTGGACTGTTCCCATGAGGCACATGGTCAAGACTGATTTGAATATAGCTGGGTCTGAACTGCGGTGGCGAAGTAAGTTAACAAACGATGATGGATTCAACCCAGATCTGTGACTGGGGATGAATGTCTGAAAAGTTTCAGCACTCCGTCCATCATCTCCTTGTTTTTGCTTTATTCCCCTAAGTTGGCAGTGTATGCCCAGACGTGGGTACCTTGCACACTTTGCCACTGGATTTAAGCTAGCCTGGCTGATGAGGGGTATTACCCCGAAACCATTCCCAGCATCCTTGTTTTTGGTCCAGGGAACATCTGGCTTGGCAGTTCGGGCTGGACTGTTCCCATGAGGCACATGGTCAAGTCTGATTTGCATATAGCTGGGTCTGAACTGGGGTGATGAAGTGAGCTAAAAAATGATGATGGATTCAAGCCTGATCTGTGACTGGGGGAGACTGTCTGAAAAGTTTCAGCGCTCCATCCATCATCTCCTTGTGTTTGCTTTATTCACCCTAAGTTGGCAGGGTATGACCAGACGTGCGTCCCTTGCTCGCTTTGCCACTGGATTCAAGCTAGCCTGGCTGATGAGGGGTGTTACCCCGAAACTGGTCCCAGGATGCTTGTTTCCGGTCCAGGGAACACCTGGCTTGGCAGTTCGGGCTGGACTGTTCCCATGAGGCACATGGTCAAGACTGATTTGCATATAGCTGGGTCTGAACTGTGGTTGTGAAGTGAGCTAAAAAACGATGATGGATTCAACCCAGATCTGTGACTGGGGGTGAATGTCTGAAACGTTTCAGCACTTCGTCCATCATCTCCTTGTTTTTGCTTTATTCGCCCTAAGTTGGCAGGGTATGCACAGACGTGGGTCCCTTGCACACTTTGCCACTCGATTCAAACTAGCCTGGCTGATGAGGGATGTTACGCCGAAACCTGTCCCACGATGCTTGTTTCTAGTTCAGGGAACACCTGGCTTGGGAGTTCGGGCTGGACTGTTTCCATGAGGCACATGGTCAAGACTGATTTGCATATAGCAGGGTCTGAACTGGGGTGTCGTAGTAAGCTAAAAAACGATGATGGATTCAACCCTGATCTGTGACATGGGGTGAATGTCTTAAAGTTTCAGCACTCCGTCCATCATCTCCTTGTTTTTGCTTTATTCGCCCTAAGTTGGCAGGGTATGCCCAGACTTGGGTCCCTTGCTCACTTTGCCACTGGATTCAAGCTAGCCTGGCTGATGAGGGGTGTTACCCCGAAACCAGTCCCAGGATGATTGTTTCCGGTCCAGGGAACACCTGGCTTGGCAGTTCAGGCTGGACTGTTCCCATGTGGCACATGGTCAAGACTGATTTGCATATAGCTGGGTCTGAACTGGGGTGGCGAAGTGAGCTAACAAACGATGATGGATTCAACCCAGATATGTGACTGGGGGTGAATGTCTGAAAAGTTTCAGCACTCCGTCCATCATCTCCTTGTTTTTGCTTTATTCGCCCTAAGTTGGCAGTGTATGCCCAGACGTGGGTACCTCGCACACTTTGCCACTGGATTCGAGCTAGCCTGGCTGATGAGGGGTATTACCCCGAAACCATTCCCAGCATCCTTGTTTTCGGTCCAGGGAACACCTGGCTTGGCAGTTCGGGCTGGACTGTTCCCATGAGTCACATGGTCAAGTCTGATTTGCATATAGCTGGGACTGAACTGGGGTGACGAAGTGAGCTAAAAAACGATGATGGATTCAAGCGTGATCTGTGACTGGGGGAGACTGTCTGAAAAGTTTCAGCGCTCCGTTCATCATCTCCTTCTGTTTGCTTTATTTGCCCTAAGTTGGCAGGGTGTGTCCAGACGTGGGTCCCTTGCTCACTTTGCCACTGGATTCAAGCTAGCTTGGCTGATGAGGAGTGTTACCCCGACACCGGTCCCAGGATCCTTGTTTCCGGTCCAGGGAACACCTGGCTTGGCAGTTCGGGCTGGACTGTTCCCATGAGGCACATGGTCAAGACTGATTTGCATATAGTTGGGTCTGAACTGGGGTGGCGAAGTGAGCTAAAAAACGATGAGGGATTAAACCCAGATCTATGACCGGGGACGAGTGTCTGAAAAGCTTCAGCTCTCCGTCCATCATCTCCTTGTGTTTGCTTTATTCGCCCTAAGTTTTCCGGGTATGCCCAGACGTGGGTCCCTTGCTCACTTTGCCACTGGATTCAAGCTAGCCTGGCTGATGTGGGGTGTCACCCCAAAACCGGTCCCGGGATCCTTGTTTCCGGTCCAGGGAACACCTGGCTTGGCAGTTCGGTCTGGACTGTTCCCATGAGGCACCTGGTCAAGACTGATTTGCATATAACTGGTTCTGAACTGGGGTGGCGAAGTGAGCTAAAAAACGATGAGGGATTCAACCCAGATCTGTGACAGGGGGTGAATGTCTGAAAAGTTTCAGCACTCCATCCATCATCTCCTTGTTTTTGCTTTATTCGCCCTAAGTTGGCAGGGTATGACCAGACGTGCGTCCCTTGCTCACTTTGCCACTGGATTCAAGCTAGCCTGGCTGATGTGGGGTGTTACCCCAAAACCGGTCCCGGGATCCTTGTTTCCGGTCCAGGGAACACCTGGCTTGGCAGTTCAGGCTGGACTGTTCCCATGAGGCACATGGTCAAGACTGATTTGAATATAGCTGGGTCTGAACTGGGGTGGCGAAGTGAGTTAACAAACGATGATGGATTCAACCCAGATCTGTGACTGGGGGTGAATATCTGAAAAGTTTCAGCACTCCGTCCATCATCTCCTTGTTTTTGCTTTATTCGCCCTAAGTTGGCAGTGTATGCCCAGACGTGGGTACCTTGCACACTTTGCCACTGGATTCAAGCTAGCCTGCCTGATGAGGGGTATTACCCCGAAACCATTCCCAGGATCCTTGTTTCCGGTCCAGGGAACACCTTGCTTGGCAGTTCGGGCTGGACTGTTCCCATGAGGCACATGGTCAAGTCTGATTTGCATATAGCTGGGTCTGAACTGAGGTGACGAAGTGAGCTAAAAACGATGATGGATTCAAGCCTGATCTGTGACTGGGGGTGACTGTCTGAAAAGTGTTAGCGCTCCGTTCATCATCTCCTTCTGTTTGCTTTATTCGCCCTAAGTTGGCAGGGTGTGTCCAGACGTGGGTCCCTTGCTCACTTTGCCACTGGATTCAAACTAGCCTGGCTGATGAGGGATGTTACCCCGAAACCGGTCCCAGGATGCTTGTTTCTAGTTCAGGGAACACCTGGCTTGGCAGTTCAGGCTGGACTGTTTCCATGAGTACATGGTTAAGACTGATCTGCATATAGCAGGGTCTGAACTGGGGTGGCGTAGTAAGCTAAAAACGATGATGGACTCAACCCTGATCTGTGACTGGGGGTGAGTGTCTGAAAAGTTTCAGCGCTCAGTCCATCATCTCCTTGTGTTTGCTTTATTTGCCCTAAGTTGGCAGGGTTAGCCCAGACGTGGGTCCCTTGCTCACTTTGCCACTGGATTCAAGCTTGTCTGGCTGAGGTGGGGTGTTACCCCGAAACCGGTCCCAGGATGCTGGTTTCCGGTCCAGGGAATACCTGGCTTGGCAGTTCAGGCTGGACTGTTCCCATGAGGCACATGGTCAAGACTGATTTGCATATAGCTGTGTCAGAACTGGGGTGGCAAAGTGAGCTAAAAACGATGATGGATTCAACCCAGATCTGTGACTGGGGGTGAATGTCTGAAAAGTTTCAGCACTCCGTCCATCATCTCCTTCTGTTTGCTTTATTCGCCCTAAGTTGGCAGGGTATGCCCAGACTTGGGTCCCTTGCTCACTTTGCCACTGTATTCAAGCTAGCCTGGTTGATGTGGGGTGTTTACCCGAAACCGGCCCCAGGATGCTTGTTTCCGGTCCAGGGAACACCTGGCTTGGCTGTTCGGGCTGGACTGTTCTCATGAGGCACATTTTCAAAACTGATTTGCATATAGTTGGGTCTGAACTGGGGTGGCAAAGTGAGCTAAAAAACGATGAGGGATTAAACCCAGATCTATGACCGGGGACGAGTGTCTGAAAAACTTCAGCGCTCCGTCCATCATCTCCTTGTGTTTGCTTTATGCGCCCTAAGTTTTCCGGGTATGCCCAGACGTGGGTCCCTTGCTCACTTTGCCACTGGATTCAAGCTAGCCTGGCTGATGTGGGGTGTTACCCCAAAACCGGTCCCGGGATCCTTGTTTCCGGTCAGGGAACACCTGGCTTGGCAGTTCGGGCTGGACTGTTCCCATGAGGCACATGGTCAAGACTGATTTGCATATAACTGGTTCTGAACTGGGGTGGCGAAGTGAGCTAAAAAACGATGAGGGATTCAACCCAGATCTGTGACAGGGGGCGAATGTCTGAACAGTTTCAGCACTCCGTCCATCATCTCCTTGTTTTTGCTTTATTCGCCCTAAGTTGGCAGGGTATGACCAGACGTGCGTCCCTTGCTCACTTTGCCACTGGATTCAAGCTAGCCTGGCTGATGAGGGGTATTACCCCGAAACCATTCCCAGGATCCTTGTTTCCGGTCCAGGGAACACCTGGCTTGGCAGTTCGGGCTGGACTGTTCCCATGAGGCACATGGTCAAGTCTGATTTGCATATAGCTGGGTCTAAACTGGGGTGGCGAAGTGAGCTAACAAACGATGATGGATTCAACCCAGATCTGTGACTGGGGGTGACTGTCTGAAAAGTTTCAGCGCTCCGTTCATCATCTCCTTCTGTTTGCTTTATTCGCCCTAAGTTGGCAGGGTGTGTCCAGACGTGGGTCCCTTGCTCACTTTGCCACTGGATTCAAGCTAGCTTGGCTGATGAGGGGTGTTACCCCGACACCAGTCCCAGGATCCTTGTTTCCGGTCCAGGGAACACCTGGCTTGGCAGTTTGGGCTGGACTGTTCCCATGAGGCACATGGTCAAGACTGATTGGCATATAGCTGGTTCTGAACTGGGGTGGCGAAGTGAGCTAAAAAATGATGAGGGATTCAACCCAGATCTGTGACATGGGGTGACTGTCTGAAAAGTTTCAGCACTCCGTCCATCATCTCCTTGTTTTTGCTTTATTCGCCCTAAGTTGGCAGGGTATGCCCAGACGTGGGTCCCTTGCTCACTTTGCCACTGGATTCAAGCTAGCCTGGCTGATGTGGGGTGTTACCCCAAAACCGGTCCCGGGATCCTTGGTTCCGGTCCAGGGAACACCTGGCTTGGCAGTTCGGGCTGGACTGTTCCCATTGTTGTAGGGATTCTGCACATACACAGAGCTATGCACAGGATCATAGGACCTCGGAATATAGTGGTGAGCCAACCATAATCCTTAGCACCTAAAACCCCAACCCGACTAGCTGTAGCATCTCATTTGCACCAATGCTACCAATGATTAGACAACCCAGAACACGGTATCTCTCTCTCAGGACTCGCAGTAGCAAGAACACCCTTTCATCACACACTCATACCTGTCCACAACGGGCATAAGAAGAGACACTGTATAGTTTAAAATGTTTATTTCAACAACGTGCTCTAAGATACAGTACACGTGCCAGTACTATCAGCATAATGCATAAGGATAATATAATCAGCATAGTTACAACTCCATAGAATACAAACGGGGAAAGCATTTCGTAAATCAGTGGATATAGGGCTAAATGACCTTACCACCCTCCCCGTGCTAGTAGCTAGTTTATTATAAAAACAGAAGACCTCTGGGCTTTGACTAGCGAACCCCCATACCTCAAGATCGAGATGTAAGGTTTACATCATCAGACAAGCACAGCTCTTCTCTCTGGAAAGGTTTTTCTCCAAGTGCCCTAAACGTGTAAATCACAATACTAAAAGCACCCGAATTTCTCCATGGCAGCTGTACATAGTGTTATGTCTAAGTGCGAGGGACTGGCCAGATCAGCAAGAACAAGGGACGTTGTTTTTCGACCTTGTACATGTTGTGCAGACGTAGCCCAAAGGGAACAGGAGAAAAGGGGAAAGACAGAAATGCAGACAGTTCTAAAATAGCCTGGCAGAAGCAGAGGCTGGAAAAACAATGGCACAAAGTAACGTGCGCAAAAAAGGCATCATGGCAGCCAGGCCTAAGTCAACGTAGCAAGGCAGACCAGGAGGCCACAAACCACAAGACACCCTCCCCTGGGCAGTCCATCAGCCAAGACATAGGACGAAGACAGAGTTCAAATCGACCGAGCAGAACAGAGACGTCCGTTGTGGAGCAGTCCCAATGAAGGACAACGAATGGGAGAGGAAGAAAAATTTTAGAGTTAAAAAAATAATCCAGCTTTGCAGGTCGCAGAGAGCGAAGGCCTTGTCAATCCAACAGAGTGTAAGTGCAGAAAAACACCACACCTTCCAAGAGGACATCATTGGAATCATCGAAAAACAGCGATGCCATCCAGTCCAAAAAATCAAAGCTGCAGGCATGTTCCTCGCAGGAGGGAGCAGCGAATAGCAATGCGGGACAACTTGCGTGGTACTCAATATAACTTTGTTGTAGGAGATTCTGAGCAGCCGCCCAGGTATCCCATTGTGCCAAAATCCCCAGTGCAGCCACACGCGCCATTTAGCCTGCAGCGGAACAGTCCCGTTCATGGGCCTCTAAGGGACCCACCAACTGAACAAAATCCGGAACAGACAAAGACGTATTGGAGAGGCAATAATCCATGGACCACGAGAAAGGACATCTGATGCAAGACATCACAGGTTGCACGCAAGTGAAATACGCAAAACGAAAGGAAAGTGAATAGGACACACTCAGTGTCGCCAACGGCAGGACGCCGAAGCCAGCAAGAATGCGCTCACGTAGCATCTGGAGACGACCTGGGTCGAGAAGGGCCCAAGGAGGTGCAGCCATTGCATAGTAAACAGACCAACAGCAGTATACCAGCCGCTAAGGCGAGGAGCAACGGAAAGCCACGAAAGACGCTGGAAAAAATGGAATGAATAAAAGCCGGTATTACACCAAAAATAGTCTGAAAGGAGGTCACAAGGCCAGAGCCCACAACTTTAAAAAAGTGCACCAGACCTTCAGTGCGTGATGCATTAAAAACATGGTGAATCAGTTCACCGAAATGTTGTGGGAGGTTAGTGTTCAAAAGGGCCTGTATTTCACTGTGGGTACTCGCCACCTGGAGAATGAATGTCTCCCGGGCGGATGTGAGCATAACCTCCTGGTTCAATAATAGCGCCTTTATTCTGCTCAATTTATTGAAATCCGCCTTCAGAGTAGGAATGGAAGGCCAAACGGAACTATCTATGATGTCGTGCTGGGGAGGAAAAAGCACATTTTTGCAGCAGACAACCCTGTGTGAAACTGTAACAATATAGGGAATGCCGGCCAGCATGCCACAGCAGTCTTGGTTATTCAAAAGCAGATAGCTACCATTAGCAAGCACAGTGAAAGTAGGAGGAATAGCAGGAGCAGGAATACCCTTTAACACACAAGCAAGATTCGGAGCCGAAACGTTACAAGCTCCATGCAATTTAATGTGTTTGCAAATAAGGGAATGACCCACAGTGGAATCGCATGACTCCCCCGTGAGAAAAACCTCCTTCCCATCTCTAAGACATTTATACATGAAAGGCAGGGACCACAGCTCATGCAGGAAGTCACTGCCCAAGGGCTGGAAACGGCCCACAGGATAATGTTTCATGCACGAACTAAATTCAAACAAGGAAAAAGGTAAGGCGATAACCCCATGCACTAGCCACACGGCAGAATCCAATTCCGCCACCGAGAATGGTAAGGGCTCTATTTTCTCGATATGTAACAGAGTGTATGCTGCATCCTTCATGGACATGAACTGCTGCTTGTCAGTTAAATTAAAATGCAGGAATAAGGCAGAGGCGTTCAAAAAATGCCAAGGAACTTTACCCAACTTCAGGGTTTGTAAAGTCCATGCAAACCGCATAACTGAACGCAATTGATTCTGCCCATGATATAACACAGAAACATCATCTTGTACAATATCAACAACAGAGGACACAATATTCTCTAACGTGTAAATGCGGGAAGACAGGGTATTAATACTATTGTTAACAACAGCAAGCACCTTTTCCAAATTTGCTTGATCTATTTCCCGTAGACGGAAGCAGCTTCAATTTGCGAAAGCTTCCAGAGTTCATTATAAGTTTCATAAATGAATCTCTTAGGTCGTGGACCACGAGGCCCCAAAATAAAGTCGGACAGATCAATGTTGCCTGATAGGAGGGATAAATGTTGTTTGGCAGAATCAAGGGAAGAGTGCTGCAACCACTGTTTACATAATTTACCAACAGAATATGTTGTTACAGTACGAGAGTCAGAAAACCTTGGATCTGGCCTATCCTGTTTGTAACCAGGAACTGAGTCATGAAAACGCAGTTGGCCGGCGTTAGACGCTGTGGGCCAAGCCAACCAGGGTGACTGAACAAGCGTAGAGATATTAAACGAATTGTTTTGAAAAAGAGCCTGCAAATTTTGAAGGGACCTATTGAAAGGCAAGCTCCCGTTGGGAGGTGAAGCCAATGCAGGAATGGAAGGTGCATTTAATTGTTTGGAAGTAGCCAAACCCCAACACGTAGTCTGATAAATGGTATTATTCAAAAATAAAATCTGGGCCGGGATAAGGCAAGCACGGTGCAAGGCTTCGGTGCCTTGCACCTGCCATGGTTTGGTGCCCCAGATTGATTTCAAATCCACAGTGTCCTTCCAGTACTCATAACCACCCACAGCTAAGGTGCTCAAAAAGGAACCAGAATATAGCAATTTGGTGTGGGTTAACATGATTTTCTGAGTGGATGGAGTGTTTAATTTAAAATAATAGGACCCAGGGTTCGATCTATCAAAGTCTGTGAAGTAAGTACATTTATTTCTAAGAGTTTGGGAGCTACCTGGTAAAGGGGTTGGACAATGCTCCCATTGGGTGTAGTTAAAAGGACCACACAGTGCACTTGGTTTATGGACAAAGTGGTTGCCCCAATGCTGGTAACAATACAAATCGGCATAACTTGCAGAATTCATGTACAAATCCTCAGCATTAAACGCAGCATAATATGTCAAATCAGTAAATAAAGCTTCAACTGCATGTACATCCCAATCGTCAGAATGAATATTACTTTCTACGACATCACCCATTGAAACACAAAGGACATTTGGTACATTAATAATTTCGGTCGGTCCATGAATTTGGAAGTTTACCGCATCCCAAACATTGCCATCAGCGACTGGAAAAGCTGAAATGTTCACAAATGTGTGGTCTCGCTTCATGATGTGAGATGAAGAATGTGGAGCCAAAGTTCCAGCGACACAGTTCACTGCAGAGCGTTCTGGTAAATAGTGACCATTGATGAGCAGAAAAAACACTGTGACAAAGCCAATGGACATGAACAAAAAAATCAGGAATAGCACCAACCAGATGTATGTCCAGGGGGCAATCAAAAATTGTCTCTGAACCAGGATACAAGAATGCTGAATTTGGACGGGACAAGTGATGAGGTGGAATCTGAGTCAAAGGAATAACGGGTTGGGCTCAGTGGCGTTGTTGGTAAGTGTGCCACCGACTCGTTAGCGGGGTAGGTATACTCAGACTCGTCGTTGCAGGGGGAGTCCGGGTCATCGAGTAAGCAATCAGGCAAATCTACCATCTTGATAGCAACATCAGTGACCGTTCGGGCCGGAGGGCCACGAACATTCGTCCGGGAAATGACTGGACAAGAGACCGCTGGTGTAACACTATTCAGGATCGGCCAGATGTTGTAGCTTGACATTTTCCACTGAGATGTATCTGTTCTCTTTGCGACCAGGAAGCGGTGGTAAGATGACTGTACGAGTTCCCTTCAAGCCCAGGACTGCAACTGGTGCACGATAAGAGGGGCCGAATTCTTTTTTGTTCTCCACCTTCTCTCGAACCAGATCTCCAATCTTCGGAAGCCAGCCGGCAACCGGAATCTGCAGCGCAGCGTCTGTGGCTGAAGGTAAATGTGCAATCGCAAGTTTGTCTCGGGCTTCTTGTAAGTCCTGTAACATAGTAGAATGGTTATCTACATCAAAGACGGCGGTTTGCGCCGCCATGTCTAGACCATCAAGGTCGGGCACAAACATTCTTATGCCAAAGAGCATTTCGTACGGGGTCCGCCCAGCCAGAGGTCTTCTAGGGAGATTATTAAGTGCACGTTGTACGGTATACAAGTGGGCCAGCCAGTTCCTGCCAGTACCTAAGACTCTAGCTGTCAAGGATTGCTTTAAGTCATGGTTCATTCGTTCAACAATCGAGTTGCCCTCAGGCCGATACGGAGATGAAAATTTCACCCGCACCCCCAGTGAACCCACAGTTTCCTTGTAAGCCTTAGAGGCAAACGCTCGACCTTGGTCAGAATGGAAGGTGCCACAGGCGAAAAAAATTCCCACAAAGACACGCAAATCCCTTATGACATTTCGAGCGTCAGCACTTCGTTGTGGCCAAACCCAGATGAAACATGTGCACGAATCCACTGCCACTAAGATATATTTATAGGCAGTGTCCGAAGAAAATGGACCACAGTGATCCAGGTAAACACACCCGAAGGGTCTGTTAGAAATGCAGAGATGGGTCTGTGGTGGCCGTGTAACCGTGGAAGGCTTAATCTGCTGACAAACATCACGAGAAAGCACATAAGTACGAGTTTCTTTGTATAACCCACGCCACCAGTATCGCTGCTGCAATATGGAAACAGTCGCAGACACTCCAGCATGAGCTGAAGCCATGCCTTCATGAGCTGCCGTTGTCAAGGAAATTCTGCGGTCCACGTTGGGAATCAGCCGATCACCAACGTCGGGTATTTTCACATAAGGAGCCTGCTCGGGACCTAACTGATAAGAATATTTGGAAGGAAAACCCCTAGGGTAATTAGCACCTTCCTTTGTTGCAGCAATAGCGGCCAAAATATCAGTATCAATTTTGGACATGGATCTAGTAACCGCTGCGACTGAGCACGTGACTACTGCTGATTTGGCAGCTTAGTCGGCCAAACCGTTACCGACAGCGTGTGCGCCCACACGCTGGTGGCCAAGGGTGTGAACCACCTGTGTGAGGGGCAGACGTTGTTGCAAATCTGCCACTCAAAACCCAAAGCATTTTATGCTTAATTGTGCTACCTTTAGCGTCTCTGTAGTCGTTTTGCGACCAAAAGAACAGATTGTCATTGTAAGACTGAACACAGTAGTAAGATTCGCATACAACTAGAGTAGTCACATCCGGATTAGCGAACTCAAGTGCAAGCACCAATGCGCGCAGTTCGGCCAATTGTGCAGTACTGTCTCCGAGTGCCTGAGTGTGCACCACAGTAGATTTGAACTTACCGTTCACAAAGGTACCTGCAACAATAGCACATGCGGCTGAATAAGCATGCTTGGAACCCATGGCCGGTTGTGCTGAACCATCGGTATAGATAATACATTCATATTCCTCAAGCGGTAGCAAGGACAGAGGAGGATGAACGAATTCATACTGTAAAAACTCCTGAGTCTGAAGAGAAGAATCAAAAATAAAAGTGACATCCGGAGACGTCAAAGATGTTGCCCATTGAATCCAACGGGGGTGCAAAGCTTTAGAGTTCGGAACACTTGCCTTTGTCACTGCCTCCAGGGCAGGATATGGTGTTACCACCAGAATTCGTTTTCCCTGTGCCAGTGCGCGTTCCTTCAGAATCGACATTTGCACTGCAGTCAGAACTTTCTCCACAGACGAAAAACGCATTTCTGCGGAAGTGTAAAGATGTGACTTGTATGCGATGGGTACTGTGTCACCTTCGTTAAAGGTTAAGTACGTGAAACCCACTGTCCCTGGAATTATTCGAATCACCAGGTTTGTGCGGTTATCACGGGTCAACAAGAATTTAGACTCAAGAAGGTCTGTCTGCAAAGATTGCAGAATGGAGGTATGCTCCGGAAGCCAGCATGACTTCGAAAAGTTAGGTTGTATCAAGGCATACAGTGGCTTGATACGCTGGGCATATTTGGGAATGTAAGTACGCCCGAAGTTCAGAAAACCCAGTAAAGACTGAAGTTTCTTCAGAGTGGTAGGAGGGCACAAAAGTGCACATTTCTATAGGAAATGGGGGGCTAAGCCCTTACCTTCATTGTTGAGCTCATAGCCCAAAAACAAAACGGTAAATTCAGCAATGTGTGATTTGGCAAAGTTAAACTTGGAACCTAAAACCGCGAATTCTAGAATAATGCGGTCCACTCGGGAAAGATGCGGGAATAATTCGTCGTCCGTCAGATAAATGTCATCGACGTACGAACATGCATCTGGGTCTATGCCGTCTAACAAAGAGACAACACGGGCAGCGAATACGCCTGGACTGTTCTTGTAGCCCATAGGTAAACGCCGGAATTTGAATAATTTACCACCGGAGGTGAAAGCGCTCCATTGGCTACTCTCTGGGGCTAAGTTGTGCGTGTAGAATCCATTGGATAGGTCAAGTGTAGTGTTATATTTTATATGCACAAGACTGTCTACAAGCGCAGAACTATGTGTGTTTTGCACCGCAAAGGTCCGACAATGTGAGTTCAAATGTCGGTAATCCAAAACCAGGCGGTACGATCCATCGGGTTTAGAAACCGCGAAAAGGGGATTATTCATCGGTGACACGCATGTTTCAATCACTCCCTGATATTCTAACTGAGTCAGAATTTCGGAAACGGGACCTTTTGCTTCCCGTTTGATGGGATATTGGGGTTGTGGCTGTGGCAGTGACCGCAAAGGTATTTCATGGGGGGGAGAATCCTCATCCCAGCCCACGTGGTTGCGGTATAACGCTGGAGCCAGGGACACAGCTCACTCAGCTTCAAGAGCCTCTGCTTTGTCCTTTGGGACATGACGAGAAAAGCTCGGAAGGATTACCTCCTCCCCTTTACGCGCAGCAAGTATGAATGGGGGCGGCCAATCCGCCTCTGCTAACAAAATGTCGTACGAAGAGGTCAGATTTTCCCCAAAAATCCCTTTTATAACACGCTGTATATCACCTTCGATTTGAATTACAATATTATATAGTCTGTCAGGGGGAGCCACTCTGGTGTCTGCTGTCTCGACAGTAATGAATGTTTCAGTTGCTGTCGCCTCCACATGAGGACGTAGTGCCTCCCGCACTATGGTAACTTCCGCTGCGCTGTCTAGGAGGGTCACTGCCCACGTCCAATTCAGGAGTCTCGTTCTCACCGTCTGTGGCATATCTCGCTGTTACAGCGGCAACTTTCTTCTTCTGAAACTGTGGGCGAGAGCGTTGAAAGTCTTATGCTTTCCCTCTGACTTGTTGTCGAGGTTGGTCTCGTCCCTGGGGAGCCTCTCGACCCCTTCCTCTATCCTGGCGATCTCCTCCACCAGCCTGCGAAGTTGTTGGTGCCTCTGAAGAACGAGGAGAACGCGAATCAGGGACTTGAAATCTCTCTGGAGATTTAATTCTCGCCCTATCGCGCAAATCATAAGTGCGTTCAGAAGACACAGAAACCGGGGATGTGCCTCGTGACCCCGGCTTCTTCTGTTGCTTACCCTGTTTTTTCAACCTCCAGCTCTTTTTAGTAAAAACTGGTTTCTCATCTTTCTCAGATTGAGTTTTCGGTTGAGGTTGCGATTGTGTTTGCGATTTAGCAAAAGGCTTAACTCCCAGGCTATTGCGGCCAATTGTTTTGTAAGCCTGAGCAATAATTTTTGGTAATTCGCGCAGCTTGTCCGGATATGGGACCAAAGCCAAAGCATTAGCTACTTGAAAGTTCACTGCATCGCCCTTGACATTTGCAAGGATCAAATCAGCTACTACGTCGAACACTCCCACCAGTCTCATCCCTAATTCCACAGCCGCTTCAGGGCCATGTTCATCCTGCACTCGTTTAATTACAGAGGGGAGAACCGTCATGGAAGGAGTGCCGAAACATTTCGCATATACTGCCGCGAATACCCTGCCCCAGTTGTTGCATTCTGCCAACTCGGGGATTAAGTCTTTTGGCAAACTAATAGTCAATATCCTGTGTTTTTCCACGGGAGAGGTATTTGGAAAAACTGCCTCCAGCTGGTCAAACTTCTCTGCAAGCCAATAAGGAAAATCATCCTTATTTTGTGGGCGCTTCCCCATCACCGAATTCACCATGACAGGACTTATGGTTACACCGCCTGCACCAGCTGGATGGGCCGCAACTCCAGGAGGGGCTCCCTGGATGTTGCCTGTAACATACTGTACTAAAGCTCTATGAACTCGAATCAAAGACGAATGCATATTATGCAGTTCAGCGACTGCCACCGTCATATAACGCGGATGTGGGGTATACCCGGCCAAAACAGGCCAAGTGGCCCCTTCAATAGATAAGGGGCCTAAACGAACCACGGTAACCGGTTGGGGGAGGGCACCATCAAACCAAACACGGTGTTGCCAAGTCGTGAGCGGTACTTCAAGATTCCTATACGGTCTATAGTGATTAGGAACAACGGTGGCTTCATATTCATGGAACAAATTATCGTTCGCATCCACCGCCGGAAAGGTGACCCAAGAGTAAAACACCTCAAAGTGGTAAGCTGGATCTGCTTGTACCACAAAGATCAGATCGACACCCGCGTCAGGCACTCCATACACTGTTAAGTGAGCCCGGAGCGCTGCACGGCCATGTGCCGCAATTTGAACAGCCATTTTTGGCTATAAGTTTCTGACAACCTAATATGAGGCAGCACAATATAGGGTTTTAGTTAAGAACCTTTTAACAACTTCAAGCTTGAAAGAACCTATAAAAACGTCAATATAGGAGGTATCACCGTCACACACGCTTCCGGAAGCGTCTGCGAAGGTAGCTGTGGACAAGCACAAGTACTACTCAAGAGTCTCGCAGATAAGCAGCCCACTTGTTGGTTGCGCCATGTTGTAGGGATTCTGCACATACACAGAGCTATGCACAGGATCATAGGACCTCAGAATATAGTGGTGAACCAACCATAATCCTTAGCACCTAAAACCCCAACCTGACTAGCTGTAGCGTCTCATTAGCACCAATGCTACCAATGATTAGACAACCCAGAAAACGGTATCTCTCTCTCAGGACTCGCAGTAGCAAGAACACCCTTTCATCACACACTCATACCTGTCCACAACGCGCGTAAGAAGAGACACTGTATAGGTTAAAATGTTTATTTCAACAAAGTGCTCTAAGATACAGTACATGTGCCAGTACTATCAGCATAATCCATAAGGATTATATAATCAGCATAGTTACAACTCCATAGAATACAAACGGGGAAAGCATTTAGTAAATCAGTGGATATAGGGCTAAATGACCTTACCACCCTCCCCGTGCTAGTAGCTAGTTCATTATAAAAACAGAAGACCTCTGGGCTTTGACTAGCGAACCCCCATACCGAAAGATCGAGATGTAAGGTTTACATCATCAGACAAGCACAGCTCTTCTCTCTGGAAAGGTTTTTCTCCAAGTGCCCTAAACGTGTAAATCACAATATTAAAAGCACGCGAATTTCTCCATGGCAGCTGTACATAGTGTTATGTCTAAGTGCGAGGGACTGGCCAGATCAGCAAGAACAAGGGACGTTGTTTTTCGACCTTGTACATGTTGTGCAGATGTAGCCCAAAGGGAACAGGAGAAAAGGTGAAAGACAGAAATGCAGACAGTTCTAAAATAGCCTGGCAGAAGCAGAGGCTGGAAAAACAATGGCACAAAGTAACGTGCGCAAAAAAGGCATCATGGCAGCCAGGCCTAAGTCAACGTAGCAAGGCAGACCAGGAGGCCACAAACCACAAGACACCATGAGGCACATGGTCAAGACTGATTTACATATAACTGGTTCTGAACTGGGGTGGCGAAGTGAGCTAAAAAACGATGAGGGATTCAACCCAGATCTGTGACAGGGGGTGAATGTCTGAAAAGTCTCAGCACTCCGTCCATCATCTCCTTGTTTTTGCTTTATTCACACTAAGTTGGCAGGGTATGACCAGACGTGCGTCCCTTGCTCACTTTGCCACTGGATTCAAGCTAGCCTGGCTGATGAGGGGTGTTACCCCGAAACCGGTCCCAGGATGATTGTTTCCGGTCCAGGGAACACCTGGCTTGGCAGTTCAGGCTGGACTGTTCCCATAAGGCACATGGTCAAGACTGATTTGCATATAGCTGGGTCTGAACTGCGGTGGCGAAGTGAGCTAACAAACGATGATGGATTCAACCCAGATCTGTGACTGGGGGTGAATGTCTGAAAAGTTTCAGCACTTCGTCCATCATCTCCGTGTTTTTGCTTTATTCGCCCTAAGTTGGCAGTGTATGCCCAGACGTGGGTACCTTGCACACTTTGCCACTGGATTCAAGCTAGCCTGGCTGATGAGGGGTATTACCCCGAAACCATTCCCAGGATCCTTGTTTCTGGTCCAGGGAACACCTGGCTTGGCAGTTCGGGCTGGACTGTTCCCATGAGGCACATGGTCAAGTCTGATTTGCATATAGCTGGGTCTGAACTGGGGTGACGAAGTGAGCTAAAAAACGATGATGGATTCAAGCCTGATCTGTGACTGGGGGTGAGTGTCTGAAAAGTTTCAGCGCTCCGTTCATCATCTCCTTCTGTTTGCTTTATTTGCCCTAAGTTGGCAGGGTGTGTCCAGACGTGGGTCCCTTGCTCACTTTGCCACTGGATTCAAGCTAGCTTGGATGATGAGGGGTTTTACCCCGACACCGGTCCCAGGATCCTTGTTTCCGGTCCAGGGAACACCTGGCTTGGCTGTTCGGGCTTGACTGTTCTCATGAGGCACATGGTCAAGACTGATTTGCATATAGTTGGGTCTGAACTGGGGTGGCGAAGTGAGCTAAAAAACGATAAGGGATTCAACCCAGATCTGTGACTGGGGACGAGTGTCTGAAAAGTTTAAGCACTACGTCCATCATCTCCTTGTGTTTGCTTTATTCGCCCTAGGTTTTTTGGGTATGCCCAGACGTGGGTCCCTTGCTCACTTTGCCACTGGATTCAAGCTAGCCTGGCTGATGTGTGGTGTTACCCCGAAACTGGTCCCAGGATTCTTGTTTCTGGTCCAGGGAACACCTGGCTTGGCAGTTCGGGCTGGACTCTTCCCATGAGGCACATGGTCAAGACTGATTTGCATATAGGTCGGTCTGAACTGGGGTGGCGAAGTGAGCTAAAAAATGATGATGGAATCAACCCAGATCTGTGACTGGGGGTGAGTGTCTGAAATGTTTCACTGCTCCGTCCATCATCTCCTTGTGTTTGTATTATTGCATACCTGTCACAAATATATAATCGATTGAGTACAAGAGTTTGATATGGGACAGAAGGAGACAGAAGGAGAGTGCACTACTAGCTTCAGAGTAACACGGGTTGTAAGGCGGGGATGTGATCTTGCTCCACTCCTGTTTTCCCTACATATATAAACAGAGTAGATGAAAGTTTGCAAAAGTTAAATGCTGCTCCCTAGAGTTGGTAAACCTGCTGTCCCCACTTTGCTCTATGCGGACGACGTATTTCTTTTATCCAGAACCGCTAATGAGCTTCAGTGCTTCATTAAAAAATTTGCAGAATATATGCAGGAAAAGGACCTGGTACTTAATTTGAAAAAGACATTTACGATGGTGTGTGGCAAAGGAAAAGGAAAGATTAGGGCCCACCATGTAAATAGTGTTCCTATTGCAGCAACACACTTTTATGTATATCTAGGACTGGTATTCACAGCAAATGGACATTGGGGAGCCCACATTGATTACTGTAAATTAAAATTCACTCGGATTACAGAGGCAATCTTTAGCTCTAAAAAAAAAATGGGGAATAAACACATCAGGGAAATTTTGACCCTGTATAAGTAGCAAGTGCCTTACTGGAACTTGCTATGGTGCTGCACTTTGGGAGCGGCTAACCATTCTATCCTTCAGACTCAAGAAAACATATTTTTAAGAAGATTGCTAGCCGTCCCCAAATCTACTCCTATATATAGCGTGCACAAAGAGCTGGCTGCATCTTATATTAACAATTTTATTAGTGTAGCAGGTCTTACTGTCTGGTATGGTATATGGAGTAAGGAGGGTACAAAATGTACCCAGGAAATCATTAAGGACTGCTTCGCCCTTGAGTATGGTAAAAAAAATCCCCTGGCTGATGTATATTAATAATCTTTCAAAAGAATGCGCTGAAAATATTGATTTTAACAATCCCTTGCAAATACTTGATTATAGTATAAAGGATCTAAAAATTGGACTTATAGAATCAAGGGAATGGTTACTGGAAGTTGAGGCTAACTAGAAGCAGTTGGCCAAGGCATACTGCGATAGGTCCATTGGATCAGGGATACAATGTTATTTAATTCCCGGTCACGAATACAAAACATAGATTTTATCGTACAAGATTAAGAATGGGGATTGCCCATTTTTTAATAGCTTTTCCAACAATGAGCAAGTAGAAACGAAATCTTCCAAAGTGTCCCTACGATGGAAAATCAGATCAGACAACTTTGCACTTTATTTTATTTTGCGATTTTTATAGAGATATTAGGAGGAGCATTTTCCGTCCATTATTTTTAAAGGAAAGATTGTCCACATATAAAATTGATTTTATTTGTAATTTAGTTAACGACAGAGTTTGTAAAGCAGTGGCGGTCTACACTCAGAAGGCAATTAGAATAAGAAAAACAAATCACTTCTTGAGGCCCTCGTCTATGAAGAAGATAGGATGCATACTGACTAATGATGTTCAGGGTCGTAGTTTTGTTCTCGCATTGTATATTATGCACATGGCACTTTATGCACAAAGTATTTCCCGGGATCATGTTTATGCTTTTATGGTATTATGTTTTTTTTCGTATACTCATGTATGTAGAAATTTTTCAAATCTCCAGGGGGCATATTAACAAGAAAATGCGATAAATATCGCTATGCACGCTCAGCGCGATTTTAATTACCGCCGGTTTTTATCGCCCTGTTAGCACGTTATTAACAATGCTCATCACCCAGGCGATAAAAATCCAGCGATAGTCAGCGAAATGCGGGAATATCGCTGGAAAACCAGCGATATTCCTGCAGCGATAGGGAATTCCTAGTTGATAGCCCATGGTGGTTGTAGCCTGACAATCCACCCCCCTTTACACATATAGCTAAGTCTGAAATTTATCAGGCGTTAGCTTAAAGCGATAACCGGGCTTAGCGCGGGTTTCAATATCGCTATGGGTGTCAGGGCATGGGCTTGTTAATACCGCAATGTGCGGTTTGTGAGTTTTTCCCTGTTGTGTTGCCCGGGAACGCCCTCTTTGCATCTCATTAGCGATGCGTGGCACGGCGTAACTGGAATGGGTGCTAAAACAAGGAAACACGCACTAGCGTGTCCTTGTTAATACTGCGATGGAATTATTGCCGCTTTTCAGCTGAAAACGGCCGCAAAAGCAGCGAAAATGGGCTTGATAATATGCCCCAATGTGTTTTACTGTATACACTGCGATGAAATGTGAAGATGTTTTTATTTTTAGGATGCTTTTATGGTTGTACTATTTTGTAACTGAATAAAGCCTGATTTGATTTGATTGACATAAGCCTTTGTTTGTTTAGACAAACTTGGTCACCAGAATCACCACTTCAGTAGCGAAACTGTAGCAGTGACTCCTGCGTGTGCAGAGCCCAGACCCTCATGTGCAGCTAGAATTAAACCTAATCTGCGATCCATGTTTGGTATAACTCTATCCCCCACTCCTGGAATTTGAGCATACGTTGTGTTTTGCGCATCTAATTTATGGAAATATTTGAGTGGAAAGCATTTCGGAATGGCAGAGCCGTTCTTTGTGGTGTTGACAGCTATCAGTATGTCTCCGTCTCTTCTCGTGCTAGAATGATTGAGTGCAGCAACAGAAGCAGTTCGCATCTCCTGGTCAGGGACCTGCTCTCCCCCCGCAGCTCCGCTGTTAAGTGCCACAGCTCTGGGCACTGTGCTCTGCTCGCTCAGGTAGGTGTTCGAGGCCCTCCTCCACCTGCTGGCTCCTGCCTGCGCCTCATCCCTGGTGGTCCAGTGTGAGAGTCTTGCTCTTCTGCTGGCCGCTGTTGTCTGTGTCTGTCTTTGTGCTGTTTTTCTGTCTGTCTGTCCCCGTGTCTGTCTTTGTGCTATTTTTCTGTCTTTCTGTCTTTCTGTGGCTGTTTTTCTTTCAGCCTCCTCACTGTATCTCTATTGTGCCTGTGCTGTTTTTCTGTCTTTCCATGCCCGTTTTCTGTCTTCTTTCTAGCCTCCTCACCCTATCTCTATTGTACCTGTCTTTATTGTGCCAGTAATTGTATCTGTGTCCTCTGTGTTATTTAGCTGTTTTCTGTCTCCGTGCCCTTCCTGCCGCTGCTGCCCCCTCAGCCCCTCCCACCCCTGCCGGTTCCCGCTTCCCGCCTCCCAGCTG
Organism: Calotriton arnoldi; assembly: GCA_963921515.1. Taxonomy (NCBI): domain Eukaryota; kingdom Metazoa; phylum Chordata; class Amphibia; order Caudata; family Salamandridae; genus Calotriton; species Calotriton arnoldi. The sequence continues at coordinate 415,202 of CAWUFW010005899.1, forward strand.
CACTTCCTTCCCCCTCACCTACTTAATGGCGGCCGCTGCGAGGGAGTGCGAGCAAGACCGCTGACCTCCTGGTCATGGACCAGCTCTCTCCCCGTAGCTCTGCTGTTAAGTGCCACCGCTCCGGGCACTGTGCTCTGCTCGCTCACGTAGGTGTTCGAGGCCCTCCTCCACCCGCAGGCTCCTGCCTGCGCCTCATCCCTGGTGGTCCAGTGGGAGAGCCTTGCTCTTCTGCTGGCCGCTGTTGTCTGTGTCTGTCTTTGTGCTGTTTTTCTGTCTTTCTGTGCCCATGCCTGTCTTTGTGCTATTTTTCTGTCTTTCTGTGCCTGTTTTTCTTCCAGCCTCTTCACTCTGTCTCTATTGTGCCTGTGCTGTTTTTCTGTCTTTCTGTGCCAGTTTTCTGTCTTCTTTCTAGCCTCCTCCCTCTATCTCTACTGTACCTGTCTTTATTGTGCCAGTAATTGTACCTGTGTCCTCTGTGTTATTTAGCCGTTTTCTGTCTCCGTGCCCCTTTGCCCTCCGTGCCCTTCCCGCCGCTGCTGCACCTGCGGCCCCTCCCCCCGCCGGTTCCCGCCTCCTGCCTTCCAGCTGCACTTCCCTCCCCCCTCCCCTACTTAATGGCGACCGCTGCGAGGGAGTGCAACAAGACCTCTGACCTCCTGGTCAGGGACCTGCTCTTCCCCTGCAGCTCCACTGTTAAGTGCCACCGCTCCGGGCACTGTGCTCTGCTCGCTCAGGTAGGTGTTCGAGGTCCTCCTCCACCCGCAGGCTCCTGCCTGCGCCTCATCCCTGGTGGTCCAGTGGGAGAACCTTGCTCTTCTGCTGGCCGCTGTTGTTTGTGTCAATCTTTGTGCTGTTTTTCTGTTTTTCTGTCTTTCTGTGCCCGTGTCTGTCTTTGTGCTATTTTTCTGTCTTTTTGTGCCCATGTTTGTCTTTATGTCTTTCTGTGCCAGTTTTTCTTCCAGCCTCCTCACTGTATCTCTATTGTGCCTGTGATGTTTTTCTGTCTTCTGTGCCCATTTTCTGTCTTCTTTCTAGCCTCCTCACTCTATCTCTATGTACCTGTCTTTATTGTGCCAGTATTTGTACCTGTGTCCTCTGTGTTATTTAGCCGTTTTCTGTCTCCGTGCCCCTTTGCCCTCCGTGCCCTTCCCGCGGCTGCTGCCCCCACGGCCCCTCCCCCCGCCAGTTCCCGCTTCCTGCCTCCCAGCTGCGCTTCCCTCCCCCCTCCCCTACTTAATGGCGGCCGCTGTGAGGGATTGCGAGCAAGACCTCTGACCTCCTGGTCAGGGACCTGCTCTCCCCTGCAGCTCCGCTGTTAAGTGCCACCGTCCGGGCACTGTGCTCTGCTCGCTCAGGTAGGTGTTCGAAGCCCTCCTCTACCCGCAGGCGTCTGCCTGCGCCTCATCCCTGGTGGTCCAGTGGGAGAGCCTTGCTCTTCTACTGGCCGCTGTTGTCTGTGTCTGTCTTTGTGCTGTTTTTCTGTCTTTCTGTGCCTGTGTCTGTCTTTGTGCTATTTTTCTGTCGTTCTGTCTTTTTGTGCCCGTTTTTCTTCCAGCCTCCTCACTGTATCTCTATTGTGCCTGTGCTGTTTTTCTGTCTTTCTGTGCCTGTTTTCTGTCTTCTTTCGAGCCTCCTCACTGTGTCTCTATTGTACCTGTCTTTATTGAGCCAGTAATTGTTCCTGTGTCCTCTGTGTTATTTAGCCGTTTTCTGTCTCCGTGCCCCTTTGCCCTCCGTGCCTTCCTGCCGCTGCTGCCCCCTCGGCCTCTCCCCCCCTGCCGGTTCCCGCTTCCAACCTCCCAGCTGCGCTTCCTTCCCCCCTCCCCTACTTAATGGCGGCCGCTGTGAGGGAGTGCGAGCAAGACCTCTGACCTCCTGGTCAGGGACCTGCTCTCCCCCGCAGCTCCGCTGTTAAGTGCCACCGCTCCGGGCACTGTGCTCTGCTCGCTCAGGTAGGTGTTCGAAGCCCTCCTCTACCCGCACGCTCCTGCCTGCGCCTCATCCCTGGTGGTCCAGTGGGAGAGCCTTGCTCTTCTACTAGCCGCTGTTGTCTGTGTCTGTCTTTGTGCTGTTTTTCTGTTTTTCTGTCTTTCTGTGCCCGTGTCTGTCTTTGTGCTATTTTTCTGTCTTTTTGTGCCCATTTTTCTTCCTGCCTCCTCACTGTATCTCTATTGTGCCTGTGCTGTTTTTCTGTCTTTCTGTGCCTGTTTTCTGTCTTCTTTCTAGCCTCCTCACTCTATCTCTATTGTACCTGACTTTATTGTGCCAGTAATTGTACCTGTGTCCTCTGTGTTATTTAGCCGTTTTCTGTCTCTGTGCCCCTTTGCCCTCGGTGCCCTTCCCACCGCTGCTGCCCCTGTGGCCCCTCCCCCCCTGCCGGTTCCCGGTTCCCACCTCCCAGCTGCACTTTCCTCCCCCTCCCCTACTTAATGGCGGCCGCTGTGAGGGAGTGCGAGCAAGACCTCTGACCTCCTGGTCAGGGACCTGCTCTCCCCCACAGCTCCGCTGTTAAGTGCCACCACTCCAGGCACTGTGCTCTGCTCGCTCAGGTAGGTGTTCGATGCCCTCCTCCACCCGCAGGCTCCTGCCTGCGCCTCATCCCTGGTGGTCCAGTGGGAGAGCCTTGCTCTTCTGCTGGCCGCTGTTGTCTGTGTCTATCTTTGTGCTGTTTTTCTGTCTTTCTTTGCCTGTGTCTTTCTTTGTGCTATTTTTTTGTCTTTCTGTCTTTCTGTGCCCGTTTTTCTTCCAGCCTCCTCACTGTATCTCTATTGTGCCTGTGCTGTTTTTCTGTCTTTCTCTGCCCGTTTTCTGTCTTCTTTCTAGCCTCCTCACTCTATCTCTATTGTACCTGTCATTATTGTGCCAGTAATTGTACCTGTGTCCTCTGTGTTATTTAGCTGTTTTCTGTCTCCGTGCCCCTTTGCCCTCCGTGCCCTTCCTGCCGCTGCTGCCCCCGTGGCCCCTCCCCCCCTGCCGGTTCCCGCTTCCCACCTCCCAGCTGCGCTTCCCTCCCCTACTTAATGGCGGCCACTGCGAGGGAGTGCGAGCAAGACCTCTGACCTCCTGGTCAGAGACCTGCTCTCCCCCCGCAGCTCCGCTGTTAAGTGCCACCGCTCCGGGCACTGTGCTCTGCTCGCTCAGGTAGGTGTTCGAGGCCCTCCTCCACCCACAGGCTCCTGCCTGCCCCTCATCCCTGGTGGTCCAGTGGGAGAGACTTGCTCTTCTGCTGGCCGCTGTTGTCTATGTCTGTCTTTGTGCTGTTTTTCTGTTTTTCTGTCTTTCCGTGCCCGTGTCTGTCTTTGTGCTATTTTTCTGTCTTTCTGTGCCCGTTTTTCTTCCAGCCTCCTCACTGTATCTCTATTGTGCCTTTGCTGTTTTTCTGTCTTTCTGTGCCCGTTTTCTGTCTTCTTTCAAGCCTCCTCCCTCTATCTCTACTGTACCTGTCTTTATTGTGCCAGTAATTGTACCTGTGTCCTCTGTGTTATTTAGCCGTTTTCTGTCTCCGTGCCCCTTTGCCCTCCGTGCCCTTCCCGCCGCTGCTGTCCCTGCGGCCCCTCACCCCGCCGGTTCCCGCTTCCTGCATCCCAGCTGCACTTCCCTCCCCCTCCCCTACTTAATGGCGGCCGCTGCGAGGGAGTGCAAGCAAGACCTCTGACCTCCTGGTCAGGGACCTGCTCTTCCCCTGCAGCTCCACTATTAAGTGCCACCGCTCCGGGCACTGTGCTCTGCTCGCTCAGGTAGGTGTTTGAGGTCCTCCTCCACCCACAGGCTCCTGCCTGCGCCTCATCCCTGGTGGTCCAGTGGGAGAACCTTGCTCTTTTGCTGGCCGCTGTTGTCTGTGTCTATCTTTGTGCTATTTTTCTGTCTTTCTGTTCCCGTGTCTGTCTTTGTGCTATTTTTCTGTCTTTCTGTGCCCGTTTTTCTTCCAGCCTCCTCACTGTATCTCTATTGTGCCTGTGCTGTTTTTCTGTCTTTCTGTGCCCGTTTTCTGTCTTCTTTCTAGCCTCCTCACTCTATCTCTATTGTACCTGTCTTTATTGTGCCAGTAATTGTACTTGTGTCCGCTGCTGCCCCCGTGGCCCCCCCCTGCCGGTTCCCGCTTCCCAGCTGCGCTTCCCTCCCCCCTCCCCTAACTAATGGCGGCCATGGGCAGCGGGCGTGCCAAAGGCGCGCCAAAGGCAATCCCGTCTGCGCCCCTCCAGCGCCAGGAACCCTGGATCTACTACCTCCCACCGCTACAACTCCACTGCCCTCCTCGCACTCAACCCCAGAAGGACCGACAGCTGCCAGCGAGTGACGCCGAACACCACCCACGGCCAGTTCTACTGCCGACACTGTCGACAATCCTTCACCATTGACAGCCCCCCCACAACCGCTGAACCCACGCCGGACGCCCGTACCACCGAAGCCCTGACGTGCATCCTCCTCAAAGTGTGCTCCTTACACAGACACGCCATAGAGATCTGGGACCTGCTCGACACCCTCTCGCCAGATGTCGCCTTCTTCACAGAAACATGGGCCAACGCCACCTCCGCCCCAGACATCGCCACCGCCTTCTCCGATGGATACAAGATCCAGAGAAAGGACCGCCCCCACCACGCAGGAGGAGGACTCACAATCACGCACAAGAGCTCCCTCCGACTCTCCACCTCCAGCACGAGCGACACCCTCTCCAACACAGAGCACCTCCACTTCCAGATCCAGACCAGCCCCAGAACCACGCTGCGCAGGACCCTCTCCTACAGACCCTTTGGGCCTCGCGCCTCTTCCGCCACCCCCATTGCTGACCTCGTCGCACCCCATGCCATCGCCTCCATGGACTACATTCTCATCAGAGACCTGAACTTCCACCTCGACAACCGCAGCGACCCCGACTCCACCACCCTCCTGGATAACCTTGCCAACCTTGGACTAAAGCAGCTCATCACCACCCCACCCACAAATTCGGACACATCCTTCATCCCATCTTCGCAGGAGGGACTAACATCCACTTCAGCCACACCATGCAGCCCTTCTGGACAGACCACCACTGTGTACACTTCACATTCAACACCACCACCGCACCCAAGCCCGCCCCGTGCCTGCCACGAAGGAACTGGAGCAAGGTCACAGAGGATCACCTCAACACCACCCTCTTCCACGAACCCCTCTCCGCCACGACCGACGCCAACTCTGCAGCCAAAGAACTACACCGCTGGATCACCAGCTGCGCAGACAAGCTCGCACCCCTCCGCCACCCCTTCAGACAATGACCCCTGAAGGCCGCCGGGTTTACCACCGACCTCCAAGAAGCCAGGCGCTCCTGCAGACGCCTCGAGAAACTCTGGAGGAAGAGGAAAGCCACCGAAGACCAGAACGCCTACAGGAACGCCATGACTGAATACCACCAGCGCATAAGAGCCACCAAGAGGACCTTTATCAAGAACAAAATCCACACCAACGCCAGTAATGCAAAAGAACTCTTCAATGTCATATAGCAGTTCACCAAACCCACCAGCGAAGCCATGGACGTCACATCATCCCAGGACCTCTGCAACAAGCTCAGCTCCTACTTCCACCTGAAAATCAAGGCCCTCTATGACAACTTCAGCGAACAGACTCCAGACACCACCCTCCTCTCCACCACCGACAACCAGCCCACCATCACCACCTGGAAACCGGCTACCACCGAAGACACCGCCAAGACCATGAAGAACACCCACTCAGGAGCCCACACAGACCCCTGCCCGCCGCACATCTACCACAGAGCCGCCGCCGCCATAGCACCCAAACTATGCTGGACCATTAACACCTCCTTCGAATCCGGCATCTTCCCCGATGACTGGAAGTGGGCAGAGGTCTAGCCCCTCCTCAAGAAACCCTCGGCTGACCCGACGGACCTGAAAAACTACCGGCTCATCTCTCTCCTTCCCTTCGCAGCCAAACTCACCGAGAGATTCGTCAACGCCCAGCTGACTACCTTCATCAAAGAGAATGCCATCCTAGACTCCTCCCAGTCCGGATTCCGCAGCAACCACAGCACCGAGAACGCCCTCCTTGCCGCCACCGATCACATCTGCATGCAACTCGACCAGGGCCACACTGCCGCCATCATCCTACTAGACCTCTCTGCAGCCTTCGACACCGTCTCCCACCGCACTCTCGCCGCCAGACTCCATGACGCCGGCATACGGGGAACCGCCCTCGACTAGGTCCGATCCTTTCTCACCGGCAGAACCCAAAGGATCAGACTCCCACCCTTCCTCTCTGAACCCACAGAGATCAACTGCGGAGTACCCCAAGGATCCTCGCTCAGCCCCACGCTCTTCAACATCTACATGGCCCCCCTCGCCGCCATCGTTAGACAGCATGGGCTCAGCATAGTATCCTACGCCGACGACACCCAGCTCATCCTCTCCCTCACGATGAACCCCGAAGACACCAGACTCAGCTTCCAGGAAGGAATGAAAGATGTCGCAACCTGGATGAACAACAGATGCCTTAAGCTCAACTCGGAGAAGACAGAGGTCCTCCTCCTTGGACCCTCCTCCACCACCTGGGACAACACCTGGTGGCCTTCTGCCCTCGGAAACCCACCCACTCCATCAGACCACGTCCGAAACCTTGGCATCATTCTAGACTCCTCCCTCACCTTGACCTGCCAGATCAACGCCGTCGCCTCCACCTGCTTCAACTCCCTCCGCATCCTCTGCAAGACCTTCAAGTGGATCACCCCCGAATGCAGGAAGACCGTCACCCACGCACTCATAACAAGCAGACTGGACTACGGTAACGCCCTCTACGCCGGAATCAACAAAACCCTGCTACACAAGCTCCAAACCATCCAGAACACTGCAGCCAGACTCGTCCTCGGAACCCCACGAAATGAGCACATGACCCAGCACATACAAGACCTCCACTGGCTCCCCATCGAGAAGAGAGTAACCTTCAAGCTACTCACCCACACCTACAAATCCCTCCACAACATCGGACCCAAATGCCTCAACGAAAGAGTCTCCTTCCACGTACCCAAAAGGAACCTCCGCTCCACCGACCTCACCCTGGCAGAGACCCCATGCATCTGCAGAACCAGAGCAGGTGGAAGAGCCTTCTCCTACATCGCAGCAAAGACATGGAACGAGCTCCCAGTCAACATCAGACGCTCCCCCACTCTGCACACCTTCAGGAAGAGCCTCAAGACCTGGCTCTTTGACTGATCCGGAGCTGCACCCCCTCCTCCCCCAGCGCCTTGAGACCCTCGCGGGCGCTAGCACGTTTTAAAAACCTCTGATTGATTGATTGATTGATTGACTGTCGCCTTGGCGGCTTCATCAGCCAGTGAATTCCTTTCAACATGTATGCCAACACGCTGATGACTCAAGGTGTGAATAATTTGAGCCTGTGGCAGGCATGCTTTCAGCTTTGCCACTTGTTCCCATAACAATTTATGTTTAATTGTGCAACCCTTGGAATCTCTAAACCCATTCTGCCCCCAGTAAGGAAGATATTCATTATAGGACTGCACACAGTAAAATGAATCGCACAATATCAGTGTGGGGAATACCCGATCCATGTATTGTAGTGCTAGTATCAGAGCTTTTAGCTCTGCCAACTGTGCTGTACAATCTCCTATAGATTGCGTCGTCGTATTGCTGGGATGGAACTTACCGTTCCGAATATGTCCCTTCACTATAGCACATGCTGCGCTATGCTGTTGTTTACTTCCTATGACAGGCTGAGCAGAACCATTGGTGTAAATTATGTGTTCATATTTCTCTAGAGGCAAGATTTCATTCGGGAGAGGGTATTCTTGTTTGTACTGCAGGAACACTTGTGTTTTTTATGTAGAATCATACTTGTAATCTACATCTGTTGCAGTGAGAGAATTAGCCCATTGTATCCTTCGTGGATGCAGTGCGTTTGCATTTGGAATGCTCGCTTTGGTAACAGCTTCTAAAGTTGGTACTGGGGTTCCCCTGTGCTAGTGCTCTTTCTCTCACTACAGCAGTCTGTACTGTGGTCAATATTTTTTCAGTTGACGCAAATCACATTTCAGCATTTGTGTATAAATGTGATTTGTATGCAATTGGGAATGTCTCACCTTCATTGAAAGTGAGGTATGTATATCTTGATAAACCCGGGACTACCCGGATCAGTTAGCGGTATTCATACGTGTGTACAAATATTTTGATGCTATCATGTCAGCCTGAACTGAATGGAGAGTATCTATGTGTTGCTGTGTCCACTGATGTAGTGTGAAATCAGGTCTGATTAAGTCGTAGAAAGGTTTTACTCTTTCTGCGTTATCTAGAATATATGTTCTGCCAAAATTCAGAAATCCTAAAATGGATTGCAAACCTTTGAGAGCCTATGGAGGTTGGAGCAGCGCACACTTTTCTAAAAAGTTGGCCGCCAGGCTGTTGCCTTCACTTGAGAGCTCATATCCCAAAAACAGGACATTGAGATGGGCAATTTTAGATTTCTTGAAATGAAATTTGTAGCCCAAATTGGCAAATCCCCCAATTATGTTGTTAACCCTGCACAAGTGTTCAAGTAATTCATCGTCTGTCAGAAAGATATCATCTACATAGGACACTGCCTCATCATCACATGTTTGTAATATTTCTGACACTCTTGCAGAGAATAGCCCGGGGCTGTTCTTATACCCTTGAGGTAAACAACGGAACTGACGCTGAGTGCCGAGGGCAAAAAATGCTGTCAAATATCTGCTGTCTGGAGCAAAATTTTAGCAGAAGAATCAGTTTGAGATATCTAATGTCATTTTGTATTTCTTCTGCACAATGTTATTCATTAATGCGGCACTATGTGCATTCTGAACTGCAAATGTTCGTGTGCATGTATTTAATGTCTGTAATCTAAAAGTAGACGATATGAGTTGTCAGGTTTCATTATGGGAAAAAAAAGATTATTCATGGGGGATGTGCAAGTCTCAATTACACCCTGGTAATCAAGTTGGTCTAAGATTTCTTTGACCTGTCTTTTTGCATCTTTTTTTATAGGGTACTGTCTCTGTGGATTTGGAGTAGATTTTAATGGGATTTCGTGGTGACTTGATACAACGTCCCACCCTACATAGTTGCGGTATAATGCCGGAGCTAGCGCCCACTCCTGCGCGTATGAATATTTTTAAGATTTTGGAACGAAGTCAGAGAAAGCAGGCAAAATGACGCTTTCCACTTTTTGGGCACTCCATCATAAACTCAGGCGGCCAATATTTTTCTGCTCGCAGTATGTCATATCCATATGTTAAGTTCTCCCAAAAGAGACCTTTAACCTTTCTTGAGATGTCCCCCTCTATTTGGAGCGTAATATTGTGTAATCGATGTGGGACACTAACTCTTGTATCAGGTGTTTCCACCGTGATGTGTTCATTCAATACTGCTGTCACCAGAAAATCCTTCAGGTTCTGACAAGCTACTGTTACTTCTGCCGCGCTCTCTAGCATCGTTAGAGCCCATTCCCCGTTCAGAAGCTGAGTCCTCAGTAACCTGGGCATGTTCAATTTTAAGCCAGCTACTTTCTTCTTTTTGAATTGAGGTTTTGTTTTAGGTTGCGCTTCCTGTTTGATAATATAATCTGAATTTCAATGTGTTTCCCTTTTTGTCTTTGGTCAATCTTCTTGCTTTTGTTCTGATCGCCCGTCCCTCTCCGAGTTTTTTTATGAACCCTGAAAGGAACGAAAGGAACCTGTATCAGTATCCTGATACCTGTCAGGTTTCCTAATGTTATCACGATTCCTGAGGTTGTACCTATTTTCAGAGGACTCCCGTTGGGGAGACCCACCCCTTGATCGTGAATTCTTTTCTGAATTGTTATTTTTAGAAGTTTTGTTTTCCCATTTCTTTTTAGAAGAAGTGGGCGCCTGCTTCATGTTGTCCTTGTCTGGACTACCTGCCATTTGTGGCTTCCTGCTTTGGTTCCCAAATTATCTCTACCTATTGCAGCATAGGTTTCTTCAATAAGTTTTGGTAATTCTCGCTCCTTATTTCTAGGTGCTATTTCCCTTAGGCGGCTGTGTATGGCCACTGCTGCTGCCTCCCCCTTTATGTTGCTCAGCATTATTGCAGAGACTTGGTCAAAATTACCCATCAGTTTCATTCCCAAGTCCAGGGCAGGTCATGCCTGTGCTCATTCTGTATTTGTTTCAATACTTCTGTAACAACTGCTATGGAAGGGGTACCGTGTAATCTGATGTATACAGCAGAAAAGATTGTTCCCCAAGTGGTACAATCCTCGATCGAGGGAACCACCCCCATTGGCAAGCAAATGGTTAGGATTCTATGTTTTTCCTGTGGACCCGTATAGGGGAAATACTGCTTCCAGCTGTGCAATTTTTTTGCGCAATCCAGAATGGAATTTGCTCCCATTTGAAAGGAATTGTCCCTATTACTGATTTCAGTGTCTGTTGGTTAATTGTAGGTGCGGTCTGATGTGGACCAGTTGGAGCATTTCTTGCAGGTTGGACTGTTAATGTTCGCATGACAAACTGGACGATGTGTCTGTATAGCCTGACTATGTCTTTGTATATTGCACAGACTTCCTCCACTGGTAGTGTATCTATCTCGGGATGTGGAGTGTATGTTGCTAAGACCGGCCTTGTCACTCCTTCTATGCTGAGCAGACCGAGTCTCACGACAGATGTTATGTGTGGGAGGGTGTCTTTAAACCAGTTTCTGTGTTGCTGGTAAGTTAACGGGACTTCAATGTCTTCGTATGGAATGTATTCATCTGGTGGTTCAACTACAATGTATGTGTGGAACAATTTGGTCTATGGATCTGCAGGTGGGAACTGAACCCAAGAATAGAATACCTCTGATCCAAACGCCTCAATCACGAAGGTAACACAGCCACCTGTTAAGGGTAGGCCGTGCTCTAACAATTTTATAGTTACTGCATGTCTGCAGTTCGCTGTGATGTTAAGAGTGTTTGCAAATTCCTCTTCCCCCGAGCTACTCGCGGGGTCAGTCATTTTTTAAAAGAGAAGAGAAAAAGTTAAGAGGTAGGGTTTTGCACAATGTAGGAACTTTTATCCTTACAAGCTTGCTAAACCTTCAGCCAATACACAGAGTATATCTGCTCAGCTGAGGCGGATTTCCTTCCCACTTCAGACGTCTCTGAAAAGTGTGAGCATGGCTTTCTGAGAAAGCACGACTGAACTACTCAGATTTTTACTGTTAATATAAGAACCCAAAAAACGTTGGGTGCCATGTTGTGTAGTTCCTAGGAGTCCCCCAGGACCTGCGCGTTTTGGATGACCTAAACTGAGGGCTTGGTGTCCCAACCACTGCAGGACACCCCAATAACACATAAGTCAGTCGTTAGACCAGCTAGCTCTACAGTGCCACTACCACCCCTCTGTATTCTACAGTGGTGTAGGTAGTCTCTGGCAACCACTGAACATGACAACCCTGATTTCTCAGGGATCCTGGAAAACATTACAGTACGTTTCGCTCAGACACTCATGCTTGCTTACTCTAGGAAAATCCACAGGATGGCAATTAGGACATTTCAATAAGTATTTATTGGTCCAGCGATAGCCATGTGTAAAACATATGGCTGCGACAATCAGGAGACAGAAGCATACGAAAGAGATTATAAGTACCAAGATAGTAAATAGTAGATACATTTCTACCATAGTGCTAATAAGATGAACATAAGCAGTTCAGATAAAAACAGTAGCACTTGCATATTCCTAAAATGCGCGCCCTAAGTAATTTTCCTAAATGTACCTAGCCTAGATCTGTATATGTAGCATGTATATGTATATATGTGTGTAGCCAAGAAACCCCTAGGGAAGAAGCAGCCCCCTCACCTGATGGTGGAGAATGAAGGACCCCGTCTCTGCTTCGAGGATGACAGCCCACAAGGGATGTCAGACCACTGTGTGTCAAAAATTCAGCATGCAGGACCCCGTGTCAGCTTGGAAGGAATTCTCCTCTAATTTGTAGGGGGGTAGTGAGGGTCTTTTAAACTAAAGTGGTCACTCCAGGGTTTCTTCTAGAATCTATATGTTTTGAAAACAACTATAAATATTTTGGAAACAATCATGAATGTTTTTCCAAACAAATGCGATCATGTACAGCTGGCTGTTGGCCAAGGATGAAAAAAGTGGTGACCCTTGCACAGAATAATTATACCGTGCCTGAGGACATGTTTATGTAGGTCAGGTACAGGGATTATGATACAATACCGAGAGCCTGGTGTCAAAGAGACAGGAGCAAGCTACTAGGTAAAAGGTCACCTGCTTAGAATCGTTATTGTCGTATGGATGGGACAATGTATGTAAAATGAGGTATACATGACAGGACTGTTCTAAAGGACTTGACACCATGAGTACATGGAAGTATTAACAGCACAAATGGGTGAGAAGCCACAGTGCCCCCTTCGGCCTAGGTGCACAAACATACCATTCCATTGTAGAGGCGAACGCGGGGTCCCACATAGGGAGAGTTATGGTGACGACCCCTACTTGTACTGGGAATAACGAAGAGCGGGATGGTGCTCTGGGACAGGCACCAGCCCTCCCCAGGCCTCTGCATGGCCCCCTGCCTTCTGCAAGAGACCAAGACAGCAGACACCATATGTGACAGACAGCCAAGCACCCAGGGTCCCCATGAAGCGGACCAGCATTCACAGATTTACAGTAGACAAAATTCCATGGGCATGCAGGTGCTCAACCGAGATAATGAAACTCAAGCCAGAGCACCACTAGTTAGCCACTACAAGGTTATCATGATGTTAAGCTGGACTTAATATGCCCGGATAGTGGTTGTAGTTGAACTGCACAGGTACAGATATAATTTGTAAAAGTAGACAAAAGTCCACCAAGCAGCTCACCAAAGGTTTAAACTGACCACATACGCACATATTTGAGAATGCAGGAACTGTAAGTGACACTGTTGTAATGCATTTACCTGATGCATGCTCCATTACCTTTTGTTATGCAAAAAAACAATAAAGAACCACTTGGAAAAAAAAGTAATGAATTCGACTTTTTTAATCAATGTTAATGCTGTAGCTACTTTTTTGAAGACCAATCTTTTTACAATGTTTTTAAGCTCCATGGCTATTCTTTGCACTACTTTTTTGACTGGATGGTTTGTATTTATTTTGTATTGGGAAAATATGTATGTGTTATAAAAGAAATATAATTTTCAATATGAAATAGCTCTTGACAATGAGTTTTTTATATTTTCACTAGGATATGTAAGCAGAATCTTTTTGTTGCAAATCCTACGAAGACCCTACTATGGAGAAAAGAGTCAGAGCAAGAGGATCATCCTCCTAAGAACTACATGATCGACGTGGTTAAGGAGCACCTCCACAAAAGTATTTTCAAAAACCCCCACATATGTCCACAAAATAACAAATTAAGGAAAATCTAATCACAGCTCCCCTTTTCCGTGAATATAAATGGATAATAGTGTGATACATTTGAGAAAGTATTTCCAATAAAAAAAGATCAGTAATACACAGAATCCTTAGAGTTGTCACTCTTGTTCAATATCAGTTCCAGCAGAAAACTCATCATTAACATCTAATCCAAAGTAACAAACAGACTCAGACCAACAGCATGAATCTGGTCCCATTTAAAGGAATCTGTCTGAAAATTAAAAGAACCAGCTCTCCCTCTTCCCACTATTCAGTACTTAAGTATTTACAAGACAGTGTAAATTTGTGGGATTGTTTTAAGCTTATATTTTTGTGCACTAATAATAACGTGTGATATGCAATTTTAGAAATGATCCTGCATAAACAGACTGGAACAAATTTCATATGATGTATAGAAGTAGTTATTAATTTGTTTTAGTTAGGCCACTTGTCTGCACATGTCTGTATACACCTTCGTTTTGAACAAGGTGGATGTCATCACGATCACTCACTCCCTCCCTCCCCCTTTGTCCTGCCCCCTCCCAGACCGCACACATCTTCTTCCCACAGGCTTTTCAGAACACAGTAAGTTGATAACATAATTGTTTATTCTACTTCAGTAATTGCCTTGCTAGTGCTGAGCTTGCTAATGTATGATTGCAAAAAGTATGTATCTCAGTGGTTTATCACTGGGTCCATTAATTGGGAGAAGATCCTATTAACTAAATGTTTTATATTTGTTCGAACATCTCTGCATGATATTAGCATAGGTGGTCTTGATGACATTTTTTAGAACTGGGATGGTTCATGTGTGTTAAGGTAATGACGTGTATTATTCTTGTGATTCACTAAGAAATTATATTTCTGTTCACACCACATTGATTCAGCAGCTTTTATAATTTACTATTCAAGAATTGTGCATAAGAACCACCTGATTCTGGGGTGAGCCAGGTTTTAAAGAAGACTTTCCATTTCTACTAGGAATGCTGCTGCTTTCGTATGATTTTGCTTCCCATTGAGGCATAGAATAGTTTTAGGATTTTACATACTCTGTATAACTATGCATTTGAGACCATTGACTCTGTACCGCTTATTTTGAATTTTGTATCAAAATCCTTTAAATTTGTATTGCTCTAGACCTCAATTATTGCATGGACCCTATTCTTTAATGCACTGTTTTTACTCTGCTAATTTATGTTTGGGAAGGTGCCTTAACGTGTGAGCACATTGCCTCATGAAATCAAGGTTTAACACAATCTCCCATCCGGTAAACCGTGGGAGAACCAAATGAGGTAAATTTAGAGGCGTCCAAATTTTGGGCTACAGTTTTGCTCCCACAAATCTTGATAGCAGAGGAAGGTTGCAGGCTAAAGAGCACCTCCGTTTTGCTAAGAGACCCTTGTTCCTTTTGCCACTAGCGCCCGGGATAGGGAGATAGCGGATTTTCTGGTGGAGTTCCCAGTGTCGAGATTTTACCTTGAAGTCTGACTTTTAGTGCCATTCCTGAATGATTTAGAGTTTAACTATGAATAGGGCAGTATTATTTTGTGAATTATGAGCTTTTGAGATGTTTGTGATGGGCTGCTTAAGTTTTAGGTTTGTGTGATAGATTGTTATGCAGTATGTGAGGGGTTTGGTTATGCACTGTTGGTTTTGGGATCAGTTGGTGGTTTCATCACTGTTGTGCTGATGTATTATTCATATTTGTGAATCTTGTTTCATAAAGAATTGTTTATTATTGTTTTATTTTTATCAGAATTGTCAAAATCTAAGATCTTGAGATATTGTGGTTTTCTTGTTTCCATAAGGTAGTGTGTAGTGCGAGGTACTGTATACACACAGATTGGGATTTCTGAATTAACAGGTTTTTCTTTTCGGGTTGCATGTTTCATCTGGGTTGATGTGCTTTGCTCCTAATTGCACTGGAGTACTTGCATTTGCGGGGGTGGTTTAAGACAGTACCGTGAAGGGTGCTGTCTTTGTTTTTGCCTCTCTTGATTGTGAGATTTGTCTTTCCATAGCCTGCTGACTTTTTTCTTATTTAGCTTGAGCAGACATGTTTTTTTTGTGCAAATCAAGTGAGAATGGTTTTGCAATTGGTTTTCTCATTTACGGAAATGTTGTGCTGTGGTTCGTCAGTCAGCAGGGGAGCCGCGCACAGATTGATGACACATCACCATAAAGCTGTACTGTCATTGGTTAGTTGCTGACAGAGCTGTGCTATGATACGTTGACCTTTGACAGAGGCATGCTAGGATTAGTTTCTGTTCACTAGTTACATTTTTGGGATCTATTTGAGTCAAAATACTGGGTGCTGTGTTGCAAAAGCCTGTTTCTGATGTACCTTCCACTGAGAGTCAGAAAATACCTGCTGAGGGAATGCCTGCATATGAAATCATGATGGACATTGGGTTTTATATGTGTACCTGGATTTATGATTGGCATGACTATACTGATACAGACACGTTTTCTTTACAAGATGCCTTTAACATTAGAAAGCTAGATTTCCTGAGGCAAACAATGATTGAAAGAAAGCTGTTGCCTAGACCCACACAATTTGAGGCATTTGGCAAATGAGACTGAATAGCTGCACAGAAGAAAATAAAGAAAATGGCTAAGCAAGTGAAGAATTCATTTAGATAGTGGTTAGAGAATAAGTCGTATCAACATGCAAAATGTTGGAGGAAGGATACGATGAAGCGTGTGAGAGTTTTTCCTACAAGACAGAAAGGAAACTTATAAGGAACAAGAACAAAATCATGATTCAGATGAGGAGGATAACTTTTGAAATGACCTTTTGATTTCCAGACCTCTTCCATATACCAACAGAGCACAGGTAACTGGTGCGGTCCTGGTGCAGTACCAGATATAGGTGCAGCAGGGGGTAGCACAACAGTAGATACAGAGCTCACCTACAGCTGTGGTTGTTAACACTATAGCAAGCCCCCCATCTGAAATCACAATGGCACAGTTGCCAGGAACTAGTAGAGATACTCCAGTTGTTTCTCAAATTCAAATCGATCCACCAGTAGTTGAAAAGACCCTGAAAGAGAGAACTATTAAAGTTGACCTTTTGCAATCAAATTTGTAGAACTGTCACAAGGGAAAAATGATTCAAAGATTATTGCCATACAATGTTGAATAAAAGAGGTATTTGATCAAAGAAGCAGCCAGATGGGCAAATGTAGCACATGATAAATTAAAAGAATTAGCTGATGAATATGAAGTTGACATTAGCAAGATGCAGAATGGGGGAAAGAATTACAAAATTGATTTGGATTACAATTAGATAAAATAATTGGGTTAAATGACTTTAAGAGCCCACATTAAGAATTGTGGGGCATATTATCAAGAACGGCGTTAAAATTATCGCCCCTTTAGCGGCAGGAAACTGCCGCTAAAGCGGCGATAATGGGCTTGATAATATGGCCTTGTGAATTCCAATAGAAGCCCATGTTCTGGTGTGAACATGGGCTTCTATTGGAATTCACAAGGCCATATTATCAAGCCCATTATCGCCGCTTTGGTGGCAGTTTCCTGCCGCTAAAGGGGCGATAATTTTAACACCGTTCTTGATAATATGCCCCTAAGGATTTAATTGAGAAAACAATGGAATAGAGTGATTTGAAGAAATACAGAGAAAGATGGAAAAAGGGATGGTTACAAAAAAAGAAAGTTAAGGAAATTGAGAGCAAGGCAAAGGGATCATCTAGGGATTCGGAACTGTGATCGGGACCCATTTTGGAATTTCCATTGAGAGATGTACATGGGGAAATGTAGTGCAAGTTCTATGGACAAGAGCTTATCTTTATGCTTTTACTTTAAGTTTTCCTAAACTACCTTAACAGTCTGAAAGGTGGTAAAAGGGTGTTCATAGAGTGACAACGATTTCACACATGCTGTGGATTGACTTTAACTCATTACTTGAGATTGTAATCCCTACTTACTTGTGGTCTGAATGTAAAGTTGCTGTTGCTTGACCAACTAAATTGCCAGTTAGAGTTGCTCTTATTAATGTTCCTTCTGAGAAGGTTGCTAATAAATACAAATATGTGATTAAAGATTTGAAAAAAAGGTCCTGGAAATGGATATTAATTTGACAAAGACTTTGAGAACTTGACAGGAATCGAAAGAGTCAGTACATAATTATTATGAGAGGTTCAAGCAGATTTCCAGGAGGAACTGCACAGTTGATAATTCCACAAAGGATGGTATCAGAGGTTCTGTTTCTGCTTTTATTGGGGTGTGCATCCAAAGTTGAGTAGTCATATGCAAAAGAGTGAAATGTGTTGGCAGACAAAGAGCATTGGTGAGATCTAATGGCCAAATGCCAAAGTGATTTGTTTGATGCGAATCAGAAGAGAATCAAGGAGAAGATAAAAATGGCCCAGACAAAGTAATTTGAGAGGAATGCCTGTAAGCAGTTTAGACATGGATTATGTTTGATCTAGAAATGCTGGAGTGAATAGAGTGACTCAAATGTAAGTTGTAAGAATGGGTAATGGGTCAATGCAAATGCAAGGTGGTATTAATGGAAAGATGGTGATTAATTCTGGAAATAATACAAATGTTCAAATGTTGAAAAGGAACACAGTTTTTCATTTCTGCTTTAAAATTGGCTATTAGAAACAGGAATGCACACAATATGTAGATAAATCCAGAATGAGTGTGTTCCTAAGATGCAGAAAAATACATTGTCCATGGTCCCAACCCAGTCAATGTCTGTTCAGAGGATGCATGATCAGAAATAGTTTTGCACAACAATACTTTCAGCCTCAGTGATGCAGCAAAACATTATGAATACAATGCAATCTAGTCCAGAGGGCCAACAGAATCCACTCATTCTGATTACTAATGCTTCTTTTTTTTCTTCAGGGAGTATTTCACTATAATGGTGCCTTAAAGGAAAGTAAGATTACTAGCTTGCAGCAGTCCTACAGATAGCTCCAAGTGGCCCATACATTTATGGTGAAGTCAATGACCACCCTGTTTCATTTTTAATTCATCCGGGTGCTACCTGTTCTACAGTTTGTTCTTTGGAAATTCCAAACCTACCCCTCTCAGGAAGAGGAGTCCAAGTTGTAGGGATCAATAACAAACAACTTGTTAAGCAGGTTACAGCAGATGTCCCACTTAAAATAAGACAAATGGAGAATAAACATCAGTTCAGTTTGTGCGATTCAAGTCCTGTGAACTTGGGGAGGGAATTGCTTTGCAAAATGAATTGTGTGATTTACTGCCACACTGAATGGTGTTGTGTTTGAAACGCACAATGAGGACTTAGTTTTCAAAATCACATCACAAGTTTTAAGAGTTCATTTGTTTCAGGCTTCAGCAAAAGATGACCTTCCTCTAGATTTAACATAGGCTGTCAAAGAAGAGGTGTGTAATTTCACTGGTAAAGAGATAGGATTGATACAAAAAGTGCAGAGCCGGTTAAAATTAGTATAAAACCTAATCCAAGTCTCCTCAGAATAAAGCAATATAAACTTTAAAGAGAGGCAGAGGTAGGAATGAAATGTGTTATTGGAAAACTGAGGAGGAATCCTTCTGGAAATAATTGGTAGCCCTTGCGCTTCTCCTGTGATGGGGATAAAGAGACACAGTGGGAGATGCTGCATTGTGCAGGACCTTAAGAAAGTAAGTAAAATTGTCATCCCATGTTGTCCAGTGGTATCCAATCCTGCAGTGATTTTGTTCCAAATTCCTTCAGATACAGAATTGTATACAGTCATTGATTATGCCAAGCCTTCTTCTCAATTCCTTTTCAAGAGAAATGCTAGTTTCTTTTTGTGTTTCAGCCCCAAAATAAAGTTCTCAACTTCTCATGCTGTGTAGAGTCCCACAAGGGTATACTGAAGGTCCTTCATCCTTTAGCCACATTCTAAAGAAAGATCTAGAAAACTCAGTCTTAGTATAGTATATTGTTGATTTATTTGTCCATCAAAGACAAAAGAGGACTGTAAACTTGACAAAATTGCTTTGCTTAATCCTTTAGCTGACAGTGTTCATAAAATTTCCCCAACAAAGATGCCTTACTTCAAAAAGGAAGTAATATATCTTGGTCACCCTATTGTGAAAGATTTGAGGAAAGTCTCGAAAGAACTTGTTTCTGCAATTCTGAAAATGAGTCCTCCTACCACACAGAGGGAGATGAGGATGTTTCTGGGAATTGTTGGCTACTGTTGTCAGTAGATTAAACATTTTTCCTTGATTGCAGAACCTTTGAAAAGGTTTACTCACAGCAAAATTAAAGATCCGGTAACATTCAGGACAAAATGTTCAGAGGCAGTCCAAAAATCCCCTAAGATTACTCAGAAAATCTTTGAAAAGGGCATGGTACAAAAACAGAGATGCTTTATTAAAAAAAAGATCACATTGAAAACTCCCAGACTCGTATGTGTTTCGACTTGTAGTACCCATTCCAACATGATTAAGAAAATCATACATAAGCATTGGAATCTACTACATTATAATTCAATTTTTCATGAGAAGCCCTTGTTTGCCTTCAAACATATCACCAGTCCTAAGGACAGACTGGTCAAAACTTGTACAGAACCAATTAAATCATCCTTACAAATAAGCTTAATGGCTATGTCCTTAGAAACGCACCACCATTTGTGGCTGCTGTAACTGTCAGTTACTTAGAAGTGCTGGATTACCATTTTGAGAATTTTATTGGTCAGTTGGTTCGTGTTAGTGTTAGTGTGTGGGTGACTAAACTTCTAGTTACGGGTCCACGATAGCTGCTGCAGTGCTGCCGTGGTAGAATGTGGGGTGGAGCACGCGGTCGCTGTGGCTTAGGAGATCTCGGAAGTGGACGGGGAGGAATGGAGAGGCTTCCTGGAGGCTATTGGGAGGCAGGCAGAAAAGTAAAGAGCAGCGGTGGAGGCGTCGTGGCTGCGCTGGTGGCAGCGGCCCGAAGGCTCCTGTTTGCCGATTGTTGAAGAAAAGGGCTGATATTTTAAGTTGTACAAGCCTTTACAAGCCTTTACAGGTCTCAATGGACTCCTGCTCTTAGCAGCCTCATTTACTGCCTCATTTATACTCATTTACACCCCACCTTACGGGACAAGCATGGTAGCTGTAGCTGGCTGCCGCAAAGTGTGTGCCTCCCCCCGCTGCAGAAGCGGCCCTGCTAGAGCAGGGTGCAGCTTGCGTGTGGGGATTCGAATGCCGCGCTCTAGCCCGGAAGCTTGGGAATATTATACACTAATCATCGAGGATGGAGTCATATGGAAAGCTTTTAAAGAGACGCCTATATACATCATCCATTATTTGGCAGTTGGTAAAGGAGGTTAAAAGTGACCACAGCAAGCACTTACTGGAAGTGGTTGGCAGCCTCTCTTCGATTGAAAATAGGTGCTTTGCGGGTTAAGAGGCAGAGCAAATGGGAGTAGGCTTTCATCAGCTGCCTGGCTTACAAACCCCTGGTAGGGGTTTCCAGATTTGGACTGGAGGGAAAGAACCGGACTATAACCAAGGTACACTAAAGTACTAGTTTAATTTTAAAATGGGGAGGCGGAAACTCACGCAGCCAATTATGGAAATAATAGCTCCGGAATTGGAGAAATTGCCTCAAAGGGAAGGGGAGGCTCAGCATGTGGCATGTAATGACACAGAGGGATGGGTGACCCGCTCTACAAAAGGGTCAATTAGGAATTATTTTCAGGCTACCAGCGTGCCTTTGAAACTGTCATCAGTCAATGGTGCCCTGGTCCCGGTTTGGACTAGTTCAGGCCTCTCTTCATCCTTGGAGTCTAACTTGCACAACACCAGGTATCATTTCCCTTTGGCAGCGGGCACTAATGACCAGTGTTCACAGTCATGTCCGAAGTTGATAGAGGAAGTTTCAATAGGAGACAACTTAAGTTTTCAGCAAGTGGAGCAGAACACCTTGAACCCTGCCATGGCCTCCAGCCTAATTCACAATGAGGATAAAATGGATCAAGTACTCACCTCACTGTCCCTGGCTTATAAGATCGGCGATAACATACCTAGAACTCAACTGGCCGAATCAACGAATAATAAAATCTTAGTAGTTGCTCAAATGCTGCAAAGTAAGGATTCATGGAGTTATCAAGTCTCACCTTTATCCACAAAATTGAAAGCCCCTTCAGGAACTAATTTATTGGTAAATACAGCCACAAACTCTCCACCCTTTATCTCAGCAATAGTTGGAAGTGGAAATGCCATAGCTCAAGAGCAAGGAAATCTTTCGAATCAGTTTTTAGCTGCCATGGAAGCGCAAATAGAGGATACGCTTAGCCAAACACCAATGATGGGATGGATGGCATGTAATTACTCCCCCATTCCAGATCTGGTTTCTGAAAAGATCTCAATGTTGGGGGATATAAGTGCCTAGCAGGGCACAATGGCCAGGGCGCTTCTATGGCAGTCTAGCAAAATGGAACTCCAGATAGATTTACTTCAGTCATTTGCAAACACATATGGCAGAAATAGTGAGCAAACTAATACAATTGGATTTTAAGTTAAGTGCACTGAAATTGGATAAACCTTGCCTATGTTCCCCTATTATTAATGAGCTCAGTGCTCTTCCAGAAGTATTGAGTGCATTGGTGAAGGGCATTAAGAAATCCAAAGTGGATATATCTTCACTGGAAACAAGTTTAATTCCAGAGGAGCTGGCCTGTGTAATGAAGGGGAGTCGGGGGGATGAATTATCAAGTTTCCAATCTAATACTGTTAGAGACAGATGGTGTTACTCAACTGGGGAAGTCTGAGCAAGAAAGAAGCCTGATACTTAGAGAACCCCCAGTTTGTATACATGGTTTGAAAACAAACACAAAACAAATGGTTTTGATTGTGGTCAATTGTTATTTGAATGCTCCCAGGAAAGCAAGGATAGACTTGGTAAATCATTTTCTTGAAAGCCTGGAAGACCTCCTTCTAGATTATCCACATTACGAATTCATAATCACATGGAGATTTTAATATTAGGGGCCTAGGGGAGAACATTGTTGGAGTTTCTAATGTAAATGCTGTTTATGGAATTAATGGTTTTATGAAAATCCACAATTTAGTGTCCGCTCAGTCGGAATTTGAGGTGAGAAATAAGGATTTGATATTTCCAGCAACCTGCAAAAATGTATCGACCATTGACTATACCTTTTTATGTACAGATCTGGCCGCACGATTAGGTCACTTTGATATTTCAATAAGGGCAGAAAGTAACCATAATCCATTAAGGAGCACGCTGAGTCTTGCCTTAAAACCAGCTGATAAATCCACAAATGTGGGTATTTCAACAGGTGAAGAGTCTGTGAAGCTAGTTAGAAGAATTAGGTGCCTATCTGAATACAAATTCATGGTTAGTACCTGGTTAAAAGATCTGGAGTTTATTTTCACTACAAATCATTTAGAAGGTGCCCTACAGGTGTGGGGAAGGCTTATGGAGAACCTATGAAGGTAATTATTGGAACAGGAGGGTAAGCCCAAAAGTCAACAGGGGGGCACAAACCAGTAAGGCCAGGTAATTTTTGCAAGTCAATCATTGTTTCCAAAAGAACCATGCATAAAGTGCAGTGTGTCCACCGGTGTAATCCATCTAAAACCACAGCTGCAGCAGTAACATTGGCTAGAAGGTTACATAAAAAAACTGTCTGGGAGAAACAGAAGGAAAAAAAGGATAAAGAATGGGCCACCATCTTTCAGTTATTAAAGGATTCTAATCAAGCGCAATTTTGGGCCCACATTAATAAATTAAAAAATTGTAATATGGTCGGGGAAAATGGTGTTTCAGAAGCAGCTTGGGTGCGCCATATTGTTGAGCTGTATGTGGAGCAGACTGACAATTCAACAGAGACTGGATCGCCTGCCACCCCAATTTTAACCTTTATAGGAAATTTGGTGGCATCTGAACCAAGTCTACAACATCAAGAGGATTTGAAAGCTGGGCTGAGCCAGCCTGAGGCAGAGACCCAGGTGGTTCAGTGCAATTTAACAAATAGTGGGGAGGTGGCAAAAGTATTAAAAAAGCTGAAATCCGATGGAGCCCCTGATCCGAATGGCCTGCCAGCTGGCCTTTTTAAGGAGGGGCATATAGGTAGGGCAACAGTGTTGTCAGCTCGTTATAACTACTGTTTTTTAAACGCTGATGTACCAGATGGCTGGAGAGGATCAATTTTATGCCCTATATTTAAGGGTGGAGATCGGACTTTGTCCACAAATTATAGATTGGTCGCCCTACTTGATATTGAGGCAAAAGTCTATGCCCGAATTTTATTCGAACACTTAGAATCCTGGGTGGCTGAGGAGGGCATTTTGCCATTCTTTCAAACAGGATTCAGGGAGGGGACATTTACGGTAGACAATATTCAAGCTCTCTCTGACCTCAGGCACCATGTCCTTCAGGGGAATAGACCACCTCTCTTGTGCTGTTTTATAGATTACAGCGCAGCGTTTGACAGAGTGGATAGGACTATCCTCTGGAGGATTCTTGCGGCATGGGGTATACCATGGAATTTGCTAAGACCTATTATATCACTATATACAGAGACCTGGGTTCGGGTGAAAACTAGCACAGCAACGGCAACACAGAAAGTAAAAACAAAGTGTGGGATAAAACAGGGTTGTGTTTTGGCACCCATGTTGTTTCATTTGTACACAGCTGATCTAAGGAAAGCACTGGATGGATGCAGTTTGGTTCCCCCTAATCTAAGCTCAGTCCAATTACAAATAATACGCTGACGATATCGTGGTTATGGATCATACCAAGTCGGGTTTGCAAAGGGCTTTAAACGCTTTGGATAGATTCAACAAGGCTAACCATCTATTGGTAAATCAGTCCAAAACTAAAGTCCTGATGTTCGGGGGTTACCAAAGGAAGAAGCTGGCAACTTGGCAATTGGAAGGTAAGACCATTACTACAGCAAGGCATTATAAATATCTGGGCGTGTGGTTTAGTGAATCTGGTTCTGCTGTTGCCAAAGTTAAAGATCTTAACAAGAAAGCGGCAGCTATTACTTATGGAATTGGTCAACTGAATCGCTTATTAAGTAGTGCTTCTGCTTCCCTATTTTAAGAGTAATAAAGGCAACCTTAACCCCAGCCCTGCAGTATGGTCACTTTGCTTATCCTAGCGCACAGGATGATGCGTTGGAGTTATGTCACATTAGAGCATACAAAAAAATATTCCATCAACTTCGACACATCTGACGCTCCAGATTAAGACTTGAGATAGGGTTAGTAATTCAATCAATCGAGTGTAAGGCATTCATGTTAAAATATTTTAGCAAGTGTAGGACGGCTCCCAAGAATTCAGTAAAAAATCTTTTGAAATCGATTTACGAAAAACCTGGTAACCCATGGTCTAGACAACTTAATGAAGCGATTCTGTTACTGAAGATTGAGGAGTCTGTCTTGGGGGACGGTGATTTCCCATATCGTTCATGAAAGACAGCTATTAACAAGCAAATTAAAGAGTCTTCCTGGGAATAGGACTTAGGTACCGTTGAGTGCAGAGGATTGGCACAGCCCCTAAAGGATTCTTATCATGTTGGGAAACCCCAAAAATATTTTTCGGATGTCATTAATGCAAATACTCGTGATCAAATCCTCTACATGAGAGTGCTTGCGCTACCAATAAGAGATTTTAACCCGCGCTGGGCTGGATTAGGTGGCGACATCAATTGCAGGCTATGCTACAGTTGTCGTGAATCATGGTTTAATTTGTTATGCTGTTGCCCTGCCTTAGATCATCAAAGGAGACTACTGTTAAAACCTATTTTTTGCAGAGGGAGTTCGTTCTTGTGCACAGGCATCTTCCTTTTGCTTCAGTAGTAGATCACCTGGGGGCCGGGGAAATGTGCTAAATGTGTGAATATTTTAAATCAATTATTGTCGAATGCCCGGGCGATAGCCTTTCAATTGGAACAACATCAGTAACACAATTACATAATTTACAATTAGTACTGGGCTACCTGCTCAACGGTTGGGGTGCAAATAAGAGCAGATTTGGAGGAAGTTGTCCCCTAGAAAGGATGGAGCCCGTTAGTGAGGTTTAAACCTTCTTAGAAGGATTATTTGGCATTTTAATGCTCCTAAATGAAGATTATGTTGGGCATTTTTGAGGGTACCCTTGTATTTTGGCATTCCCTCTGGAGAGGAAGGCACGAGGAGGGTAGGTCTGAGGTAATAGGAGGGACAAGTCCAGTAGGCATTAAACTCAAGCAGGTATATCGGAGGCTCTAAGTATGATAAGACTAGAGTGCAATAATTATTTTGTCCTCCTATATTGTACGGTTAATCCGTAAGTTACGTCCATCACTCACCTATACTCACCTTAGCATGAGAGCATAGTTTCACGTGAGCTCAGGGTTTACTCTGAGCCGCGGGTCCTGACGAAAGCCACTTCAATTATCACACGTGGCTGAAACATGTAGACCATATCACTTACCTTCACTTTTTCACATAATTTTTAGAGACGTGGGAGACCATTGCCTCATTCACGTCCGCAGAATTTGTAAACCTTTTTTAATCCTGCCCAAGGGACCATCTAATAAATATCTTAAGGTACCCTGGAGGTAGTTTTAACTCTCACTATCACAATTTCCACTTCTCACACAACACAAAAACCCCCAGCTCCGCTGTAAACAGGCGTCGAAGCACACCTAGAGGGCATTCGGCCTTCTAGGTGGGAACCCGATGATGAAGCATGCCACCAACTAGGTTGTTGTGTGAGGGTTCTTCTTACAAACCAAATGGTTTTCCTATCAAGGAGACTTACAGTTAATTGACCCTGAAAACTGTGAGGTATTTCGAGAGCGTTGCTCTCTTCTCATTCTCTTTGTTTAAGTGCACTGCTCCATTGTGCCCATGCAAAAGGCTTTAGGCATTATTGTAATTTGGTTCACCGTAATTTAGAGCATCATGTTGATTTTTTTGTTTATTTTATGTTTAATTGTTATGGTTGTAATCAACTATACAACAAATGTATTACTTAAAAAAAACTAAGCCTAAATCTTCCACCTGTTATTGGTCATTTCAAATGTGGACGATGCAACACTTGTTAAGTACTTAAATCTTTCACCGTCAATGGACAGTCTTTCACTATAAAGCACTTTTCCAATTGTAATTCTGAAAATGTCATATACTGCATTCAAGGCTTATGTGACTTACCATACATTGGTAAAACCACTTAACAAATACAGGGACATATTCTCCAACACCAATCACAAATTAGATGTAAGACTGAACATGCTCCTCAGGTTGAGCATTATGTCAAGTTCAATCACTCTGCCTGAGAAATGAAGTGGTGGGTTGTTGATGTGATTGTACCCCACAAAAGAAACATCACCATTGATCACCTACTTATGATAAGTGAGAATAAGTAGATATGGAAAGTCAACAGTGTTACTAAATGATTGAACATTGCTGGTTTTTCTGAGTAATCTTGGGGATAGCCATGGGCTTTGAGCTTCTTTGAAAGTTTCCTAGCTTCAGCAAAGTAATCAAGTATTTTAATGCAGCTGCATCGCAGGCATAAAAATTGAGCAAGAGCGAGATTATCTTTCAATGCTTGTGGGTGGTGACTATCTTATTTCGATAAATATTTCTTGCTATTAGTTTAGTGTATAAAGTGGTGTATAATTGCTAATTTTTCCACTTTTGGCATCTAAGTATAGTTGGTATGCCTGAATAATTTTTATGGTAATTTACCTTATTAGATTGATGTATCCTCATTATCTAGTTCTTACTCTGGACTACTAGATGTAAGTATGATTGTTTTCTTGGAACTTTTTTGGTTTAAGAATAAGTTAGTGATTAATACTAGGGTGCACTATGGCAATCCCTTTGGTGACTATAAGGTTGCTTATCATAAAACATGGAGTCACTATCAAGTTATCTCTGTGTTCTAGACACTTCCACATGTGTTTGCAGTGACACACGTGTACGTTTCATGGGCACCTTTTTATAGACTAGTGCATTTCATAATTTTTGTTAACTTCTATTTGTATATTTTGCTACTAGATCAGTTGTTCTATTTGGGACTACTGAAATCTTCCTTTAACTGCCACAGCCCTGAATATGGTCTCATGTACTGCTGACATTGGAGACTGAAATGCCAACTCTACGTCCACTTCTTTTATATAATTTTTGTTGGATCATCGTCCCTCTTGCAGTTTAACATATGTGATGGACTGATTATATGAGCATTTAGAGTGGAATGTGTATACATTGATCTATGGTATTGTGCATTCAGTCTTTATCAGACATTTACATGCTCACTGGATCATGGGTTGAAGTGTTGATGAACCCTATGTTTCTTTAATATTCCTACAAAAAGTCTTCTTTATTCTATACGCCTGTCTTTCCTTTGATTTAGACGTATCGATAAATATACTTTATTTGATTGTTTTTTTTGTTTAATTCATATTGTCACTGGCTAAGCGACATACGATTTAGTTCTTTCTTCGGATTCACATGCAAATGATTCCCTTGTTAGCACAGTACCTGTATTTTGGTATATGCACAAGCTTGCAAGGGGTTATTGGGTTGCCAAATGTTTCTTTAACATTGAAAAACAGAATCATTAGTCATGGGCTATACTTTAATTGTATATGTCCCACACTCAGTTGAGATTCTGTTGACACATACAAGGACTCAGCACATGACAACTATTCAAATATGAGCAAGCCATTCTTGCAGCAGGCAATATTTCAATTAAGAGATGTAATAGTCTCAGGGGCATATTCTCAAGGAGCTATCGCCGAGTTATCGGCACTTTAACGCATCCAAAGTCACGCTAAATTTATTGCCCCATTCACAAGCTGGTGCTAACAGCCCATAACACCAGTTTTCCTGCGAAAGCAGTCGCAAAAAACATCGCCACAGATTACCCCGGCAACTAACGCTAATGAGATGCAGAGTAGGCGTTCCCGAGCAAAAACCCACGCCAACACCACAACGCAACATTCTCAATGACCAGCCACATCGGCGATAGGAACACAAACAGGCGATACGGCACGTTACCAGCAGGAAATTAACACCTGCTCTGACCTGGTGCAAAGTCGGACGTCAACCTGCACAAGAAAAGGGAGCCCAGCACACAGCCACACCTGAAGAACAACAGATGCCATGGAGCCACTCACCATGCACCCCGGAGCCCCGAGAGGGCAACAACACCCACCGCCACCACCCCCAGGACCGCCACCCCCCCAACGGCCCCCCCGCCAGCCCCCGGACCACCACAGAGGCAGCACAGATAAAGACAGCGGACCTTCAAGAAATCCACCAGCCCCACAGACCTAACACCAGACAATGCCAATGCCCACTACAAGCCCAAAAGGACAACCATCCTCCGCATCCTGAACATCATTGCCCACAGGCTGACGGTATCAACACAGCGGACAACCAACATCCCTCCGCAGACAAAGCTGCTGGCTGTGCTGCACCTGTTGGCCTCTGGCATCCTCCCAAACAACAACCGCCCGAGTCGGAGGAGTCTCACAGCCAGCCCCATCCACGTTCCTCACACCTGTCCTGGATGCCCTCACCAGCTAGGGACCCCAGCACCCATACACCCCCCACAATGCACAGGAACAGCTGGAGACCAAGCAAGGACTATACGCCATAGCTGGATCCCCGCACGTGTCGGGGGCAATCGACTGCACACTTGTCCCACTTGTGCCCCCTGCCAACACCGCACACAATACCCCAACAGAAAGCACACGCATCCCATCAGTAGTGGACCACAGGGGACTCCTCACCAATGTCATGGTCAACTACCCAGGCAGTGTGCATGATCCCTTCATCTTCCGACAGTCCAACATCAACCAGCGCTTCCAGCATGGGAATGCACTGCCTGTTGGCAAGTACCAAATGAACAAAGCGATACCAAAGGGGATGATGGACGGAGCGTTAGAGCAAATCAAACACTCACCCCCAGTCAACTGATCTGGGTTTAATCCATCATCATTCTTTAGCTCACTCCACCACCCCAGTTCAGACATGGCCATATGCAAATCAGTCTGACCCTGTGCCTCATGGGAACAGTCCAGCCCGAACTGCCAAGCCATGTCTTCCCTGGACTGGAAACAAGCATCCTGGGACCGGTTTCAGGTTCAAAACCCTCATCAGCCAGGCTATCTTGAATCCAGTGGCAAAGTGAGCAAGGGACCCACATCTGGGCATACCCTGCCAACTTAGGGCGAACAAAGCGATACCAAAGGGGATGATGGACGGAGCGTTAGAGAAAATCAACCACTCACCCCCAGTCAACTGATCTGGGTTTAATCCATCATCATTCTTTAGCTCACTCCACCACCCCAGTTCAGACATGGCCATATGCAAATCAGTCTGACCCTGTGCCTCATGGGAACAGTCCAGCCCGAACTGCCAAGCCATGTCTTCCCTGGACCGGAAACAAGCATCCTGGGACCAGTTTCGGGTTCAAAACCCTCATCAGCCAGGCTATCTTGAATCCAGTGGCAAAGTGAGCAAGGGACCCACGTCTGGGCATACCCTGCCAAATGCACACACCACACACCTCAACCCCACAATCATGAAACTCACAACTCTGGCACTGCAGACGTCACAAAATCACATACAACATGCCAAACAACATGCCCCCCCACCAGACACGACAGCACAACTTACTGTGGCAACCTTGGTCAGCCATGTACATGAGCCATCAACGGCATGGCACCTCAGCCACACAATACCGGAATGTGGGGAGAGGTGGGAACCAGGCATGTGCGAAGGAGGCAATTGACCCATGAATGAGTATGTACACAATGCCAAGTGTGGTGGAGATGTGCTGGACAGACTGCAGTATGCAGACCACAGACACAGCCATGTCTACATGCACTGCTGGTGTTTGGAGTGTAGTGGACAGTGGACGCAACCATGTCACCCCAGCCAGTGCGGAAGATCGCGGAAATGTAGCTTGTGACGTCCCCCCCTGTAAGCGTGTGCGGAGTGGGCCGGCCCGGCGTACCCCAGGCCAGCGCAGGGGTGTGAATAAAAAGCACGTAGCACTGGGCGTGGTTCTCTTCCGGAATGCCCAACGCGTCTGCCAGGGCAGCGCCTCCCACCCCGCCACGAGGCCAACACCGTGAGCGTTGTGGCCTGCGATCCTGTGCGCCTGCTGCACCCCAGGCCACTGGTCCCCAGACCCGTCATGCCCGCCCCTGCGCAGCCAGGCCGCACTGCTCACCTGCCGACACCGGCGTGTGTCAAAGAGGGCCCACCATGTGCCGGTGCAAGCTCCAAGCCCGAGGCCTGCGACCTTCGCAGCCTCCTCAGACCATCACGGCCTCCGCGACACAGGCCCGCTTTATTCCTTTTTCGTTGACATACTCAACCGCTGCCTCGGGCCTACACTACGCTCAAGTAGGTCACACATTTGGAACTGAGTCTTCATTATGCTATGGCAGAGTACACACTTTATGGCAGCGTTCATATCACTATACTCCCTTCGATGTGGTGACACAAAGTATGTGCATGGCATCCCTACCACACGTGTCTGTGGGCCCTTGATGACTACGCCTTCGGACTACACTGCGGTCCTGCAGGCCCCACACAAATACATGGCAGTCCGTACCAGGCAGGACACGGCATCGTCGCTGGCTAAACACCCGCTCAGCTCTGTCGCTACTGCCTTGTTCAACCACGAGTCATCCCCACATGCCATTTCAACGCCGTGTGTCAGTGTTCCAGGAGGAGCTTGCTGAACAGCGGTTGGCCCGCGCTGGCCGCTGCCTCCGGACTACACATCGGTCGAGTAGGGCACACATTGGGAACTCAGTCATGATTCATTTATGGCAGACCTGATATCATTGTACTGTCCTCGTTGCAGACTGCATCCCCTTTCAGCTCCGGGGCCACTAAGTCTGTTCCCCGACAACCATGGACACTTTCTTCTTGAGATTTGTTGGCGACTGAGTCCATGGACTGGGGGTTGTCTTCATCATCATGTCGGTGATACTGACTATGTGGCCAAAACAAGGCTGTAGCATTCCACTCCTCCATTTGCTGCTTCCGGCCAGCTCCTGCCCTCTGCATCATGCCCTGGAGGACACCTTCCACTGTCCCCCGCAAACCTCCCCTACATTCACCTTCGACATCGACGAGGACCCGCTCACCTCGCGTGGCCCTATCTCACTGCACCGCAAGTCACAGTCCCGTGGCGGTGTGCCTGTGCCGGCCACAGTGCATCTGGGGCCACTAAATTTGTGCAGCTCAAACCATGGCCCCAGTCTGATGGCATGTTGGATGGCCTCTGGGTCGATGGTCTGGGGGTCATGAACGCCATGTGTCTGTGGCCCTGCGCTGTCCGCTGCCTCCGGCCTCAACTGCGGTCCACCTTGGCTCACACATCAAATCGAGTCCTGACCTGCCCGGACGTCGCATCACCGCAGGATGCACACGCCACCACCGCCAGGACCAACTCCAAACGACAGGTGCCAGAGTCGTAAGTGTCTTACTGCGAGACTGTCAGAGTTGCTCACACCTGTCATGGGGGCCATCATCAGCTTGATACCCTGCTCAGCTCTTCAGGTGCCACTAACTCAGTGCACCACAAATCAAGGAACATTCTGCTTGCATGTTGGGTGAACACTGTACTCCCTCCGGCTACCACAATGATGCTTCACAGTTGTTTCTGTTGTGCTGGTGTTTTATGTTTCTGCTTCAATTGTGATCACTGTTCAAGTTGTTGCCAGCACCAACGACTCCATGAGGGCTGGCTTACACTCACCCCACACACATCCAGCACATGAGTCACTGTACATGTGACCATGCCAATAAAGGTGTCGAGCGCACATGCCCGTGGCCAGTTCAACGAACTATCTGTGTGTGTCTGTGTGCTCATGATGTATGTATTTGTGCCCCGGGCACTACAACATTACATTGTGCCATGTACAGAGGATGCAGCCATGTCACCGCAGGCAGCGGGTGGGACATTGCACATGTAGCTTTGTCGTCCCCCACTCAATACGTAAAAGGAGTGAACTGGGCTGGCGTACGCCAGTCCGGCGTGGGGGTGTGGATGATCACCCCGTGGCCCAGGGTGTGGTTCAGTGCTGGAAATGTGCAAAGGCATGTGTCTCTGTCGCAGTGTGGGTCTCCTTGGGGAGTGTTGGTGGGCCCTGATGAGACTTAGACACCCACGTATGTGATCTGTTTTGGCTTCCATGAGGCAGTACCCCACCCGCACATGTTCGGCCACCCCCTTCTGGCAGTCTGACACCTGGCCTTGGAATGTGATGTGTGCTTGGGTGGGCTGCTGGGAGCCAGCCGGGGTGGTGGGTGCATCCAGCTGTGTTGTCTGTGCAGGGGGTGGGGTATCCTCGATGCAGCGGTGCTGCCCTGCTCCTGGAGGTCGATTGCCTAAGATGTCCATGGACTGTTGTGGGGCGTAGGTGTCGGAAGTGTGGTGGTCCTCTTCAGCATCACTGTAGAGTTGTCTGGTCTGCTCTGCTGGAGGTGTTGTTTGTCCCTCTGCAATGTGAAGGGGAGATGCTTGTTGACATTGTGTTGGCATGTATGTTGCCGCATTGTTCAAGTTTACATTCAGACTTCATGACAATGTACATTGTGACTGTTTGGGAGAGGCGGACTATTTGATGCGGGACAGTGGACATTTGGACTACATGACGTAGGTGAGGTTGTACACGTACATTTGCATCTCACAGTTTCCTGCTATGTCAGATGTGATTGGCCATTTTCTACACACAGGTGGACCCAATTGTGTCCTCTGTTCTGCAGTGTAAGTGTTGGGCTGTGTACCACATTGTCGTCCATGTGGGTGTGCTGTAATTGCTATGTGTGTGTGCTGCTTTGTGTTGGAGTCGCACCTGCAGCTGTGATTTTGCTGCCCCTTATCCCTTGGAGGCGGTGTGCCTTTGGGTTTTGTGCTTTTGAGGTGCTGTGATGTTGGCGACTTGGGTCATTTGTGCTCTTGGACGGTTTTTGTACTCTTGTGCATTATTTGTCTGCAGATGTGTTGTTGACGTCAGTGGTTGTTTGTGCAGGTGGATGTGTCAGAGTGTGACCTGCTCCTTTCCGGATGTGGTCCACACTCAGCCACCTCAGTCTCGTGGCGTGCACAGTGTCATGGTGATTGTACTCCAGCCATGCTGCTGGTCATGTGGTGTCACTTGCATTGTCAGTGTGGCTCTCACATATGCATCTTTGCTGTGTTTCGCACGGGTGCATGTGTGTGTTATGTAATTGGTGATGTGTGGGGTGGGACCCCTTTGGGCACATGGTGAGTGGGGGCCTACTTGATGTTTGTATGTGTGCTGCAGTGTGCCACGGGGATCAGGGACGTGACCCAGGGTTATTGTGGATGTGTGGTGTGCTACACGTCGTTGTTCATGTGTGCCATTGTGCACGTCCCCCCGTCCCCACAGTCCCTGTTCGTTACTCACCCTGTTGCTGTTGTGTCAGGTCATGTCGAGCAGTGTCCGGACTCCCGACTCCTTGCATCGTCTCCACACTGATGACTGTGGGCGCCATTTGCTCCAGCTCCTCCTGTGGCGCAGGACTCCCACCTCCATTCGCCGTTGCTGCCTTCCTGTTGGCAGGGGGTTTCTGCTTGGTTTGGCTTTTCACATTGTGCCGGCGCATCTTGGCCTCCTCGGCACTCCGACTGCATTCACGATGGGATGCCATTTTTCCGTCTGTATTGCCAATGGCACGGTGTTGGTGACGGACAGTTGTTGTTGGTGCTCTGTCACCTCCGTGACGACGATCGGGTTTTCCTGCGGACTGTACCCCATCTTCCTCTTCTCCTTGGCCTTCCCCGACCCCGAGGTTCATTGCTGGTGGTCTGTGGGACTTGTGGGGTTCACGTTGACCTGGGCACTCGATCCGGGTGCATCCATGTTGCTGCGCAGTTTGATTTGTTTATGGTGTGTTTTTCTTGTTCAGCTTTTATGGTGCATTTTCCCGCCAGACACGTGGGGATTGCAGGCCTGTCACTGGTTGTCGCTGTTTTTTTTTCGTGGTTGGCCTCATCGCAACTTTATTCGCGTTGGTGTTTTGCATGTTTTCGGCGTCACGTTGTTTTTAACGCGGTCATTTGACACGTTATCGTGGGACTATCGCATGGTGACGCCAGGTTGAGAATGCCACGTTAACACAGCATTGTTTTCCCGCAATGGACTGCGATGTGAGAAGTTGCGTTAAGCTAAACTTGCGGTGGTTATCACACGTTCTTGTGAATATGCCCCTCAATCTCACAACACTGCTTCCTGTTCCAAAGAAAGGTTGCAAAGATGTCAACTGTTGAAAAGAGGGTGAAGGTGATGAAAGTGAACATGATTGTGTTGCAGTTATTGAATTATGTACCATACAAAGACCAGATATTACAGAAAGTCATTTAGAAATGGATGATCTGACTTTATTTGTTGATGGGTCTTGTTTGAGAGGCCAATATGGAGCATTGGAGGCTGCTGATGCACTATGTTCCATTTTGGAAATTTTGGAAACATCCTATGTGCTGACTATAACCTCAGCACAAGTGGACAAGAGATTGCTGCCTGTCAGAAAATGTAAACATGACAATCTATACAGACTTCAGTATGGTTTTGGTGTGGTGCATGATTTTGGCAAACTGTGGTCCCAGAGAGTTTTGTGACATCTTCTGGAGCTCCCATGAAGAACAGTCTCTATATATGTGATCTTGGGAAAGCAATAGAGCAATCACAAGAAATTGCTGTAGTCAAGTGTGCTCTTAAGACTGGGAAATATTTGATAACTCTAGGAAATAACTATGCTTATCAAGTAGCTGGATATTGTGCACTTGAAGATGACACAGTGTTTCAAGGAACTGAAAATGATGAATCAAGAATAAATGATATACAAAATGCAGAAAAAGTGAATTGATTATTATTAGGTTCAATTCAAACTTCTTCAGTTGAGTAGAGAGACCTTCAAGAGGATGCTACAGACAATGAGAAAAGGAGATAGGATAACATGGGGTACAAGGAAAATCATCAGGATTTGTATGTTACCTCTGAAAACAAATACATACTTCCAGATGTTATGTTATATCCTATTGCAAAATATTTCCATGGTCAGTCTTATTAAGGGGGTGATATTCAATGATTTACACATTTAGAACATTTCGGAAAAACAGACGGTGAGAAGCCGATTCTGACCATCTAATCCACCTGGATTTGTTGCTATTTGAACACCTGATTTTTGGCCTTTTAATGTGGGAAAGCCTCATAACCTGGGACTCACCCATGGTAAACCTATGGCAAAATGGATTGCGTGTGTTTACCGCCAGTGTCTGCCTTTTGAGGTAAGGCCACCGCGATGCAGCCAGGGTAAGGGGCACTGGGCTGGTTGCATTTGAACATGGGTGCAAACACGTGTGCACACGTGTTAGAGCTGTACATGGAAAACACCTGACATGCGCAGGCCAGGAGCTGTGCACAGGTAGCCTGGCGCAGATGGGACAATGCAAAGTTGGGTGGTGACCTGGAATAGGCCTTATAATGAGGGGATACGCATTTAGGGAAGTCAGTGTGATTTACTGTCTTAAATGAAGTAAAACTCCATTATACTCCAATAGGAAAGGCTGCCTTAGGGCACAGCTTCAGTTCCCTTGGGTCCACAAACTCCAGAGACACACCATTGCACATTGCAACCTGTGTGAAAAGAACAATTCTGACAAGTCCAAAAGCATATCTACACAATTTATGGGTCATCCATAAAGGTCTTCTTTCTCTGGCTCAGCTCATGATCAGAGGCCAGGTGTTTTGTGACCCTGCTGGACTGGGTTAATTACTTTCTCCCCAGATACAGGAACAAGAGCCTCACCCCTCCAAGAAAGCAATTGACAATGCTTAGGTCAACTCTCAAGGAGGAAGGGGATGGGAGAGATTGTTCTGCGTCAATAAACCTGCTGTCATCCTGTGTCAGGGAGCGAGCCTGCCCAGGCTGCTCCACAAAGGAGGGAGTTCAGACCTCTGGAGACAGACCGGGGGGCTCCTTTGAAGATTTGCTGGGGGACGGCACTGGCAGCGATGTCAGCGAGGGGTGGAGTTGATTCCTCCAGAGCACATGTGGCAAGTGTCTCCTGGGTGATGCCATCTTGAAGTATCCTAGAAGCATGTGCAGTAAGGTTGAAATAGAGGAAGAGATGTGATGTGGCTCCTCAGGATAGGCCAGAGGTGCATTCCTGCTGGTACCTCCTGCCCCCTCTTAAGAGGTCTTGCGCAGGGGGAAGAGCTCTCTCTTGGATGTGCTCTTTCTGAGGAACACTGGGACTGGTGGCTAACGTCATGGACAATTGAAAGGAGGAACCCCGTGGCTGTCCCCTGGCCTGTGGACTCAGGGCCCGATTCACCGAACTAACTTAAGACAAAATCCTAAACTTACTACCATTTTGGTATTCACAGAAGGCACTTACTCATTTTGGTATTCACAGAAGGCACTTACTCATTTTGGTATTCACAGAAGGCACTTACTCATTGATGAGTAAGTGCCTTCTGTGAATACCAAAATGAGTAACCTACTCATTTTGAGTAACCTACTCATTTTGAGTAACTTACTCATTTTGGTATTCACAGAATATTCTAGAGTGCAGTGAATATTATAGTATCCAATATCAAAACATTCCTCAAGGGGCAGGCTCTGCAGGCTCAGCTGAGAGCTAATACTATAATATTCACTGCACTCTAGAATCTCGTCCCATAATGCTTTGCTGGACCTTTGGTTGGCATTGTATTTTTGCCCATAACTTTGCTTGGGGTAGTCCTAGGAGGGTGGGACCACCACAATCGTTGAGCATGATATGCTCTTTGTGTTCAAGGCAGCTGCTTGGTCCTCCCCCTAGGTTAGGGGGACCCCAAAATCATCACCTCTCTCATTGCCTGATATTTATCAAAGCTCACTTTTGTGAATTAGTTATATGCTTTTTAGCATGTAAAGGTAAAGTTGTTTTATCAAGGGGTTGGGGGTGCAATAGTTTAATCCAGAGTTTGTGCATGAATTCCATGTTATGCATATTAATAAAACAGAAATATTGTGTTTTCAATGTAATGTGTATTAATAAAACAGAAATCTCACATACCTTTAGTAAAACAACAAATAACTATCTTTACATGCTAAAATACATATAGTCATCTCACAAAAGTGAAAATGTAAATATAACAAGCAGTACCTTCAGTTAAACAATAAATAATTCTATCTTTACATGCTAACTTGCATATAGTCATCTCACAAAAGTGAAAATGAAAATATAGCAAGCAGTGAGAGAGGTGATGATTTTGGGGTCCTCCCTAAACTTGGGAGAGAACCAAGCAGATGCCTTGAACACAAAGAGCACATCACGCTGAACGATTCGGTGGTGGTCCCATCCTCCTAGGACCACCCCAAGCACAGTTATGGGAAAGAATACAATCCCAACCAAAGGCCCTGCAAAGCATTATGGGACGATATTCTAGAGTGCAGTGAATATTATAGTATCCAATATCAAAACATTCCTCAAGGGGCAGGCTCTCCGGCTCAGCTGAGAGCTAATACTATAATATTCACTACACTCTAGAATCTCACCCCATAATGCTTTGCTGGGCCTTTGGTTGGCATTGTATTTTTGCCCATAACTTTGCTTGGGGTGGTCCTAGGAGGATGGGACCACCACCGAATCGTTCAGCATGATATGCTCTTTGTTTTCACTTGTGATCAAAGTTTGCATACTTTATTGCCAGTATTCAGTGTCCTCAGTCATGGTTATAGGTAATGATTGCATTTATTCCTATAATGAAATGCTTGTTAAAAATATGAGGTGGACAGCCACTCTCGTGGGTACCAGTATTAAGTGCTCTCACTCCAAGTTATGTTCAACCCATGGCATTTAGGGACAAGAAAATGTTTAAATATGTGAGCTGTGGTACGAGACCCCTCTCCTTCTGGAGGGGTAAGAATGATTACGCTATGTCATCAAGAAGTATTTCCACCAGTTTATATATATTTGTAAATTGCTGCATACTATTGAGTAGTGTCTGTGTAATAAATGTAATTTTCCTTTAAATTGGTCACATTTTTAAATCTATCCATGAATGAAGAAATAAGTGAAAAAGAGAGAACAGAAGGAAACACATCATTGAAAAGAGCCTGCGAACTAAAGCATTGTCAACCAGAGAAACAAGAAAGATTAAAGCCAATGAATTGAAGTAATTGAATTGGATTAAGAAAATAGTGAATGTGAATCACCTGTTGCTAAAGACCAGCTAGAAAGGCAACACCAAATAGAAAGTATGTATCATCTGAATGGGTATATCTAGCTTCAGTATCAGAAAAGAAGAATCAGAGTCAGAAACCTACTGCCCAGTAAATTGATGGCAGAACAGCTTTGAGAGTTACTCTGAAAGTGAATAAGAATACTAATAAGAGAAACCTTAACCCTTTGTGTGCATCGGATGCACAGGAGATGTCCGATGCAAAAGTGCTCATGCGGAAGGACGGCTCCAGCACGTCCGATGACTTCGCACAGGATTTCCTTTCCCCTGGAAAGGGTCTTTGCTCCCCCTAATTGTTTTGTGGCATATTCAGTCTTTCAGCCCCCCCGGGGGGGCAAATAGGAGCAATAGCCCACAATCTTCCCTCCTGGAGGGGGGGGGGGGGCAGAAGGCGAACTAGGCACAAGGGATTTATTTTTAGAGCACATTTAAGGGTTGGGTCTGCCCCCCAAAAAATATCCACAGTCTTTCTACCCCCCTCTAGGAGGCAGATAGAGGCATTTTCCCCTTATCTGCCCCCCGGGGGGCAGAAAGCCCACTAAGCACCTGGGATTGTTTTTATTTTTATATGTAGGGGTGGGGGTTGCCCAAAATGGCCATGCCAATGCACCCACCCCCCCAAAAAATTGCCACAGTCTTTCTGCTTCTCCTGGGAAGCAGATGGGAGCAATAGCCTCTGATCTGCCCCTCGGGTGGGGGCAGAAAGCACACTAGGCACCAGGGATTTTTTTAATGTAAATATGGGTGGGGCCTTCCCAAAATGGCATGCCAATGCTCCCACTCTCCAAATAATTCCACAGTCTTTCTGGCCCCTAGGAGGCAGAAGGGAGGCAATAGTCCCTGATCTGCCCCGTGGGGGAGGGCAGAAAGCCCACTAGGTGCCAGTGATTCTTTTTTTGATACGTAGGGTCGGGCGCTGCCCAAAATGGGCATGCCAATGCCCCCACCCCCCAAAAAAATTTGCCATGGCCTTCCTGCCTCCCCTGGGAGGCAGATGGGGGCAATAGCACCTGATCTGTCCCCCCGTCGGGGCAGAAAGCACACTAGGTCAAGGGATTTTTTATTTTATTTATGTATGTAGGGGTGGGGCCTTCCCAAAATGGGCATGCTAATGCCCCCACCCTCCAAATAATTCCACAGTCTTTCTGCCCCCTAGGAGGTAGATGGGAGGCAATAGTCCCTGATCTGCCCCATGAGGGAGGGCAGAAAGCCCACAAGGCACCAGTGATTGTTTTTTGATACATAGGGTTGGGGGCTGCCCAAAATGGGCATGCCAATGCTCCCACCCTCAAAAAAAATTGCCACAGTCTTTCTGCCTCTTTTGGGAGGCAGATGGGGGCAATAGCTCACTAGGCACCAGGTATATATTTTTATGTATATAGGGGAGGGGCTGCCCAAAATGGGCATGCCAATGCCCCAACCCCCCAAAAACAATTCCACAGTCTTTCTTCCCCCCAGGAGGCAGATGGGGACAATAGCCCTTGGCTTGCCCCTGAAGGGGGGCAGAAAGCCCACTAGGCACCAGGGATTTTTTTGTATACGTAGGGGTGGGGTCTGCTCAGAATGGGAATGAAAATGTCCCCACCCACCCAAAAAAATGTAACACAGTCTTTCTGCCCCCCCCAGGAGGCAGATAGGGCAATAGTCCCTTATATGCCCGCCGGGGGGGGGGCAGAAAGCCCACTAGGCACCAAGGACTTTGCCTTTTTTAATATGAAGGAGTGGTGGCTGCCGAGAATGGGCATGCTAATGCCCCCACCCTCAAAAAAGTCTTTCTGCCCCCCTCCAGGAGGCAGATTGGACCATAGCCCCTTATCTGCCCCCCCTGAGCATGAAGCCCACTAGGCACCAGGGATTGGTTTTTTTATATGTGGGGGCAGCCCAAAATGGTCATGCCAATGCCCCCACGCCTGTAAAACAAATTGCCACAGTCTTTCTGCCTCCCCCGGGAGGCAGATGGGGCAATAGCCTCTGATCTTCCCCCAGGGGACAGAAAGCATAATAGGCACCAGGGATTTTTTTTATGTATATAAGGGTGGGGGCTGCCCAAAATGGGCATGCCAATGCCCCACCCCCCCAAAATTCCACAGTCTATCTGCCCTCCCTCCAGGAGGCAGATGGGGGCAATAGCCCCCGATCTGCCCCTTGGGGGGCAGAAAGCACACTAGGCACCAGGGATTTTTTTTATGTATATAGTGCTGGGGGCTGCCCAAAATGGGCATGCCAATGCCCCCACACCCAAAAAGAATTCCACAGTCATTCTCCCCCTGAAGGCAGATGGGGCAATAGCCCCTGGCTTGCCCCCGAGGGAGAGCAGACAGCCCACTAGGCACCAGGGATTGTTTTTTTATACATAGGGGTTGGGGCTGCCCAAAATGGGCATGAAAATGCCCCCTCGCCCCCCAAAAATTGCCAGAGTCTTTCTGGCTCCCCCACAAGGCAGATGGGGCAGTAGCCCTGATCTGCCCCTGAGGGGCAGAAAACCCTCTAGGCACCAGGGATTATGTTGTTTTTTTATACGTAGGGGTGGGGGCTGCCCAGAATGGACATGCCAATGACCCCACCCCCCAAAAAATTTAACACAGGAGGCAGATGGGGGCAAAAGTCCCCTTTATGCCTGCGGGGGGGGCAGAAAGTCCACTAGGCATCAGGGACTTTGCTTTTTTATTAAGTATATATTCTGGGCAGCCCCCACTCCCCCCAAACAATTGCCACAATCTTTCTGCACCTGAGAGGCAGATGGGGGCAATAGCACCTTAACTGCCCCCCGGGGGGCAGAAAACCCACTAGGCACCAGGGATTATGTTTTTTATTATACGTAGGGGTGAGGGCTGCCCAGAATGGGCATGCCAATGCCCCCACCCCTTCATAAAAATTATTCAGTCTTTCTGCCTCCCCCGGGAGGCAGATGGGGGCAATAGTCCCTGATCTTCCCCCGGGCAGGCAGAAAGCCCACTATGCACCAGTTATTTAGGTTTTTTTTATACATAGGGGTGGGGGCTGCTGAGAATGGCATGCTAATGCCCTGAACCCCAAAAAGTATTTCTGCCCCCCTGGAAGGCAGATTGGGGCAATAGCCCCTTATCTGCCCCCCTGGGGGGCAGAAAGCTCACTAGGTACCAGGGATATGTTTATGGGAATGCCAGTGAGTGGGAAGCTCCATAGGCAAGGGTCACTCTCCTTTTTTTAGGCACACATTTTGGCTGTTTCAGTGATATTTTTAGTCTCACCTGCACCCAAGCCGGGGTGGAAAACCACTAGAAACCAGGGAGAGTTTGTGTGTGTGTAAACTGGAGTTTGGCTGACCGTCTGCGTGTACAGACCTTTGGCTGGCATTTTGCTGGCGTGGTGTGTGGACCTGCACTTGGCTAATGGTGTGGGTGGACTCCTACTTGACAACGGTGTGTGTAGATTAGCACTTGCCTGGTGGTGTATGTGGAGTGGCGCTTGGCTGGTGGTGTACAAGGACTGGTGCTTGGCTGTCTGTGGGCATGGGTGGTGCTTGGCTGCAGTGCTAGACTGGCCATAGCAGGCACTGGGCTTTTCCCTGGTGAGCCGGAGGGGTGGTGGGTGGTTTTCTGGCCATGAGGAGTGGTTTTGTCACTAGGGGCCGGTTTTGCGCAGTGTTGCAATATCGGGCCTCAGTAACAAAAGCGGGCACAGTGCTTTTTACTAGGATGCCCCCCCCAGGCCCAGTCGAGCAGCAATATGCCTGGGCTGGTTGCTGTTCCCAGTCTGGCTCTGCTTGGATGGCAGTGTGTGGGGATGGCACTTGGCTACTGGAGTGCATGGGTGGCACTTGGCTGGCGGTATGCGTGGATATTGCTTGCCTGACTGTGTGCATGGATGGCATTTGGCTGGCGGTGTACGTGGATGGCGCTTGGCTGGCAGTGTGCATGGATGGCGCTCGGCTAGCAGTGTGCATGGATGGTGCTTGGCTGGTGGTGTGCATGGATGGTGATGTGCGTGTCCTGACTCTTGGCTGGCAGTGTGGCTTGCATGGATACCCCGGCATTTTCTTACCCAGACTTTTCCGCAAACGCCAAATTTACTTACAAAGTCGCATTTTCCTCGCATTTCTGTGTGGGTAAGTTGTGGGATCACCGTGCAGGCACAAATTTCCTACCACCCAGCATTCCTCTTGGTCTCCCGCGAAAAATTATACCTCACTTAAGTGGGTGCACAAAGTAGCGTCAGCCTAAAAATGAATAAACAATCTGCCCTTTTGAACCTTCTTTGGGCCCCACTCAATCTCTACATGTTTTTGGCCCTTCTGTGTCAGAGGCACTTAACCCATCCACACAAGTAAGGTATCATTTTTATCGGGAGACTGAGGGGAATGCTGAGTGGTAGGAACTTTGTGTCGTGCAGTGATCCCACATCTTTCTCACACAGATATTAGAGGAAAATGTGTCTTTGTAGCTAAATTTGAGGTTTGCAGCGGATTCTGGGAAGGAAAATGTTGGGAGATCAATGCAAGCCACACCTCCCTGGACTCCCACAAGTGTCTAGTTTTCAGAAA
This sequence comes from Calotriton arnoldi, assembly GCA_963921515.1. Lineage (NCBI taxonomy): Eukaryota > Metazoa > Chordata > Amphibia > Caudata > Salamandridae > Calotriton > Calotriton arnoldi. Next base: position 458,315 of record CAWUFW010005899.1, read on the forward strand.
TGTCTAGGTTTTTTAGATTCCCCTAGATGTCTGCAAACCTGGGACCAAAAACACAGGTGCCTGCCTATCTATCACAAAAAGACTGATTTTTCAAGGTGGTCACCTGCGTTTTTGGTACCGGGCTCAGCGAACATCTAGGGAAACCCACCAAACCCAGACATTTCTAAAATCTGGGCACCCACGCGAGTCCAAGGAGGTGTGGCTTGTGTGGATCTCCCAACATTTTTCTACCCAGAATCCCCCGCAAACCTCAAATTTAGCTAAAAAATCACATTTTCCTCACTTTTCTGTGTGGAAAAGTTGTAGGATCACCGGGCCGCCATAAATTTCCTACCACCCAGCACTCCGCCAGGTCTCCTGATAAAAATGGTACCTCACTTGTGTGGGTAGGCCAAGTACCCGCAACAGGCAAGGACCCAAAACGTATTGTGGAGACATCAAAATTACCTATAACAAAACTACCTGGTTTTGCAAGGGAGTCTAGTTTTCAAAAAAGCATAGGATTGATAGATTTCCCTAGGCGCCGGCTGAGGTAGGGTTCAAAATCCACAGCTACGCACTTTGCAAAAAAAGGGTCAGTTACCACTGGAAAAATGTGAAGTGTCCTTGTTGCATTTTGAGCCATTCCTGTCACCGGCACAAGGCCTACCCACAGAAGTAAGGTACCATTTTTATCAGTAGACTTTGGGGAATGCGGGGTGGGTGGAAGTTTGTGGATCCACGCAGATTCCAGAACTTTCCATCACAGAAATATGAGGAAAATTTGTTTTTTTTACAAATTTTGAGGTTTGCAAGGGATTCTGGATAACAGAACTGGGTGAGAGCCACACAAGTCACCCTATCCTGGATTCCTCTGGGTGTCTAGTTTTCAAACATTTATAGGTTTGCTAGGTTTCCGTTTGTGCCGGCTGAGCTAGGGTTCAAAATACACAGCTAGGCATTTTGCAAAAATAGGGTCAGTTTTCACTGTCAAAATGTGGTGTGTCCACGTTGCATTTTGGGCCATTCCCTGTCACAGGATCTAGGCCTACCCACACAAGTGAGGTACCATTTTTATCCCGAGATTTTGGGGAATGTGGGGTGGGTAGAAGTTTGTGGATCCACACAGATTCCAGAACTTTCTATTACAGAAATGTGAGGAAAAAGTGTTTTCAAAGTTTGAGGTTTACAAGGGATTCTGGTTAACAGACCCTGGTGAGAGCCACACAAGTCACCCTATCATGGATTCCCCTGGGAGTCTAGTTTTCAAAAATGCATAAGATTGCTAGGTGTCCCTAGGTGCCGGCTGAGCTAGGGTTCAAAATCCACAGCTAGGCACTTTGCAAAAAAAGGGTCAGTTTTCACTGTAAAAATGTGTTGTGTCCACGTTGCGTTTTTGGTCGTTTCCTGTCGTAGGCACTAGGCCTACCCACACAAGTGAGGTACCATTTCTATATGTAGACTTTGGGGGATGCGGTGGGTGGAAGTTTGTGGATCCATGCAGATTCCAGAACTTTCCATCACAGAAATTTGAGAAAAATGTGTTTTTTTTTACAAAGTTTGAGGTTTGCAAGGGATTCTGGGTAACAGAACCTGGTGAGAGCCACACAAGTCATCCCATCCTGGATTCTCCTGGTTGTCTAGTTCTCTAAAATGTATACGTTTGCTAGGTTTCCCTATGTGCTGGCTGAGCTAGGGTTCAAAATCCACAGCTAGGCACATTGCAAAAAAAGGGTCCGTTTTCACTGGAAAAATGTGCTGTGTCCACGTTGCGTTTTGGGCCATTTCACGTATTGAGCACTGGGCCTACCCATATAGGTGAGGTAGCATTTTTATTGGGAAACTTAGGGGAACACAGAATAATAGAACAAGTGTTATTACCAATTGACTTTCCTTGCATTGCTGCCTTCCAAATGTAAGACAATTTGTTAAAAAAGAAGTCATTTTGAAAAATGACCTCTAACTCACATGCTTGTATAGGTACCCACAATTCCCACCATTTTAGAGATGTGCAAATAACCACTGCTTCTAAACTCTATACCTTGTTCCTATTTCAGAAATATATAGGTTTCCTTGGTACTTATTTTTCACTCTTTATATTTTACCAAATGAATTGCTACATACCCGGTACACAATGAAAAACCATTGCAAGACGCAGCTCAGTTATTGGATCTGGGTTCCTCGGGTTCTTGGTGAACCTATAAGTCTTATATATCCCCACAAGCAGAAGGGTCTAGCAAATGTAACGGTATATTGCTTGGCACAAATGGCTGTTTTTTTCAACTCAATTTTAATATTTTTATTTTCAACTGTTGGGGGTCTATTGCGATGGCGGGCGGACAAAGTCCGCCCGCCACCGCAACGGCAAAAGGCACCGCCCGCCATAGGTGCGGCGGTCCCGCCATTCAAATTAGGATGCGCCCGCCACACTGGCGGGCGCATCCCTCATTGTTTACATTGCGGCGGGCAGTGCTGTAAGCAGCACCCGCTGCAATGTAAAAAATGGATGTTGTACATTTGCATGCACAACGTGACAGGCACTGCGTGGTGCCTGCCACCTTGTGCATGCAAATGCAGGGAGGTACCATAGGTAGCCCCCATGTGCACCCCCACCCCCTCCAACATCCTGTTGGCCCGCAACGGGCCCCCAACAGCGAAAACCGCATGCCTTTCCATGGCAGCAACGCCGCCATGGAAAGGCTGTTCTCCGCCTGCATGTTAATATAGATGGCGGTGTCTTGCAGACACCGCCACCATATTGAGCCCCTTTTCTACCCGGTCTACTCGTCGACGGGCGGAAATGCGGCGGACGGTCTTCCCGTCTGCCGCGGACCCCCCAGCCATCCTAATGTGGCCGGGGGTCATTCAGGCGTGGATGGCGGGCGGATCGCCCCCGCCAGGCCAGTGGTGGCTACCGCCGGCCCGGCGGGGGCGATCCGCACGCCATCCTAATAGGCCCCTAAGTTTCTATAAAAAAACCTTGAAAGATCTACACAAATGACCCCTTAGTGAATTCAGAATTGTGTCTACTTTTTCAGAAATGTATAGCTTTCCTGGATCCATTATTGCTTTCACACCCATTTCTACCACTAACTGGAAGGAGGTTGAAAGCACAAAAAATAGCAAATAGGCTATGTCCCAGTAAATTTGACGTGGATACCTTATGTGGACAAACGTTACAGGGGCCTGAGCGCGAACTACCTCAAATAGCCCAAAAAGTCTTAGCACGGGGGAGGGGGGAACTAGCAGCGAAAGGCTTAAAAGGGTTTAAAGACTGTCAAGATTGAATTTTTTAAGTAAATCAAATGAAAGAAAATTTGTTGGAAGCATGAACTGAAAGATGTTTGAAAAAAACAATATTTTGAAAATGTATTTTGATTATCGTTTTGAAAGAAATAATAAGAAAAGAAAAAATCTGTTATTGTTTTAAAGAAAATATTTGTTAACTTTTTAATTTTGAGCATCACGATACATTTTTAATCTTAATAGAAGATGGAGCACAGCAAATGCTGTAAACTGATTGGTTTAATTGTTTTATTAACAATATTAATAGTTGTTAATACAAGTGTTGAATTAACCTTAGTACATAATGAAGTGAGATATAATTGTTAGATCTGCCATCCTCGTTTTGATCTTCCCCCAAACATTTTGCCTTCACCCCTCCTGTTACCTACATTTTGTTTGTGTTGGCATGAGGACTCTTGCCAGTTGTAAAATGCTTGTGCTCTCTCCCTAAAACGTAGTAAAATTGGCTTACACCTGATTGGCATATTTAATTTATTTATAAGTCCCTAGTATATGGTACTACATGTACCTAGTACCTGTAAATTAAATGTTACTTGTAGACATCCAGAATTCATTGTACCACCCAGAGACAAGCCTATAGTGCAGTTTTACCAAGCCTAAACCTTCATTTTTGTTACATTTAAGTCACCCCTAAGGCAGGCATGGGTGCATTTTATTTAAAAAGCAGGACATGTGCTTTTAAGTTTTACATGTCCTGGTAGTGAAAAACTCCTAAATTCATTTTTCACTACTGTAAGGCCTATCTCTCCCATTGGATACCATTAGTTCACCTTATTACATTCAATACAGGCAAACTTTTGATTGGGAGTAGATACAAATGTATTGTAAATTAAAATCATCTTTTTTTGGCATAACTCTTTATTTAATTTTCAATGAAATAAACACCAGAATTATACGGTTATCAAATATCGACTCAAGTATGTGTTCCCATCACAATAGACTGGACACTACATCTAAATAAAGGTGCTGCATTGAGTTATACATTGTGAGAACCGTTATAAAACACCCCAATAAACTCAAACACATAACATCATATTGCACGTCAATACTGGTACATATCCAATTCTGGACAGATCACAGGCCCCACTTATACGATTCCATTCTCTTTCCATCATATAACTATGCATGATATCCACGTCTCATATATAGCATCAAGGAAGCCAATATCCTTTAAAGGATTGGGTATTTCTTCCCCCGACGCTGTGCTCGTAGACATCTCCTAGTGACCTGTATTTGCCTGTGAGCATGTTGAAACATGTTTCCGATGGTAAAGATATTTGGTAGTCATATTGTGTCATGCTCTATGTCTCATGGCGGTCTATCATCCGATTTGGCCTACAAAGCCAACAGGAGCATGTCCTATTCTGTGGTTGGTGGTCCCTTGCGCAACTGAAGGTGGAGAGGTGTGGTGCAGCGGCCAGAGCAGCTGACTTCGGAGCACAGGGTTCACGGTTCGATCCCCGGCTCCGGCGGCAGCTCAGCTCAGCACCATGTGACTCTGGGCAATAGCTCACTTAATTTCCACTCCGGCCCCCAGCGCCTTGAGACTTGCAAGGGTGAGTAGCTGCGCTATATAAAAACGGACTTACATTTTACTTACTTACATTTAGGACATGCTATTTATCTCCACAGTGCACCATTATATCAGCTCCTGTAGCCATTTCTCAATTGGTTGGGCCGTGGTGGCCTTCTGGCTCATTGAGATGTTACGCTTGCCCAAAAATAGGGCAAGGTTGAGAAATCGAGATGTGTGTTTAGCATTTTTGGCTGTGTGAATCTGCCCAATAGGTACACTGCCATCTTCATGGGTAACTGTCTGTCCGTCAAGTCCATCAAAAAGTCTGTCAAGGATTTCTATTAAGGTTGCATGTGAGTAAAGTCCCAGACCATATGAGAAAAGTCTGTGTCTATCACATGGCATCTAGGGCACTCCGATGGGAGACCCAAGTACAGTTTGACAAGTCTGCCCGGGGACAAATATGTGCAATATAGATAATTATGTTGGGTATATTTGAAGTGGGGGTTTCTGTGTACTTCCTTTGTGTATTCCAATCACTTATCCCATTCTTTGGTAGTGTTGTCTCCTCCCATCCTTTGTTCCCACTTTTCCAGAGCAGCAGCGGGAGCATGAAAGCCCTTGGATAGGGTCTCCCATCTATCTAGTTCCTGTGTTCCCACTCCCCATGTGTCAGCAACTGCTATTCTTAGTGCTCCATATAGTAGGAACTTCACTCCCCATGTATCCTTTAATAGTGGAAAAGGTGTGGCGCAGCGGCCAGGGTGTTTGACTCCGGACTACGGGGTTCACGGTTCAATCCCCGGTGCCGGCGGCAGGTTAGCCCAGCACCATGTGACTCTGGGCAATAGCTTGCTTAATCTTCCCGAGGGCCCCCAGCGCCGGGACACCTCTCCGGTGGTAGCTGTGCGCTTTACAAATGCTGGTATTTCATTTAATTTTTTCCTGCTGGGTCTCAGAGGCCAGGAACTCCACTCCATTGTTTACATTTCCCATGATAGTGCTCTCTGCCTGTACCCAAGTCTTTGTGGTGTGTTTATCCACCACTTGAGCCGTAGCTGGTTCCACCCATATCGGGAGTTCAGGAGAGTATGGGATTCTCATACCCGCTTTCTTATAGTAAGTGTCCCAGCATACTTTTATCATTTGCAGAGCCCTAGAAAATGGGGCACTCAGCTTGGTTCTATGGTACAAGTCTCTCTAGAGGTCCCCACTGTCTAGCATTCCCACAAGATCTTGTATTTGCAGGTCAATGTCCACCACCAACCAGGTAATTTAATATCTTCGTAATGACAAATTCAGATTTTAAGTCACAATTCTGAAAATGTCACATTTATAAAGTTGCCCATTTCCTGCTCTAACCATTTGATGCCTGCTGCCAATGTCCCAGGTCCCATGACTGTCAATAGCTTAACTGTAGGGGTTTGTGTATTCATCATTGACAGTGAGACAAAATTGTTGGCAGGATGCCCCATCCTTCCAGGATGGTTGTGGGCAGAGCTGTTGCCTGTACCACGTACATTTAAAAGTGCAGTCTCCACCACACACAAAGGAACCTGACACCAGTCTCTTTTCACCCAGACTTCTTAGAGACTTGGCAAGGGAAGGGAAGAACTTTCCAGAACCAGATGTAGGAGTAGCCTAGAAGATTCCCCCACTTCACAGCCTGGCACCAGGTATAAACATTAAACCCTCAGAGCAACTGTCAATATACTGCTGGACCTATGTACATTTCAAGAGGAAGGACTGCATTGTTCCCCCAGTAATTGCTGTGCTGCATGAGGCTGCCTTGTTCTGCAGAAAACTGCCCTGCTGCTTGAGCCCTGTCTTATTCTGCAAAGGATTGTCCTGCTGTTTGAGACCTGTCTTGTCCTTTAGAAGACTGCTTTGCTGTTTGAGACCTGCCTTGTCCCCAAGAGCACTGACCTGCTGCCTCACACCTGCCCTGATCACCGAATAAGAAGACTGGTTATATGCCAATCACATGTTGCTGTTTCACCTCAATAAAAAACAAGGAAAAAAGACAACAACTTTAAGATATTAGAGGAGAGGTTGTGGGTGAAATTGGTGTTGATTTTGAATAATTTAATTCCAATACCAAACATATAGAGTATTAGTATACAGCCTAGATTTACAAAACTGTCACACATCGCAGAGCTGCAACCATAGTTGCTGCGCTGTATTTTGTGAGACAGGGAGAAAGCAAGAAAGTGTCACATCGACAGAGATATGGCAATTTCCTGCTCTCTTCCTACTGCTGATACAGTCAGGCTGCCAGTGCCACACACATAACGTTGCTCCATAGTGAAAAAGTGTCTGTTTTGTCTGTGTGTCTCTAGCGTAGGTTTTTCTGGAAGGGTACCCTTCCAGTACAACAGTACCATGCTTAGACTAACTTTACATTTTAAAGCTTTTCCCACTTCGGGTGTGTGCTGTACAGCAGCACACATGCAAAGTGGAAAAAGTTGGGAGAAATAAAAGCATTTCTCCTTTGTAATGCCTGCTTCAAAGTGTTGCTAATTTTTGGTGCAAAACCCTGTCCACTATTGTTAGTAGATAGGGTATTGTGCCAAATACCATCGGTGGTTATATAGGATCACAAATGTATGACCCATGGAACACTCGCTTAATGCAGAGTAACAAAAAAAGAGCTTTGCAACCAGGCAACTTTACAGCGCAAAACAATTGTGCTGGAAACCAAATCCAACAAAATACATTTTGCACAGGTTTGGAACACTTTTGTGACGTAAACACAGTACAAAATGTTTGTAAATCTCACCCTGAGATTTTAAAATTTTGCAATTGCTTAAAAATTCGGGGGCATATTTTCAATGGGATTGAGCCACCGGAACGGCACTTTTTCTGATGTTCCGCTGGTGCAATGCCTTGCTCCATATTTGCAAGGCGGCGTTACAGCCACTTTGCATGGCTTAACGCTGCTTTGTAAATATTGTCCCCTTTCACACAGGTATCTGTGTAAAAGGGCGTCCAATGGATGTTGCTGTGGGCGATCCACCGCAACACCCATTGCTTTTTGACACTGCAGATTTACAAGGATGTGTAAATCTGGGGCAGCACCAAAACCAATGTCACTATTTAGCAGGCATTAGATAGACACAATGAGGAGAAATAATTTTATTTCTCCTCATTTTTGCCCCTTCTGCAGAAAGAGCAAATCGCCTGCAGCCTAGGCACCCTTGAACTTTGACGCAAGGGTGTCTGTGTTGGCACTAGGCTGCTTTTTTAGCGCGAGTGGAAGGGAAAACACAGGGGTGCACCGTATTCTTGTAAATACTGCACATCTCTCTGTTTTTTAAATGATGCAGCGTGATGCTGCTAAATTGCATGAGCGCCGCGCCCTTTCCTTGCAAATATCCCCCTCTGTGCAGCATAGTCTCTTCATAGTACATGGTAATGGTTCATTTTCATCAATACCTGAACAATTTGCTGATGGAAATCAGTTCCCGACAAACAAAGGTAGAGGTTCTCTAGTGAACAGCTTATTGTCTTTTGACGGCTACATTACATTCTGCTACTGCACTATTAATCAATTGATCATATTACAGTTTATTCCTATGAAGAGTCAAGAGGGATCTTGTTAATAGTAGCTCTAGATTTCTGTTGTAAACAACTACAAATCTATAGTATGTCTGCCCAACAAATCTGATATTACAGCGCATGCAAAAGGTCCTCATTACAGGTAGAGTACTATTCGGTTTTTTTACGTCAGGTAAAGGTTTTCTGCTACAAGGGAATACTCATATTCTGCTTCTCTGGATGTGCTTATTTAAATGATCAGTAGATGGCAGTATTGCACAGTTGAAAAATTTTCAAGTGGTCTTTTGAAACTTAGCAAACATTGTGAGCTTTAATTTTTCTGTGCTAAATTTGTAAGTTACTGCAGACTAGAAATACATGTTGTTTTTCATTCCTTAATATGAAATAGGATTCTTGTAACGACACATTCTGCTGTTATGTACCAAAAGAACACCACTTTAGTAATATGTAAATACAATGTTGTATTTTTTTTTCAGACAGCATGATGTGACACTTATAGATAGCTCTAAACTATTCAATTTCGTTGACCATGCATAATTGTGCCCTTGATATCTTCTGACCCTGGACACGGCTACTTATATGTCTCAGAAAAAAAAACTCTGGAGGGTCTGGGAAAACAAGTAAAATGTAAACATGAACAGGAGGCAGGAGGATAGAGTGATTCTCATAAAGATTGAAATCGGATCTGAAAGTACCTCAGAGTAAACATACGGACAATGGACTCAAAGCACAAAAGAAACAGGCCAAGAGGGCAATTGTGTCCCAAGTTGATGGATATGGGTTGAAGAAAAAAAACAAGGATAGGTAAATCCTTTATGTGTGGCCTTGCTTGATGTGATTGTTAAGTCTTTTTTAAAAATAGTTTTATTACAAGCATATGCCTCAAAAATAAATGAAGAATTACAAGTAAAATATACAGTTACGTAAATGTGGTTGCTTTATGGCATTTAGTGAAAATTATAAACACAAACAAATGATCACCACATATAATTTTAATATAGCAGCGAATGTGAATTCTAAAAGGCAGATCAACTTAAAACAGATATAAAAGCAGGGCTATATTTATGAGCCTAGTTGCGTCAGTCTTACACCACAAAACGTGGTGCAAGAGCGATGCAACAAAAAAATAAGGGGGCTTATTTACAAGCCCCTTGTGCCACCAATGCGTCACTTTTTGTGACTCACCGGCGGCGCATTTTTCTGCCCCATATTTACAAGGACAGGAAAAGCCACCCTGCGTGTCTTTTCCTGTCTTTGTAAATACGGCCCCTTTGCATGCAACACTTTGCATGTTAGGGGCATGGCATGGGTGTTTCTGTGGCAACACCCATGTCCACTGATGCATTTCCAGATTTACAAGCAATCGTAAACCTGGAAATGCGACAGAATGCTTTGAGATGTCATGAGTGATGTAATATGTGACTTCATCAGCAGTGCATTGTGGGGGCCCGAGTTATAGTTAGCTCAGCTAACTATAACAGCTGAGTTTCTCTAGTTTTGTGGGAGTGAAATGTCAGACTGTAACCTTTGTTTTTTTCTGTGAATTTGTAAGGTTTTTTAAAATGCGAATTCCTAACTATAACGTCTCTGAAATCTGCGTTTTTTTCAGTTACTTTCTAAGGTTTTTTAAATGCTATTTCTTAACTATAACTTCCCTGAAACCTTAGGTTTTTTCAGTGAATTTCTAAGGTTTTTTAAACAGTTTTATTTATTAAAAGATGTTTGTAACTATTTTTTGTGTTTTTTTTGTATTTCTAAAAACTTTAAAAAATCATAATCACTTCTTCAAAATATATATAACATAGCTGAATAAAGATTTTCAGTGTTATTTATTTGAATGATTACAATTTTTAGTAAATTGAAATATTGCTCCATTGTTTATAATTTTGTAGAGTATAATATTATATGACAGGATTATGAATAGAAAAATAAAATTTGTATTTAATATTTTGATGTACTTTTATTTATTGTTTTTTTGCTAAATTAAGTTTTGTATGATTACTTTTAATAGTATAAAACATGTATTGTTGTGTCATTATGATAAATATCTTATATATATTACATACATATATATATATATATATATATATATATATCCAATTACCACTCAAAGGTGCATTCCGGCACCGAAAGGAGAGACGGACAACTGCTTCTATGCTGATACTGCCGGCCGCAGTAGCATATTTATTATTCCAAACAAGTGCAAAACTCGGACATGACGCGTTTCGGCCAACAAAGTGGCCTTGATCACACATATATATTATTTTTTTTCAAAAAAGGGTCACGCACCGATCGCGAACCTACACGCTTGTTGCACGAATCCGTTATACAAATGTAAGTATAAAATACATATTTAGAATGAAATATTATATATTTTTCAGAAAGAGGTTTATTACTGAGTGTAAATAATTAGTATTACAGAAGTTATAAATTTGTTTTGAAATGTTTTAAACAGATTTTTATGGATGCAACGGTATCATGCACCAGCCACGGATCTACCCATTCGGTGCGCAAATTCGTTATACAAATGTAAGTGTAAAATACGTATTTACACTGAAATAATATCTTTGTTGAACAAAGAGGTTTATTACTGAATATAAAAAGTTAGTGTTAGTGTAGTTGTAAAATATTTTTAAGACATTTAGAACACATTTTTATGTACACGGTACCATCACGCACCGGTCGCGTAGGAGTTGCGAACCCTGCTGGCACGTATTTCTGAGATCGTGCAGGGGTCGCGACTCCGGCGTAATTTTAAAAAGCATGAAATATCACTGTGCAAAGTTTAAATATCTGTTTTGCTTAAAGACTTTCCACTAGAATAGTTTCAAACACAATTTACAAATAGCAATTTATACTTTTTAATTAAATTTAGCACATTTTATGGGTACGCGATGGGTGCGCGACTCCTACACGACTCCATGTGACATGGAAATAAAGCTTTTCATTGGTTAAAACGGTTTTCATTCTATTAGAAGGAGGATCCAACACCTGTTCCTTTCTTCTTGTTTTGGGTGTGTCTGCATCTGTGGACATTTTTTTGTAGGCTCTACTCAAATTTTTAATTTTTTGGGTATTTTGACCTACAATTTTTTCCTAATGGCATCTTCACATCCAAAGGAAGAGCAGCTGGAAGATGTTGAAGAAATTGAATAACCCATCAAGAAGTGAAAGGAGAGCATTGTTTGGGCCTTTTTCACCATGCCTGAGGGTGAAAAAAGGTCAATGCCATGAAGGTCAACTGTTTCCTATGACAGAATGTTCTCTCTAGAGGATCGGAGAAGAAATATTCATGTGGGACATTCTCCATCAAGAAGCATCTGGAGACCATGCACCAGACTCGTCTTGTGAGGGAAGTAATGGCTCAGGAGAAGACGGAGCAAGCTGCGCAAGGTGACCCAAATCAGTCATAACATCTGCTGGACCTGTTCTCACCACACCTCAACCCCAGATGCTGGAATACACTGCAGGAAATACCTAACTACTCTCTGTGTTGGAGAACTATCTATTGATGCTATCATAAACTTTCTGAAAACACACAAGTGTTAATTTTTTTGTTGGTTTTGGAACCTTGTGTTTCTTTGTTCTTTAGAAACACTCAAGTTGGACTAAAGAAGTTTTTTTTCTCTTTAAACATGTCGAAAACACCCCAAAAATATTTTTTTTTAGAAAATACAAAAAAAACTAAAAATAGTAAAAATAAAAGGTTCTTACGGAACCAACTATATTGGTTAAAAATAGAAAAAGTGTATGAAGTGAAACTGATTGCTTGCATAAATGTATGTGTGGATGAATGTCTGGATAGTGCCTAGATGATTGAATGAGTGCATGGGTAATACCTCAGTGAATGTATTAGTGTAAGGATACTGCCTGAGTGAATGGTTGAGTGCAGGGGTACTGCCTGAGTGATTGTATGAGTGCAAGGGTAGTTCCTGTGTCACTGGATGAGTGCATGGGTAGTGCCTGGGTGATTGGATGAGTGCATTGGTAGTGCCTGACTGAATGCATGAGTGCAAGAGTAGTGCTTGGGTGATTTGATGAGTGCATGGGTAGTGCCTGAGTGAATGGATGAGTGCAAGGGTAGTGTGTAGGTCATTGGATGAGTGCATGGTAATGCTTGAATGAATGGATGACTGCAAGGGTAGTGCATCCATCATTGAATGAATGCAAGAGTAGTGCCTGAGAGAATGGATGAATCTTTGCATTGTGTCTGACTGAATAGTTGAGTACAAGAGTAGAGCCTGAGTGATTGGAATAGTGCATGGGTAGTGCCTGGCTTATTGGATGAGTGCATGGGTAGTGCCTCATTGATTGCATGACTTCATGGGCAGTGCCTGAGTGAATTGATAAGTGCATGGGTAGTACCTGGATGAATGGGTGAGAGCAAGAGCGGTGTCTGGGTGATTCCATGAGTGCATGGATAGTACCTGGGTAAATGAATGAGTGTATGGGTAGTGCCTGGGTGATTGGATGAGTGCATTCATGGTGCCTGTTTGGTTGCATGAGTGCATGGGTAGTCCCTGGGTAATTCCATGAGTGCATAGATAGTGGCTGGGTGAATAGAGGAGTTCATGGGTAGTGCCTGTGTGATTGGATGAGTGCATGGGTACTGCCTGTGTCATTGGAACAGTCCAATGGTAGGGTCTGGGTGATTGAATGAATGCATGGGTAGTATCTGGGTGCTTGGTTGAATGTATGCATAGTGCCTGAGTGAATGAATGAATGCAAGGATAGTATTTGGATGAGTGCATGGGTAGTGCTTGAGTGAATAGTTGAGTGAAAAGATAATGCCCTGAGTGAATAGAGGAGTGCATGGGTAGTGCCTGAGTGAATGGATGAGTGCAAGGAAAGTGCCTGAGGGATTGGATGAGTGCATGGGTAGTGCCTGGGTGATTGAATGAGTGTCTGGGAACTGCCTGACTGAATATATGAGTGCAAAGGTAGTGACTAAGTGATTCCATGTGTGCATGGGTAGTGGCTGGGTGAATGGATCAGTGCATGGGTAATACCTGAGTGATTGAATGAGTGCATGGGTAGTACCTGAGTGAATGGATGAGTGCAACAGTAGTGTCTAACTGATTGTATGAGTGCATGGATAGTGCGTGGGAGATTGGATGAGTATATGAGTAGTGCCAGTGTTATTGGATGAGTGCAAGGGATTACTGCCTGATTGACTGGATGAGTGCAAGTAGCACCTGGGTGATTGCATGAGTGCATGGGTACCGCCTCATTGAATGGCTGACTGCAAGACAAGTGCCTGGGTGATTCCATGAATGCATGAATAGTACCTGGATAAACAAATTAGTGTATGGGTAGAGCCTGGGTGCTTGGATGAGTGCATGCACAGAACCTGGTTGGTTGTATGAGTGCATGGGTAGTCCCTGGGTGATTCCATGCCTGCATAGGTAGTAGCTGGGTGAATAGAGGAGTGCATGGATAGTGCCTGATTGAATGGACTAGTGCAAGGGTAGTGCCTGGCTCATTGGATGAGTGCATAGGTAGTGTGTGGGTGATTTGATGATTGCATGAGTAGTGCCTCAATGATTGCATACATGCATGGGCAGTGCATGAATGAATGGATGAGTGCATGAATAGTGCCTGGATGAATGGGTGAGTGCAAGAGCAGTCTCTGGCTGATTCCAACAGTGCATGGATAGTACCATGGTGAATGAATGAGTATATGGGTAGTGCATGGGTTATTGGATGATTTGCATGCATTGTGTGTGGTTGGTTGCATGATTACATGGGTAGTCCCTGGGTGATTCCATGAGTGCATACGTATTGGCTGAGTGAATGGGTGGTGCATGAGTGAATGGTTGAGTTGAAGGATAGTACCCCAGTGATTGGATGAGTACATGCGTAGTGCTTGAGTGAATATTTGAGTACAAGGATAGTGCTTGAGTGAATAGAGGACTGCATGGGTAGTGCCTGAGTGAATGGTTGAGTGCAAGAATAGTGCCTAAGTGATTGAATTAGTGCATGGGTAGTGTCTGGGTGACTAGATGAGTGCACGAGTAGTGTCTGGGTGATTGGATGAGTGCATGAGTAGTGCTTGGGTGATTGGATGAGTGTATGAGTAGTAGCTGAGTGAATCGATGAGTGTATGGATAATGCATTAACATATAGAAAAGTGCAATGATTAGTGTATGTGTTAGAACTGGGGGTCTCTAGTTGGCTGAGGCAGTTACCTTAGTCCAAATAGGGACCCTTCCTTCTAGTCAGGGAAAGGAGGGACACCCTGGTTGATAACCCCTGCTCACCCCCTGGTAGCTTGGCACGAGCAGCCAGGCTTATCTTCAAGGCAATGTGTAAAGTATTTGCAACCACACTCCCAGTGACACAGTGATAACACCACAAATGGACACCACACTGATGTATGAAAATAGCGGTATCTTTATCAAGCGGAAAAATACGGTAAGACCAAACGATAAAAATCCAACATATGCGTAATATTTCACTTTGCCGGTTATTAGGCCAACAAACACTTGTAGGTTCTTGCGGTATTAATGAGCAGTTCACGATGTTCAAATGCAGTCCTAATGCAATGCTATGCAGTTCGTACTGCAGTTCGTATTATCAGACTAATGCAGTTCATAATGCAAGAATAATGCAATCCTCAATGAAAGTAATCAGGAAGTTCGTAATGCAAGAATAATGCAATTCTCAATGCACGTAATCAGGCAGTTCGTAATGCAAGAATAATGCAATCCTCAATGCAAGTAATCAGGCAGTTCGTAATGCAAGTATAACGCACTCCTTAATGCAAGTAATAAGGCAGTTCGTAATGCAGGAATAATACAATCCCTAATGCACGGAATAAGGCAGTTCGTATTGCAGGAATAATACCAGGCCAATCGACGCGATTAGCGCGGGCACCACTAGGCCCCAACCACAGACAACAGTCCTGAACTTCTGAGGTACTGCCGGGCAGGTCCAAGCCGCTTGAGGACTCAGCGCGTCTAATGCGATGCAGCGGGAGAGAGACGGGAGCACTCCGGTACTCCTCCTGCGCCTCCCCAGGCCACACATGCTTGCGGCTCCCGACCGGAGTCCAAGCCTTACCTGGGGGATGCGCTGCCTCGCTCTCTCTCTCTCCCCGCTCGTCGGACGTCCTGCTGGGCGCTCCCGATGACGATGCAGCTCCGATGCAAGGTGACGCTGTAGCCGGACAGGTTACAGCGCTGCCTTCTCCGTTGCTGACAATCTTGGGCAGATTCATCTTGCGAACCACGATCACGATTACCTCATGACTTCCTTAGCTTTACGAAGTCCTTCAGCACGTTGTGGCTCGGGCCGGCGGCGGCGATCTTGATCCGCAGCCTCAGTTACGATGATGGCTCAGGCCACAATCAGCTACACAGCAGCGTGGACGATGATTCACGCTGCGGGGGCACTGCAGTCACGGGGCACTTTCCAACCAGTACCACGGACCCCACGGCAGTCTCAGGCTGCACACGCACAAATCATCGCTGAGACTCGGTTGGGTTTCAGGCCACATAGTCCCGGTGCAATGCTTACGAAGTTCTCAGGCTGCAAAAAGCACACGCACACAGCGTCGCTGAGACACACTTGAACACTTTGATGTTCCTGAGTTTCCACAACAGGGAGCCAGCTCTCCTCGGGCCCTTGGAGACAAGTAACTTCGGGACACAGCACACAGCAAAGTCCTTTCAAGCAGGGGGACACAGCACACAGCAAAGTCCCTTAGCCTCTCCTTAGTTAAATCAGCAAACTGCACGCCAGCCCCAGAACACACAGCAAGGGTCAGTCCTTCTCTTCAGTCTCTTCAGCTGTTCTTCCTTGGCAGAGGTTCCTCTTGACCACGAAGTAGTTTCAATCCTTTTCAGTCTTGATAAGTCCAACGTTCAGGGGCTTCAGCTCTCATAGTTATACCCCTAAATGTCTTTGAAGTCTTTGTGTTCAGGGGGCACTGACCCCTGTCCAAACCAATTCTGGGTGTCTTCCTGCCAGAGGCACCTTCTTCCTTTGATAGTGGGGGTCTGGTTCCTCAATCACTCAGCAGGAGGGGGAGCCATTCGTTTATGGCAGCAGCCCAGGCCTCTTCACCTCCAGGGGGCTACTCCTCCCCCCTGCACTCCAGATGCAGGTCAGCCTGTTGCTGTCTCACCTACTCCTACCCTGGGTCAAGACATTTCCCAGATCCTGTCACATTCAAATCCAGACAGTCAATCCACAACCAGGCAGAGACACACAGAATTGTTAGAACAAAAAACCAGCCACTTCTAAAAGCGTGGTTTCTAAACACACAATTCAAAAACCACCTTCACAAAAAGATGTGTTATTAAACTGTGAGTTCAGGCACACTAAACTTCACCTCTCCATCTTAAATTACACAGCCTTCCCCATTCTGTCCTATGGGCAAGATGGCCTTGCAACAGTGAAAAACGAAATGGAGAGTATTTCACTGTTAGGACATGGTACACACCTCAGTACATGTCCTACCTTTCACAGACACTGCACCGCTGCCCAGGGGGTACCTTGGGCCTACTATAGGGGTGTCTGATGTGCATGGAAAGGGAAGGGTAAGGCCTGGCAAGTGGGTGCACTTGTCAGGACAACATGGCAGTTAGCAAACTGCACGCAGGCACTGCAGTGGCAGGCCTGAGTTCTCTCTTTAGGGCTACTTGTGTGGGTGGCACAATTAGTGCTGCAGGCCCCCAAGTAGCATTTGCATTACCAGCCCTGGCACACATAGTGCACTTTACTAGGGACTTTACTAGTAAGGCAAACATACCAATTATGGACAACCAATTACCATAACACTTTATACTGGGAGCACTTGCACTTTGACACTGATCAGCAGTGGCAAAGTGCCCAAAGCATCTAAGCTGGCAACACTATGTCAGAAAAAAGGTCTAGGGGGAAGGCAAAAAGTTTAGGGTACTTTAGCCAAAAAAGGGCCGAGTCCAACACAACCCCCTCCCAGCCTAAAGCCAGGGTAGACCAATCAACTACCTTGATGGACTTCCCTGCTTGGGGCGATAGAACACGGACGCGGGCCCGCTACCGCAGGGACACCCTCCAGTTCTATGCCTTCCTGACCCCAGGGGGCTCCCTTGGTCACTACTCCCTGGGCCAACTATGCTACTCCACGGGTACTTCCTGGCAGTCGGGGGCCCTCTAGGGGTGCTGGTCCCTCGCCAACTCCCACCTAGAGCGGTACCCCTGGAAGACCCATCGCCCAGGATACTGTCTCCAGTTATCCTGCCCTCCAGGTTAGAGGTGGGGTTACGCCGGTCACTTCTAGGGGACCTAGCCCTTCTGGCTGGGCCCTGACCCATGAGTTTTCCCATGGGGGAACACCTCCCCCCCTTAACCTTCCATTTAGATTTCTGTGCCTGCCATTCAGGAATGGCACCCACAAACTTCTGAACCACGGGAGCTCTGGTGACAGACGCCCCACATTCTCCTGATGCTAGGTGTTCTTCCTCACACAGCTGGCAAGTAGGCGCTAGGCCTCCAACCTGGTGCTCTTCAAAGGAACCCTCCAGTCTCTGGGGTGGGGTTGTGGACCCCCGGGGATGCTGTTCACACTCCCTCCCTCTCCTTTGAGACAGAGCGCTAGCCCGCATGCCCCCCCACTACTCAGGGACCTAACTGCTCTACTTCGCTTCTCTTCCCTCCCTAATGCCTCTTCAGACCCTTGGTCCCTTGACCAGGGGTCGGGCTCTTGTGCAAGCTCCCGGTAATCAAAGAGCTCGCACCCTAACAAGTGTTGGCGCAACCCTGGAAAATAATTACTGAGCCTAGGCTCCCTGGGGGCCAAATTGAGCAACCCCTTCAAATCATTTGCCATGCTAACCATCACCCAATCATCCAGTGCACGCGTGTAGGCATCCCCCCCTTCACCCTGTGGGTAATCTTGCACTAAGCCTGTGGGAATGTATACCTTACCCGCTGGCACTGGTTGTGTGCTGCCACCATTCGAACGGAACTCCACCTGTTTAGCCTTAATGTCCAGTTCCCTCACGCTTAACTCATGAGCCAAGAGAATCTTTTTCTCCTCCAAGGCGAGAGCGTTCTTGCTCTCCTCTGCTCGCTTTTCACTTTCAATGAGCAGCTTCTTCTCCTCTGCTTGAGCCTTAAGTCTTAAAATCTCCAACTCATGCTATCTGACCCTTTGGTTTTCCTCAAGCTCCTCTGGGGAAAAACTCCGCCCGGAAAGGTCACTACCAGCCCCTAAGGCTGGCCTTCCCACAGGCAAATCCTGTAGGCCAAATCCATTCCCTGGGTCATCCTCATCCACCTCAGCATCACCTGTCTCCTGAGCCTCTATGGCTTCCCACCAGGCCCTCAAGGCCGTTTGCAGCTCCTCCTTCTTGGCGCTACTTTTCATGGGACATCTCAAAGCTCTGCAGAATTGCCTCAATTGATCAACTTTGTAGGTAAGCAATGCCTCAATGTCGAACTCCAATTCTGCAACCTCACTGGCTACTTGACTCCTCTGAGACATGATGTGTGGCTTAAAGATCGCTCAGAAATAGAACCAAAAATCAAGAACACGATATGTGGTTGCGTCGTGGTCTGCGCTAAAACCAGTGATGTACACCAATCACTGTGAGTGAATTTGCAAATACACGTTCCAATTCCACACTGCTGACCACCAATGTTAGAACTGGGGTCTCTAGTTGGCTGAGGCAGTTACCTTAGTCCAAACAGGGACCCTTGATTCTAGTCAGGGAAAGAGGGACACCCTCATTGATAACCCCTGCTCACCCCCTGGTACATTGGCACGAGCAGCCAAGCTTATCTTCAAGGCAATGTGTAAAGTATTTGCAACCACACTCCCAGTGACACAGTGATAACACCACAAATGGACACCACACTGATGTATGAAAATAGCGGTATCTTTATCAAGCAGAAAAATACGGTAAGACCAAACGATAAAAATCCAACATATGCGTATTCGTAATATTTCACCTTGCCGGTTATTAGGCCAACAAACACTTGTAGGTTCTTGCGGTATTAATGAGCAGTTCACAATGTTCAAATGCAGTCCTAATGCAATGCTATGCAGTTCGTACTGCAGTTCCTATTATCAGACTAATGCAGTTCATAATGCAAGAATAATGCAATCCTCAATGCAAGTAATCAGGCAGTTCGTAAAGCAAGAATAATGCAATCCTCAATGCACGTAATCAGGCAGTTCGTAATGCAAGAATAATGCAATCCTCAATGCAAGTAATCAGGCAGCTCGTAATGCAAGTATAACGCACTCCTTAATGCAAGTAATAAGGCAGTTCATAATGCAGGAATAATACAATCCCTAATGCACGTAATAAGGCAGTTCGTAATGCAGGAATAATACAATCCCTAATGCACGGAATAAGGCAGTTCGTAATGCAGGAATAATACCAGGCCAATCGACGCGATTAGCGCGGGCACCACTAGGCCCCAACCACAGACAACAGTCCTGAACTTCCGAGGGCGGCCCCGGTACTGCCGGGCAGGTCCGGGCCGCTCGAGGATTCAGCGCGTCTGACGCGATGCAGCGGGAGAGAGAAAAGGAGCACTCCGGTACTCCTCCTGCGCCTCCCCAGGCCACACACGCTTGCGGCTCCCGACTGGAGTCCAAGCCTTACCTGGGGGATGCGCTGCCTTGCTCTCTCTCTCTCTCCCCGCTTGTCGGACGTCCTGGTGGTCGCTCCCGATGACGACGCAGCTCCGATGCAAGGCGACGCTGTAGCAGGACAGGTTACGGCGCTGCCTTCTCCGTTGCTGACGATCTTGGTCAGATTCCTCTTGCCAACAACGATCACGATTACCTCACGACTTCCTTAGCTTTACGAAGTCCTTCAGCACATTGCGGGTTGGGCCGGTGGCGGCGATCTTGATCCGCAGCCTCAGTTACGATGACGGCTCGGGCCACAAACAGCTACACAGCAGCGTGGACGATGATTCACGCTGCGGGGGCACTGCAGTCACGGGACACTTTCCAACCAGTACCACGGACCCCCCGGCAGTCTCAGGCTGCACACGCACAAAGCGTCGCTGAGACTCGGTTGGGTTTCGGGCCACACAGTCCCGGTGCAATGGTTACGAAGGTCTCAGGCTGCAAAAAGCACACGCACACAGCATCGCTGAGACACACTTGGAAACTTTGATGTTCCTGAGTTTCCACAACAGGGAGCCAGCTCTCCTCGGGCCCTTGGAGACAAGTTACTTCGGGACACAGCACACAGCAAAGTCCTTTCAAGCAGGGGGACACAGCACACAGCAAAGTCCCTTAGCCTCTCCTTAGTTAAATCAGCAAACTGCAGGCCAGCCTCAGAACACACAGCAAGGGTCAGTCCTTCTCTTCAGTCTCTTCAGCTGTTCTTCCTTCACAGAGGTTCCTCTTGACCATTTGAAGTAGTTTCAATCCTTTTCAGTCTTGATCAGTCCAACGTTCAGGGGCTTCAGCTCTCATAGTTATACCCCTAAATGTCTTTGAAGTCTTTGTGTTCAGGGGGCACTGACCCCTGTCCAAACCAGTTCTGGGTGTCTTCCTGCCAGCGGCACCTTCTTCCTACGATAGTGGGGTTCTGGTTCCTCAATCACTCAGCAGGAGGGGGAGCCATTCTTTTATGGCAGCAGCCCAGGCCTCTTCTCCTCCAGGGGGCTACTCCTCCCCCCTACACTCCAGATGCAGGTCAGCCTGTTGCTGTCTCACCTACTCCTCCCCTGGGTCAAGACATTTCCCAGATCCTGTCACATTAAAATCCAGACAGTCAATCCACAACCAGGCAGAGACACACAGAATTGTTAGAACAAAAAAACAGCCACTTCTAAAAGCGTGGTTTCTAAACACACAATTCAAAAATCACCTTCACAAAAAGATGTGTTATTAAATTGTGAGTTCAGGCACACTAAACTTCACCTCTCCATCTTAAGCCTATGGGAAGATAGGCTGGAAACTTATTACACAGCCTTCCCCATTCTGTCCTATGGGCAAGATGGCCTTGCAACAGTAAAAAACGAAATGGAGAGTATTTCACTGTTAGGACATGGTACACACCTCAGTACATGTCCTACCTTTCACAGACACCGCACCCCGCCCAGGGGGGTACCTTGGGCCTACTATAGGGGTGTCTGATGTGCATGGAAAGGGAAGGGTAAGGCCTGGCAAGTGGGTGCACTTGTCAGGACAACATGGCAGTTAGCAAACTGCGCGCAGGCACTGCAGTGGCAGGCCTGAGTTCTCTCTTTAGGGCTACTTGTGTGGGTGGCACAATTAGTGCTGTAGGCCCACCAGTAGCATTTGCATTACCAGCCCTGGCACACATAGTGCACTTTACTAGGGACTTTCCTAGTAAGGCAAACATACCAATTATGGACAACCAATTACCATAACACTTTATACAGGGAGCACTTGCACTTTGACACTGATCAGCAGTGGCAAAGTGCCCAAAGCATCTAAGTTGGCAACACTATGTCAGAAAAAAGGTCCAGGGGGAAGGCAAAAAGTTTAGGGAACTTTAGCCAAAAAAGGGCCAAGTCCAACAGTATGACTATTGAAATGAGTGCAAAGGTACTCCTTCTGTGAATGCGTGAGTGCACGAATAGTGCTTGAATCAATGAATGAGTGCATAGGTACTGCATGAGTAAATCAATGAGTGCAAAGCTAGTTGCTATGTGATTCATAAGTGTACAGGTAGTGTGTGGATGAATGTATGAGTGCATGGGTTGTGCCATATACAGTAGATTCTATTGTTTAAACCTTAGGTCTATTAGCTCTATAATATATCTTAAAATACTTGTTCAAATGAGAAGATACATCAAACTTCAAAACTATCAACTTTTCAAATATAAGAAAAAGCACTTTGAATACCCACCTGTCCTGTATAAGGAAGAGACAGTAATACTTACACTTTCTTGTATACAAATTTTGAGAACATATGTTGTGAAACCGATGTATTGTGATATGTGTATTCTTCTTTTTATGTATCATGTCACTAGAAAAAATCACAAACGCACACATTGATACCTTCAGAAACATGCTGAGACTCACAATAGTCTAAAATTTGTAGATTATTTATATTAGAAACACATAACATATAAATACATTTTAAACATTTGTTCAGTTTATCATGAATATTCTGATATATACTCTTAACTTTTCAGATTAAATAAATGATTCTGTAAACCTATTTTTGACTGCTATTATCCTGAATGGCATTGAAATTGTTTTCAATCTTCAACAATACCTATTATAAAGAAGAAAAAGAAAAATGTTTTAATGATAATATTTTACTGAAATCTTTGAGAACACAACATTAATTTACAATTACATAACATTCTCAGGCTCCCTTTTTTGCTGTTCTGAGATTGTTCATAACATCACCATACAGAGTGATTCATGTAGTATCATCATTGAACTGCGGAGAAAAAAACAATCAAATTGATTGTACAAAAAAAAACCCAAATCAACATAGTACATCAATATCAATATGTGTAACTATGTGTTCTTCCTATCTACACTCTCTTAATCCTTTCTTTCAGCTACATTAACTCTATTCTTTATCACAGATACATTAAAAAAATTTACAATGTCATTTACTTCTGGTACAAAAGTAATAACAAATATATAAAATATTTAGCTTTAAACACAATTTTTCAAAATGTAATATTAATTAGGCCAAAGGATACTTAAAACATTAATTATAAACACTAATAATTTGCAGTGCTTTCTAATTTCTGTTGACATCTTCCCCAGACAGGATTGACGAGACAAGATGGCGCCTGTCTGAACGGCCACCTGGCCGCTCCTCGCCACCCGGACACGCAACTGAAAAATGAAGAGGATATCCCCTAATCGAGAAAACAAATGCACCTAATCAAGACCTGCCGGCTTGGGTTCCATATCGCGGATGTCTTGCGGGTAATCGAAGTGGCTGTGGCAGCCGTGATAGTAACTGGCGTGCGGGGATCACAGAGAGCGCTGCGGCTTGCATCGGCAGCAGTTCCAGGCTGGAGGAGAGGAGGGGCCGGAGTAGCTGACAGGACTGGGTGGCTCACACTGCGGTGCCGCTTTAAAGGAAGGATGCCTCCCAAACCAATTCGAACTGCATGGCAAAAAATTCCTGAAACGAATACAAGTGTTGATGCATTCGTCTCTCCTAATGATAACACCAATATGCCTCCACAGCGCTCCAAGGCAGGGAAGCCAGGAGTTAGTGCTAATTCCAGTGCCAAGATACTCCTGAAAGGAAAACAGAGCCTGGACTTTTCAAAAAAAGGAGAAATAAAAGGGGAAGGAAGGCAAGAGAAAGCTACGGGAAACAAATCAGACTGTCAGTCAGAACTCTCACTAAAGCTGCTGTCACAACCTCAGTCCCAACTTCAGCAGCAGCAACAGAGCATAACTGAATTTTTTCCCACTATCGCAACCCCCCTGATGATGTTAATGAAGCAATGGGAAACTGCAGGGATTTTAAGGACCAGCACGCGGGTATCGACAGTGTCGAGGAAAAAGGAGTTAGGCATAGTCGACTTTTCAAGCAAGGGAAAGGCGGTATGCGAAGCATCTGTGTCGGCTAGCACCCCCGACGGGGCGCCCACTGGGGGGTCTGAAAGGTACAACAATCAAAGAACTTTTGTGCTACCCGTACCTGCACAAATTGCCTCAACAGCGGCGAGTGGGCATCATTATTCTACAGGCTCCTCACCTTTACAGACGCAGGCCTCCGTCAACATGGGTCTGGACACCAGTGTGTTAATTGAGGGGGCAACAGGGCAGAAGGGGCTGGGAGACACTCAGGAGCTCGGCGACAAATTTTTCTCACTAACTGATGGCTCCGATATTAGCTCCTCCGACTCAGAGGCTGGAAGCAACGTTCTGCTTTCTAGTTCAAGCCTGAGCAGTCAGCAGATAGGACCCGGCACAGTGGTGAGAAGGAAGAGGCTCTCCAAGAAGTACAGAGACCCTCAATCATCTGAGTGGATGACGGATGAACTCATAAGGTCCAGTGGTCGAAGTGGGCGGGATCAGCAGGGCAGGGCATGCCCCTACTTCTTTAATTTCATAGAGTCCGTTCCCCTACTTTCTTATTTTAAATATGCCTCCCGGATGGACGAAATTGCCAAGGCCGATAGTTAAGGCTCAGCTTTTGGGGACGGGCAGAGAAGGAAAAGGACTCTGTCTTTTCCTTCGTGCCCAGAGAAGACAAGGACAGTGTCCAGTTCTCCTGCCGCCCGCAGCTGCCCCCCCACCCCTCTTTGTCCCCCCTCTTCCCTCTCTTTCTGCCTCGCTCCTCCTCATTTAGTGAAAACCGAGACTTCAAGAAACAGGTATTACCTTCTCTTTCCTCCTTTCGTTTATTTGCTCTCCTGTGAAATGGATTTGCTGGAAACGTCGTCTTTTTCTGACATATTTCAATTTCTAAGTGCAGCCTCGGGGTGGAGAGAAATAAAACATTCAAAATATGAAAAATAACTAATTAACTAACTAACTAAAGCAAGACAGAGTGGTTGCAAGGTGGCCAGATTGATTTATTCACACCTAAACACATTAGCACCACTTTACAGTGTTTGCCAGTGAAGCACTACTTTTGTTTTCTCGTCGCTCTTTGAACAACATTGTTTTCCCTGGGTGGGAAAGTGCACTATTCCTGGAGGTACTGAAATACCTGCTTGATGGGTGAATTGGAAAACAAAATGCATACTGCGGCTCTGTATTCACAAATGTGGTCTTTTTAAACCATACTGCTTACGTTTTGTAAGGATATAAGCAATAGGCATTGAAGCCGGTCCCTTCTGTGCCCTGTAGTCATGGCCTTAAATTTTCAGGCAAAAGCACTCACTAATATCTGAATAATGAGTGTAAAAAGAAAAAGGTAACCATGTTGTTCCTGCTTACATTTCACATGCTTTACTTATTCTTGCCTTCCCTATAAGTGTTTGCTTTTTCTGGGATGTTGTTAATTTTTTTTAGGCAGCATATTGCTCTTGTCTAGGGCTTAATTTGAATTGAGTCACATCCAGGTGTTTATAGCGGATCGGTGCAGTGCAAGCTTTTCTCAGTGGGACAGTATGGTGTTCAGTGGGGGAGAGGATGTGGCACTATGGTCAGAGCTGCTGAATTTGGAACTGGGGAACCAGGTTCAGCCTTCATGACCAGTCCACCAGACCACTCCCCCTGAGGGAGCACATTCCCATGCTAGACCTTAGAAGGCCCCGCAAGATCTTAAAAGCCTGGTGTCTTAGCACCAGCAGGTGGACCCTAGCAGTGGCAAGTGTGGGTTAACCTTGAAGGCCTGTCTGCCACAATTTGTTCTGAAGTTCACCTCCAGTCTTGCAGGCAGGCCTATGTCGCAGCACACAATAGAGTGACAGTGACTCTGTCACTGAGGTCACAGGACCCTTGAGCAGGGTGGCTCTAGGCCAGTGCGACCGCACCAGGCGCTGACCAGCCGCGGTCCGTGCAGCTAACAGTGGTGGGGCAGAGGGGCCGGGTAACGGGGGATTTCGAGGGACGATGCAGAGGGAAAATTAACTAAATAATTCATTTTCCCTCTGTATTGTCCCACAAAATCCCCCCTTACCCGGCCCCACTGCCCCACCACTGTTACCTGCATGGACCACGGCTGGCGCTGACTTCAGGTGGGGTCATCGTGTTTGCAAGTATAATATGGTTTTAAAAGCACTTGCTACCTCCTTCCTGGCCTCCAACAATTTTCGGCAACAATAAAAATGTAATGATAATTCCAGTGATTAATGTTCTTAGTAGAGAGAGATGGGGTTTTGTCTAGTGGATGTTTTGACTCATGGAAAGGAAGCACAGAGGGTTAATGTGCCTGCTGCTAAGAACATGTACCATGCAGATCACAAAGTGCACATAATGTAAATAGGTCAGTGGGTTAGTGCTTTTGTCAGAGAGACTACTGTTACTTGCAGTTAAGGAGTTAAAATCCTAACATAGAACAGTGAGCTCTTATCTGTCATGTAAGAGCTGCATGCAAACTGCAAGGTATAAATTAGAGCGTTATGGTTTTTTCCCCCAGTCTTTGATTATCCTAATGTTGCAGAAAAAGGGTTCATTTGGGTAGAAATCAATTCTGATTATTAAAGAGAACCACCAACCATGGTATTGCGTTTTAAATTCTGAGTTTGTGTTTCTCCAGACCAATCACTATTAAACTATGCTGCCTACTAGTATGGTTGTCATGGGACTCCTACACCTTGTAGTCCTTTGTCTTATGTAACATTTCCTATACAGTGATTTACACACGTATGATTGATTGTCTCTGTGTAATATGTGTGATGTAAAGTGCTCTGACACCCTACACTGGTATTAGTGGTGCTGTAAATTTTCTGATACTTTAATATTTTGACATTTTTACACATGCTAACAGTCTCTGCAAAGATTTTTCCTTATTAGTACCAGTGAAACATACAACTGCAGCAGTGAGAAAGGTGACCAGTCAACTTTTGCAACGGGCCCTCCACTTCACATCAGCACAAGTCACATTTGTTAGGAACTTTTGATCCGTTTAAGCTATAAACAATTTACTAGTTAAAATCGTCAGATTATGCAGCAGCTGATGTATTATGTGGCAAATATGGCAGAGCCATAATTATGTGGAAAACATTTGCAAAGTAGGATATTTTGCTATTCATGTTTGAACTGCTCTTGTGGAAAAAGGAAGAAGTGCTGATGACAGAAAATCCATGGCTGGGAGACAAATGGCTTGCGATTCCACTTTTAAGGATATTTGGGACATTCTGTGATTGGAAACGTATCCCACTTTGTGAATGTATTTTAATGTCAATAACTCATATTAAACCTTAAATAAACATGTGTATCCATTGGTTAAATTATATTACGTAATAAGCAGTAACCGGTTAGTGAAATGGGAAACAAATACTAAAAATTGGGATATTTTGCTCTTTCTGCCACACCTCTGACTCCGCCCACTGACCCAATCCATGGGTTATTCCCGCCCTCTGATTCTCCGCCCACAGTTCCACAACTTTTTTCCCCCACTTCGACCACTGGTCAGGTCTAATGTAAAATCTGCCTTGAAATGGGACTCCGCTACCGAAAAAGTTTACCCCGATCTCCTGGGTCAGGAAGAAGCCTCCAGTAATGGAAGAACACCACAAATTAAAGAATCTTCTCTGAAATAAATCTACGAATCCATCAAGAAACTCCAAGAATAGACTCAACTGGATGGAAAAACAAAATCGCTTGGCAACGAAGTAGCTTGAGTGCGCTGTGAGAAAATGGCTAAAGTCTGTACAGATATAAATTCAAGATTGACGACGGTTGAAGAGCGCACTGCAACGTTAGAAGACGATATGGCCAGAGCCCAAACCCGGACGGAGTCCCAGACGGCACAATTGCCAGACTTTCAATGGAAGCGTGAAGATTTTGAGAACCTACAAAGGAGGAACAATCTGCGGATTCTTAGTATTAAACAAGGAGCAGAGGGCAATGATATATGAACCTATACATTGATGTTAATGAAGGGCACCTTTCTGGTACTCCAGCATTGGAACTGGGATTTAGAAATACAGCAGGTTCACCACTTTCCACTGAATCTAAAGAAGCCAAGTCAGTCTCGTAGTGGAGAAAACCCAATGGTGAGGGCAATCTTAATTTCCTTTGGGAACTATCTGCTCTGGGAAGAAGTGCTCTCAAAGGCTTGACCTGATACCAAACGAATGCATAAAGATCAGTCTTTCTTTGCAAGACTAGACTTTTGCCATGTCACAGTGGAGAGATGGTGGGGATTAAGGCAGTTGATCCAGACATGCCAAACTTTAGGGGCTGAAGCCTAATTGATAAATCCAGCTCGCCTAAAAATCATATATGAAAACACCACGAGAATCTTTACTTCAGAAATCTAAGCCAAAGAGTACATTGATAAAATGAAAACCTAGTAGGGTGACCAGTCCCTTTTTCTGGTTAGATAGCTTTGAGTTGGAATGCAAGACTTTCTCTGCTGAATTAAGAGGGTTTGTGAGGGGGTAACACTCAAAAGAGTTATAACATGTCGGTGGTGGGGGATGTTGCACACGCTCCATTACTTAGACCCCAGGTCTGCTTGTCTCACAATGTAGGTGGGGGAAGGTGGGCGGGGGTCTCAAGGACAGAGGGTGTAGGGGGGGCAGGGTAGGGGGAGGGTCACGCTGAGGGGTGGGTTGGGGTTAAAAAACTAATAAAAACACTACACGAGGAAACTAAGGAGGAAAGGCGAGAAAGGGAGTTAGTGTTGGAACAGATTGGGAAAATATATTTAGTATGCAGTTAGCGATGATAAATATATGTGGGTTGAATGATCCTGCAAAACTATGAAAAGTCAAAGAAGAATTACGGATGCTGCATGCCGATAGAGTATGTATGCAGGAAACACATATTGAGGGGACCAGGAAAAATCTTTTAGAGCAGCTGGGGTATCAAGTGATAGCATGGACTATGCAAGGGACCAGAACCGGTGAGGTGGCTGTCTTGGCCCAGAAGGTGGCATACTATTCAAAAAACGCTCAGCCGACAGATTTGGTTGGTGGGCAATTGTAGAGTGTCAATCACTGGTGTTTAAATTTACACTTTGCACAACCTATGGCTCCACGGCCGGACTGGCTACCGGGCGTTTGGAATGCTGCCGAGCTGGGGGCTGATGTCACTGCGGTGGGGGCTAATTTCGTTGATGGAGACCTGCCTGTGCTTCGAAATAAACAAAGCAAAACGAATTTCGTTCAGCACACGCAGGTCCCCATCAACGAAATCAGCCCCCAGCTCGGCCGCATTCCAAAACGCCCGGTAGCCAGTCAGGCACTGATCCTGAATTGTTCAGATTTCTTCATTCTGAGCTTGCCGAATGGCCTTTACCAATTGTATTATGTGGTGACTTAAATATCAATAGCCAGGGGGGCTATGGGAGGGGAACTCCAGTAATTACCTAGGCCTGAAATAAAAGTGCACCGTGCCCGCACTCAATTGATGCAAGACAACGGGCTCACTGATGTCTGGGCACATTTAAAACCGCAGGAGAGGGCAGCAAATATTTTTCTGCACCACATAGAGCAGTAGCACGGCTGGACTACTTTTTGGTTTTGCATCATCTACTTACGACTTGTACCATCAAGTAGTTTCCCCGGTTTATATCTGACCATAATCCCTTGATCTTAGAAGTAACAAACACAGTGGTAGATGCACCGGAACACACTTGGACATATGAGAGGGGTCTGTTTCAAGACCCTGAGTACGTTCGACATATGAACAAGTGTCTGGAAGAATTTCTAGAGGCCAATAGAGGCAGTGCTAGGTGTGGGGTTTTGTGGGATGCTCCTAAGGCTGGGGTTAGAGGGGAAACCCTGAGCTATTCTCTGAACCGGAACAAGGAAGCAAGACTATGCCTAAACATGATTTATAGTACAATGTTAGATACAGAAGAGGGGCTGGTTAGGGCTATAACTAATGGTTTAAGTATCAAGGGGATTCTCCATAAACTTACGCTAGTAAAGGCAACTGCTGGAGAAATTGCGGCAGCAAGAACAACAGAAAAATATTTGGCCTGGCGGCAAAGTTGCCATGAATATAGTGAGCAAGTTGGGCATTTGCTAGCCACCAGGACAAGACAGAAAATTGTTGGCGGAGAGATCCTAGACGTCAAAAACCAAAAGGGCGAACTAATCACAGGGGTCAGGGAAATACGTGAGGTATTCCAAAGATACTATGGAAAGCTATATGGAGAAGAGGGACACAAGGAGGCAAGGTGTATAAAAGAGTATATAGAGTCGCTCAGTATGGAGCAATTTTCACAGGCAGATTCGGAGACCCTCGAGGATACATTCACAGTGGAAGAAATTCAAAGAGCTCTAAAAGAACTCCCCTCTGGTAAGGCCATGGGCCCTGATCAAATCCCATTAGAGTTTTATAAAGTTTTTTTACCGGTGCTGGGGGATGATCTAATACACATAATGTACCAGGTACAGAAAGGAGAACACTCCCCCGGAGTCGTGGGCGGAAGCCAACATAGTTATTTTTCCAAAGAAAGGGAAGCCCCCTAACGAGACGAGATCTTATAGACCCATTAGTCTTATGAATAGTGACACAAAGATCTTTTAAAAAATTCTAGCCAATTGGCTTAGTGCTATTATAGGGAAGGTAATATACCCTAGGCTGCATGGGTTTTTTCCCGGCAGCGGAATGGCCGAGCACATCCGCAGAGTGATAATCCTATTGAGGGCACTTCAGTCACCGGAGACCCTATGGCTCTTATAAATCTCGGCGCTGTGAAGGCGTTCAAAAGGGTCTCTTGGGAGTATCTCTGGGCTGTTCTTGAGAAGGTGGGGATTGGAAAGGGGTTTATAGAGTCCATGCAGACATTATATAGAGCCCTTCGGGCCCGACTTTGTTTAATGGGTGGACAGAGCAACCCTATCTTTATCACACGGGGGACTAGACAGGGGTGTCCTTGCTCTCCCCTTTTATTTGCACTCTCTATAGATCCCCTAATTTGGAAAATTGAGGCTAATATAGGAATCCAGCCTATCCAGCTGCACGGATTCGAGACAAATGTTCTGCAGTATGCGGACGATTTGGCGATAATGGCAGAAAACCCACTCGAAGCCTTAAGGGAGATAGAGATTGAGGCCAAATGTTTCAGGGTGATTTCCGGCTATCTGCTCATTCAGGAGAAAACGCAAATAGTAACCAACAGTAAGATCTGTTTGTCGGATCCACGGGTGACTGAATGTGCAATTTATCTTGGGGTCACCAGGACATCCGAACTGGGCAAAATTGTGGAAAAAAATCTGGCCACTGTGATCCAAAAAGGTAAGAAAGATTTAGATAGGTTTAACAATCTGCATCTTCCGATTGTGGGACGATGTAACATTTTTAAAATGATACTTCTTCAAAGAATTTGGTATTTTTCTGAACAATACCCCAACCTTTCCTCTGAGTAATCAACCGGGGATTACTCAGAGGAAAGGTTGTAGATCGGTGGAGAAGGTATGCTCCTCCGGATGTATTTGAATTGCTGCTAGAGAGAGAGGCCCCTAATTGTCTACTGCGATACACCAAATCTAGCTATTATCAAAAAGTAAAATTGAAGACCCTAGTTGCAGCAGTTGCTGTCTGGACCACTGTCAGGAAGAAGCTGGGGCTAGGTAGGATGAAATATTATACTCCTCTTTTTGGTAACCCGTCACTCCCCGAGGTATTCCATGACCGTGTTATGTTGCGATGGGATGCACTAGGGGTGAGGAAGATGGGGGATTTGCTTGATCCAATTGACATAATATCATTTGAGAAGGTTCAGTTGCTCTTCAATATTGACCGCAAAGAATTTTTTTAAGATCTTCAGGTTCGAAGCTGCATTGCAAAAAAGAAAGGGAGGTAAAAAGCTCTTTCTAAAGATCTGATCATGGAGGCAATAAGAGATCCAGAGGGTTGTACTATCACCCGATCCAGAGGGTTATACTATCACCCAAATTTATGGCGGGATGAGACAATTACTGGCCGATGACCTAGATAAACATCACGAGAAATGGCAGCAAAAGCTAAACATTGAAGGGGACGTTGTATGGACTTACTTAAGCTGGGCCACTCTGTACTGAGGTCAGCCGGTCTACAAGCGCAGCACTATAAGACGATCTTTTCATTATATTATACACCAGCTAAGATCGCCCAATGGGGTGGCACAGAAGGGATCCTCTGTCCCTTGATGTTGCAGTGCTGATGCTGACATTATTCACATGTTTTCTTCTTGTCCGGTTCTAAAGCCTCAAGAAGATAGCTATAGAAGAATTTTTAACTCAATCTTTGAGGATTCAAACAAGACTCACTACTGATTCGATGTTCCTATGGGTCACGAAGATAGGAGTACCACCGGCACAACGTGAGTTTATCTTCTTGGCCATGGCTGTAGTAAGAATTTGTATTTCATCAGCCTGGTTGGATCCTGGCCCCCCACATTTCAACAGTGGCTCTCACGGCTTTTAGCTATTTATAACCTTGAAAAGGGTATATATGAGAGGAAAGGATGGAGGGCTCAAAAACTAGGGAATCTTATCTGGGCTCCAATAAATAATTGGAAAGATGAAATCGAAGCTAGGCAAGCCACATCTTAACGATTTAGGGCTTTCCAGGGTATTGAACATAGCCTAATAATGGTACTTTGCATCATGTAATGAAATATTTGTACAATGTTTTTTATTCCCTTTCTTATATTATTTATGATAGGTAATGTTTCCTTGTGTTTTTATTTATGGATGTATCTACACAAATGTATTTTACTGATGGTGGCAAAAAAAAGACATCTTCCCCAATAGGCCGAATGATGTACTCAAAACTTTGGCTGGAGAAATAACATATAAGAATTTGCTAGCCGAAAAGGCAATCTAGCTTTGAATTCCAGGTGGGCATCATTGCAATGTGTCAATCCTTTGTTATACTTTAAATAAACAGTATAGAGCCCAGATGTTGTAGTAGGTCCATTATGGAAAATAATAGCCACTGTTATATAAGTTCTTCCTGAAATAGATATTTGACTTCCTTTAAAATCCGCTATTTTTGTTTCCAATTTTCTTCCATTTGCTCTGCAACGTTGTAAGATTAAAATGGCATATTTTACAAATCTTTCTATATGCATTGTAGACAAGATCTCCGATCTACAATGTTTACATGTCATATCCTGATTTGATGTTTTAATCAATTTGTTAAAAGATACCGATTTGCAGTTTGGTATTGTAAGTATAAGAATCGTTCTGATTGTGTTTGAGTGGTAGAACTAAATGAACACTCTTCACAGTTATGGTCCCATTTGTAACTTCGTCCAAATAAGTTATCAATGTGTATTCCTTCGTGTTCCAATACTCCAAGCTTGAACATTAGAAACTCTTGTGCATCTTGTTGTATGTTTAGAGAAAATGTCAAACAAAATCGCTTGGCAACGAAGTAGCTTGAGAGCGCTGTGAGAAAATGGCTAAAGTCTGTACAGATATAAATTCAAGATTGACGACGGTTGAAGAGCGCACTGCAACGTTAGAAGACGATATGGCCAGAGCCCAAACCCGGACGGAGTCCCAGACGGCACAATTGCCAGACTTTCAATGGAAGCGGGAAGATTTTGAGAACCTACAAAGGAGGAACAATCTGCGGATTCTTAGTATTAAACAAGGAGCAGAGGGCAATGATATATGAACCTATACATTGATGTTAATGAAGGGCGCCTTTCTGGAACTCCAGCATTGGAACTGGGATTTAGAAATACAGCAGGTTCACCGCTTTCCACTGAATCTAAAGAAGCCAAGTCAGTCTCGTAGTGGAGAAAACCCAATGGTGAGGGCAAGTACATATATCTAAAAGATGTTGAATGCCAGAAGCAGTATGAATTTTACTTCTGTTACTTAGCAACTGTTGAAATAAATAATGTAGTACAGAACAAAATCTTTTTGGACGATTTTCCATGATTTTATGATGATGATGTGGTAAATGAAACACAACATTCAGAATCACATTAGCATAACAGTTGATACCTGAACTGTTTTCCAACTGGTACCCTATAATGTCATTAACACGTTCCACCTTTTTTTTTTTTTTTACGCCTTCAAAGTTCTCTTCAACTGTTTCTTTATTTTC
Organism: Calotriton arnoldi; assembly: GCA_963921515.1. NCBI lineage: Eukaryota > Metazoa > Chordata > Amphibia > Caudata > Salamandridae > Calotriton > Calotriton arnoldi. Next base: position 492,265 of record CAWUFW010005899.1, read on the forward strand.
AACCTCAGTTGAATGTTTGACATATTTCCATTTTGGACACACTACACATTTATCATATATTGGATATTCCCCTAAATGAGGAGCATAAAGTCTTCTTAAACGATTGTACTCTCTTACACAATTTGCATCAGCACTAATCTTTTTCTCATTAAAATCGATCAAATACAAACCAGACAATGTTCTTACTCGAGACAATGCAACATATGCAATTCCCTCTTTGAACACTGTACTTCCAATATTTACAAAAGCTCTGTCTATACCTAAACTTTGAGATTTATGAATAGTTACTGCATATGCTAGAGACAGAGATAACTGTTGTCTACGAACATACAAGTCCTTTACAAGCAAAAAGAAAGTACAACACAATGCCCAATCTGTCTTCCCTCATTAATCTGATCAACTTTTCTAATAAAAATTCTATTCCATCTCTATTTTGAAAATGTACAAAATCAGCAACTTTTCCCATTGCTCCATTTACTAATCCTTCTTCTACATTCAAATTATGCCGCAAAATGACTTGACAGTTTTTACATACATGTAAAGTCTTTTCTAATCCTGCAGTTTTAGATACAGACTTTTCCAAAGAATCCAATTTAGCCTGCAGTTTCTCAGTAAGAAGAATTGTTACTACCTGGTGTTCGATTTTGTCAATAGCTTCAATATCTAGAATTTGTTGTTCTTCAAGTTTGATAAGTTGTTCATTAAGTGTAGAACACTCTTACAGTGTAGGCATTAGGCAAACTGTAGACTTGTTTTCTACAAGCATATTGCACATTACTTCTGCTACTGTTTCTTTAGATGTATACAAGTTCCTTAATGGGCAACTTTCTAAAGTTTGTTTACCATGTCCTATCAACATACCAATTCTTATGTCTTTAAGAATATTTCCATATTCTTCATCACTTGCTTGTCGCATATTCTTAACAAACTCTTTATATTCAAAGTGTAACCAAATATTTACATTCCCAATACTTCCCAAAGATTTCCTTGTATCTTCATGGAGAAGAGTTTTAAAAACAGGTTGTCCTTAAGCAGGAGTAAGTTGTAGTAGGTCTCCAAATACAATTAAATGTTTTCCTCCCAACAGAATATCATAATCTGTTTTTAAAATCTGTTGCATTCTCAAGTGTACAAAGGCAAGCATTAAGAATGAAACCATGCTCACCTCATCAATGATTAAAAGTTTCAGGGGGATATTCTCAAGAACGTGCGATAAACATCGCCAAAATAGCTTAACGCAAGTTTACATATCGCAGCCTATCGCGAGAAAATAACCCCGTGTTAACGTGGCATTCACAACATGGCGGTAACATGCGATAGTACCCCGATAACGCGTCAAATGTCCGCGTTAACACTACCGGGACGGCGATGAAAATCCAAACCTGAGCACGAAAAAAGTTGCAATGGGCCCAACCGCGATAAGACAATCAGCGAAAAGCAGCACCAGGCCTGCAAATCACACACGTCAGGCGGGAAAAATCACTACAAAAGCAGAAAAAATAAATAAACAAACAAACTACAGCGAAGCACAATGGAGCCAGCCGGAGCAGGTACAGAGGACGTCCAGAACCCCACAAGCCCCACGGAGGACCAGCCTGGGACCTCTGGGACAGGGAAGGGCAAGGACAAGAAGAAGAGGAAGACGAGGTTCAGTCCGCAAAAAAACAGGATCCTGATCACGGAGGTGGTAGAACACCATCAACAACTGTTCATCACCTCCACTGTGTCATTGGCAACAAAAAATAGAATATGGCAGTCCATCCTGGACAAGGTGAATGCAGTCGGAGTGCTGAGGAGGACAATGGAAGAGCTCAAGAGGCGCTGGAATGATGTGAAGCTCAAGACCAAGGTGAAACTCGGCAACAACCAGAAGGCAGCAATGCAGACTGGAGGTGGGAGTCCAGCGCCACAGGAGGAGCTGGATGAGATGGAGGAAATGGTGTCCACAGTCATCAGTGTGGAGACGGTGGCAGGAGTTGGGGCACCGGACACTGCTCAACATGACCTGACACAACAGCAACAGGGTGAGTAACCACCAGGGACTGGGGGACGGGGGAGATGGGCACAATGGCACACATGCACAATCAAGTATAGCACAGTGCACACCCACAATGACTCTGGATCATGTCCCTGATCTCCTTGGCATACTGCAGCACACATAGAAACAGCAAGTAGGCCCCCGTTGACAATGTGCACAGAGGGGGCTCTCCCCACACATCACTAATCTCACAACAAACCCATGCACATGTGCTGAACCCAGCAAAGCGGCGTGTCTGTGAGCCACACTGACAATGCAAGTGACACTGCATGACGAATAGCATGGCTGCAGTCAATATATCATGACATGCTGCACGACACTGAGGTGGCTGAGTGTGGACCACATCCGTAAAGGAGCAGGTCACACTCTGACACATCCACGTGTACAAACAACCCCTGACCTCAACAACACAACTGCGGACAAACCATGCCCCAGAGTTCCAAGTCCCACCAAGAGCCCAATTTCCCTAAGAATGCAACATATCAGCACTGTAGAAGCACAGAAGTCAAAGGCACACCGCCTGAAAGGGATAAGGGCCAGCCAAATCAGAGCTGCAGGGGCGACTCTCCCAAAATGCAGCACACACACATAACATTCAGAGCACATCAACATTGACAACAATGTGGTATAAACTGCAACACGTTCACAACAGAACAGAGGACACAACTGGTGCCGCTTGTGTGTAGAAACTGGTCAATCACATTTGACATAGCAGGGAAATGTGAGATGATAATGTACAAGTACAAACACACATCCGTGATGTCGAAATGTCCACTGTCTCGCATCAAATAGGCAGCTCCTCCCAAACAGTCACAATGTACATTGTCATGCAGTTTGTATGTAAACCTGTACAATGCGCCAACATACATGTGAACACAATGTTAAACTGCATCTCCCCATCACATTGCAGAGGGAGAACCAACACCTCCTGCAGAGCAGACCCAACAGCTCTTTACTGATGACGAAGAGGACCTCCACACCTTCGACACCGACGCCCTCCAAGAGTTCATGGACAGCTACGGCACCTTACCTCCAGGAGCAGGGCAGCCCAGCTGCATCGAGGAGACCCCAACCCCTGCACAGACCACACAGCAGGAAGCAGCCACCACCACGGCTGTCTCCCAGGACCCCCACGACCAACACATGGCCTTTCAACGCCGTGTGTTAGAGGTCCAGGAGAAGATGGCTGATCAGGTGCGGGTGGGGATCGACCTCATGCAGCCAAACTTGATGCCATACATGGGTGTCTGAGTACCATCAGGGACCACTTACAGTCCCTAACGGATACCCACAGTCCGCTCCATGCTCTCCAACGATCCATGGCTGACATCGCTGGAGTCATGATACTGAGACAAGAACAACTGTCCAGTCAGAGTGGCTCCAGCGATGTCAGCCGGGAGTTGGGACAGATGCGGGGGCTCATGGAGAACATGGAGTGAATGACGGCAGAAAGAATTGCTGCCACGGCTGCACACCAGTGACATGTGGCTGGGACCTTCCATGCCCTGCAGCACATCGTCATGGCATTGCTGCCTCAAGGCCTTGCGCAGATGAATGCTGCTGCTGCTTCTACATCCACATCTCCGCCCCCTGATGTGTCAGTGCCTCACAGTGCGGCAGGAAATCCACCACCACCCACGTGTGAGGCACATGTGACATCAGAGGACGAAGATGCGGGTGAATCAACCTTACTGGTAAGGAGGAGGCAGTAGCATTCATCTCCGCCATATGGCCTGTATCTGCTTGATTCTGCCCTTTGCATCATCACCTTCCACTGTCCCCCGATACACTCCACGACACTCACCTTGGACCTCGACATGGACTGCCATTTTCTGTTTGGTTAACAATGACACAGCGATCAGACTGCGGACTGAACTCTTCCCCTTCCGATGTACTTGTCATTCCCTGAAGGACTCTGGCTGGCCCTCCACGGGCCAATAATGTGAAGTGGGGTTTGCATGGCCCTGTACTGCTCCAGCTGCAACACTCCACTGGATGTGAATTAAACATTCAGAATCGCACAGATGTGTCATGCCTTTGATCATTCAAGTATGAGAGTATGGATGAATGTAGGGTCAGTGATTCCCCCTTACGTCCATGTTGCTCATGTCGTGGGACTTGAGTCACAGGGTGCAACAGTTCCGATTGCGGGCCGTGTGGCGTAGACACTACAACAGAGACACAAGCATCAGTTACTTCCATGTCCAGCCCAGAACTGAAGCACGCCCAGAGCCCCGGGCTCATTGTTCCCACCCCTACGCTGGCCTGCCATACGCCAGGCCAGTCCACTCCGCTTACGCTCAGGGGACGACGACAAAGCTACATGTCCCAGGTCTTCCCTGTAGTGATCTGCTGATCACTGGTCTAGTTGTCAGCATGCCACAGCCACTCCCTGAGGGCTGGTTCACACCCACACCACACCCATCCAGCACAGGTGTCACAGGACATGTGACCCTGCCAATAAAAGGGGCCTAGCATGTCACATACCCCACTGCCTGAGATGACATGATGGCGTCCGCACCACGCAACCCAATCATGAAGGGTCCATGACTTGTGGTGCACTGAGTTGGTGGCACCCGCTGCACTGCGGCCCACATGGGCCTACCGCCACGTGACGATGACTTGCGTTGCACAGGGTCAGTGGCACCCGCTGCACTGCGGCTGGAAGGGGCCTAACGCCACGTGACGATGACTTGCGTTGCACAGGGTCAGTGGCACCTGCTGCACTTCGGCAACAGGGGCCTACTGCCACGTGACGATGACTTGCGTTGCACAGGGTCAGTGGCACCCGCTGCACTGCGGCTGGCAGGGGCCTACCACCACGTGACGATGACTTGCATTGCACAGGGTTAGTGGCACCTGAAGAGCTGAGCAGCCTGCGATGATGCGTTGGCATCGATACGGCGTCCAGCGAATCAAGACTCAAATTGAACAGTGTGCCCTGCTGGACTGCAGTGTACACGCAGGCAGCAGTCAGCAGTCAGCACACACATTACTCTGTGGTGCGGTGCCGCAGGGTGCGCTGGGGGCCTGTGGTGCAGAATCCATCGATCGGCTGAGGAGGATGCACCGGCACGTGGTGGGCCCTCTTGGAGACACGCCGGTGGCGGCAGGTGAGCATTGAAGCCTGGGTGTGCAGGGGCGGCCTATCATCGCTGGGTGGAGGCCCGGTCTGGGGACCTGGGCTGGGGTGCATCAGGCGCACAGGGTCATGCAGGCACCACCGGTCATGGCGGCGGACTTGTGTTTGGGTGGGGGGCGCCGCCCTTGCTGACACTGCCCTGAATGTGATGCTCGTGATGTGCGCGGGTTGGTTTGTGACGTAGCCACCTCGTCTCCAGTGTGAATGTGCCCGTTGAAGGTGGTCGGCCACGTGTGTGTAGGCCTATGGGCAGGTTGTGGTGGAGACTGAGACACACGCAGTAGTCACCTTGGTGGTGGATTGGTGACGTTTGCATTCCCACAGTTGTGAGTTGGGGGATTGTGGAGTTGAGGTGTGTGGTGTGTTCAGTTGGTGCTTGCCGATGGGCAGTGCATTTCCATGGGGGCCATCCTCAAAGCGCTGGTTGGTGGCGGACTTGCGGACATGTGGGGATCATGCACACTTCCTGGGTATTTGCGATGACATTGGTGGACAGGCCACGGTGGTCCACTTTTGTATGCACAGTGATGGCATGCGTGTGGTTGCTGTTGCGGTGATTGTGTGCAGTGTCAGCAGGGGACACAAGTCATACACATGTGCTGTGACTTGCCCCCAACACGTGCATGACGCCAGCTATGGCGTAGTTCCCTTGCATGGTCTCAAGATGTTCCTGCACAGTGTGGGGGGTGTGAGGGGCAGGGGTATCAAGCTGACGCACACCGTGATGCTTTCAGGTGTGATGAGTCCTGCATGATGTGACCGTAACAGCAGTTCGTGTGGTCGTTACCTTCCTCTTCATTCCTACGACGGTTACGGCCACATGTAGTTCTGTTATGGTCTTTTCATGCATGGTTTATCTGGCCTGTGAGCATTCCGTTTTGTCCAAGTGCAGTACACTGTACCAGATTAGGCATGTGACTATACGGAAGTTTGCCCATTGTCATCATTTCTCCCACAGGTTTCTGAAGACACGTTGCCCTGTTGGAGTTCCCCGTTGGGAATGGAACGCGTTGGCTGAGCTTTTCGTTTTGTTGATTTATGAATTTGTAATAAAGTTCTGTTTTTCCACTACCGTTGACTACTGGACTTCATGACCTTGGGGGGAGGGTCCGGGGGGCGGGGTGCCTGGGGGTGGTGGCGGTGGGTGTTGTGGCCCTCTTGGGTCTCCGAGCTGCATGATCAGTGTCTCCATGGCATCTGTTGGTCTTCAGATGTGGCTCTGGGCTGGGCTCCCTTTCTACTGCAGTTTGTCGTCCTGCTTAACACGAGTAAGAGGCAGGTGTTAAATCCCTGCTGCTAACGCGCCTTATCGCCTGTTCTTGGTTCACATCGCAGATCTGACTGGTCGTTGTGAATCTCGCGAAGTGGTGTTTTTGTATGTTTTTGCACGGGAACGCCTACTCTGCATATCATTAGCGATAGTTGTCGCACTCATCCGTGGCAATGTTTTTTGCGGCAGCTATCGCTGGTAAACTGGCGATATCGGCAGTTTGCACCAGCTTGAGAATAGGGCGATAAATCTATTGCCCCTTTTGCGGCGCTAAAGTGCCGATAAATCAGCGATGAGTCCTTGAGAATATGCCCCTCAGTTTCTTCAGTACTCTTGAGACTTCATAGTAAGCTTCTCCAGATAACTTCTGATATTGTAGTTTATTATCATGTTCAACTGGAAGCATAAGTAATTGATGTAAAGTAATACCTTTAATATTGTGTGTTGTTAATCCAGCTGGAGCTATTACGACACACGATAAATGTTATTGTGTAGTTTTGTGTAGATAACTGGTCAAAACTTTAAGAAACTTTTTCCTGTTCCAGCTTGACCACTAATGTACAATAGGATAGGTTTAAATGATGAACATTGGCATTCTTTTTTTTCATGAAGCAAACCATGTTCTATCTGTTGTTTGGCTTGTAGATATATTTCTTTTTGTTCAATATTTAGGGGCATATTATCAAGAACGGCGTTAAAATTATCGCCGCTTTAGCGGCAGAAAACTGCCGCTAAAGCGGCGATAATGGGCTTGATAATATGCCCTGGAGAATTCCAATAGAAGCCCATGTTCACACCAGAACATGGACTTCTATTGGAAATCTCAAGGGCATATTATCAAGCCCATTATCGCCGCTTTAGCGGCAGTATTCTGCCGCTAAACCGGCGATAATTTTTAACGCCGTTCTTGATAATATGCCCCTTAGTTGTTCCTCTAACTTTTCAAACTGAATAATATCCTGTTGTGCTTGGTGCATTGCAGTTTCTACCTCATTCATGGCTATTGCTGCTTCATTTCCAATTAATTGGTTGTCCCAGTGCATTTTCAGTCAGTGGACCAGAACTTTGACTGCTTTGTGAACTTTCTCTAGCTCTTTCAGCTGCAACGCTACCTTCTTGTTCAATCTCATCATTTAACATCTGTAGGTAAGTTGGAAAAACCATGCACTGAATGCTGTCTTTGGTTGCATTAAAAGAATCTTTATGGCAGTCGAAATCTCCAAGTATTTCTGTTTCACTACGCCAAGGCTTGAACAGTTGCAGAAGTGCGAAATAGAAAAATTCTCTCTTATCTGCAGTTTCACAACTCAGTTTTCTGTAGTTAATAAGATTCCCCTTCACATGTTTCACTAAACATCCATCACATCCAATCACTGCATATTTTTCTTCTTTTATATTTTCTCTAACATTCTTTTTAAAGGTATAATGCTGAAGTATTTCATACAGAGATAGGTTTTCAAGATGTGGACTCCTTTTGGGATAGTATGTATCCAACATATTAGTTTTAAGAATATCAGTACTTTCTGGTTCATATTGTGCTAAGTATTCAATTTCTTTTAAATATTTCAATACTCTATTTCTTGTTGAGGCAAGACCTAGACTAATCCAAATGATTCCTCTTGACTTAGAATATAAGCTGGCTGAGCTCAACCAATCCGAACATTCATAGGATCCAATCTCTCTATGGGAAAGCATTTTCAAGCTGAAGCTGTACAATTTCTTCCTAACACTCTTTTTGCTGAAATTTCTTCCCACATTTATCTGCAACATACTGATTATCCATGTTTGCATTCCACATTTTCAAAATAACTGGATTGTAGTCATTAATGTAGTTTGAAGCTTCTGTTCTTTTCAAGTTGTATGTATTCTTGGGAGAATTCCGAGTTATGGTAAGCCTTACTGATGAGAAAAAACTATTTACTCTTCCTTTAGAAATTATAGGATGTGGGACTCTAAAACGACATTTTGTATAAAATTTCCCTTTACATTTATATTTCCGTCTGCAGTATTTCCCACATATATGACTTTGAAACCGTAAAACTTGTTGTCTTAAGCTCTTCTCTCCTCCATCTCTTGGAATGGCACATGTAACATACTGTTCAATGAAAGACAAAACAGTTTGATCACTATCTGTTCCAAATTTTGGTTAATTTTATATCCATAATAGCATGAGTATATGAGGAGCACCTCTGGCTTGGTACTCTTTACGCCAAAGAAATCAGTTACCTCTCCAAGAGGTGACATCTTTTTATTACAGATAAATGACATCATAGCTAAGGGTGGGCGGAATTTGCGTAGTCGCGTTACGCAAAATTCCGCGAAACAGTAATTTTTTTTTTAATATTATCTCTAACTCTGTCAATTTAAATGTGATTATGAAATACAATCTCACTACCTCTATAAAAAAGTTCACAACTATAACACTACCCTTGGAATTGTATAGTATTTAATTATTTATTTAAGGTAGATCCGTGAATCCACCGTGACGTTACACTGGGGGGCCGCGGTGAGAGGCGCAATAGAGTTGCGACTCCTACCATGAGAAAAAAAAATATATATATTTAATGGCCCCCACTTTCCTAGGCCGAGTTAGGCCTCGGGGACCCCATCTCCTAGGGCTAAGCCTATATTTCTAGCTTAGAATTTTAAGGGGAGGGGCGCATCCCCCCCACCCCCCAGGCCCATTTCGGCCCTGGGACCCCATCCCCTGAGCCCGGCCATTTAAAAAAAAACATGTAAAAAGGGAAGGGGGCAGAGTGGGCCCGCTCCAGGGCCATTTTCGGCCCCAGAGACCCCATCCCTCGGGGCTTGGCCACAACGTTGGGGACTGAGGTGGAGCCCCAATGCCCTGCGGTCCCTGCCAGCTGCCTGCCTCCTGTGGGATTCGGCATTGCTTTTGGACAGAGGGAGATGCTAACATGTAGCTCCCTCTGCCCAAAAGCAATTCTGCTTCGCTTCATGGAAGCGAGAGCATTTTTTCGACTCTTGCTTCCATGAAGCAAAGCAGTGTTTGCTATGGCATGCCATGCCATAGCAAACTGTAATGTCCCGGGGGTGGGCACACCGAGACATTGCTGGAGCCGGCCCTGGGGGGTGGCGGTCCCTGGGGCCATGAAGGGCTCCTGTGGGGGGCCGTGCAGCCCCCCTCCTATCTTGTGTGTAGCCCTGGGGAGGTGGTGGTCCCTGGGGCTGGGGGGCCCCAACGGACCCCCGCATTTAATTAAAGTGTGCCCCGGGGCGGTCCCTGGGGCAGTGTGGGGGGCTCGAGCTCCCCTACACTACATTTTTAAACATAGCCCCGGGAAGGTGGTGGTCCCCAGGGCTTCGGGGGGCTGCGTTCCCCCCATACTTAATGACTATAGCCCCGGGGCATCATAATTTTGCATTGCCACCGGGACCTGGCCCACCCGGCGGCTTAAAAGAAACAAAGAGCGGGAGACCACGCTTCATTTTTTAAAAACATTTTGATGAAATTTGCGCACCCACCGCAAATCCCGCCAATTTGTTTTTTAAAAAAATGCTTTTTTTGGCCCTGGGGGTCCCTGTGGGATCCCCTGAGCAGGTCTAGGGGTCAGGGTGTTTCTACCCTGCCCTCTTTTCTTGTTTTTAATCCTTTTTTTTACCTTTTTTCTTGTGACTCGGTTCAACCGAGTCACAAGATGGCTGCCAACACTTCTTGGTTGGAACTGTTGGCAGCCAATCAGATTGCAGGCTCGAGATCGGGAAGGTCCGCGGATACTCTGCATCCCTAGATATACAATTGGGAATTTCTTTAAATTTCTCAGGAGCTACTGAACGGATTTACACCATTTAATAAAAAAGAGTGCTTTCTGGACCAAGAGCTACCTTTTTGCCAAATTTGGTGTAATTCCGTTCAGCAGTTCGGGCTGTAGCTGTATCTAAAGTTTCCTATGGAAATTAACATGGAGAAAACACGTTTTGGGACCACCCCTTTTTCTTGGCTCCCGCTTGACGAATTACCCCAATACTTTCAACACAGGAGCTGACCTGACGGCCCCAAAAGCTTTGAAAATTTCGCGAAGATTTGTCAAACGACGTCAAAGATATTGGCAAAAGAAAAAACACTTTTCCTATGGAAACTAGGTCCTAACTATAGCCACCTACTATAAATATATATTTATATGGCCCTGGGGACCACCCCCTTCCTGGGGCCGGCCCATGCAGATCATAGGAGGGGGGCCATGTTGCCCCCCTCCTGGATCCTTTGGCACTAGGGACCACCCTGGGCTAGCTCCTGGTATGTCCCGGGGTGCCCAACCCCTGGGACATAGCTTTTTGCTTTAGCTTGGTGAGACCTGTGACAGCTCCCACCAAATTAAAGCAAACACTCCAGTTCCGGCGGGTGGGAGCTGTCAAAGTGCTTCCGCCTGCTGGAAACGAGATTTCATCTCTTTCCCTGCCCGCAGACATGCGGGAAGGGAAAGAGATGAAACGATTGCTCCTGTATGGAGAGAGCTGCCTTGGCCAGCAGCTCCCTATGTGCAGCAACAATAAAGGCTCCTGCAGGAGGTGGGCAGCTGGCTGGGACTCCGGGGGCTGTGAGGCTCCCTCCGCGATCCCGAGGAAAAAAGAAGAAAGAGGGAAAATAAAGGTCAGAAAGAGGCAGAAGAAAGGTCAGAAAGGAGCAGAAAGAGGCAAAATGAAGGTGAGAAATGAGCAGAAAGAGGCAAAATGAAAGTGAGAAACGAGCAGTAAGAAGCAGAATGAAGGCAGGGTAAAGGTCAGAAACAAGTAGAAAGAGGCAAAATAAAGGTCAGCAACGAGCAGAAAGAGACAAGATAAAGGTGAGAAACAAGCAGAGAGAGGCAAGATAAAGGTGAGAAATGAGCAGAAAGAGGCAAGATAAAGGTAAGAAACAAGCTGAAAAAGGCAGAATAAAGCTTAGAAACTACCAAAAAGAGGCAAACTAAAGGTCAGTAATGAGAAGAAAGAGGCAAAATTGAGATCAGAAAAGAGCAAAAAGAGGCAAAATAAAGGTCGGAAACAAGCAGAAATAGGCAAAATGGAGATCAGAAATGAGAAGAAAAAGGCAAAATAAAGTTCAGAGATGAGCAGAAAGAGACAAAATAGAGATCAGAAACAAGCAGAAAGAGGCCGAATAAAGGTCAGCAACAAGCAGGTAGAGGCAAAATAGAGATCAGAAGCAAACAGAAAGAGGCAAAATAAAGGTCAGAAACGAGCAAAAAGAGGCAGAATAGAGGTCAGAAACTAGCAGAAAGAGGCAAAATAAAGGTCAGAAATGAGCGGAAAGACACAAAATAGACATCAGAAATGAGCAGAAAGAGCTAAAATAAAGGTCAGAAATGTGCAGAAAGAGGCAAACTAGGGACCAGAAATGAGCAGAAAGAGACAAAATAAAGGTCAGAGTCAAGCATACAAGGCAGAATTAATCCTTTAAAAAAAAAAAAAGAAAATAATAATAACAGTTTAAAAAAAAGAATGTTTTAGAATCTAACCAATTAATCAAAAAAGAGCTGCGTTTTTTGTTGTATTTAATTATTGTATATATGGTCTATAAGTGTGTGCGTATGGGTGTGGTAGTATATGCATCAGTCTGTGTTGGGGTGTGTTTGTGTGTATATGAGTAAGTGTCTCAGTAACTCATTGAGTGTATTAATGTGTCAAAGGGAGTGTCAATGTATGTATTAGTGAGTCCTGGGGTATCTTAGGGTGTGTGTAAGTAAGTTTGTGAGTGTGTTAGTGAATTAATTAGTGTATGCATGGATGTGCCAGTGTATGTATCAGTTTGTCCCAGGATGTGTCAGGGTGTGTACGAGTGAGTGTGTGAGTATGTTAGTTAATGTATTGGTATGTTCATGGGTGAGTCAGTGTATATATTAGGAAGTCCTAGGTTGTCTCAGGGTGTGTAGAAGTAAGTGTGTGAGTGTGTTATTGAATCCATGGGTGTGTCAGTGCATTATCAGTTAGTCCTAGAGTGTCTCAGGTTGTGCATGAGTAACTGTTTGAATGTCTTAGTGAATGGATTGGTGTGCCCATGGGTGTGTCAGTATATATAACTATTAGTGCCAGAGTGTCTCAGTGTGAATATTAGTGAGTCAGTGATTTTGTCAGAGAATGCATCAGTGTGTCAATGGTTGAGTTAGTGTATGTATTAGTGAGACCTCAGGTGTGTCAGAGTGTGTATGACTGAGTGAGTGAGTATGACAATTAATTCATCAGTGTGTCCATGGGTGTGTCAGTGCATGCATTAATGAGTTGCAGAGTGTGTCACTGTGTGTCTGACTGAGTGAGTATGTCAGTTAATACATCAGTGTGTTCATGGGTGTGTCAGTGTGTATATTAGGGAGTACTAGGTTGTCTCAGGGTGTGTAAAAGTATGTGAATGAATGTGTTAGTGAATGCATTTGTGAATCCATGGTTGTGTCAGTGTATGTATCAGTTAGTACTAGAGTGTGTCAGGGTGTATATGAGTAACTGTTTGAAGGTGTTACTGAATGGACTGGTGTGTCCATGTATGTATCAGTTATTCCCAGAGTGTCTCAGTATGTATATGAGTGAGTCAGTGATTTTGTCAGAGAATGATTCATGGGTGTCTTAGTGTATGTCTTAGTGAGACCCAAGGTGTGTCAGAGTGTGTATGACTGAGTAAGTGAGCATGTCAGGTAATGCATCAGTGTGTGTCCATGGGTGTGTCAGTGTATGTATTAGTGAGTCCCAAAGGTGTCATTGTATGTATAAGTGAGTATGTCAGTAATGCATTAGTGTTTCCAAGGGTATGTTAGTGTATGTATCAGTGAGTCCTAGGGTGTCTGTTACTCTATCTAGTTATAAATATTATAACAATTATATACAGAATTAATTACTGGAATAGCTCCAAAAATTGAATGGAGAGATCTGTTATATAAGAGAGAAAACAAAAATACATGTTTTTGTGACATATTTAAAAGTTTCAGAGTAATGTTCAAATTTCTGAAAAATTAATATTTATGTTAATATAAAAACAGTGCACAACTGTAATACTGTAAAACACAAATATTTGTTTAAAACGTATATTTCTGTTTTATACTGTTCACAGCTTTAATACTTGTACATAGTACACAATGTACTGTTTAAATAATCATTGTAGAACAGTGGGGAAAAAACAATCATGTAGATTGTAGAAAAAAACAGAACTACACAGTATTACACTACAAATAAGTGACACTTAATAACTTATTCTAGCTAAAGGTACTTAACTATTATAAACAAATATATCCCCCAAAAAATGATATGATACTGAAATAGTCCATTACTCGAAATAGATGTAACATGTATTCAAATGTCGGAGTCCATTTTGAACACAGCACCCCTAGTAGGCTCAATCATGTCTTACACACAGGTCATCCATAAAAAAAAACCACTGCATACCACTCTTTAAATGTTAATCCTCCTTAAAACGTTGCTTGAAGAAGGAAGAGATATGAATTTGAAGTTTGAAAGGTAGTTTTTGTTTGAAACTGAGCTTGTTGTCATTGCATTCTGTCTATGCAGTTGAATTTTTTAAAGACACAGTGTAGTGTCCTGAAGTTATACCAAGTCCTTCATGGAAGATAATAGCCAGTGTTGTGTAAGTTCTTCCAAAAATTGATATTTGTCCTGCTTTGAAGTTTGTAATTTCAGTTTCAATTTTTGATCTATCAGATCTGCATTGTTGTAGCATCAATATTAATGTATTTTCTACTTCACTGTATCTGCAAGGTAGAAATACAATCTGATCTACAATTTCAACATGCCATATTTTGGTGGCATTTTTCATTAGCCTGGCAAGACACAGTTTTACATTCTGGTAATGTTAAGTAGATTCATCTTTCTGAATTAATTTGAGTAGTAGTTGCAAAGAAGCAATCTTCACCATCATGGTTCCATGTGTAACTCAGTCCAAATAATTCATTAGTATTAACTTCTTCTTCTAAAAATTCAAGCATCACTATAATAAATTCCTGAGTGTCTTGTTGACTGTTGAGAGAAAATACTACAGATCCACTATGTATGTCTACTACATCTCGAATGCCTGAAGCAGAATATACTACAGTTCTATCACTACATAAACGTTCCAGCAGCGCACAAAAATAATAGCAAATTCTGTTTCCTTTATGTTGAATTTCATTTATAAAATGCGATAAATGGAAGAGTACATTGAGAACTAAATTTGCATAGCAGTTGACACCATTACTGTTTTCCAGCTGAAAACCTACAATATCTCCCTCAATTATTAATTTCTTCATCTTAACACCTTCATCCTTATCTTTTGTTTGCTTCTTTTGAGGTACATCCATTTATTGCTTACTAAGCTTCCACTTAAGAGTGATTGTTTGTTTCTCATAAATAGGATACTGTCCTAAGTGAGGAGTATATACACTTCTTACCCACTTGTATTTTTTAGCACAACTAGTATCAGCACTAACTTTCTTTTCATCAAAATCAACTAAAAACAATCCGCACAATGTTCTAACTCACGACAATCCTACATATGACATACCTTCGTTTTAACAGTTCTCACATTTAATAGTGTACAGAGTAAAATACATGACAGAATCATTCAATGTACCAACACACTCCACTTATGTAAAAGTCCTTGGACTAATAAAGTGCAACTGCGAAATTGTTTTAGTGAGAAATACCAAACCTATCCAAGCATAAGGAATATAGCTTAAAAAATAGTGCGATTCTAGTATAGTACTTCTACAAACTTCAGTGCAATCAGCTTTACAATTCAATGTAAACACTATAAATCTATTAGACTGTGCAAATCTTATTACACTAGAGGACCATGTTTGTCAAATACGAAGACAAATACAATTAATAGAGTCCTATCTAAAAGATATTTAAGAATTGTGTAAAAGGTGAACATTTTTGAACCAGCTATTTCCGAGGGTGGTGCCAAAAGACATTTCCGGGCCTCCACTGCCAAAGAAATATTATAGTTTAGGAACAATGGTCTTAACAGTCTACGTCGCAGCGAATACAGGGGAGCACAAACAAATACCACATGATTTAAATCTTGAACATGGTTCCTGCAGAGGTCACAAAACCTCTCTTCCCTAGGTAATTTCTCCCATAATATTTCTAAGAGGAAGCAAATTCAGCCTTAATAATAAAATGGTTCTACGTACACTATGGGGAATGTTCCATAGGACATATGGTTGATGTTTTTTTACATATTCTACTCTCCATAATTATATAATTCCTAACGTGCCGAAAACACAATACATCTATTTTCTAAAATAGACTTTGGGAGGGGTTCTGCTTCACTTTGCCCAATTCCAAACATATCCAGTGCTTTCACAAAATTTGAGAAAACAGCCATTTTCTCCTTCAGACAGAAAAATATTTCATGTTTTAATGCAGCCCGTATGGAGCCGGGATCACTATTCAATATGCTATTCCCCCAACTTAAACTTGCTGCCATAGCAAACACATTTGTGCCCGAATTCAAGCCGGAGTGCCGATGGAGCAACTGCACAATTCACGTTACATATTTGGCTCCAAATGCATCCCTCCACCTTCTCAAAGTAGGCCCGGTACTGCTCATGCATTGATTCACAGGCATAACTCAATGAAGGCAGAATTTTGATCTTATATACCGCCAGAACATGGACAAAATGTCTTTGCCTGCAACATTAATATAACCTGCCAATTGCTGAAGCCTGGGATATTGCCTTACTTCTGCACTGACCAATAGGATCACTATTAGAGCAGTCACTGGTAAAAATTCTACTCAAATATGGGTACAGCTTCACTACCTCTAACTTGTCTTTCCCTAAAAAACAATGCAAATATTTCCTAACCCTATGCTCCCAGGACCTAAAAACTATGACTTTGCTCTTAGAGATGTTTATTTTTAGGAAATGTTCACCTGCATAGTTGCCTAACTCTAAAAGACGCCTCTGTAAACTTACCGAGGTTAAATCTAGCAAAATGGCATCATTCGCATAGAAGAGACATCCAAATATAATTGTTCTTAGTTTTGGTGGGTTTCCCTTACACTGTCCGATTCTGCTACGTAAGTCATAGATATAAAGGGAAAAGAGGAGTGCGCCAATATGCACCCTTGCGTTAGCCCATTGTGAGTTTCTACTTTACTACTAGACAAGCCCTGGTTCTCTCCCATCAGGACCTGAGTCCATGTAGAAGAGTGCAAAGCAACAACTAGCCTAAGCAAGTGCGTGGGGATCCCCAGTACAGCCAATTTCCTCCACAGCATCCCATGTTCAACCCTGTCGAAACTTAGAGAAATCTATGAAGGCAGCATATAAAACCATGCCCTTGCCCACTGGATACTTCTCAATAAGAGTTTGGAGGGCTATGATATTGTCTAGAATGCCACAATGCTTACGAAAGCCAGCCTGCTCCACAGGGACAAGATTATTACCAAATGCCCAGTCCTGAAGGTGAAGAAGAATACTATTGGCGAACAGTTTCTCAAACGCATTCAATAATGCAATCTGTCTAAAGCTGACAGGAGAAGTTTAGGACCAGTATGGTCCCATGCGAATAACAATATTGAAACACCGGATTGAGAAAAAGGGCCCAAGCGGAAACATCTTGTTATTGGGAGATCATCCGGGCCCATCGCCCCAGAGTACCTAGCACCCTTAACCCCTTTGCTGCTAGGCCTTTTCCCCCTGTGCTAAGCCTTTTTTGGCTATTTGGGGTAGTGCGGGCTTAGGCCCCTGTAACTTTTTGACCACATAAGGTATCCACGCCAAATTTGCGTCCTTTTTTCTAACATCATGGGGATTGTAAAGGTACCAGGGTTTGTGGATTCCCCTGGAGGGGACCCAGAAATTAGCCAAAATACAGCAACATTTTGTTTTTGGGGGAAAAATGTGAAAAAGGGCTACAGATGAAAGCGTCTTGTTTTTCCCTGCAAATGGCATCAAAAGGGGTTGTGGTGCTGAAATCACCATCTTCCCAGATTTCAGGGACAAGCAGACTTTTGTCAGAAAACCAACTTTTTTACACAGTTTTGGCATTTTTCTGGGACATAGCCTATTTTTGCTATTTTTTGTGCTCTCAACCTCCTTCCAGTTAATGGTAGAAATGGGTATGAAACCAATAATGGATCCTAAAAACCATACATTTCTGAAAAGTAGACAAAATTCTGAATTCAGCAAGGGGTCATTTGTGTAGATCCATAAAGTTTTCCTTATAGAAACAAACAGTTAAATAAAGGAAAAATTGAAAATTAGTTGAAAAAAACAGCCATTTGTGTCAACGTTTTCACCTGTAACTTCTTCTAATTATGACAGCTATTTGAAAGCAATATACCGTTATATCCGCTGGACCTTTCTGGTTGTGGGGATATATAGGACTTGTAGGTTCACCAAGAACCCGACGAACCCAGAGCCAATAACTGACTAGCATCTTGCAATGGTTTTTTATTATGTACCGGGTATATAGCAATTATTTTGGGAAAATGTATACATGGAAAAATTGTTATGAAAGACACCTATGTATTTCTGAAATGGGAACAAAATGTAGATTTTAGAAACAGTAGATATTTGCACATTTCCGAAATTGGGAGTACCCATACTTGCATGAGAATTATAGGTCATTTTTCAAAATGACTTATTTTTTACACATTGTCTTTCATTTGGAAGGCAGAAATGCATTGAAAGTCAATAGGTAATAACAGTTGCTCTACAATTCTGTGTTACCCTAAGTCTCCCGATAAAAATGGTACCTCACTTGTGTGGGTAGCCCTTGTGCCCACAACAGGAAATGGCTCAAAATGCAACGTGGACGTACCACATTTTCACAATGAAAAATTACCCTTTTTTTGCAAAGTGCCTAGGTGTAGTTTTTGAACCCTAGCTCTGCCGGCACCTAGGGAAACCTAGAAAACCTATACATATTTGAAAACTAGACACCCAGGGGAATCCAGGATGGGGTGAATTGGCTGCCTCCCACCAGGTTCTGTTACCCAGAATCCCTTGCAAACCTAAATAATTGTCAAAAAAAACACATTTTCCCCACATTTCTGTGGTGGAAAGTTCTGGAATCTGCGTGGATCCACAAATTTCTGCCCACCCCGCGTTCCCCAAAGTCTTACGAGAAAAATGGTACCTCACTTGTGTGGGTCGGCCTAGTGCCTGCGACAGGAAACGGCGCAAAACGCAACGTGGTCACACCTCAATTTCGCAGTGAAAAATGACCCTTTTTTGGCAAAGTGCCTAGCTGTAGTTTTTGAACACTAGCCCTGCCGGCACCTATGGAAACCTAGCAAACCTATACATTTTTGAAAACTAGACACCCAGGGGAATCCAGGATGGGGTGACTTTACTGCCTCCCACCAGGTTCTGTTACCCAGAATCCCTTGCAAACCTAAAAAATTGTCCAAAAAAACACATTTTCCCCACATTTCTGTGGTGGAAAGTTCTGGAATCTGCGTGGATCCACAAATTTCCACCCACCCCGCGTTCCCCAAAGTCTTACGAGAAAAATGGTACCTCACTTGTGTGGGTCGGCCTAGTGCCTGCGAAAGGAAAACGCGCAAAACGCAACGTGGTCACACCTCAATTTCGCAGTGAAAAATGACCCTTTTTTGGCAAAGTGCCTAGCTGTTGTTTTTGAACCCTAGCTCTGCCGGCACCTAGGGAAACCTAGCAAACCTATACATTTCTGAAAACTAGACACCCAGGGGAATCCAGGATGGGGTGACTTGACTGCCTCCCACCAGGTTCTGTTACCCAGAATCCCTTGCAAACCTAAAAAATTGTCAAAAAAAACACATTTTCCCCACATTTCTGTGGTGGAAAGTTCTGGAATCTGCGTGCATCCACCAATTTCCGCCCACCCCGCGTTCCCCAAAGCCTTACTAGAAAAATGGTACCTCACTTGTGTGGGTCGGCCTAGTGCCTGCGACAGGAAACGGTGCAAAACGCAACGTGGTCACACCTCAATTTTGCAGTGAAAAATGACCCTTTTTTGGCAAAGTGCCTAGCTGTAGTTTTTTAACCCTACCTCTGCCGGCACCTAGGGAAACCTAGCAAACCTATACATTTTTGAAAACTAGACACCCAGGGGAATCCAGGATGCGGTGACTTGACTGCCTCCCACCAGGTTCTGTTACCCAGAATCCCTTGCAAACCTAAAAAATTGTCCAAAAAACACATTTTCCACACATTTCTGTGGTGGAAAGTTCTGGAATCTGCGTGGATCCACAAATTTCCACCCACCCCGTGTTCCCCAAAGTCTTATGAGAAAAATGGTACCTCACTTGTGTGGGTCGGCCTAGTGCCTATGACAGGAAACGACGCAAAACGCAACGTGGTCACACTTCAATTTCGCAGTGAAAAATGACCCTTTTTGGCAAAGTGCCTAGGTGTAGTTTTTGAACCCTAGCTCTGCCGGCACCTAGGGAAACCTAGCAAACCTATACATTTTTGAAAACTAGACACCCCGGGGAATCCAGGATGGGGTGACTTGACTGCCTCCCACCAGGTTCTGTTACCCAGAATCCCTTGCAAACCTAAAAAATTGTCAAAAAAAACACATTTTCCCCACATTTCTGTTGTGGAAAGTTCTGGAATCTGCGTGGATCCACAAATTTCCACCCACCCCGCGTTCCCCAAAGTCTTACGAGAAAAATGGTACCTCACTTGTGTGGGTCGGCCTAGTGCCTGCGACAGGAACGGCGCAAAACGGAACGTGGTCACACCTCAATTTCGCAGTGAAAAATGACCCTTTTTTGGCAAAGTGCCTAGCTGTAGTTTTTGAACCCTAGCTCTGCCGGCACCTAGGGAAACCTAGCAAATCTATACATTTTTGAAAACTAGACACCCAGGGAAATCCAGGATGGGGTGACTGGACTGCCTCCCACCAGGTTCTGTTACCCAGAATCCCTTGCAAACCTAAAAAATTGTCAAAAAAACACATTTTCCCCACATTTCTGTGGTGGAAAGTTCTGGAATCTGCGTGGATCCACAAATTTCCACCCACCCCGCGTTCCCCAAAGTCTTCCGAGAAAAATGTTACCTCACTTGTGTGGGTCGGCCTAGTGCCCGCGACAGGAAACGGCGCAAAACGCAAAGTGGTCACACCTCAATTTAGCAGTGAAAAATGACCCTTTTTTTGCAAAGTGCCTAGCTGTAGTTTTTGAACCCTAGCTCTGCCGGCACCTAGTGAAACCTAGCAAACCTATACATTTTTGAAAACTAGACACCCAGGGGAATTCAGGATGGGGTGACTTGACTGCCTCCCTCCAGGTTCTGTTACCCAGAATCCCTTGCAAACCTAAAACATTGTCAAAAAAAACACATTTTCCCTACATTTCTGTGGTGGAAAGTTCTGCAATCTGCGTGGATCCACAAATTTCCGCCCACCCCGCGTCCCCCAAAGTCTTACGAGAAAAATGGTACCTCACTTGTGTTGGTCGGCATAGTGCCTGCGACAGGAAACGGCGCAAAACGCAACATGGTCACACCTCAATTTCGCAGTGAAAAATGACCCTTTTTGGCAAAGTGCCTACCTGTAGTTTTTGAACCCTAGCTCTGCCGGCACCTAAGGAAACCTAGCAAACCTATACATTTTTGAAAACTAGACACCCAGGGGAATCCAGGATGGGGTGACTTGACTGCCTCCCACCAGGTTCTGTTACCCAGAATCCCTTGCAAACCTAAAAAATTGTCAAAAAACCACATTTTCCCCACATTTCTGTGGTGGAAAGTTCTGGAATCTGCGTGGATCCACAAATTTCCACCCACCCGCGTTCCCCAAAGTCGTACGAGAAAAATGGTACCTCACTTGTGTGGGTCGGCCTAGTGCCTGCGACAGGAAACGGCGCAAAACGCAACATGGTCACACCTCAATTTCGCAGTGAAAAATGACCCTTTTTGGCAAAGTGCCTAGCTGTAGTTTGTGAACCCTAGCTCTGTCGGCACCTAGGGAAACCTACCAAACACACACATTTCTGAAAAGTAGACACCTGGGGGCTTCCAGGGAGGTATGGCTTGCGTGGATCCCCCAACCTTTCCTTACCCAGAATCCCCTGCAAACATCAATTTTAGCTGACAAAATCATTTTTGTGTGGGAAAGTGTGGCACCACTGGCCTCACACAAATTTCCTACCACCCAGCGTTCCCCCAGGTCTCCCGATAAAAATGGTGCCTCACTTGTGTGGGAGGCCCAAGTACCCGCGACATGCAAGGACAAAAAATGTTTTGGGAAACGTTGGGGGATCCACGCAAGCCATACCTCCCTGGAAGCCCCCGGGTGTCTACTTTTCAGAAATGTGTGGGTTTGGTAGGTTTCCCTAGATGGCCGCCGAGCACGGGGCCAAAAACCCAGGTGACCCTCCTTGCAAAACCAGGTGGTTTTGAGATAGGCAATTTTGATGTCGCCTCACTACGTTTTGGGCACTTGCCTGTCGCGGGTACTTGGGCCTCCCACACAAGTGAGGCACCATTTTTATCAGGAGACCTGGGGGAACGCTGGGTGGTAGGAAATTTGTGTGAGGCCAGTGATGCCACACTTTCCCACACAAAAATGTGTGAAAAAAGTGATTTTTTCAGCTAAAATTGAGGTTTGCAGGGGCTTCTGGGTAAGGAAACGTTGGGGGATCCACGCAAGCCATACCTCCCTCGAAGCCCCCGGGTGTCTACTTTTCAGAAATGTGTGGGTTTGGTAGGTTTCCTAGATGGCCGCCGAGCACAGGGCCAAAAACCCAGGTGACCCCCCTTGCAAAACCAGGTCGTTTTGTGAAAGGCCATTTTGAGGTCGCCTCAATACGTTGTGGGCCCTTGCCTGTCGCGGGTACTTGGGCCTCCCACCCGAGTGAGGCACCATTTTTATCGGGAGACCTGGGGGACGCTGGGTGGTAGGAAATTTGTGTCAGCCCGGTGATGCCACAACTTTACCACACAAAATGTATGTAAAAAGGGATTTTTTTCAGCAAAATGTCAGTTTTGCAGGGGATTCTGGGTAAGAAAACGTTGGGGGATCCACGCAAGCCATACCTCCCTGGAATTCCCCGGGTGTCTACTTTTCAGAAATGTGTGGGTTTGGTAGGTTTCCCTAGGTGGCCGCCGAGCCCCGGGCCAAAAACCCAGGTGACCCCCTTGCAAAACCAGGTCATTTTGAGATAATGTGTTGTTTATTTCTGCAGCGTGAAAATTTTGGCACAATATTGCAAGGAAAATGTGACAGACATTTTGAGGTTTGCAGGACATTGTGGGTACCATAACTTGTTGGAATCCACAAGAGAGATATCACCATGTACTCCCATGGGTGTTTCGTTTACGACAATATCTACAGTTGGTAGGTTATTCTTAGACGGAATGTACACCTTGGCAGACAGACTAAAAAGACAAAGATTACTGCACAGCCATCTATTCCTCAAGCACACACACATACTGGTTGGATTTGGCACGAGGGCAAGTGATGGTTCAGTATATACAATTTTATTAACAAGAGATTTCACAAAAATGAAATGCACTGTCAATATTTGAAAGGACAAAAAACTGAACCAGTGACTCGCAGCTTGTGAGCTGTAAAGCCCCAACCGCTTTACAGGCCATTCACACACCTTTCATACGTGATACACACAAGACCATTCACACCCCCAGGCACGAAACAAACACATTACAACATTCACAAAAAGTGACAAAGTACACCCTGCTTGAGAAAGACAAAAAAAAAATATTACTGCACAGCCATCTAATCCTCAAGCACACACACATACTGGTTGGATTTGGCACGAGGGTGAGTGATGGTTCAGTATATACAATTGTATTAACAAGTGATTTCACAAAAATGAAATGCACTGTTAATAATTGAAAGGACGAGAAACTGAACCATTGACTCACAGCTCGTGAGCTGTAAAGCCACGACAAGGCACCAACCTCTTTACAGGCCATTCATACATCTTTCATACGTGTGACAAATACAAAACCATTCACACCACCAGCCGCGGGCCCATCACATTACAACACTCACACCAGCAGACAGCGCCATTCAAGGGCCCATCACTTTCACACGCCCACATTCCTAACACAGCAACCACACAAGCTGATGGATTGCGTGGAGTGTCGCTCGGCTAGCAGTGTGTGTAGTGACCAGCAGCAAGTCACTACTCACACACTGCCAGCTGAGCGCCAGTCCACGCACATCGCCAGCCAAGCGCCACTCCACGCACACCGCCAGCCAAGTGCCACTCCACGCATACCGCCAGCCAAGCGCCATTCCACGCACACCGCCAGCCAAGCGCCACTCCACGCACACCGCCAGCCAAACGCCACTCCACGCACACCGCCAGCCTAGCGCCACTCCACGCACACCGCCAGCCTAGCGCCACTCCATGCACACCACCAGCCAAGCGCCACTCCACGCACACCGCCAGCCAAGCACCACTCCACGCACACCACCAGCCAAGCGCCACTCCACGCACACCGCCAGCCAAGCGCCCCTCCATGCACACCGCCAGCCAAGAGCCACTCCACGCACACCGCCAGCCAAGCGCCACTCCACGCACACCGCCAGCCAAGCGCCACTCCACGCACACCGCCAGCCAAGCACCAGCCTACACACACCACCATCACATTTAGGATTTTTTTATACAAAAAAGAAAACACAAACAAATTGCAAATAGATACAAATCTACTAACACAAAATCAGAAACTAAATACATTGCACTAATGCCAACCTTGAAACAGAACAACAATTCTTAAACATTAAAAACCAGGCAGTTCACTTTACCACTCATGGTTGCTCCCAATAATTCTTTTGCTTGTGGTACGCTCTATAACAAGCAGGCACACACAGCCCAGGGTTAGAAGGACACTCACGGCAGTACATACGAGTCTCCTTCCGCATACCTCTTCGCCAACAGACTCTACATCTCCTAGTGGGAAAGTCTTTTGAGGGTGTAGGAGGAATGTGATCAGGAAAGTGGCGATCTTTCAATCGAGCCACATCCTCCACCACTCCAACTCTAGGAACACTTGCCTGTTCCACAACAACAAGGCTGCCTATGACAGACTGCTGAAACTGAACAAAAGTCAACTTTGACGCAGGAGAACACTCCTTGAACACAACAAAAGCATTGAAAGTTGCTAAATTGAAGAGATGGATGGCCAACCTCTTTACCAAATGTAAGCCTTACGAATAGCAGTGTAAGGTTCCAACCTCTGATCTACTCTATCAACACCACCCATGTGCTTATTGTAGTCTAAAATGCACACAGGTTTGCGCACTTCAGCAATCTGACCCCAAACAGCCACAGGTGAAGTACTCTCATCATGGATGGTAGTCATCATGTACACATCCCTCCTGTCCACAAATTTCACAGCTAGCAGTTCCTCACTACGCAAGGCACTGCACTGTCCCCTCTGAA
Organism: Calotriton arnoldi; assembly: GCA_963921515.1. Taxonomy (NCBI): domain Eukaryota; kingdom Metazoa; phylum Chordata; class Amphibia; order Caudata; family Salamandridae; genus Calotriton; species Calotriton arnoldi. The sequence continues at coordinate 517,070 of CAWUFW010005899.1, forward strand.
GTTTTTTGCAAACAAACTCTTTTGGATAAACTTTACGGTTAGAGCGGATTGTGCCACAAGCAAAAGTGTCCACTTTGAACAATTCCTTAAACAATTGCACAGCAGTGTAGAAGTTATCAAGGTACAAATGGTGGCCTCTGTTAAACAGTCCTCTAGCAAGATCCCACACAATTTTCTCTGAAACTCCAAAAGTGGACGGACAACCAGTGGGGTCAATAGTGGAATCCCTACCAGTGTACACACGCAAATTAAAAACATATCCTGTCCTACTCTCAGACAACATATACAGCTTAATTCCATAGCGTGCCCTCTTGCTAGGAATGTACTGCCTAAAAACCAAACGGCCCTTGAACAGGACCAAAGACTCATCAATAGATATTTCTTTCCCTGGAGTATAGATCTCTGAAAATCGATCTACAAAGTGATCAAGAACAGGCCGAATCTTAAAAGACGGTCACATTCAGGGTGATCTCGTGGCAACGCCAAACCATTATCAACAAAATGCAGCATCCGAAGCAAAAGTAAATACCGATCACGAGTCATAACTGCAGGAAATATGGCCGTTGCCATCAAGGGACTGGTAGACCAATATGAATCCATGGACGGCTTCCTTATCAAACCCATCAAAAAAGTCAAACCCAAAAACTTCTTCATCTCTTCCAGATTTGTGGGACTCCACCGGGTAGCTCTAGAATGGGGCCTAAGTCTGGCACTGTTGTCCCTCAAAAACTGTTCAGCATACAAATTAGTCTGCTCAACAATCTCACCCAAAAATACATCATCCATAAACAACTGAAAATACTGTATAGGCAAATAATGTTCACAATCCACTCTACACCCTGCATAACTACTAAAGGCAGGCAACACCGGCTGCACCATGTTTGGATCAACCCAGAGTCCAGCACTTCCAGTAGGAAGCCTAGCAGCCCCAGGCTGCAATCCAGATGCCTCTTGCACCATCGGCACAGTAGTATCCTCCTCTAAATCAGGCACTTCATCTGCACTGAGAGTACCTTCATCATCCGATGATTCCATGTGGAGAGAAAACTCACTGCCTGAATCTTCCCCTCCCTCCTCTCCCTCAGACGCATAATCCTGCTCAGAGGAAGATTCAAGAAGCAAACCAACCACCAGCTGAGCAGTAATTCTACGGCTAGCCATAATGCTTAATAATAAAGGTTACTTGTCAAACAAGTCAACAACAACAAACCCTTTGTAAAAAAAGAAATAAACAAAATGTAGCTTTATCACAAAGACCTATATACTCCAACACTATACCACTCACGTAACAGAAGCAGCTAGACTCACCACCACCTACTCTGCACAGACACAGTAAGGATCAACAATATCCCACTAAAAAAGAAGAAGAAAAAAAATTACACATAAGACATTGCAAAACATTGCAAAGAATTTCATGCTCTGAACACTAACAAATATGCTGCCATTATGACACCACTTACAAAAAATTCATTCATGCATGACAATAATACTCATTTTGGAGTACACACAACAAAAATATTTTTCTTACCAAATAAATGCAATTACGCAAAACTGCAGAACAACCACTGCCGAAACCGCAAACAGGAATCAAAAGCTTTACACTAGAATAAAAGGAGAAAAAAACATTACAATCACATATGCAAATAATGCACCAGTCCACACACAATCCACCAGCCAAACTAAGGGGTAGGTGGGCCAAAGAGTATAAATAAAATATTCACCCCGTAAAGGGGAGCAACCCTTGCCCTTTTGGCAACTCCCCAACACAAAAATTAAAAAACCCTGGTGTCTAGTGGCTTCTGCCCTCCTTGGGGGCAGATGGGCCTAAAAACATACTGCTATTCTGCCACCCAAGGGGTCACTCTCCACAAATAAATGCCTGGTGGACTAGTGGGAAGATACCTTTATCTTCCGCACACGATCTCTCACTACTCAACTCTACTCTCAACTCTATTCACAACTGGATGTTAGCTCACCAACTCATTCTGAATCCCGCCAAAACTGAATTCCTCCTCCTCTCTACCTCTCTCTCACCTCCTCCTGTTCAATCTTGGATGGATCAGCTGAACCTACTCAACAACAAACCCATCATTGTCGACAGCGCTAAATCCCTAGGTGTCATTCTTGACAAAAGACTCAACCTAATCTCCCACATCAACTCTATTGCTAAGAACGCAAGTTACCAGTTGCGCCTTCTATGGGGGATCCGTCGGTTCTTCCCGGAGAAAGACTTAAAAACCTTGGTACAATCTCTGGTTCTCTCAAGACTGGATTATTGCAATTCTCTTCTGACGGGCCTACCCAAATCCCACCTCTCCCCTCTCAAATCCATCCTCCATTCAGCAGCTCGCTTCATTTCAGGGTCTAAACGAAGCGACCACTCTTCAATGGCTTCCGATCGAGGCAAGATCTATTTACAAAACTGCCTGCATCACACACAAAGCCTTACACACGTCCTCCCTCGTTACCTGGCGAATAAATTGAAATTGTCCGGTGGCTCGCAATGCGGAAAAGCTTCTGCTTGCGCACTCCCCGTCTTCGAAAGGGAAAGATCGATGGCGCAATCCGGTGAGAATCGCTTCCCCCATTGCTCCGTGCCACCTCCTCTACCCGGATCTACCCGGATCTTCAAAGCTGACCTCAAATCTCTTCTCTTCCAAAGACACTATACTTTCACTCTCAGCCCCCTCTAGTTCGCTCTCCATTGTGTTCTATGTATACCTCTATATCATGCACATGTGTGTGTGCCCGGGCTGCCACACACGGGGGGGTGGTGCATGCACTGCCAGCAACCTGCCAGGCCAGTGCACAACACTTGCCATCACCCTGCCATATTGCTCCATGGTAACCCGCTTCAAGGCCCCATTCTCCCGATTTATTAAAAAAAACTGCCCCAAAAACATATGGCCCCCAAAAGGGGAGCGACCCTTGCCCAAGAGGCCGCTCCCCAAAACAGTATTTAGACGTTTAAAAAAAAAAAAAAAATTCCCTGGAGTCTGGTGGGCATTCCTGCTGCACGATCGCATGATCGTGCAGCAGGAATGCACAAAAGAGGCATCGGGAGAAAGGAAAACCTGTCACACTCACCTGATGTCGGGGTAATCATCATTACAGGAAGCACGGCGAACGATAGCAGCGTTCGCTAACGCCCCCCTTCCCCCACGCAAAGAACTACAATTCCCAGACATCCTGCTTCCGGGTAGGCGCACGCGCACGTTGATGGCGCGCCTGCCCGGAAGCTACATATGCGGGAGGGCGGCGGTGAAGCGGTGCTGCGAATTCCGATCTGTTAAACGCCGGAGGCAGAATTCCCACGCTGACGATATCCCAGGGGCTTGGAACTAAGCCATACAGGGTGGTAAGGGTGACGTGGTCACCACTCTGGGAAAAGAAATAAGTGACTGCTATTAGGCTCCATGCCTTAGCGTTTGGACCTTGACTTTGATATAAGGAGCTGCTAAAACGCTCATGTAATGTTTATTCATGAACTAATGATTCAAGGTGGTTAGAAGAGGAGTATTGCTGATATTTTACGTTGCTGTGATTCAAACAGCCGATGAGTGTTTTGGCATGAAAGGTTAATGCCAACACCGTTTAAATTCATTTTATGATGTTGCGTATTGCTAAAGAATCATGGGGCTTTTGTGATCTTTCTTCCTAGCAGGGACTGTGGTGTGAGTCATGCTCAACCCCCTCTGTGATGCAAGTGTCCACATTCATTTTGGTGGGTACAGTCTGTGTGAGTGAGCATGTGTGAGTGTTATGAGCATTTCGGTTGTTGAAACTTATTCTTTTGTATTATTCTCATTTGCATATAAAGAGCCTCCCTAGGATATGATACCTTCATAAAAAACTGATCTACAGGAAAGCACGTTCTTTATTTTCTTTACAGGTAGTTATTGCCCCGTATGTGTTGTGATTATTAATACGTGCGTTAGAAGAAGTGGAATAGGCATTTACTTGTGTTTCTTGTGTTGTAGGTCTCCCTCCCCGCTGTCCCCATCTTTTCCTTCCCTCGCTTAATCCTTCCTACTCTCTGCGCTGTTATAGCATCAGAGAGTGGAGCGATTGAGAGGTGGACCCATTTGAGCAACGCACCGATCCTGGGAGTTTGGAGTAAAACCTTGACAAAACCCTTTCCTTTCCCTCGATGCCTCTTTTGTTTCAAACCCCCCCTCCCCGGAGCCAAAACTCACCTTATTCCCCGACGCGCTGGAAGCAAATGGCTTCCAGCGCGTCCGGGAATAAAGGGAAACCCCAATGTCGCCAGCGCGCCTCGCGCGCTGGCGTCATTGAGGGGCGGGGGAGGCAGGGAAGCCCTTCCCCTGCCTTCACCCCAAAAACCAACGATCGGATTCCCACGGGGGAGCGCCAGTGCTTCCCCCGTGGGTGGGTCTTATGACGAGCTGGACTCGTCATGAGCACACGACCACTGTGTGCCATGACGAGTCCAGCTCGTCATAAGCATCGAAGGGGTTAATAAAACTCTCTATCTCCTCACAGGAAGGAGGGCCATATACATTCAGTGTGGGGGACTCATAAATTGACTCCAACAGAAACCCACCACTAGAGTTAGATGTGTATAGCTGCAAGATATATTTGATCCACTCCATGCCGGATATTAAAATGGCTTCAGCCTTAACTCTACAATCACAATATTCGGCTATTAGCGACTGATATTTATGCACATCACCAGAAAATGTGACATCTCTCAGCTTAATCCATTTCTGATCCTCCGCCCTTCTGCATTCAGACACCTTCAGTCTCATTCTTAACCTCTTCAACTGATTGATTTCCCTTTGCCTCAGTAGTGATGACTGCTTAAATTGTTCCTTTACTAGGGAGTTTAGCACCCGATTTACCTTTTTTACCTCCCCGGAGGTAGCCACCAAGGGTTTATCACTAGAGGCTTGTTTCTTACTCCCACATGATCGAAATAAAGACAACTGTTTCACACAAACCAGGCATTAGGGTTCTCTTGTATAGGACCAGAACTCTGTCTTAATATATCCTGCCAAGCTTATCATATTTATCTTTGACCGAAAGGCACGTCCATTTATTTTGTTATAAACAATCGTATCATTTCTGGGATTCCAAAACTCGAGCGCCTTAAGTTCTAAATCACTAGCCACTGAGACAATACTATGGTCGCTCAGATCCGTCCTCAATACCTTAAACTGAGTGCAGGCACCAAACATTTGGTAAGAAACCACATTATAATCAATTAATGATTGCCCTCGAGAGGAATGGAAAGTAAAAGAGGCTGGGGAATCCTCTGGGAATCTGCCATTTAGAGCAACAAAGTCATTGGTGCTAAGGCAATCCAAAAAGCTTAATCCCCGCCTGTCTCCTCTAATATTACCTGGCAAAATTGCCTCTGGGATACTCCAAACCTCATCCAACTCTAGGTTTCCAAAGGCCACAGAGGAGCAATTCAAGATTTTAGCATTAAAATCTCCCAACATAACTATCAGTGTGCATTCTTCCAAGATGCTAATTTTATGCACAAAAGAGAACATTGACTCAACTAGAGAGTGAGATGACCTCCCGGGGGGAATATAAACTTTTACCAGAAGAAAAGAAGAATACGATACTCCTATTAAATTGCCCAGAGTCAACTTTATATACATACAAAGACCATGGGATTCCAGTTTATACTGTCACTAAGTAAAATAGCTACACCGCCACTGGCATGAACTTTTACTGTAGGTTTTGCTGCACAAGAGAAAACAAAATAATTCTTGTATTTAAAAGCAGAACAAATCCAAGTTTCCTGTAAGCAAATTATCATTGGATCAAAATCGCATTAAAATGTTTAGCTTGGAATTAGACTGGATTCCAGGAGAGAACATTGGAAGTATTATGTTTTCTTTGGAGGCTTTCAGTGTACCTGCTACCCAATTCCAGGGAACCAACTCATCTCCCTTTCTAGATTCCCTGACCATTTTGTCCTCATGTCTCGCAATATATATAACTCTTCTCCCTGTGACTCTACCAATAGAGATTATGATATCCTTTGGATTTGCAACCCCCGCCTGTTGTTGCAATCAACTCTATTGGGGCCCTGAGTGCCCACATATGATTATATAACTGAGCATCCACAATCGCATCAAACGGAAAGACATCAATACCTTTCTTCAGAAAATGGTCAACATTAGCCAGGATTAGCATTACGATGATCCAAGAGCTAAATGTTACTCAGGAACTTAGAAGTTTGCTTAGAAAATCCAAGAGCACCTGATCAATAGCTCTGCTTGATACCAGGCACAAATCCTCGATATCTGATGAAAGCTGCAGGATAAAGCTTCTGTTCAGTGGTTCTATTTCCCTATCAAACAAAGAAACAAAATTCAGGGTATTAGAAAAATGGCAAGGCTCCAGCCCTTCGACTGGATTATTACTCTGCCTTAACCCAGCCCCCGATTTAAGGAATTAAGCTGGGGAAAAAAAAGGGTAGTCCCCCATTGAGAGTCCTCCCATGTTTAAGAACAGTCCATACAGGGAAAGAATCCACACAAGAGAGAATTGGGGTAAATCTATCGGAGATCCACCCTGCCTCTTGGGGAGCTCCATTAGCCTCAACATCTGTGCTCACCGTTTCAATGATCCTATCCCCAGCGTCATCCTTCACAGTGCCAGTACTCCACCCACCACAGTTATTATGAGTGGTTACTCCTGTATCCGTGAGCTCCTTCTCATGACAGCCTGGAATTGGTACTTCTGATATAATGGAATAAAGGGGCAGATTGTTTACTTCTGGGGACACAGACTTCCGACCTGTAAGAGCCTGGCCTTCTTCAACTCCTTTACTTTTTGGGGCTGGGTAATGGGATCGGACTCTTCAAGGGGTTTGGAGAACCTCAGTTTTTTAGGCTTACGCTTCATAATGCACCGGTTCCTTTTCTTTTTCTCCTTCTGGGATTTTGTCCCATTACAACCAGTGGGAGAGGATCCTTTCACAGGAGAGACACCTTATTGTTTAGCACCTAACAGTTTAACACTAGGAGGGTCATATTGTGAAATTAAAGCACCAGGAGTAAGGGGGACCCCTTTTTTAAATATCGGGAAGACGGGAGGAGGATTCTCAAGTAGACATACAATTACATTGGCCCCTCGGGCAGCCTGTCATTGATCCCCAGATACATGGTTTGGGAAGGAAGAACAGGGCATATTGACACTCTCCTTAGTGGCCTAGAAAATATAATTGGATTGCCTAGAAGTAGTGGCCCCCTGACCGTCATAATTCCCCACCTGGACACCCATTTCGACCATCCCATTTATTGGCACTATATTAGTCTGCGTAAACTAGGATCTCATTTCAATGCCCCTTTCTTCCTTCCCAGGATGTAAACCAAAGGAAGTGAGGTGCTGTACCCCCCTTAGAATGGGAGACAACACATCCAGCACATGATCAGAATTAGCAGTTGATTTATCCAGCAAGGTCAAGATTGAGGAAAGAATCCTCTCTACAGAGAGTAAGATATCGGAGCGGGCCCTTCCCCCACTCGCCCTAGCGATTTCCAAATTTGATGGCTGGACGAAAGCTTGAGCACCTGTGCATACGGAGAGATCACAATTCAGGGATTGCATTGAACCTAAAAGGGAGACCCTCGAAGAAGGCACACTGCTATACAAAGCCGGTAATGGAGGACGACTAAAAGGACAATCCAAAGGTGGACTCAAGACCATGTCCGAGGCAGCAGGCAACTTTAAATTGCCTTCTGTAACTCCGTTTTTCTTCATGAGAATTGCAATGCCCGACAAGGAATAGTCCTCCAATATATCTGGATCACCTCTACATGCATCACCACAAAGTTCACCATGAATAGCTCAAGAGGCCTCCTTAGATGAAGACATTCCTAACTTAGGTGCAGTATTTTGATCACCAGACAGGGTCACAAGACTCTTAGGCGCAGACACAGAGTCCAGCTTGATACCGACGATATTTGTCTCAGCAACAGTCTTTGTGTCCTCCATGTGCATTTTTTCCACTGCTTCCCCTGAGCAACATAACTCACTAAGCTGATTTTGGGGAATGGGCTGCGCTGGGATATACATGAAGCGATAAATCTGACATGGGACTGTGCCCTGAGAAATGACATGGGACTGTGCCCTGGGTTTATGCCTGTAGACATCATTCCTTGTTTCCTACCCCTCTCCCCTTCTTTGAGAACAGAGACAACATGGAGGGATAGGACTTCAAGAGAGACAAATGGGCTTGGGGCTTCTGTCGCTGAATAGTTTTTAAATGTTTCGGGGAGCTGATGTGAGAAGCAATAGGACCAGTTGGGCCTGAGGGGGCAATTAAACAACCACAACGCAGATACCTAGATGGCATCTTCTAAAACACCTTATAAAGCCATATAGAAGCTTGTCCACAGATATCCACAAGGATCCTCTAGTCCACAGATGTCACAAACTCCCGATGCCTAATTCCCTCTTTTCTCCTCTCTATGACTCTTCTCTGCAGCACCACCAGATATTACTCCCTTTCGTAGAGGGTGGAGAAGGGGCACACGAGGGGGCGCAGGAGCACAAGAGAGACATATAAGTGTTTCACAAACAAAACACGTACAAAACATCTGCCAATATGTTTCACGCCAACAATCTGATCAAATTTTATAGGCAGGTGTTCAACCTCATTCCTATTTGGAAAATTAATGAAATCAATAACTTTATTCATATCACCATTTGCTAATCCTTCCTCATCATTTAAATTATGCTGCAAAATTACTCTACAGTTTTTACACACACGTAAACACTTTTCTAATCCAGAATTCTTAGATACAGATTTCTCTAACAAATCCAGTTTTCCCTGAAGTTTTTCATTTAGCACTATTGTTACTTCCTGGTGCTATATTTTGTCAATAGCTGTAAGTTCCAAAATTTCTTCCTTCTCCAGTTTGAGCAAATTCTTCAATAAAATTGCCACATCCTTGAAGTGTAGGCATTAAACAAACTATTGATTTTCCGTCTTCAATCAATCTGAACATTATCTGTGCTGCTGTTTTCTTAGACGCAAATAGGTTTTTAATAAGTCGAGTTTCTAAGGTACTCTTACCTTCCTTTGTAAAAATATATTTCATCAGATTCTTGACGCATATTCTTCAGTTGTTCCTTGTTTTGGGAATTCAGCCAAATGTTTACATTTCCAATACTCCCTAATGAATCACTAGTTTGTTCATGCAGAAGTGTCTTGAAAACAGGCTCTCCTTTCACAGGGTTAAGTTGCAGTAAGTCACCAAACACAATTAAATGCTTTCCTCCGAAGAGAACATCGTACTTTGTTCTTAAAATCTGTTGCATTCTTAAGTGAACAAAGGCAAGCATTACATTTGGAACTATGTTTACCTAATTGATGATTAAAACCTTTGTTTTTTTGAAACTCTTGCTACCTTATGACATGCTTCACCAGATAACTTCTGGTATTCCAGTTTATTTTCATGTTCTCCAAGTAGCATTCATTGTTGATATAGAGTAATTCCTTTAATATTGTGTGCAGCTCATCCAGTTGGTGCTGTTACTACACATGACACATTTTATTGTGTTGTCCCCTGTAGGTAAGCAGTGAGAATTTTTATTAAAAAGCTTTTCCCCATGCCAGCCTGACCACTAATATATAATAGAATTGATTTAACGGATGAACAATTGCATTCTTTCTTCTCGTGGAGGAATCCATGTTCTATTTTCTTTTTGCTTTCATATAAATGTCCTTCTGTTCATTGTTGAGCTGTGCAACTAACTGCCTCAGATGTAGAGTTTCTTGTCTAGCTTGTTCCATTGCACTTTCCACCTCATTCATTTCTATTTTTGCTTCATTTTCAATAATAGGTGGTCCAAGAGGATCTTAACTGAGTGATGCAGAACTTTGACTGCTTTGTGAACTGTCCTTAGCAACCTCTGCAGCAATTGTTTCTTCTTGCTGAATATCATCAGTTAACATTTGCATATATTTTTGGAAGGCTAAGCATTCAATACTGTCTTTCACAGCATTAAATAAATCCTCATAGCAATAATAGCCTCCAAGTAATTCAGATTCAGCACACCAAGGCTTGAACAGTTAAAGAAGTGCCAAATAGAAAACCTCTCTTATCTCTGAAGTTTGGCAACGTTTTCTGTGGTTTATTAAATTTCCCTTTGCATATCTCACTAAACAAGCATCAAATCCAAGTACTGCAAATATACCTTCTTCTATGTTTTCTGTTACATTGATTTTGCACCTGTAGTGCTGAAGAACTTCGTATAAGCCCATATTTTCTAGATGTACACTTCTTCTTGGGTAATATATATTCAACATGTTGGAATTTACAATGTCAGTACTTTCCGGGTAGAACTCCACTAAATACTCAATTTCTGGTAAAGACTTAAACACACTCTATTTCACGTGCTTGCTAGGTCTTGCCTTCCACAAATAATTCCCCTAGACTTCGAGAATAAACTGCCCTAGCTCAACCTGTCACAACATTCATAAGAACCCATCTCCCTATGGAATAGCATTTTTAAACTACAGCTGTACAACATTTTTATTAAACTCTTTCCTGCAGAAATCTACTGCCACATCTCTTACATTTCTGTCTTATCTGATTTTGTAATTTAGGAAGTCACATAACGAGCAACAGCAGTGGAGTTGTCTGCAACAAATTGAATGTCCATATTTGCATTCCACATTTTGAGAATTATAGTGTTATAATCATTAGTGAACTTGGAAGCCTCTGGTCTTTTTAGGTTGTAGGTATTTTTTGGTTATGTCCGTGTTACTATATGTTTCAGTGCAGACAAAAAGCTGTTGTCTCTACCTTGTGAAATAACCAGTCATGGAAAACCAAAATGAAGTTTTGTGTAAAATCTTCCTTTGCTTCTGTATTTTTGACCAGAGTACTTAAGACATCTATGTGTTTGGAAATGCAGAACTTGTTCTCTCAGGCCTTTGTCAGTAGTATCTTTTGGATATGATGCATGTCACATACGTTTCTTTGAAAGACAGCATGCAGTCATTACTGTCTTTTCCGAATTCTAGAGCATATTTTTCTATAACAGCATGGGATTATGAGGAGCACCTCTTGCTTGATACTCTTTACACCAGAAGAAATCAGTTACTTTGCCAAGAGGGGGATTAGTTTTGTTGCAGATAAAAGATAGCATGACTTGGAACATGTGGGTAATATAGCTGCAAGCATTAGCAGGATCTACAGAGCAAAGTTTTCCTGCTGTCTTTACATTGATGCCCTCAATGTTCTAGTTTGCCTCTCTTGAAAATTCAAACAGGCCATCCCATGCATATTCAGCACAACTAAGTGTAATAAACCAAGCTGGAACACCCAGGTTTCTCAACATGCATTTGAGTTTTCCATGACTATGATAACAATACTCGTTGGTGCCACATTGGCATGCCATAAAATTAATTAAGTTGTATTCAAAGTTTTCATCTTTTCCTTGAACTTTATCAGCAAATTCCCTTGCAGAGAGATTTTGAAGATTAACACCTGTCTAAGTATATGATTCACAGCATATGAAAGTCCAGACAAGTCGCTCTCCAACAGAAAATGGAATATGCATGGAATGCACTGACAAAATCTTGGATCCTCTGAATATAATCGTGTTGAGCAGTATTCAGCAGCTAGTATCTGTACAGGACGGACATCACAGTGTCCTCCTGCTCCAGTGGGAAACAGTTGGGGAAAACAGTGAGCCTCTGAACTTTTTTCCATACACTCAAGGAAGCTCCTTTTGCAGGGAATGCATGTTGTAGTGCTCATAAATTTGTTCTGATCTAGATCGATCCACTTTTTAAATCTGTCCGCTTGATGCTAATGTTGCATCCTCTATACAAGTTACATTTTCAGCAACATCAACATTTGTATAGTAAACATTATTTTTTGCTAAGTATAATGTAATGTTGCTGTTCTGACTTTATTAATATCTACTAACTCTTGCCATATTTTTCTCACAAGGGGGCCGATAATGATGATGGGCGGACTTGCGTCTGCCCGACACCGTCTTGTAAAAGGGACCGACCGACCTCCAATCAGCGGTCCCGACCGCCTCATTAGGATATGACCGAGCACTGTTCAGTCGCATTCTGACATTTCCCTATGGGAGCATGTGGTACGTCCCTAAACGGCCATATTACATACTCCCATAGGGAAATGGGAGGTGGTGTTAATCCCTGCACCCCGTGGCAGGCACCTTGATGTTCCTGCCACGGGGTGCAGGGATTAACGGGGGCACCATAGGTGCCCCCCAACCAGAGGCCACGCACACAAGGGAGCCCTGCAATGGGCCCCCAAACATGCTTTCTAACAGGGTTTCCAGGTCAGAAAGGCAAGCATGGAAACCCTGCCGGAAACCATACATCGTAATCTCAAGGGCAGAAAGGCCGCCATTTGGGATGACAGGCTGGCCTCCGACTGGCCGGCGGGCTCCTTGAGCCTGTCGGAAGCCAGCCAGAATGACTGGCCAGTTTTGATTCCAACCGACTGATGTATAATCAGCCAGTCAGAATTGAAACAGACGATGGCGGTCAGAAAGCCTCCGAGCGAAGGTAGACGGCTTTCCAACTGCCACCGTAATAAGCCCCTTAGTTGCAACACCATTTGCTAAAATAATAAGTGGTTCTTCAATATCTTTATCAACCCCTATAGTTTATATTTTCTGTTTCAAATCTAAAGGTAAATACACAACTCTTCCTTTTAGTCCTTTCTGGAGCTCAGTTGGAGGTAATTTTCCTATCTTTGGCTCCTTACAAACTTTTGCTTGAAATGGATGTATACACTGTATTAAAATTGATTTATAAACATTTAATACTTTAAGCTCTTCTGGAACAGGCACCAATTCTAACTTATTATATGTGGCTCTAGCTGCCATTTTATTATTCTCTAACTTATCAAAGCAGTACTTACATATCAGATGCTGTGTGGACAAATCAAATCTCTCCTCAACAACAAATATGTACTAAATTCTTGCCACTTAGCATTGTTCTCTTTTCCAGCTTTAAAGTACACAACTACATTGTGAGTTTGTGTTTTGTAGTGAGTGCATCGACAACAAATACGAACACAGTTTGGCTTCTCTGAGAAACACCACCATTGTCAGACAGATTACAAATGAGATCAGTGTTGATGTTATCCAGACTTAAGTCCCGGAAGACTTTGTATAAATCTATGTTGCACTCAAAATCAATACATCTGTTTTGTTTGTTTGAATTTTGATTTTCAGTAACAATTGTTTCAAATCCATAGTATGTTAATTATTAGGCAACTGGACTATGATGAATATTTCACACTCTGACAGTTCTTATTCAGAATCTGATGGATTTCAAGTGTGTTTCTGTATCATGTTCTTCTACAACTCCAGTAACCAACTCGGGGGCAGATTTACAAGCCCCTTGCGCCACTTTTGCGTCACTTTTAACATGAGAAAAGTGACGCAAAAGTGGCGCAAGGACCTTGTAAATCTGCCCCTCTATATTTTCCCAAGACTCCTCTTCTGGACCAAACAACTAAAACTGAATATCTTCACAAACGTCTTCTACCTCTGCTAGTTTTCCATACAATAAAACTCTATTGTTCTTCCCTAAGCATAAGGCATGAGTTTTTACATTGTAAAGTCTTCTAACCAAAGTTCGTATTTTGGAGTGGTGAACAGCTAACATTCTGAAATGATGAAAGTGCTTCTGCAAACTTTCCTTAAATGACATGCCAATGAATTTCCCTACAAATTACTATATTTTCTCACTTTGCAGGGAACTAATCCTGGCAAAATTGCAATTTTCTGTTTGAGTCTTTCAGGATGGAAAGTCACGTATAAACCTTTTGAATAAATCAATCGACTCCTGATGAATACTGCAAATAGTACTACAGTCCATTTGCATATTGGGCCTGTGTACACCTTCCTTCCACCTCTTCAGCTACTACTTCCTCTACATTACGAGGAACCATCTCCTCTTTTGCAGCAGGAGTACCATCCTGTTCTTCATAACAATGACCAGTTAAATCAACTGCATGCACTAATGTGTTCTCTTGCAAATAGCTTTCTTCATTAAAATAAGGTTCTGTACCAGATGTATGCTTCCATTAACCTTAAATGTTTTGCAAAAATTACTTCTATTTGTAAGACTTTTTCTAATAATTCTTTTCTTCATAAACAACACTGTTCTGTCTGGTGTCCTCATTCTATACAATATTAATATAAATACTTTCTTCTTCAGGGCAAATGCTTTCTCAACAACACTCTCAATATATTCCTTTTGCTTAAATGCACCACTTCTCTTCTTATACACCTTCATCCTTTTCTGCAAATTCTCTATTACTGTAGTCTGAAACATTTAGCACTTCTACTCTTATACATCTTCATCATTTTCTGCAAATTATGTACTACTCTAGACTGAAACATTTTAGCTCTTAACTCATTAAACTGTTTCTGTCTCCATGACTAAGGACCTGATTTCTTAGAGCATTTCCCACTTTCATATAGCCAGGCTGCAGAGCTCTAAGTTTAGGCCAAGCATCTACCAGCCCGATATCACTTACAAAAATTTTAAACGCCCTCATCGAATGTGGTTTCCGCCCCTTACTGGAAATTCTGAATGTCCCTGGGGCCCCCCTAGATCCATTAAGGTTTAGATCTCCACACACCACATACGGTGCAGGCCAGGATGGTAATTCATTAGACAGAAAGCGCAGTAGCACTGGGTCATCTAACACTGGAGCGTAGACTGAACATAATGTAAATGAACCAGTTCTATGTCTACATTCCAGTATTACCCATCTACCATTCTTATCCACGGCCTTCCTACCTGGATTGATGGCGCAGCCTTTAATGAGGACCGCAACACCCTCAGTCTTCACATCTTGTGTAGTATAGGCTGCTACCTTCAGCCCCAAGGATTTAAGTAGATTGCTATCATTCCCAGCGATATGTGTCTCCTGGAGATAATAAACATCTGCCTTTAATACTTTGAGATCTTCCTGAATCCTCCTCCTCTTAGCACTATCGTTAAGCCCGCAAATATTAATAGAAGCGATGCGTACTTTAGCCATTATTCCAATAGAACGTTTCATCCAGCTGTATTACCTTATCAGAGTTAATACAGATACTGTACTGGCCCTGCAAGCATTCAAATCCAATCTTCCTTACAGATTGTTCTCTAGCCTTTAATATCAACAAAAAATAGCACAAATCATAAACAACATACTTCAGCTGCAATTTACACTTCACCTTACCACCATGAACCCCCCCTACCCCGCCCCCCCTTCCCGACACCCCCTCTCCAACCCACCCTCCCTCCCCTGACCCATTACTTTATGCCTCAGTGCATGAGTGTGTTACGTTCTACATAACTGTGTACTTTAATGTCTCACTATATCTTCCAGTATCTGTACATGTCCCGCAAAAATACTTCAGTTGCTCTCTGGGTACTGCAGCTTACATTTTACTATTTAGCTAGTTATTTAACTGCATACATAAATATCTCCCTGATTGACTTTATGCACACATCAGCTTCCTTCTGACTGTGAATTTATCCATCACTGTATGCTTTGCTTTTTTACTGTATGCATAGCTATATAATTATGTGTGAAAAGTAAATATATTGAACTATACCTTTCTTTCTTTTTTTTGGTCCTCATTCATAAATAAGCAGATTGTCTTTAAGCGGGTATAGGCTCTTTCCTGCCTCCTACAGAGGGAGGTCACGGCCTCGTCTGTTACTTTACCACCTCCAAGGTTCCTGGAATGGCCAACCGCAAGACTCCTGGGGAGGAGTAGAGGAGGAGCATAGCAACCTTCCCCAGGTTCAACCTCCTTCCCGTAATCTCACTTTTTTCATAATCATTGGACAATTTTAAGGTGTTGTATTATCGAGCTTGTTGGCCCACTCCTCCCAAGCTATCCAAAATCTGGTTCTTTTTCTCGAGAAACAGACATGATCCAAATGATAGACTCTTTTAACTGAGGCAACCCATTCCAAAAAAACTGGGGGCTGAGGTGATACCCATTTTAAACAAATTTCTCTCCTTGCCAGAAGAATTAAAATAAATAGCAGCGAGGATTGAAGTTTAGAAAGCTTACAACTGACACCCTCCTCGGGGAGAACTCCAAAGATTACCAAAACCAGGCTTACCTTAATTTCTTACCCCAGAACCTCTGAGATGGTCTTACCAATGTCGTACCAGAAGCCCTGAATCCGAGGACACTGCCGAAACATATGCAGATCAACAGCATTCACCGAGGCGCACTTCAAGCAGACCTTCACACCTTCACCTCCCAGCTTTGCAAGCCTCTTAGGGGTCCAGTATGCTCTGTGAAGTGTAAACAGATGGATTCTCCTGAGAGGGACAGCTTTAACAACACTCGATAAGGTGCACATCGATACTTGCCATAAAAATGTTATGTCGGTCGAAGGCAGGTCTCTTCTCCAGGGCTCCTCAATTGGCGTTGGTGGGGGCTCCCCTCTTTCTAATAGCCAGTACCATTTAGATACTTATTTACGTTGATGAAGCGGGCCTAGGAGAGTGTTCTCAAATTCTTTCCATCCCCAACCTTACCCAGATTAGCGGCCCAGCTAGACAGTTGATAAAATTTGAATTTAGACAACATCTGGTTTGTAATGTTATTTAGAAAGTCCCATGAGAATAGCTTGTTGGTTTCCAATAATTGACCCCATTTCTTAATCCCTTCTTCTAGTAATGGGGCCGACAAACTATCCTTAAGACACGCATGCGTGCCTGAAGAGTTCCAAATGGGGGCACCAACACTGTAGTAGGGGATCTTTAGAGTCTTTCTAAACTGATACCAGAGCTCACAGGCAGATCTCAACACCTTTAGTTTGACTTTTTAAAAAAAAAATGAGGATGCCCAAACTGGAAAAGAAAACTGTCGCCGCCCTGGGGGACATTTTTAGACATGGCTTGGAGAAAGGGAGGGAAACAAGAAGATCCCAATAAGAGAGATCTTACATTCTTCAGTTGAAAGACCCAGCAGTAAAAACGAAAGTCGGAGTTTGCTATACCACCATCTAACTTTGTGCTCCGTAGCTTCCTTCAGGCAATCTTCACCCCCTTATTAGACCAGAGAAAGCTGGATATGTCACCATGTAGAGCTTTTAATGTTTTAAGATTAAAAGATAGAGGAATCGCATCAAAGATAAATGTTAATTTTGGGAAAGAATTGACATTTTAACCAGGTTGGAGCGGCCCAGAATGGAGAGTGGGAAGCTACCCCAGGATCTTAGTAATGTTCCTGTCTCTTTCCATTTTAATTCAAGATATACCTGGGCTAAGCTGGTAATGTCATGTGTGATCTGTACTCCTAAGTATCTGATTTGTTGTTTGACTAATGGGATATTTGATTGTGTATTCCATGACATAAATTATGTTTTTTGGCGATTAACTAAATAGCCAGAAACCCTCCCAAAATCCATTAAAAGTTGCTCTAGCCTAGGTAAGATGTTGGAGCTCTCCCTTGTAAAGATCATCAAGTCGTCCGCATAGAGGGATACTTTTTTCACCCACCAATTCTGTTCAAATGGTGCAAATATTTGACTAGCCCTGATACTACATGCCAGGGTTTCAATGTATAAGTCAAAGAGTAATAGGGAGAGGGGACAACCCTGTCTTGTTCCTCACTCCAACTTGATTGTTTTGGTTAGATTCCCATTAACCACTATCCTCGCGGAAGGGGTCTTATAGATGTTGCTAATGGCCCTGGCGAATGTATCCCCTAACCCAAAGATGTGAATCATGGAATGTAAAAAGGGACAGCTCACCCTATCAAAGGCCTTGGCCACATCAAATGCAAAGATGGTAAGAGGTAGTCTTTTAGCTGAGGCAATATCAATTGCGCCAATCAACTCATAAGTTAAATCATGAAGTTGACGACCCCTAATAAATCCCTTCTGATCGGCCTGAGCCAGAGAGCCCATCACAGGATTTAACCTCCCTGCTAAAATTTGCGCATAGATTTTATAGTCTCAATTCAGCAAGGAGATAGGCCTGTAGGACTCACACTTTTTAGGGTCTTTATTAGGCTTCAAAATTAGACTGACAGCTGCCTCATCCCAAGACTTAGGAAACAGGAGATCATTGGAGAAGATGCTGTCAAACAATTTCGCCAAAACTGGGGAGATTTCCTCGGCAAGAGAAATATAAAACTTGTTGGGAATACCGTCTATCCCTGCGGCGCTACCTCTTTTTAGATTTTTTATTGTAGCCTTAAGTTCTTCTAGGGTAATGTTTTGGTTAAACCATAGAGCTTGGTCATCAGCAAGTGAGGGCAGTGTTATTCTATCAACATAATCTTTAATTTTGGTGTCGGAGACTACCTGATCCCTCGTATATAGGTCTTGAAAAAAGGACTCAAATGCTTGTTCTATTTTAGTATTCTCTGACCACACCCCCCCTGGTTCAGCATTGGCAATCTCCTTAATGATATTTCTTGTTTGGTTGATGCGAGACTTCCAAGCAAGGAGCTTCCCACATCCTTCTCCATATTCATAATTAGCTAATTTCACTAGCCTCCCATCTTCTTCTAGTAATGCTGTTTAGATAATCTGCTAACACCTGTCTTTTAACTATACTTAATTGTTATCTTCCCTCTGCTCCTGGTTGCCTTGTTGAGTACCTTTTTCACTCAGAGCTCTGGAGATGTCTTCTTTCAGTTTTTTTTATCATAGCTCTGGTTTCCTTATGCTTTTTTGCGGCAAGACTAATAACTCTGCCTCTTATAAATGCCTTATAGGCATCCCATATTACATGTAATGGGGCAGAGGAGTCATTAATTTAAAAAAAAGACAGGGTGTCACTCTTCAGTTGTATTATTGCTGGTGCTTCGGAAAGTAGAGATCTATCGAAAGTCCATCTTCCGATTGAAGAACTTCTCTCTATATTTGTAGTTCCATCAGCACGGCAGAGTGATTTGAAAGATGCTCCGGAATATGTGCCACCGCTTTAACGCTATTTGTCAGCCTAGCATCTACCAAGAAAAAATCAATTCTGGAAAAGTGCCCATGTTTTTTATTGTGGAATGTAAAACTTGGGGGGCCATTTATTGCCTTGTTTTTTGCTCTCCAAATATCTGTAAGACCTAGATCTTCCATCAAGACTCTGATAAAATAACCCATTTTAGTAGGTACTACTCCCACCCCTTTAGATCTATCAAGAGTGGGATTCAGGAGAATATTAAAATCACCTCCCATTATTACAGGAAAGTTAGATTGTAGTAAGTGATTATAAATGGAATTTAACGGAGCTTCATCATCTATGTTTGGTCCATAGTACCCCACTAAAACAAACCATTCATTCTGAATCTTAACATCTGCGATAATCCATCGCCCCTTAACATCCACCTTAAAGGCCCCCCAGGGTCGCCTTTGCCGATTTAAAAAAAATAAGAGCTACTCCTTTCGTGCAACATGTTTGGGTTGTATGAAGAGAGCTTTCAATCCATTTCTGCATAGCTCGAGCGGTCTCCCATTCATCAATAGTTAGGTGCGTTTCTTGTAAAATTATGATATCATAGATGGATTGGCTCAAATATTGGAGGATCCTCCTTCGTCTACCCGCTACTCTAAGGCCATTAACATTCCATGTTAAGATTTTAACTGGGGTGAAAACAGGCATTTGGCTATTATCAGTCCCAATGTCTTAGCACGAGTTGGACGACTTGGTCATGGCCTGCCCTTCTCTTATTTACAATCTCATTTATTATAGCCAAATGATGAGGACTTTTTTTTCCCTAATATGCTCCCCACCCAGTGAAATACAAAACTAAATTGCTTCTCTTGTGACCCCCCCACCCCAGGGAACCCTCTCTAAATATTACCTTGGTATGATGAAAAGATTACCCATTGGAGCACACACCACCCTCCGGATTAAGACAATAACATCAAAAGAATAAAATATCCCTGAGCCTTTATTTGGTCAATGAAAATCCCTACCTCCTTAGGATCCCTAAAGTTAAGCATTTTATTCTTCCACATGACTTTAAGTAGGGCCGGAAATCTCAGTTGGACTATTGCACCTAAAGATCTTAGAGTTGGCATACATTTTCCCAGCTCCCACTGCCTGTCCTGCATGATTCTTGAGAGGTCCGACCTAATCTGAAATGACCACGCCCCTTTAGTGAAACTACTAGCTTTTTAAAGTCTCCGACAGCACACACTCTTTTAGTGTATATGTTTTGAAGTTGACCAAAATTCTCCTGGGGGCTTTCCTATTCAGATTTTTGGAGAAGGGATCTCTATGAATTCTCTGGATATCAGCCTCTAGGTCTTGGAAATCAATGGAGGGGATAAACTCCTTTAGTAAGCTTATAAAGAAACTTTTAATGTTATCTCCCTCCAGACCTTCCAGGATATTGAGAGCCTTAATATTGTTACGCCTAGAGTTATTTTCTAAGGACTCAATTTTGTCCAGCATGGCTTTCTCACTACTTTTCAGTGTTTGTATCTCAGTGCGATTGGGCTCCACTTCCTTATTAAGGGCCTCTACTGAGGCTTCCATCACACAGATTCTCTCTGTAATTGCTGACATTTTGAGCTCTAAAGTCTCGCAGGAGTCTTGAATTTTAGACTGATTCCTTTCCGAGATTGCAAACTTGTTTCTGATCTCTGAGGATAGGGCCTCTAACATATCTGCCAATTCCCGTTGTTTTGGACTATTGGAGGCTGGAGGGTCTCCAGAGGCCAGCGGGGTGGAAGCTTGGTTCGTCTCAACAGGCAGGTTGACTGGGTCGCCATCGCAATCTCCTAGGACCTGGAATCTATTAGAGGTGGCAATATTCAAGTGCACCGCCCCTTCAGCTGAAATATAATAAAACCGAGGAGGCGGATGGAAGCTGAGAGAGACCACAGTGTTGTTGATATAGTCGAGGTGGCAATCTGCCGAATGGCTCAGCCCCCCCAGAACCGCCAGTGCTGAGGCTTGCAGAGCGGGGTACCCCGCAGGGACTGATCCTGCCTGGAGTGCCCCAGAAGGAGATCCTCGAGGCAGCACGCCTATCCAGGCTAATGCCGTCTGCAGCCTGGAGCAGACGCCCCCCAGCGGAGTGCAGAGCCGGGCTGCATCCACCAGCCAGCTCCGCCATGCTCCCAGACTCTCCGGGGCCGAGAAAGCGAAGACATGCAGGAGCAGAGTCTCCCAGGTCACGGAAAGCCACCGCGCCCGTTCCGCCGGGCGGAGACAAGAATGCACGAAATGTCGGTGAGGGACAGTGGGGACAGCGGGGCAACAGGAATGCAAGGGAGCAGGAGTGTAAAGGATTCCAAAGCTCAGAATACTTTTTCAGGAAAGGCTCATGAGTTTAGCCAGACATATCCGGAGGAGATGAGACGGAGCTCGCGGCCTGACTAGCCCGCCGCCATGTTCCCTATCATACCTTGCTGTCTTACTAAAAGCATCAGTGTAAACCAGGTCATCTTAATCTATATATCTGTGTATATGTCATTGCATAACTGTATACATAATAAAATACCTCAATATCTCACTTTATACATTAGTATTTCACTCCTTGTGCCACTGCCTACATTGGTGTATACCTGTGTTTTGTTTTTCTTCACAATGTTTTACTCATACTTCCTGATTAGTAGAGTTTACTTTGTCTTCATCCTCTACTCTCTTTTAATATTTCCTTTTAGTTTTCTCAAACATCCTGCTCAATTTCATCCACCTTACTCAGACTCACTGCTTTTCTATGAACTATTTTTTTATGCTGCAGCTTAATTCACATACCAATTAAATGTGACTGTTGGTGTGTATTTTTTTCTTGGTATCAAGTTGTCAATCTTGTCTCAAAAAAGCACTCATAAACTGAGCACAAGAATGGCAGACCACTCTCATACAAGGCAACCATTAATGGCACCCTTTTCAACTTTGCTTTCAAGGTTACAGAGGCTGCAAACAAATAGAAGCACTGCTTTTATTTTCTTACTAATCATACAGCTCTTCTGAATGGTCACATTTCTTAACCCTTTGTTTGAGTATTCTAAAGAAAGCCCGATTTGGTAGGGGTTTTGGGTGGGTCCGTGTATCTACTGCGGCGCTCAGCGTGGCCCCAGTGTAACTTCTCTATGAATCTGGGGATCTACCGTGACAAACCACAATCTTTTAAAAAAAATATTTCTAAACACTACCACTTACACATCACTGCCTACAAATCCCTAAATTTGTACCCAAACAAACTTTATTCATTATTTCTTTCATTAACAATCTCTCCTCACATTGACATTCTAGGCTTTTTTTGTCCACCCCATACTCCTGTAGCTCTGTTTCCATGGTGACCAAAATTATAACTTCCTCTGCTAGCAGTATGTCACAAGTTCACAACAGTCTCTATAGCAGCATGCTAAACCCAACACACAGCAGGTGTGGTTGATTGTATGCATTTAGAAACATATCTCACATAGCCACTCACAAACATACTTACTTCAAATTTATATCCCAACCTATTTTTAACCAGTGCCATATTTACAGCATTCAATCAAATGTGATATTTTAAATATTACTTGCTAGGGTCTCTTTTGACTAACTTCATTTTGAAAACTGCCTCATTCAGCTGCAGCCTTCTCCAGCCTTCTCCTCCATCCTTCAAAATGGTTAGAGTGTGGATTGTAGGTCATATCTTTGTGTTCTGGGCTACAGAGTATGCTAGAAAGAGTGGGATTGACAGGAACCTGTGTTTGCCTAATGTGGATATTAGTTGGTTTGGCCAGAGGTGGTTAAAGTGGCAGCAATTGCTTTCATTGGTTGAAAGCATTATTGATTCCCAACATCTAGACCTCATAATTGTACACTGTGGTGACAATGCCTTGGGCACCCTGACTGGGATAGAACTGGAAACCCTAATGTAGAATACATTTGAACAATTAATGCAACTTTTCCCTCAAATTGCTTTGGTGTTTTCTAACATATGCCAGAGGCAAAAATTGAACTAATCTTCGGAATTTTGTCCACACATAGAGAAAGCCAGGAAACTTTTTAATAAAACTGTTTCAGCATTTCTCAGAGATCATAACATGGGATCTATCTACAATAATAACCTGCACTTCAATATGCATGGAATATACAGGAGAGATGGTATTCCTTCATGGACGAAGGCAGCAGAGTGTTTCTGAACAACCTGAAATTCTGCATCCACTCTTATATATGTAGTCATTATATACATACAATGAACACAACAGCACTTCTAAGAGCCACCCTATTTCCCAAACAGTTATTATTTTTAACTGTAAATCTTTTTTTGTAATTTATCGAATCCACAGAACCATCATGGATCCGCAATCCAAAAGCACACATTCAATGCAAAAGAGCACATTTAATATTTCTAGAGGAAGGTTCTGAGTGGGTCTCACCATGGGTATAACAGACTCTAAATGGGAATCATTTTAGGTGCATAAGTTTCTCTATGCATATCTTAGTGGCTGTAACACTGTCCTTATGGATAAATCAGTGGGTGTGAGGCTCTCTGTATCAGTATGTGAGTGGCTATGTCTGTATGGGTGTAAGTGTGTGCATGAGAGTGTCTGTATAGGTTTGTAAATGTCTGTAACAGTGTCTGTAGGATATATGAATGGGTGTGACAGTGTCTGTATGTGTGTGTGAGCAGGTGTAAAAGTGTCTGTATAGGTGTAAGTGTTGGTGTAAAAGTCTCTGCATGGGTTTGTGAATGGGTGTGATAGTCTCTTTATGGGTGTAAAACTGGGTGTGATAGTGTGTATATGGGTTTGTAAATGGGTGTAACAGTGGCTTTCTGAGTGTTTGTATGGCTTTGCGAGTGGGTGTGAGAGTATCTCTATGGGTATGTTAGTGTGTGCCACTGTGACTATATAAGTTGTATCTCTGGGTGATAGAGTCTCTCTATCATTTTCTGAATGTGTATGACACTCTCTGTATGGGTTCGTGATGTGAATGGGTGTAACTGTGCCTACATGAGTGTAAGAGTGGGTGTGTATGGGTATGTGAGTGGGTGTGAAAGTCTCTGTATATATGTAAGTGTGGGTGTGAGAGTCTTTGTATGGGTTTGGGAATAGGTGTAACAGTGTCTGTAGGATATCTGAATGGGTGTGTCAGTGTCTGTATGGGTATGTGAGTGGGGGTAAAAGTGTCTATATAGGTGTACATGTGAGAGTCTATCTATGGGTTTGTGAATGGGTGCAAGAGTCTCTGTGTTTGTGAATGGATTTGACTGACTGTATGGTTGAAGACTGGGTGTGAGAGTGTATGTATGAGTATGGGAGTGGGTGTAAACATGTCTATAGAGGTGCAAGTGTGGGAATGGGTGTAACAGAGTCTCTAGGATATCTGAATGGGTGTGGGAGTGTCTGTATGGGTATGTGAGTGGGTGTGAGAATTTCTGTATGGGCATGTGGGTGGCTGTGAGAGTACGAGAAAGTGTAAAAATATATATATGTATTTTTTTTAGCCATGCTAGATCCGCAGACCGCCCGCGGAGTTACACAGGGCCATCTCTGAGACCGCAAGTGGCCCAAAAACAATTTTTTCAAATTTCAGACCGCAAACAACTTTTCAGCCCTCAGGACTATTTCCCCACAATCAAAATGGCAGCCACAACTTTTCTGTGAAGGTGCATCCAGCCAAGCAGGACTTTGCTTTGCCGTGTGAATCCGCAAATCCCCCACGGGTGAATCCGCAGAGGATCTGTGTCCCTATATATACAAATTTGTTTTTTGGTTAATAACTCTGCAACTACTGAAAGGATTTTACACCAAATTTCAAAAGTGTGATCTGCAGAACAAAATCTATATTTCTGCCAATTTTAGTGTAATTCCATCCAGCAGTTTGGGCTGGTATCGTTTTCAAAACTCCTATGGGAATTATAATGGGGAAAATGAGCTTTGCCCCTCCCCTTTTTGGCCCCCACATCACAGATGACCCCAAAACTTTTCAGACAGCTTCTGAAGTGAGCTTCCGATTGATTGGGAAAATGTAGTGTAAATTCATCATCCCGTGACAAAGATATAGCTAACTCAAAACAGTTGTTTAATAGAAATTAGGTCCTACATTACTATATATATATATATATATATTCACTGAAAAAAACATAGGTTTTAGGGACAGTTATAGTTAGTTGGACATTGCACTCGTACAAAACCCGTGAAATTCCCCGTTATAGTTAGTCCAGCTAACTATAACTCGCGCCCGCAATGCACTGCTGATGACGTCACATATTACATCACTCATGACATGGTCAGTGACATCACTGATGACATCACTGATGACATCTCAAATGACATCACTGATGACATCACTGATGACATCATCCAGTGACTGTGTGTTTCTCTAAAGTTTAAATATTTGTAATATATATATGAAAAGACGTATTGAAGAATGAGTGGGTGTGTAAGTGTCTGTATGGATGATTTAGTAGGTGCGTGACTGACTGTATAAGTGAGTGATTTAACGTATCTTACTGAATGCATGGGTTAGTGACTAAACTGGGTGAATGTCTGTATCCGTCTGTCTGTTGCTGTGTAAGTGGCTGCATGTGTTTGTGAATAGCTACATGAGTGTCTATTTGAGTTATTGAATGCTTGTGTGAGTATCTGTATGGGTGCCTGAGTGTTTGTGTGGGAGGGGTGTGTGCGACTATGTGCATAGATGTGTTAGTGGGTGATTCACTGGGTGGATGGTTTCAAGAGTGCATCTGTGATAGACTGTATGGGTGGGTAAGTGTGTGTAAGAGTGTGTTAGTGAGTGAATGTATGTCCCAGTGGTACATGTGTGAGTAACTACATATGTGAAAGGCAGTATATATGTGTGTTGGAGTATATAAATAGCTATAAGCGAGAGTGACTGATTGTGATAGTGGCTGTATGGATGAGTGTGTGCTTGTATCAGTGATTGTATAAGAGCGTAAGAATGTGCTAGTATTTGTATGAGTAAGTGAGCTGGTGTGTGTATAACTGTATAGGTGAGTAAATGGTAGTGTGTTTAATTATTTTCATGACTGACTAGGTGTGTGAGTACCTCTATGGATGAGTGGCGGTGTTTGAGTGTCTATATAGGAGTATGAGTGCATATGATAGTCCTGTACTGAGTGACCGTAAGTATGAGTGACTGTACGGGTGAGTGAGTGGATGTGTGCGTAGACCTAAGAATCAGTGTGTGGGTATGTAGTTATTGGTGTTGGAGTGTCTATGGTTTTGCGAATGGCATTCTGTAATTTAGAGTGGGTGTATCAAAGGTTATATTAGGGTGTGAGAAGATGCATGAAATTATCACACGGATGATGTCATCAGTGATGTCATCAGTGATGTCATTTGAGATGTCATCAGTGATGTCATCAGTGATGTCACTGACCATGTCATGAGTGATGTAATATGTGACGTCATCAGCAGTGCATTGCGGGGCGCGAGTTATAGTTAGCTGGACTAACTATAACGGGGAATTTCACGGGTTTTGTACGAGTGCAATGTCCAACTAACTATAACTGTCCCTAAAACCTATGGTTTTTTCAGTGAATTTCAAAGGTTTTTTAAATGCTAATTTGTAACTATAACGTCCCTGAAACCTATGGTTTTTTCAGTGAATTTCAAAGGTTTTTAAATGCTAATTTGTAACTATAACATGTCTGAAACCTACGGTTTTTCAGTGAATTTCAAAGGTTTTGTAAATGACAATTTTTAAATGTATTAATTGTTATATAAATTTTTTTAATACTGATTTACTACATTTTTAGAAACAATTTTATATAACATATTTTGTTTTTAAATTACATTGTAATTACGTAATACATTACATTACAAAAAATACTTTCTCAGAATGAATTACTTTAGTTTAAATACTTTGCACATAGGCAATAGACTTTTAAGTACAGTAGTTACAGTTGTTGCAATGGGCAACACATTTTCAAACACAATGCAACATTCAGCTCAATGTGAATTTCTAGTTAAATGCAATTAGTTACTTTTTGGATTACTTTTCTAACCACAGGACTGGATCCTAGATTCAGTCCTGGCACATCTCCTGTAAACAGTTGAGTAAAAGCGTTTTGGTTACACTCGTGATTTTTAAGGAATATTATTGTATTTTAAAAGTTGACACTTAGAAACTTTTTGTCATAGAATGACCAATGTTATCCTATGGAAGGAAATTCACTTAGGAGGTAAAAACTGTTATCGTTACTTTTTGTTACTCAGTGTTGGATCCTGGTTCCAGCACTGGTGCATCTCCTGTAAACAGTTGAAAGAATGCGTTTAAGTCATACAGGCGATTTTTAAGGAATATTTGTAGTTTGTGAAAATCGACACTTTGAAACTTTTCTGCTGAAAACCAGACAATGGATTCCTATGGAAGAAAATATAAGTTACTGGTAAGTACGGTTAAAATTACTTTTCAGGGTCAGTGCTGGGCTAAAAGATGCAGCACTGGGTTCTCTCCTGATAACAGGTGAGTAAATTGGAATTCGTACTTTGGTTGATTTTAGAGGAATATTATAAAGTTCCAAAAATCAACACAAAAACTTTTTCAGCAAAAAGCAGGCAATGATATCCTATGGAAGGAAATTCAAGTTACTGGTAAGTACAGTTAAAATTACTTTTGAGGATCAGTACTGGGCTGAAAGATGCAGCACTGAGGTCTCTCCTGATAACAGGTGAGTAAATCGGAATTCGTATTTCGGCTGATTTTAGAGGAATATTTTAAAGTTCCAAAACTCCACACTTAGAAGAATTTCCAAGTGAAACCAGTCAATGTTAGCCTATGAAGGAAATTCAAGTTACCGGTAAGTACGGTTAAAATTACTTTTCAGGACCAGTACTGGGCTGAAAGATGCAGCACTGAGGTCTCTCCTGATAACAGGTGAGTAAATCGGAATTCGTATTTCGGCTGATTTTAGAGGAATATTTTAAAGTTCCAAAACTCCACACTTAGAAGAATTTCCAAGTGAAACCAGTCAATGTTAGCCTATGGAAGGAAATTCAAGTTACTGGTAAGTACGGTTAAAATTACTTTTCAGGACCAGTACTGGGCTAAAAGATACAGCACTGAGGTCTCTCCTTATAACAGGTGAGTAAATCGGAATTCGTATTTCGGCTGATTTTAGAGGAATATTTGTATGTTTCAAAAATCAACACTTAGAAACTTTTTCAGCAAAAAGAAGGCAATGATATCCTATGGAAGGAAATTCAAGTTACTGGTAAGTACGGTTAAAATTACTTTTCAGGACCAGTACTGGGCTGAAAGATGCAGCACTGAGGTCTCTCCTTATAACAGGTGAGTAAATCGGAATTCGTATTTCGGATGATTTTAGAAGAATATTTGCACAATGGTGAAGGGAGGGGCGGGGCCTGAGGTGACATCTGTGCAAACGCGCCCCGTGGCGCGTTTTAAGTTGGGGGATTAAGTCCCCTTGAATCCTGAGGGTCCCTAGGGGCCAACTAGCCCACCAGGAACCTCCAATATGCGCCAGGGGCTGCGTTGCAGAGACTTGTAGAGAGGCCACACCCCTTTTACACCTCTCTGCAACGCAGCTCTGTGGCGCTTTCTGGATGTACCTGTTGGGCTAGTTGGCCCCAGGGACACTCAGGATTGAAGGGATTTAATTCCCCATCTTAAAACGCGCCACGGGACCTGTTTGCACACATGTCACCTGAAGCCCCGCCCCTCCCTTCACCACTGTGCAAACGCGCCCGTGGCGCGTTTTAAGTTGGGGATTAAGTCCCCTTGAATCCTGAGGGTCCCCGGAGTCCAACTAGCCCACCATATACCTCCAAAAGCGCCACAGAGCTGCGTTGCAGAGAGGTGTAAAAGGGGCATGGCCTCTGTACACCTCTCTGCAAGGCAGCCCCTAGCGCATACTGGAAGGTTCCTGGTGGGCTAGTTGGCCCAGGACCCCCAGTATTCAAGGGGAATTCGTTCCCCTCTGCAAACGCGCCAGGGGTGCGTTTGCAGAGTGGTGAAGGAAGGGGCGGGGCCTGCGGGCCCGATCGTTTTAAAAATATATATATATTTTTGTCCCCTGAAGGGGGCTGTGTGGCCCCCTTCCTTTTCTCTTTTTGGGCCCTGGGGACCCCATCCCCCAGGGCCTTACCCCTTTTTAAATTACAAAAAAAAAAAAAAACCGGGAAGGGGGCCGCGTGGCTCCCTTCCCTGGGCCTGTATTGGCCCCGGGGACCCCATCCCCGGGGCATGGCCTCTATATTTATTATTTTGAGGGGGCAGCGTGGCCCCCTCCTCTGGCCATTTTAAGGCCCCGGGGACCCCATCCCCGGGGCCGGCCTTTCCATTTTTTTTAAATTCTATTTTCTCTTTTTTGGGGAGGGGGCCGCGTGGCCTCCTCCCGAGCCCTACTTGCCCGGGGACCCCATCCCCCGGGGCTGGCCCTCTCCGTTGGGGACTGTGGGGGGTCCCCAATCCCCCACAGTCCCGCCGGCTCCCGCGTCCCTTGGGAGCCGGCATTGCTTTCCACATGGGGAGCTGCTAAGATGCAGCTCCCCATGTGGAAAAGCAATCTGCTGGATATTGGAAGAGAGAGCAGGTTTCCCTGCTCTCTCTTCCAATATCCAAAGCAGTTTGCTATGGCAGGACGGGAGCCGCGAGGCTCCCGTCCTGCCATAGCAAACTACAGTGTCCCGGGGTTAGGCACCCCGGGACACTGCAGGAGCCGGCCCTGGGGGTGGTGGTCCCCAGGGCCATCAAGGGCTCCAGGAGGGGGCCGCGCGGCCCCCTCCCATTCAGTACACAGCCCCGGGAGGTGGTGGTCCCCGGGGCTCTGGGAGTCCGTAACGGACCCCCATATTAAATGTTTAGTGCCCCGGGGAGGTGGCGGTCCCCGGGGCGTGTGGGGGGGCTGGAGCCCCCCCACACAGGTTTTATAATGTATTAAAAAAAAGCCCCGGGGAGGTGGTGGTCCCCAGGGCTGCGGGAGGGCTCAGAGCCCTCCCGCACCATTTTTAAAAAAAGCCCCGGGGGTGGCGGTCCTTGGGGCTTGGGGGCCCTTTGAGGCCCCCACACATTAAATTATCCCCCCACCATGCCCCCGGGACTTGGCCCACCCGGGGGCCAGTGCTATCGAAGCGCGGGAGGCCGCGCTTCGTTTTTCTTCGGCAGGATTCGCGCACCCTGAGCGCATCCTGCCAATTTTTAAAAAAATGTTTTGTTTTTTGCCCAGGGTGTCCTTGTGGGACCCCTGAGCAAACCTAGGGGGTCAGGGTGTTTCTACCCTGCCCCCTTTGTGCGCTTTGCGCACTTGTTTCTGTCGCTCGGTTCTACCGAGGGACAAAATGGCTGCCAACATTTCCTGAATCGGAATGTTGACAGCCAATTAACATGCAGCTCGTGATCGGGACGGTGCGCGCAGGGTGCGCTGAGGGTACGCGGACCCTACTCGGCCATAGATATCACTAACTTTTTACTTTTCATTTTCTCAGCAACTACTGAACGGATTTACACCATTTAACAAAAGGGTTCTTTCTGAACCAAGAACTACCTGTTAGCCAAATTTGGTGTAATTCCGTTCAGCAGTTCAGGCTGTAGCCGTGTCTAAAGTTTCCTATGGAAAAATGCATGGGGAAAACGCGTTTTGGGACCCCCTTTTTCTCGGCCCCCGCTGACGAATCCCCGAGACTTTCAGGGTAGGAGCGGACCGGAGCGGGCCACAAAGTTAGAAAATTTTGCGAAGATACGTCAACCGGCAAGAGAGTTATTTCAAATAGAATGTCGCGGATTTCCTATGGATAATAGGTTGTAACTATAACTATCTACTGGCGACCGCCAGTAGATAATATATATATATATATATATATATATATATTTATAAATAAAATATAAGTATATATATGTAGGTATATATATGTGTGTGTGTATATATATATGAATAAAAATACATAAACACACACACACACATATATATGTGTAGATATATATGTGCGTTTATATATTTATATATACATACACGCAAATGCACACACACACACATATATATATATATATGGCTACCTGACCGCTGGTGGTGCACGTTTAAAAGGGCTACCGCAGCTCTTTTTTATAACCTCCACAACTCACTTTTCCATTGTGAGGAAAGCACGGCACTCCGGGATAGAAGTAAATCAGTTTAATTCATCAAGCCAACACCGGACAGGACGCGTTTCGGCTGCACTCGAAAGCCTTTGTCAACTGATGAGTGCCATGTTTTAAAACTATTTAAATACTTCCGGTTACACATAAACATAAAAGAAATACTAAACAATTTCATGCCATTGTTTAGTATTTCTTTATGTTTATGTGTAACCGGAAGTATTTAAATAGTTTTAAAAAATGGCACTCATCAGGGTATTTGAGGGTCAGTGAGTAGGTGCATGAGTGCCCAGGTGGGTCTGTGAGTGTGTGTAAGAGTCTCTAAGAAGGGTATCCTTCCTGTCCAAATCCTATGCTGGACTCACACACACATACACCCTAGTGGTATGGCGCTAAGGTGTGTGGGTGGCGCATGGCAGCTGTAATCAGCGCCGTTGCAAGGGAAAGGGGATGAGAGATCCATATCTCTGAAAATATGGCGCTTTCCTGCTCCTTCCCTGTCACACAACGCAGCGTGGCCTCACAAGGAGCTGCGCTGCGCTGCGTTGCATTGAGATTTGTTAAATCTCCCCCTTAGTGTCTAAAATACTGTAAAATGTGTGCATATGTGTGTTTTGCACCCCCTAAAAAAGGCGCGATCGTTGCTGTTTCTGGAGTCAACCCAACTTTCGGTGTAATCACGAAAACGGGAAGTAGGGTTTAAACACTTTTTTTTTAAAAACTTACTAGAGAAATATGTGTACAAATATGTTTTTAAAGCAGTGATGTGGTTAGTAATGTGTGTATTATAATAGTTAGAATTAATTTTTAAAGTTAAAATTTTTTAATGTGGTGGTGGTCGTTGAATGTTTGCTTTTGTTTTGCAATTTTGCAATTTGATCGCGATCATTGCGACGTTGTTGTGGATTTCAAGGATAAAAAAAAAATGGACAAGAAAATGAACAAAATTTTGGCCTCTTGGTTGGCTCTGACAAGAGCATTTGTGTTGAGACTCGAGAGTGCATATAAGAGTTACAGATAAGAATGTATGCAGAGTTTCAGGTTGCTTAGAAACACCCTGTTTCTTTTGTCTGTAAAGTGAACTCCATCACTTCTATATATTCCATGCGTGTCAAAATGCAGATTGTTGTTATAGATAGAGCCCATAGTATGGCCTCTGAGGAAAGCAGAAACAGTTTTATTAACATGTTTCCTGGCTTTGTCAATCTGTGGACAGAATTGATTTGACAACTTTTGTCTTTGGCATATATTAGAGTACCCTAAGACAGTGTGAGGGAAAATCGAGATCAGTTCTGCAAAGGTATTCTTCATTAGGATTTCCAGCCATACACCAGTCAATGTGCCTAGGTCATTGCCACCACAGTGTACAATTATAATGTAAGGAGCTTGGATATCCTCAATGGTTTTAGCCAAAGGCAGTAGCTGATGAAACTTTAACCCTCTCTGTCCAAACCAACTAATCTCCACATTTGGCAAACCCAAGTCCCTGTCAATGTTTTTTGCAGCCTCTTTAGCCCAATAGACATAGGTGTGGCCCACAATCCCCATTCTAAGCATTTCGTAGGAAGGAGGAGTAGCACACAGAGCAAGTCTGCAGTTCAATATCACAGTTGGTACTATGAAAGACAGTGAAAATGCATGTGTAATGATCTTACCTGAGTGTAGATGACCTGCGTGTCGTCGTGTTCTTCATTCCAGAATCCTTCCTTCCTTTCGTGTACATTCCAATCTTAGTTGTCAGTTGATGCTGCCAGCGTTGTGTGGATAGGACGTACTTTCTGTACTACTTACTCCTGAATAAAACTGCTTTACCAACGTCCTTCGGTGTACCAGCTTCATTACACTGGCGACGATCCTGAAACGGACCCACAACTTCTACGGACGTCCTAACACGCTCTCCAACTCGTCGACTACAGACCGGTATTCCTTGGACTTGCTCTTCTGGCTTCAAAAGATAAAGGTACTGTGCAGCGCTTTCCTACTATCCTTTTTGTTACCTCGCGCTGCCTTTCCTTTTTAAAAAAGAATATCTTTTAATATTACGGTGATTTCAGCCCACGCTAGCGCTCACCGTGCCTCGCGCAAGATTCCATCTCAACCCATCAGTGACGCATGTCGCCTAGCAACTTAAGACGCCTTTCAAGTAACAACTCTGTTTCCTGGCAACCCTTTTCGTCTTGTACTGCATGCCTGACCCTTACGCAATCAAACGCGTTGCGTTACTGAGAAACCACGAAGCGCGAGGAGGGAACCTAGCAACACAAGACGCCTTCTAAGAAACAACCCTGTTCCCTGGCAACCCTCTCCGTCCTCTGCCGCTTGCCTGACTTCTACGCCATCATGCGCGTTGTCTAAATAAACATTTAACAAGCGCGAGGGAGCAAACCTGTTTCCTGGCAAGTCTTTCCGCTTTGCTCTACCTACATAAACGCTTCCGTGAAAGTTTCTTCCCGCTTTGCTCTACCTACATAAACGCTTCCGTGAAAGTTTCACTTGACGAAGCCCGTATTATTGTTTGGCAACACTTCTGTTTCTGTTTGCACATCACTGACAAGCACAGTTTATTTTGCTTGTCATCATTTCGACAACGCTGATAGGCACAGCTTGAAATACTTTGTTCTGCCTGTCACCCTTCCTTCAACGCTGATAGGCACAGCTACTACAGTCTAAAAAAAAATTTCTTGTGCTTGCCATTTTTACTTCAACACTGATAGTTTACGCTGATAGGCACAGCTTGAAATTCTACATTTTCCTGTCACCTCTCCTTCAACGCTGATAGGCACAGCTTGAAATTTTACGTTCTGTCTGTCACGTTTTCTTTGACACAGATGGACACAGTTTAAATACTTTGTTATCATTTCGACAACGCTGATAAGCACAGCTTGAAATACTTTGTTCTGCCTGTCACCCTTCCTTCAACGCTGATAGACACAGCTACTGCAGTCTAAAAAATGTTTTCTTCTGCTTGCCATTTTTACTTCAACAGTGATAGTCAACGCTGTTAGGCACAGCTTGAAATATTACGTTCTGTCTGTCACTTTTTTCTTTGACACAGATGGTCACAGTTTAAATACTTTGTTATCATTCCCTTCAAATACTTACAAGCACAACTCCTTACCTTCACACTGTTGAAGTTAAAATCATTTACCGCTTCATATTATCCCTACTCTTATTATGCAAAACGTAATACCACCTCCCTTTTTCCTATCTAACCCTGGTGAACCTACTATACGCTGGTCAAAATGGAAGAAAGTCTTCCTTACCTATGCCACAGTGTGTGGAGTGTCACTCAGTGCAGAGAGAAAATCAGCACTGTTGTTACACTGCTTAGGCACTGAAGGACAAGAAGTCTTTGAACACTTACCTGATCTCGGTGACTCAGAATCTGACAGCCTCAATGAGCTCGAGATTTGCTTAAAGAAATTAGATAAACATTACTTACCCAAAGTAAGCACAGTCCTAGAACGTTATCACTTTGGAAAACGAAATCAACAACCTAAAGAGTCTGTGGAGGTGTATGTAACTCATCTACGTAAACTTGCCTCCACTTGCAAGTTTGGAGGTGCCTTAGAAGAACGCATACGCGATCAGTTTATGCTTGGTTGTGCCATGGAAAAAGTAAATGACGAACTGTGGCAAAAGGATGATCCTAAACTGGATGAGGTTATCTTAATCGCCAAACAAATCGAGCACTCCTTGGCCTGCGTCGAAGTCATTAAAAAAGACAATGGCTCTGCAACTACTTCAAGTGGGAAAGCACAAGCGGTCTCACAAGTCAAACCTTTCAAAAAAGATGAATCTCAATACATGAAACCTGTCTTCAAACGTGTTGAGTCTCAATCTTCATGGCAAAGAAAACCATTTCCTGGAAGGTGTTACCGTTGTGATAAAATTGGCCATCTAGCTGACGACAAATCTTGTCCTGCATTAAGTGCCAAATGTCTTAATTGTGGGAAAGTGGGTCACATAGCCAAAGCTTGCAGATTACAAAAGAATAAAAAAAAAAAACGAGTTAAGGAGGTATGGATACAAGACGAAACTGACTCTAGTTCGGACGAACTACATTGTGGTGAGATTTCAGCAGAAGTTTCCCAAGTTAAGTGTCTAAGTCCAGTTGACAGTGTTCAGATAAATGGTCACCCAGTTAATATGCTTTTCGACTCTGGGGCAAAAATCACTTTAGTCCCTAAGAGTTTTTATGACATGTTTCTCTTGGGTAAGGTGAAGGTATTTAAACCTGACATAAAACCTCTTGCCTATGGTGGACAACCCATCAAATTATTTGGCTACTTTGAAGGTGACATAGAGTTAAAAAAAAATTATAGATATATATCTCCACTAAGGGAGACAGTTTAGTGAGTTGGATTCATCAGGCTGATCTCGGGGTCATGTTAGTTCCGGGTGGTAATCCTTGCATAATATTGAGGGAAGAATCTCATGAAGGGCTATCTACACTTTCCCATGCTTCTTCTTGTACTCATGACAAACTCACCAAAGTCGTTCAAGTAGACGGTTTACGCTCAGAGTTTAAAGAAGTCTTTAACGAACGCTTGGGCTGTTTATCCAATTACACCCACAAAATCATCTTGAGACAGGACGCCATCCCAGTAAATTGTAAAGTACGTAGTGTGCCTTTAGCCCTGAGAGACTCCATGGAGGATGAATTACGAAAATTGCTCAAAGAAGGTATCATTGTCAAAACCGAGGCAAGTGATTGGTTAGCCCCTGTGGTTCTTGCCCGTAAGGCCTCAGGTGAGGTAAGACTTTGTGTGGACGTGCGCTCTCTCAATCGCGCTGTCATAGCCGACAGATATCCCCTTCCCAACATTGCAGAAATTATGACACAATTGGGTGGTGCTGAGGTCTTTTCTACCCTTGATATCAGGGCCGCATATCACCAGATTAAGCTCGAACCTGAGTCCCAGAACCTCACTTCCTTCATAACGCCTTTCGGTACTTACAAATTTACAAGGCTTCCGTTTGGTCTCAATTCTGCAGCTTCGGTCTTCCAGAGAGCCATGGAGGATGTCTTGCATCAAGATCTATCAAGATGATGTCCTAGTTCATGGCTCATCTCAAAGTATTCATGACGAGAGACTCAGAGCTGTACTAGATCGTTTCAAATCGCGTGGCCTGACGCTACGTGAGAATAAGTGCAAATTCAACCTCCATGAGATCGATTACTTAGGTCACAAGCTATCCAAGGAAGGAGTCAAACCTAAAGACCAATTAGTAAAAACTATTGATAATCTTCCTGTACCCCAAACCAGAGATGAATTAGTCACCTTCCTAGGGATGGCTGAATACTATAACAAGTTCGTTCCTGGATTTGCCTCTCGTACCTATACCCTTCGAACCCTTCTCAAAAAAGGGGTAAGGTTTGCCTGGTCACCAGACTGCCAGAAAGAGTTTGACAATGTTAAGGGAGCCTTGAATGAAGCTCCTTCTCTTCACAGCTTTGATACCTCTGCTTGCTCCATCCTTGTCACTGATGCCAGCTCAAGAGGGCTAGGGGCCGTTCTCAAACAGGTGAAAGATGGACGCGAGACAACTATTACATTCCTGTCACGAGCTCTCGTTGGGCCAGAACTTCTATATTCTGTTATAGTGAAGGAAACTCTTTGCATATTCTGGGCGATTAAAAAACTTAAAAAGTTCCTTTGGTGAAGCTCCTTTACAGTTCAGTCCTACCACAAACCTTTGAAGGATCTGTTCACCAAAAAGAGTCTTGATGCTGTATCCTCAAGGATCACCAAGTGGATTGTAGCTTTACAAGACTATGACTTTGTTGTTCATCACATTCCTGGTGCACAAAACAAAGTTTCTGACTGTTTGTCCCGTCTTGTAACGAATGACACAGTTGACTTGAGTAATATGTCAAGAGAGTCATGTGAGGATGATGATTATAAAGTCTGTGAGGTCACGGGTGGTGTCTTGAGTGAAGATGAGTGGAGAACTTCCATGACTATAGATCCCACTATTCTCAAGGTCTGTAAGTTAGTGTCAGAGGGTTGGAGGGGGATAAGAAGCCTTGATGAAGAGACAAAGAAATTTTGGAACGTACGGCATGAGTTGTCTGTCTCCTCAGGTTTGCTTCGGAGAGGCACTAGATTAGTTCCACCTCTTCCCCTCAGAGAGAAAATTACTCAACAAGCTCATCAGGCACACCAGGGGATCTCTAAAACGAAAGAGAGAATTTGTTTACACTTCTGGTGGCCCGGTATTGATTTATTAGTTGAACGTTTGGTTAGAGATGTCATCAGTGATGTCATCAGTGATGTCACTGACCATGTCATGAGTGATGTAATATGTGACGTCATCAGCAGTGCATTGCGGGGGCGCGAGTTATAGTTACCTGAACTAACTATAACGGGGGAATTTCATGGGTTTTGTACGAGTGCAATGTCCAACTAACTATAACTGTCCCTAAAACCTATGGTTTTTTCAGTGAATTTCAAAGGTTTTTTAAATGCAAATTTCTAACTATAACGTGTCTGAAACCTATGGTTTTTTCAGTGAATTGCAAAGGTTTTTTAAATGCTAATTTCTAACTATAACGTGCCTGAAACCTATGGTTTTTTCAGTGAATTTCAAAGGTTTTTTAAATGCTAATTCCTAACTATAACGTACCTGAAACCGATGTTTTTTTCAGTAAATTTCAAAGGTTTTTAAAAAAAACTTTTACAAATATAATAAATTTTAGATTTATGATTTTGAAACTAATTTTCCACATTTTCGTAACTATTTATTTTTACATATTTTTAATTTTAATTACATTATCTATTTTTAATGTAAATTTAAAAAAAATGTTTTTGAAAAATTGTAACTGAAATGTTTTATATTTGTTTTATAATAAATTTTTGAAATATTTATATTATTTCCCTTTTTTTTCACATTTTTTTGGGAATCGCGCACCCAAAGCGTACCGTTCTCGATCACTGCGCGGAACCTACCCGACATTTTAGAATAGTTATGTAGGATCCGCGTATGGTATGCGAATGATACGTATTTTCCTACGCGATTGCTATGCGACTGGTACGCGATTCCAAGCGCATACGCGACACGTACGTATTACTTTACGGACGCTCGCTCACTTGCGCGTGACGTCATTTACATGTTCGACGCGGTGGGTGCGCGAATCCGCGTAATTTTTAAAGTCCAAAATGTTATAAATATGTATTTAATATACATATTAGGACAGGACATTATCTAAACTAATTATAAAAATAATATACATTTACTTTTAATAAGCATAGCTTTAAATGTAATTTTACGAAGTCGCGTTGGGTGCGTGCTGCGTGTGCGCACGGTGCGCGGATCCCATGTGACCTGAAAAAAAAGATTTGATTGGTTAATAACATTTCCTACTGTAACTATTGAAGGACCCCACCCATTTGAATCATTCTTCTTAGACCTTCTTTGGAGGAAGATCTGTTACCTAAGAAGAACTTTTGGTTGGTTTCTACAGCTGCTACTGATTTGAAACTAAAAAAATGGCTTCAGCACAGCAAATATCATCTAGTTCAGAACACTCTTCGGATGATGGATTTCTTCCAGAACCTCCACGCCCTGAAAGATACACCTCAGTGGTGTGGACATTTTTTACAATTCCGGAAGGACAAAAAAAAGTTAATGCAGTGAAGGTGACATGCAAAATTTGCCAAAGGGTATTATCCAGAGGTGACCCAACAAAGAAATATTCTTGCGGGACCGCAAGTATGCTAAAACATCTAAAGACTCTGCACCCTGTGAACCTGGCGAGGAAGGAGTGCAGAAGGTTGCGAGAGAACCCTGCACCAGCAGTACCCAGCACATCAGCAACACCATCATCTCCTGGCCACCCTGACATCCAGTCAGAATTTGCACAACTGAAAATAAGTTGCATTAAATGCAACAGACTGTTGTGTTATGGGGAGCAGTCAATTGACCTGATCTGCACAGCACAAAGAAATCATCGGTGCTGAACTTTTTTTCTTTATTTAACTGAAGTTCATTGTTTTGTTCCCCTAGTTCACGTTTTTTCACTTTAAAAAAAATAACAAAAAAATAACAAAATTGTTCAAAAAAGTACAAAAAAATATATAAAACAAAAAAAAAAGTTCTTTTCAGAACTAACTTCACTGGTTAAAAGAAGAGCTATATTTCTATGACAGTGTGTGAAAGTTTGGTTGAATGTATGTGTACGGCATAATTGACTGAAAGAATGCATTAGTAGTGTATGGTAAATGTATAAGTGCACAACTATAAGGAACTGCGAAATTGAGGTGTGACCACGTTGCGTTTTGCGCCGTTTCCTGTCGCGGGCACTAGGCCGACCCACACAAGTGAGGTACCATTTTTCTCAGAAGACTTTGGGGAACGCGGGGTGGGTGGAAATTTGTGGATCCACGCAGATTCCAGAACTTTCCACCACAGAAATGTGGGGAAAATGTGGGGTTTTTTGACAATTTTATATGTTTGCAAGGGATTCTGGGTAACAGAACCTGGAGGGAGGCAGTCCAGTCACCCTATCCTGGATTCCCCTGGGTGTCTAGTTTTCAAAAATGTATAGGTTTGCTAGGTTTCCCTAGGTGCCGGCAGAGCTAGGGTTAAAAAACTACAGCTAGGCACTTTGCCAAAAAAGGGTCATTTTTCACTGCGAAATTGAGGTGTGACCACATTGCGTTTTGCGCCGTTTCCTGTCGCAGGCACTAGGCCGACCCACACAAGTGAGGTACCATTTTTCTCGTAAGACTTTGGGGAACGCGGGGTGGGTGGAAATTTGTGGATCCACGCAGATTCCAGAACTTTCCACCACAGAAATGTGGGGAAAATGTGTTTTTTTGACAATGTTTTATGTTTGCAAGGGATTCTGGGTAACAGAACCTGGTGGGAGGCAGTCAAGTCACCCCATCCTGGATTCCCCTGGGTGTCTAGTTTTCAAAAATGTATAGGTTTGCTAGGTTTCCCTAGGTGCCGGCAGAGGTAGGGTTCAAAAACTACAGCTAGGCACTTTGCCAAAAAAGGGTCATTTTTCACTGCGAAATTGAGGTGTGACCACGTTGCGTTTTGCGCCGTTTCCTGTCGCAGGCACTAGGCCGACCCACACAACTGAGGTACCATTTTTCTCGTAAGACTTTGGGGAGCGCGGGGTGGGTGGAAATTTGTGGATCCACGCAGATTCCAGAACTTTCCACCACAGAAATGTGGGGAAAATGTGGTTTTTTGACAATTTTTTATGTTTGCAAGGGATTCTGGGTAACAGAACCTGGTGGGAGGCAGTCAAGTCACCCCATCCTGGATTCCCCTGGGTGTCTAGTTTTCAAAAATGTATAGGTTTGCTAGGTTTCCCTAGGTGCCGGCAGAGGTAGGGTTCAAAAACTACAGCTAGGCACTTTGCAAAAAAAGGGTCATTTTTCACTGCGAAATTGAGGTGTGACCACGTTGCGTTTTGTGCCGTTTCCTGTCGCAGGCACTAGGCCGACCCACACAAGTGAGGTACCATTTTTCTCGTAAGACTTTGGGGAACAGCGGGGTGGGTGGAAATTTGTGGATCCACGCAGATTCCAGAACTTTCCACCACAGAAATGTAGGGAAAATGTGGTTTTTTGACAATTTTTTATGTTTGCAAGGGATTCTGGGTAACAGAACCTGGTGGGAGGCAGTCAAGTCACCCCATCCTGGATTCCCCTGGGTGTCTAGTTTTCAAAAATGTATAGGTTTGCTAGGTTTCCCTAGGTGCCGGCAGAGGTAGGGTTCAAAAACTACAGCTAGGCACTTTGCAAAAAAGGGTCATTTTTCACTGCGAAATTGAGGTGTGACCACGTTGCGTTTTGTGCCGTTTCCTGTCGCAGGCACTAGGCCGACCCACACAAGTGAGGTACCATTTTTCTCAGAAGACTTTGGGGAACGCGGGGTGGGTGGAAATTTGTGGATCCACGCAGATTCCAGAACTTTCCACCACAGAAATGTGGGGAAAATGTGGTTTTTGACAATTTTTTATGTTTGCAAGGGATTCTGGGTAACAGAACCTGGTGGGAGGCAGTCAAGTCACCCCATCCTGGATTCCCCTGGGTGTCTAGTTTTCAAAAATGTATAGGTTTGCTAGGTTTCCCTAGGTGCCGGCAGAGCTAAGGTTCAAAAACTACACCTAGGCACTTTGCAAAAAAAGGGTAATTTTCATTGCGAAAATGTGGTACGTCCACGTTGCATTTTGAGCCATTTCCTGTTGTGGGCACAAGGGCTACCCACACAAGTGAGGTACCATTTTTATCGGGAGACTTAGGGTAACATAGAATTGTAGAGCAACTGTTATTACCTATTGACTTTCGATGCATTTCTGCCTTCCAAATGAAAGACAATGTGTAAAAAATAAGTCATTTTGAAAAATGACCTATAATTCTCATGCTAGTATGGGTACTCCCAATTTCGGAAATGTGCAAATATCTACTGTTTCTAAAATCTACATTTTGTTCCCATTTCAGAAATACATAGGTGTCTTTCATAACAATTTTTCCATGTATACATTTTCCCAAAATAATTGCTATATACCCGGTACATAATAAAAAACCATTGCAAGATGCTGCTCAATTATTGGCTCTGGGTTCATCGGGTTCTTGGTGAACCTACAAGTCCTATATATCCCCACAACCAGAAAGGTCCAGCGGATATAACGGTATATTGCCTTCAAATAGCTGTCATAATTAGAAGAAGTTACAGGTGAAAACGTTGACACAAATGGCTGTTTTTTTCAACTAATTTTCAATTTTTCCTTTATTTAACTGTTAGTTTCTATAAGGAACACTTTAAGGATCTACACAAATGACCCCTTGCTGAATTCAGAATGTTGTCTACTTTTCAGAAATGTATGGCTTTCCAGGATACATTATTGGTTTCATACCCATTTCTGCCATTAACTGGAAGGAGGTTGAAAGCACAAAAAATAGCAAAAATAGGCTATGTCCCAGAAAAATGCCAAAACTGTGTAAAAAAAGTTGGTTTTCTGACAAAAGTCTGCTTGTCCCTGCCAGCTGGGAAGATGCTTATTTCATAACCACAACCCCTTTTTTGATGCCATTTGCAGGGAAAAATCAAGACGCTTTCATCTGTAGCCCTTTTTTTGTATTTTTCCCCAAAAACCCAAAATTTAGCTGTATTTTGACTAATTTCTGGGTCCCCTCCAGGGGAATCCACAAACCCTGGGTACCTTTACAATCCCCATGATGTTAGAAAAAAAGGACGCAAATTTGGCATGGATACCTTATGTGGTCAAAAAGTTACAGGGGCCTAAGCGTGCACTACCCCAAATAGCCAAAAAAAGGCTTAGCACAGGAGGGGAAAAGGCCTAGCAGCGAAGGGGTTAATAAGACTAATGTGTTTCTCTTGTTAAAGTCCAGGGAGTAGTGTTGCTTGTCTACAATCACACTGTGAGCCTGTCTGCATTTGGGCAAGCATTGTGAGAGAAGCATTTGGGTACTTCATGTCTTTGCAGATAGATAACCGCTTTAAAACCTGTCATGTTGTCAAGTTTTCGTAGTATTAGAAGCCAGTCATTGCTTGTGCATTTGTGGAATGAGACAGTGATTCACAGTAGACTGCAGTAGTGAATTATGTAAAATGTGTGCAGTCACCTTACCCCTTCCAGACTAGTGAATGTGTTTTGGAAAGGTCCAAGGAACTGTGTTGCTTGTCTAGAATCACACTGTGAGTCTGTCTGCATTTGGGCAAGCATTGTGAGAGAAGCATTTGGGTACTTCATGTCTTTGCAGATAGATAACCGCTTTAAAACCTGTCATGTTGTCAAGTTTTCGTAGCATTAGAAGCCAGTCATTGCTTGTGCATTCGTGGAATGAGACAGTGATTCACAGTAGACTGCAGTAGTGAATTATGTAAAATGTGTGCAGTCACCTTACCCCTTCCAGACTAGTGAATGTGTTTTGGAACGGTCCAAGGAACTGTGTTGCTTGTCTAGAATCACACTGTGAGTCTGTCTGCATTTGAGCAACCATTGTGAGAGAAGCATTTGGGTACTTCATGTCTTTGCAGACAGATAACCGCTTTAAAACCTGTCATGTGGTCAAGTTTTCGTAGTATTAGAAGCCAGTCATTGGTTGTGCATTCGCAGAATGAGAGAGTCATTTACAGTAGACTGCAGTAGTGAATTATGTAAAATGTGTACAGTTACCTTACCCCTTCCAGACTAGTGAATGTGTTTTGGAAAGGTCCAAGGAACTGTGTTGCTTGTCTAGAATCACACTGTGAGTCTGTCTGCATTTGAGCAACCATTGTGAGAGAAGCATTTGGGTACTTCATGTCTTTGCAGACAGATAACCGCTTTAAAACCTGTCATGTGGTCAAGTTTTCGTAGTATTAGAAGCCAGTCATTGCTTGTGCATTCGCGGAATGAGACAGTGATTCACAGTAGACTGCAGTAGTGAATTATGTAAAATGTGTGCAGTCACCTTACCCCTTCCAGACTAGTGAATGTGTTTTGGAAAGGTCCAAGGAACTGTGTTGCTTGTCTAGAATCACACTGTGAGTCTGTCTGCATTTGAGCAACCATTGTGAGAGAAGCATTTGGGTACTTCATGTCTTTGCAGACAGATAACCGCTTTAAAACCTGTCATGTGGTCAAGTTTTCATAGTATTAGAAGCCAGTCATTGCTTGTGCATTCGTGGAATGAGACAGTGATTCACAGTAGACTGCAGTAGTGAATTATGTAAAATGTGTGCAGTCACCTTACCCCTTCCAGACTAGTGAATGTGTTTTGGAAAGGTCCAAGGAACTGTGTTGCTTGTCTAGAATCACACTGTGAGTCTGTCTGCATTTGAGCAACCATTGTGAGAGAAGCATTTGGGTACTTCATGTCTTTGCAGACAGATAACCGCTTTAAAACCGGTCATGTTGTCAAGTTTTCGTAGTATTAGAAGCCAGTCATTGCTTGTGCATTCGTGGAATGAGACAGTGATTCACAGTAGACTGCAGTAGTGAATTATGTAAAATGTGTGCAGTCACCTTACCCCTTCCAGACTAGTGAATGTGTTTTGGAAAGGTCCAAGGAACTGTGTTGCTTGTCTACAATCACACTGTGAGTCTGTCTGCATTTGAGCAACCATTGTGAGAGAAGCATTTGGGTACTTCATGTCTTTGCAGACAGATAACCACTTTAAAACCTGTCATGTGGTCAAGTTTTCGTAGTATTAGAAGCCAGTCATTGGTTGTGCATTCGCAGAAGCGAGAGAGTCATTTACAGTAGACTGCAGTAGTGAATTATGTAAAATGTGTGCAGTCACCTTACCCCTTCCAGACTAGTGAATGTGTTTTGGAAAGGTCCAAGGAACTGTATTGCTTGTCTACAATCACACTGTGAGTCTGTCT
This sequence comes from Calotriton arnoldi, assembly GCA_963921515.1. Classification (NCBI taxonomy): domain Eukaryota; kingdom Metazoa; phylum Chordata; class Amphibia; order Caudata; family Salamandridae; genus Calotriton; species Calotriton arnoldi. The sequence continues at coordinate 561,455 of CAWUFW010005899.1, forward strand.
GCATTTGAGCAACCATTGTGAGAGAAGCATTTGGGTACTTCATGTCTTTGCAGACAGATAACCGCTTTAAAACCGGTCATGTTGTCAAGTTTTCGTAGTATTAGAAGCCAGTCATTGCTTGTGCATTCGCGGAATGAGACAGTGATTCACAGTAGACTGCAGTAGTGAATTATGTAAAATGTGTGCAGTCACCTTACCCCTTCCAGACTAGTGAATGTGTTTTGGAAAGGTCCAAGGAACTGTGTTGCTTGTCTAGAATCACACTGTGAGTCTGTCTGCATTTGAGCAACCATTGTGAGAGAAGCATTTGGGTACTTCATGTCTTTGCAGACAGATAACCGCTTTAAAACCTGTCATGTTGTCAAGTTTTCGTAGTATTAGATGCTCCAGGAATCACCCTGTCACTTCCCATGCACTCCTCCAGTCAGCAATCCTGCACCATGTACTAATGCAAACACTGCGTCAAAACCCAAACACTTATAATTTCACCTAGGCACACTCCTTGCAGTTTTCTAATTATTCAGTCTCTACCCAAATACTCATACAATGACCCAGGCCTTAGCACATAGACTGCTACAAACCCCTATTTTTTACGCATGAAGTCCTCTAACCAGCTACACACTTGTCTTTCACTCCTTCAATTCTCAGGCAGTATCCATACACTCCAATAAACACATTGTTACTCCCCATGCACTCCTCCACTCAGCCATCCAGTACATATACTAATCCAAACACTGCGCCATAACCCAAACACTTATAAATTCAGCCAGGCATTCACCTTGAAGTACTCTAATCATTCAGTCAGTACCCAATTACTCATGCAGTGACCCAGGCCTTAGCACATAGACTGCTTTAAACACCTATCCACTACGCATGTAGTCCTGTAACTACCTACACACTTGTTTTTGACTCTTTCAATTGTCAGGCACTATCCATACACTCCAATAAACACATTGTTACTCCCCATGCACTCCTCCACTCAGCCATCCAGTACATATACTAATCCAAACACTGCGCCATAACCCAAACACTTATAAATTCAGCCAGGCATTCACCTTGAAGTACTCTAATCATTCAGTCAGTACTCAATTACTCATGCAGTGACCCAGGCCTTAGCACATAGACTGCTTCAAACACCTATCCACTACGCATGTAGTCCTGTAACTACCTACACACTTGTTTTTCACTCCTTCAATTCTCAGGCACTATCCATACACTTCAATAAACACATTGTTACTCCCCATGCACTCCTCCACTCAGCCATCCAGTACATATACTAATCCAAACACTGCGCCATAACCCAAACACTTATAAATTCAGCCAGGCACTCACCTTGAAGTACTCTAATCATTCAGTCAGTACCCAATTACTCATGCAGTGATCCAGGCCTTAGCACATAGACTGCTTCAAACACCTATCCACTACGCATGTAGTCCTGTAACTACCTACACACTTGTCTTTCACACCTTCAATTCCCCAGTCAGTATCTATACACTCTAGCAATCTCCTCTAGTGACCCATTCAGCTCCATGTACTAATCTATTCAATGCGCCAAAACCCAATCACTTAAAAATTCACCTAGGCACTCTCCTTACAGTACTGTTTAAATTCAGTTACTATCTAAATACTCATTCAGTGATATAGAGCCTTACCACATACAGTGTTTCAAACTTCTATCCACTATGCATGTCGTCCTTTAACCATCTACGCACTTGTGTTTAAGGCGTTTAATTCCCCAGTCAGTCTCCTTACACTTCAAGAAACACCCTGTCATTCCCCTTGCAATCCTGTATTGACCCATTCAGCACCATGTACTAATGCATTCACTCTGCCAGAACCCAACCATTTATAAATTCACCCGGGCATTCTCTTTGCAGTACTCTAATCATTTAATCAGTACACAAGTACTCATGCAGTGATTCTGGCTTTAGCAGATGGACTGCTACAAATGTTTATCGAATATGCATGCACTCCTTTAATCACCTACACACTTATCTTACACACCTTCATTTCCCCAGGCAGTATCCATACACTCGAGCAAAATCCTGTATCTGTCCTTGCAGTGTTGTAGTGACCCATTGAACACTATGTACTAATCCATTCACTGCGCAAAAACTGAATCACATATAAATTCACCAAGGCACTCTCCGTGTAGTACTCTAATTATTGTTTTGCTACCCAACTACTTATACAGTGAGCTAGGTTTTAACACGTGCAATGTGTTTCTATAGTAATAGAAAGGTATAATTTATGAATTTATTAAAATTAATTTATTTATAATTATTTCTTACAGATATTGTTTATCATCATTAAAACAAAGTTATCATGCCTCAAAAATCAAGAAAGAGAAAACGACAGCAAAAGGAAAATTATTTGAACAAATCTGCAGAAGAAGTATTGGATGACCAACATCATGTGGCTAAAAAGAAAAAGTCTTTCGGTAAGACAACAAAAGAATTCCTTAAAAAAATTTCAAAGCCTGGAAATAGTGTACAGATTGTAGAAAGTAAAAACAATGCTTCAACTACAAAAAAGAATATGAGTAAAAAGAAAGGAGTAAATGGAAAATTACATTCAAAAGATACAATGAATGGTAAAAGAAGGCAAAATCAGTATAAAGAAATCAGGAAAAATATTTTTATAATAGAGTTGTTTTTAACTTGCTTAAAGATGTTAAAAAATATAAAAGAAGAGCACTATTTTATAAAAAGAAAAAGCATATTGAATCCATTGTTCAAAAAGCTTTGGAATTAAAAGGAAATTATTTATTTTAGTTTTAAATAGAATTCGATCACTACATAAACCAATCCATTTTTTGAAGGCCAAAAGTAAGAAGAAAAAAGTAATTAACAGAACTAATTTTTGTGATTTTTTTTGGGGTGAATGGAAACATAGTTCAAGTTCAGAGCCGTTCTTTAATGAAGAGAGTTATTTTCAGACCAATAATTTATTGCATGCAGTTGATACCAGTGGTCGTGCTTATGAGGTTAGAAATGGTTGTGCAATTGAGAAAGAGAAGATGGTTCCCAGAAATGTAGAAGAAGTGATAGCTGATGAAGCTTTAGGGAGACGTCCTAAAGCCCCAGTGTATACTTGGGATTGCAGTGGTATTTGTAGTGTACGACAGGAATCTATTGATATTTTACGCAATTTCTTACGAGAGTATACTAAAAAAAAGTGTTAAGCAAAAGATTAAGATGTTGCAAGGACTAGACCCTTGCAGAGTGAGAAAAAATACTGGTTTGCAAGGTCATTCTCTGGCTTGTCTTTCTAGAAAAGTATGTCAAAGTGTTTTTCATCATTTTAGGATGTTAGCAGTACATCATTCTCAAATGCGGAAGTTAGTTAGAAGATTGTATTATGCAAAAAGTCCAGCACTTAAATTAAATGAGTTGAACAGTGCTCTTTTGTGTGGATCAGTATCTGATGTGAAGAAGGTTTGTGATGAAATTGAGTTTTGTTACTTTGGTCCGGAAGAAGAGAGTGCAGAAACTGACACATTGATAGAAGAAAATGTTGAAGAGAATGTGCAACACACTACTCCAAAAAAATTTGAAGAACAAATTACAAAGTTTAAGGTGATTTCAGGTGAAAGGCCAAATTATTCTTGTATTTGTTGCCGGCGAACTCACTATAGAAATCAGACTAGGAGTGTTGATTTGTATTTTAAAAGTGAAAAACAAAATAATGATGAGTGGAAGAATTTTGCAACTTATTTGTGGGTAGAGAATTGTTTTGATTTGGGTACTGATCAACGTATTTGTAAATATTGTTATAACAAATTGGATGAAAATAAAATGCCTGCTAGAGCTGTTCATAATGATCTAGAGTTGATAACTATTCCTCCGGAACTAATAGATTTAAACACGTATGAGTCTATTCTGATTCAATGTGTACACCCATTTCAGGCTATTGTTCGTATGGAGCCAAAAACAGGTAAATTGCCTCCGACTGATTTACAGAGAGGATTAAAAGGAAGAGTTGTATATTTACCACTGGATTTAAAGAAAAATATTGACACTATTGGTGTAGAAAATGTAGAAAGTGAACCATTAGTTATTCTAGTTAATGGTGTTCCTACTAAGAGTAAGAAAATCTGGCAAGAATTAGTGGATGTTAGAAAAGTGCAAAAGGCAACATTATATCTAATAAAAAACAATGAGTACTATAAAAATGTGTATGTGGAAGAAGAAGAAATACTTTTAGAAGATGACACTGAAACGTCAAGTGGTCAAATTGAAAAAGTGGACATGTCGAAAAATGAAGAAATCTATGAACATTATAGTGTACATCCACTTCATTCGAAAGAAGTGATGGGGAATACTATTGAGTTATTCCAAATGAAGGAAGCAAAGGGTACTCCTATTAGTGTATGGGAGAAAAGTTTGGAAGCTCGTTGTTTTCCACAGCTTTTCCAACTGGAAAAGGTGGACGATATGATGAACGACCTGTGCAAGTTCCTGCATCTGAATATCGGACAACAAGATTGTATGCAGAAGATCCAAGGTTTCGACAATGTATCCCATATATATTTCATCTTTTGTTTGAGAGTGACTTATCTGGACTTTCATATGCAGTGAACCACATTTTGAAAACAGGAGTACATTTTCAAAATGTTTCTGCAAAGGAATTTATGGATAAAGTACATCAGAGAGACGATCATCTAGAATCTCAGCTAATTAATTTGATGGCATGTCAGCGTGGTACTAATGAGTATTGGTACCGTCGTCATGGAGAACTTAAATGTATGCTAAGGAACTTAGGAACTCCTACGTGGTTTGTTACCCTAAGCTGTGCTGAATACGCTTGGGATGATTTACTTGAATTTCTTCGAGAGGCAAATTCAAATGTAAAAAATATTGAATACAAGACACCTGGAGAATTGTGCTCTTTGGATCCTGTTAATGTGTGCAGGTATTTTAATCATAGATTTGAAGCCATGATGTCTTTTATCTGCAATAAAAAGAATCCTCCTCTTGGAGATGTTCTGGATTTTTTTGGAGAAAGGAGTATCAAGCTAGAGGTGCTCCTCATATACATATGCTGATATGGATCAAAGATGCCCCTAAATTTGGAACTGATTCTGATGATACTGTTTTGTCTTTTATTGAAGAATATGCGACATGTGCTATACCCAAAAGAACAGAAGGAAACAACTTAAGACAACAAGTTTTACGATTCCAAAGCCATCGATGTGGAAAATACTGTCGACGAAAGTACAAGTCTAAGGAAAAGTTTTATACCAAATGTCGTTTTGGATTTCCACGTCCTGTAATATCCAAAGGAAGAGTAAACAGTTTTATGTCAGCCATGAGACATACCATCACTAGAAAGTCTCCAAAAAATACATACAATTTAAGAAGAAGTGAAGAATCAAAATATATAAATGATTATAATCCTGTTATTCTCTCAATGTGGAATGCTAATATGGATATTCAGTATGTTGCGGATAATTCCATTGCTGTTGCTCGGTATGTAACGTCCTACATTACAAAATCAGAAAAGACAGAATTGAAAGAAATGTGGGAAGAGATTTCTCACGAGAAGAGTCTAAGTAAGAAATTATACAGTTTCAGTTTGAAGATGTTATCCCATCGAGAAATTGGAGCGTATGAATGCTCAGATCGGTTATCATCTGCAAGTTTATACTCAAAATCTAGAAGAATCATTTGGGTGAGTCTAGGTCTTGCTGCAACGCGAAATCGAGTACTTAAATCTGTTCAAGAAATTGAATATTTAGCAGAAAAAGAGCCGGAAAGTACAGATATTGTGAAAACAAATATGTTGGATACATATTATCCAAATAGAAGTCATCATCTTGAGAATATATGTCTCTATGAAGTGCTGCAAAACTACACTTTTAAACGGAATACTACAGAAAACATCACTGATGGAAAATATGCAGTGATTGGTTCAGAAGGATGTTTGGTGAAACAAAGGAAAGGAAATTTGATTAATCACAGAAAACTGAGTTGTGACACTGCTGATAAAAGAGAATTTTACTATTTTGCACTTTTACAACTGTTTAAACCGTGGCGTTCGAATTGGAATTACTTGTAGATTTTCTGAGCTATGAAGATCACTTCAATGCTTGTAAAGATACCATAGAATGTAGTGCTTTTGCAAATTATGTGAGAATGTTGAACGATGATATTGATCAAGAAGCTACTAATGCAGTTGAGATTGCTAGAGACAGTTCTCAAGACAGTCAAAGTTCTCCACCAATGAGTCAGGATCCACTTGGACAACCAATTGTTGAAAATGAAGCAGCAATCGCAATGAATGAGGTGGAAACAGCAATGCATCAAGCTCAAGAAGATATTATGGACTTAGGAATCTTGGAAGAACAACTAAATGTTGAACAGAACGAAATATATCAGCAAGTGAGACAACAGATTGACCATGGATTTCTTCATGAAACAAAAGACTGCACATGCACATCATTTCAACCTTTCCGAATGTATGTCAGTGGTCAAGCTGGCACTGGGAAAAGTTTCTTAATTAAAGTATTGACCAGTTATCTGCAGAAAACAACTAATTCACATTTGGCTTGTGTTGTAACTGCTCCAACAGGGTTGGCAGCACACAACATTAAAGGAATCACATTACATCGTTTACTAATGCTACCTGTAGAGCATGAAAACAAATTGGAATATAACAAGCTATCTGGTGAAGCTTCTTATGAAGTTTCAAGAGTGCTGAGGAAAATGAAACTTCTAATTATTGATGAGGTGAGCATGGTCTCGAACTTAATGCTTGCTTTTGTGCATTTAAGAATGCAGCAAATTCTTAAAACAGAATACGATGTCTTATTTGGAGGAAAACATGTGATAGTTTTTGGAGATCTTCTGCAACTTACTCCTGTAAAAGGACAACCAGTATTTAAAACACTTGTGCACGAAGACACCAGAAAGTCTTTGGGAAGCGTTGGCAACGTTAATATTTGGTCATATTTTGAATACAAAGAACTTATTACAAATATGCGACAGGCAAATGATGTTGATTATGGATCTATTCTTAAAGATATAAGAATTGGAGTTCTGACAGAACAAGGCAAACAAGCTTTGCTAAGTCGACTACTTATGAATTTGTTTCCAAATGAAAATATAGTTCCAGAAAAAATATATATGAAAATGGCTGAAAGTAAATCTATAATTTGTTTAATGCCAACACTGCGTGAGTGTTCTACATTCAATGAACAACTTTTGAAGCTAGAAAATGAAGAAATAATAAAAATGGAAGCCATTGATAAAATAGAGCATGAAGGAATCACTATTATTTTGACAGAAAAATTGAAAACAAAACTGGATTCTTTAGAAAAATCGATATCTAAAACTGCTGGTTTAGAAAAGAATTTATATGTATGTGTAAACTGTCGAGTAATTTTACGGCGTAATTTGGATGTGGAAAAAGGTTTAGTTAATGGAGCTATGGGGAAAGTTGTGAATTTTGTAAATTTTGATAAACGAGATGGAATTCTGGGGCATATTAGCAAGACCAGCGATAAAATTATCGCCGTTTTAGCGGCAGGAAACTGCCGCTAAAACGGCGATAATGGGTTTGCTAATATGCGTTATAGAATTCCAATTGAAGCCCAGGTTAGAGCTAAAATTGAGGTTTGCAGGGGATTCTGGGTAAGGAAACGTTGGGAGACCCACGCAAGCCATACCTCCCTGGAAGCCCCCGGGTGTCTACTTTTCAGAAATGTGTGGGTTTGGTAGGTTTCCCTATGTGGCCGCCGAGCCCCGGGCCAAAAACCCAGGTGACCCCCTTGCAAAACCAGGTCATTTTGAGATAATGTGTTGTTTATTTCTGCAGCGTGAAAATTTTGGCACAATATTGCAAGGAAAATGTGACAGACATTTTGAGGTTTGCAGGACATTGTGGGTACCATAACTTGTTGGGATCCACAAGAGAGATATCACCATGTACTCCCATGGGTGTTTCGTTTACGACAATATCTACAGTTGGTAGGTTATTCTTAGACGGAATGTACACCTTGGCAGACAGACTAAAAAGACAAAGATTACTGCACAGCCATCTATTCCTCAAGCACACACACATACTGGTTGGATTTGGCACGAGGGCAAGTGATGGTTCAGTATATACAATTTTATTAACAAGAGATTTCACAAAAATGAAATGCACTGTCAATAATTGAAAGGACAAAAACGGAACCAGTGACTCGCAGCTCGTGAGCTATAAAGCCACGTCAAGGCCCCAACCGCTTTACAGGCCATTCACACACCTTTCATACGTGATACACACAAGACCATTCACACCCCAGGCACGAAACAAACACATTACAACATTCACAAAAAGGGACAAGGAACACCCTGCTTGAGAAAGACAAAAAAAAATATTACTGCACAGCCATCTAATCCTCAAGCACACACACACATACTGGTTGGATTTGGCACGAGGGTGAGTGATGGTTCAGTATATACAATTGTATTAACAAGTGATTTCACAAAAATGAAATGCACTGTTAATAATTGAAAGGACGAGAAACTGAACCATTGACTCACAGCTCGTGAGCTGTAAAGCCACGACAAGGCACCAACCTCTTTACAGGCCATTCATACACCTTTCATACGTGTGACAAATACAAAACCATTCACACCACCAGCCGCGGGCCCATCACATTACAACACTCACACCAGCAGACAGCGCCATTCAAGGGCCCATCACTTTCACACGCCCACATTCCTAACACAGCAACCACACAAGCTGATGGATTGCATGGAGTGTCGCTCGGCTAGCAGTGTGTGTAGTGACCAGCAGCAAGTCACTACAAACACACTGCCAGCCGAGCGCCAGTCCACGCACACCGCCAGCCAAGCGCTACTCCACGCACACCGCCAGCCAAGCGCCACTCCACACACACCGCCAGCCAAGCGCCACTCCACGCACACCGCCAGCCAAGTGCCACTCCACGCACACCGCCAGCCTAGCGCCACTCCACGCACACCGCCAGCCTAGCGCCACTCCACGCACACCGCCAGCCTAGCGCCACTCCACGCACACCGCCAGCCTAGCGCCACTCCACGCACACCGCCAGCCAAGCGCCACTCCACGCACACCGCCAGCCTAGCGCCACTCCACGCACACCGCCAGCCTAGCGCCACTCCACGCACACCGCCAGCCTAGCGCCACTCCACGCACACCACCAGCCAAGCACCACTCCACACACACCGCCAGCCAAGAGCCACTCCCCGCACACCGCCAGCCAAGCACCACTCCACGCACACCGCCAGCCAAGCCCCAGCCTACACACACCACCATCACATTTAGGATTTTTTTATACAAAAAAGAAAACACAAACAAATTGCAAATAGATACAAATCTACTAACACAAAATCAGAAACTAAATACATTGCACTAATGCCAACCTTGAAACAGAACAACAATTCTTAAACATTACAGACCAGGCAGTTCACTTTACCACTCATGGTTGCTCCCAATAATTCTTTTGCTTGTGGTACGCTCTATAACAAGCAGGCACACACAGCCCAGGGTAAGAAGGACACTCAGGGCAGTACATACGAGTCTCCTTCCGCATACCTCTTCGCCAACAGACTCTACATCTCCTAGTGGGAAAGTCTTTTGAGGGTGTAGGAGGAATGTGATCAGGAAAGTGGCGATCTTTCAATCGAGCCACATCCTCCACCACTCCAACTCTAGGAACACTTGCCTGTTCCACAACAACAAGGCTGCCTATGACAGACTCCTGAAACTGAACAAAAGTCAACTTTGACGCAGGAGAACACTCCTTGAACACAACAAAAGCATTGAAAGTGGCTAAATTGAAGAGATGGATGGCCAACTTCTTATACCAAATGTAAGACTTACGAATAGCAGTGTAAGGTTCCAACCTCTGATCAACTATATCAACACCACCCATGTGCTTATTGTAGTCTAAAATGCACACAGGTTTGCGCACTTCAGCAATCTGACCCCAAACAGCCACAGGTGAAGTACTCTCATCATGGATTGTAGTCAGCATGTACACATCCCTCCTGTCCACAAATTTCACAGCTAGCAGTTCCTCACTACGCAAGGCACTGCACTGTCCCCTCTGAAGTTTTTTGCAAACAAGCTCTTTTGGATAACCTTTACGGTTAGAGCGGATTGTGCCACAAGCAAAAGTGTCCACTTTGAACAATTCCTTAAACAATTGCACAGCAGTGTAGAAGTTATCAAGGTACAAATGGTGGCCTCTGTTAAACAGTCCTCTAGCAAGATCCCACACAATTTTCTCTGAAACTCCAAAAGTGGACGGACAACCAGGGGGTCAATAGTGGAATCCCTACCAGTGTACACACGCAAATTAAAAACATATCCTGTCCTACTCTCAGACAACATATACAGCTTAATTCCATAGCGTGCCCTCTTGCTAGGAATGTACTGCCTAAAAACCAAACGGCCCTTGAACAGGACCAAAGACTCATCAATAGATATATCTTTCCCTGGAGTATAGATCTCTGAAAATCGATCTACAAAGTGATCAAGAACAGGCCGAATCTTAAAAGACGGTCACATTCAGGGTGATCTCGTGGCAACGCCAAACCATTATCAACAAAATGCAGCATCCGAAGCAAAAGTAAATACCGATCACGAGTCATAACTGCAGGAAATATGGCTGTTGCCATCAAGGGACTGGTAGACCAATATGAACCCATGGACGGCTTCCTTATCAAACCCATCAAAAAGTCAAACCCAAAAACTTCTTCATCTCTTCCAGATTTGTGGGACTCCACCGGGTAGCTCTAGAATGGGGCCTAAGTCTGGCACTGTTGTCCCTCAAAAACTGTTCAGCATACAAATTAGTCTGCTCAACAATCTCACCCAAAAATACATCATCCATAAACAACTGAAAATACTGTATAGTCAAATAATGTTCACAATCCACTCTACACCCTGCATAACCACTAAAGGCAGGCAACACCGGCTGCACCATGTTTGGATCAATCCAGAGTCCAGCACTTCCAGTAGGAAGCCTAGCAGCCCCAGGCTGCAATCCAGATGCCTCTTGCACCATCGGCAGAGTAGTATCCTCCTCTAAATCAGGCACTTCATCTGCACTGAGAGTTCCTTCATCATCCGATGATTCCATGTGGAGAGAAAACTCACTGCCTGAATCTTCCCCTCCCTCCTCTCCCTCAGACGCACTGTCAGTCTCATAATCCTGCTCAGAGGAAGATTCAAGAAGCAAACCAACCACCTGCCGAGCAGTAATTCTACGGCTAGCCATAATGCTTACTAATAAAGGTTACTTGTCAAACAAGTCAACAACAACAAACCCTTTGTAAAAAAGAAATAAACAAAATGTAGCTTTATCACAAAGACCTATATACTCCAACACTATACCACTCACGTGACAGAAGCAGCTAGACTCACCACCACCTACTCTGCACAGACACAGTAAGGATCAACAATATCCCACTAAAAAAGAAGAAGAAAAAATTACACATAAGACAATGCAAAACATCGCAAAGAATTTCATGCTCTGAACACTAACAAATATGCTGCCATTATGACACCACTTACAAAAAAATTCATTCATGCATGACAATAATACTCATTTGGAGTACACACAACAAAAATATTTTTCTTACCAAATAAATGCAATTACGCAAAACTGCAGAACAACCACTGCCGAAACCGCAAACAGGAATCAAAAGCTTTACCCTAGAATAAAAAGGAGAAAAAGAAACATTACAATCACATATGCAAATAATGCACCAGTCCACACACAATCCACCAGCCAAGCTAAGGGGTAGGTGGGCCAAAGAGTATAAATAAAATATTCACCCCCGTAAAAGGGGAGCAACCCTTGCCCTTTTGGCCACTCCCCAACACAAAAATTAAAAAAAAACCTGGTGTCTAGTGGCTTCTGCCCTCCTTGGGGGCAGATGGGCCTAAAAACATACTGCGATTCTGCCACCCAAGGGGTCACTCTCCACAAATAAATGCCTGGTGGACTAATGGGAAGATACCTTTATCTTCCGCACACGATCTCTCACTACTCAACTCTACTCTATTCACAACTGGATGTTAGCTCACCAACTCATTCTGAATCCCGCCAAAACTGAATTCCTCCTCCTCTCTACCTCTCTCTCACCTCCTCCTGTTCAATCTTGGATGGATCAGCTGAACCTACTCAACAACAAACCCATCATTGTCTACAGCACTAAATACCTTGGTGTCATTCTTGACAAAAGACTCAACCTAATCTCCCACATCAACTCTATTGCTAAGAACGCACGTTACCAGTTGCGCCTTCTATGGGGGATCCGTCGGTTCTTCCCGGAGAAAGACTTAAAAACCTTAGTACAATCTCTGGTTCTCTCAAGACTGGATTATTGCAATTCTCTTCTGAAGGGCCTACCCAAATCCCACCTCTCCCCTCTCAAATCCATCCTCCATTCAGCAGCTCGCTTCATTTCAGGGTCTAAGCGAAGCGACCACGTCACTTCTATCCTGTCCTCTCTTCGATGGCTTCCGATCGAGGCAAGATCTATTTACAAAACTGCCTGCATCACACACAAAGCCTTACACACGTCCTCCCCTCGTTACCTGGCGAATAAATTGAAATTGTCCGGTGGCTCGCAATGCGGAAAAGCTTCTGCTTGCGCACCCCCTCTTCAAAAGGGAAAGATCGATGGCGCAATCCGGTGAGAATTGCTTCCCCCATTGCTCCGTGCCACCTCCTCTACCCGGATCTTCAAAGCTGACCTCAAATCTCTTCTCTTCCAAACACACTATACTTTCACTCTCAGCCCCCTCTAGTTCGCTCTTCATTGTGTTCTGAGTGCCACTTATTGCAGTATACCTCTATATCATGCACATGTGTGTGTGCCCGGAAGCTGTTTCAGCCCGGGCTGCCACACACGGGGGGTGGTGTATGCACTGCCAGCAACCTGCCAGGCCAGTGCACAATACTTGCCCGATTCAAGGCCCCAGAGGGGGCAGAACACCAAAAGCATATGGCCCCCAAAAGGGGAGCGACCCTTGCCCAAGGGGCCGCTCCCCAAAACAGTATTTAGACAGGAATGCACATCGATGCCTCTTTTGTTTCACACGGGGAGGTGTATGCACTGCCATTCTCCCTATTGTGAAGCGCTCTGACACCTTCGGGTAAAGTCTGCGCTATATAAAAACGCATTACATATTACAATGCCCCCAAAGGGGAGTGACCCTTGCCCAAGGGGCCACTCCCCACCGTTTCTCCCTGGTGGTCTAGTGGGCTACAATAGGAAAAACTGCCCCCCCAGGGGGCAGAGCACCAAATACAGATGGCCCCCAAAAGGGAGCGGCCCTTGCCCAAGGGGCCACTCCCCCTCCTGGTGGTCTAGTGGGCTACAACAGGAAAAACTGCCCCCCAGGGGGCAGAACACCAAATACATATGTCCCCCAAAGGGGAGCGACCCTTGCCCAAGGGGCCGCTCCCCGAAACAGTATTTATACATTTAAAAAATAAAAAAGAAATTCCCTGGTGTCTAGTGGGCATTCCTGCTGCACGATCGCATGATCGTGCAGCAGGAATGCACAAAGAGGCATCGAGGGAAAGGAAAGGGTTTTCCTTTCCCTCGATGCCTCTTTCTTTCAAACCCCCTCCCCGAGCCAAAACTGACCTTATTCCCCGACGCGCTGGAAGCAAATGGCTTCCAGCGCGTCGGGAAGCAAGGAAACCCCCAATGACGTCAGCGCGCCTCGCGCGCCGACGTCATTGAAGAGGGGCGGGGGAGGCAGGGAAGCCCTTCCCCTGCCTTCCCCGAAAAAACCAAACGATCGGATCCCCACGGGGAGCGCCAGCGCTTCCCCGTGGGTGGGTCTTATGACGAGCTGGACTCGTCATGAGCACACGAGCACTGTGTGCCATGACGAGTCCAGCTCGTAATGAGCACCGAAGGGGTTAAAAACAAAGGCACAACATACAACCCCTCACAAATTAATAACTCACCTTTCAAATTGATTTATTGATTAAGAAGTATGTCAGTCACACACCAGATGTTCTTAAACCAAATGTCTGTACTGCACTGCTCTTAGCAAATTCAGAAAATGGCAAACTTTCCCTCTCTTTCTGCACACATATACATGTAAATATCAAATCACATTGCTTCCCACATTAATTCAAAAGCTAACACACATTTCTATTGGTTACACATTTCAAGCCTATCCAATTGATATAACTTTCAACCCTACCCCCAATCTGCTTACTGCCTGTTACCATAGTAACAGTTCATGGAACTACTAAACTGAACTCACAGGTCACAAGTTCAGCACAGAATGTTGCTAATCCAAACAGCAAGTGCGCTTGACTGTTCAAAATATCAGCTTATCCTATCTAATGTTCCTTTCAAACAGTTTTCATTAACCAATAAGAAACGTGCTCTTGAAACACAGAAACATGCACCCTACTTTTTAGTCTATAATGTTCTCAAACAGCCAATCATTTGTTTGTTTTTTTAAAAACTGCATCTTATCCACCATTTTAGAAAAACTTTAGTAGTGAAACTGCCATTTCACATACAGACACCTTCTCAGTGCTTCCAGACCTCCTTTCAAAATGCTTAGAGTGTGGATTGTGGGACACAGCTATATTTTCTGGAGCAAAAGGTATGCAGAAAACAGTGGCATTGACAAACACCTAGGTTTGCCAAATGTAGACATTAAATGGATTGGACAGAGAGGATTAAAGTGGCACCAATTAATGCCATTGGTTAAATCCTTTTTCATCTCCAACACCCTGACCTCATAATTGTGCACTGTGGTGGCAATGACCTAGGCACTTTGACTGGGGTAGGTCTGGAAATGCTTATGAAGGACACCTTTGGAGAACTGATGTCACTTTTCCCCCAAACTGCCTTTGTGTATTCTAATATATGTCAAAGACAGAAATGGAACTGGTCCAATCAATTTTGTCCACAGATTGAGAAAGCTAGGAAACATGTCAATAAAGCTGTTTCTGCTTATCTCAGAGATTATAGAATGGGGTCTATTTACAACAACAATCTGCGTTTTAATATGGACGGCATCTATAGGAGAGATGGTATTCATTTTACAGATGAGGGTAACAGAGTCTTGCTCAACAACTTTAGACTCTGCATCGGTACTTACTTGTAGGTACCAAAATATCCCCAAAAACATAACGGCTCTTTTTAGAGCCACCCAAGACTAAACACCTAAACTTCATTTATATCTGAAATTTTTTAACATTTGTTTTGCTTGGATTCGCGCACCCAACGCGTTGGAATCGTGCACCAAACGCGTTAGGGGTCGCGCATCCAACGCGTGCACACCAGAGGCCGCGCTGAGCGCCGCGCTAGATGCGCAATTCCTAATTTTACCGTAAAAAAAAAATTAGCACCTTGCACTAATTTTTATTGTCCCCGGGGACCCCATCCCCCGGGGCCTATATACAACGTTGGAGACCGTGGGGGGAGCCCCAATGCCCCCACAGTCCCAGCCGGCTCCCAACGTCCTTCCGAAGCCGGCATTGCTTTTCCACATGGGGAGCAGCTAACATGCTGCTCCCCATGTGGAAAAGCAATTGATTTGCATTTTGAAAGAGAGAGCAGGTTTCCTGCTCTCTCTTTCAAAATGCAAACCAAGTTTGCTATGACAGGACGGGAGCCGCGAGGCTCCCGTCCTGTCATAGCAAACTACAGTGTCCCGGGGTTGGGCACCCCGGGACACTGCAGGAGCCGGCCCTGGGGGGTGGCGGTCCCCAGGGCCATCAAGGGCTCCAGGAGGGGGACCGCGCGGCCCCCCTCCCATCCAGTGCACAGCCCCGGGGATTTGGTGGTCCCCGGGGCTTTGAGGGTCCGTAACGGACCCCCATATTCAAATCTTTAGTGCCCCGGGGAGGTGGCGGTCCCGGGGCGTGTGGGGGCTGGAGCCCCCCACACCGGTCAAAAATTAAAAAAAAAGAAGCCCCGGGGGTGGCGGTCCCCGGGGCTGCGGGAGGTCCAAGAGCCCTCCCGCACCATTATTTTTCAAAGCCCCGGGGGTGGCGGTCCCCGGGGCTTGGGAGCCTTAGAGGCCCCCACATTAAATTTAAACCCCCCAACCATGCCCCCGGGACTTGGCCCACCCGGGGGCAGATTAACTATCGAAGCGTGGGAGACCGCGCTTTGATTTTTATTTTCGGCGGGATTCGCGCACCCTAAGCGCATCCCGCCGATTTTTTTAAATGCTTTTTTCTGCCCAGGGGGTCCTTGTGAGACCCCTGAGCAGACCTAGGGGTCAGGGTGTTTCTACCCTGCCCCCTTTGTGCGTTTGCGCACTTGTTTCTTTTTTTTCTCGGCGGGATCCGCGCACCCTGAGCGCATCCTGCCGATTTAAAAAAAAAATGCTTTTTCTGCCCAGGGGTTCCTTGTGGGACCCCTGAGCAGACCTAGGGGTCAGGGTGTTTCTACCCTGCCCCTTTGTGCGTTTTGCGCACTTGTTTTTGTGCCTCGGTTCTACCGAGGGACAAAATGGCTGCCAACACTTCCTGGTTTGGAGTGTTGACAGCCAGCTGACAGCAAATTAGCATGCAGCTCGTGATCGGGACGGTGCGCGCAGGGTGCGCTGAGGGTACGCAGACCCTACTTGGCCATAGATATATATGTGACTTTACTTGTGAATTTCTCAGGAACTACTGAACGGATTTACACCATTTAAGCCAAAGGCACCAGTCTGAACCAAGGGCTACCTCTTTGCCAAATTTGGTGTAATTCCGTTCAGCAGTTCGGGCTGTAGCTGCGACTAAAGGTTCCTATGGAAAAATGAATGGGAAAAACGTGTTTTGGGACCCCCCTTTTTTCTCGGCCCCCGCTTGACGAATCAACCCGAGACTTTCAGGGTAGGAGCGGAGCGGAGCGCCCCAACAAGTTGGAAACTTTCGCGAAGATTCGTCAACCGGCGCCAACGTTATTTCAAATAGAATATCGCGGATTTCCTATGGATAATAGGTCCTAACTATAACTATCTACTGGCGACCGCCAGTAGATAATTATTTTTGTGTGTAAAAAGGGAAATTGGTAATTGAATATATATATATATATATATATACATAAAGAACAAGGCAGCGTGAAGCCACCGAAACGCGTAGATGTTGTCGTTACAGGAAAAATAAACCCAAGTGATTAGTACCCCTTGGAGTGCTGGATGGTTATTGCGTAAAGTGGGGGTCTCATTGAGATATATATATATATATATATATATATATATATATATATATATATATATATATATATATGTATATATATATATATATATATATATGCCCATATGAAATCACGAGTCTCTCTGCCTCTCACGGTGGCGGGCTCAAGTGAGGTCGCGAACCTCTTTAAATGTCCATAATACTTTAGTCGATCAACAGAAAGTACTCGAGCCCAGCCCAGATCAACCACGTTTTATGGATCTGGGCTCGAGTACTTTCTGTTGATCGACTAAAGTATTATGGACATATATATATATATATATATATATATATATACACTGAAAAAACCAAAGGTTACAGAGACGTTATAGTTAGGCTGACATTTTACGGGAAACAGCGTTTACATCGCATGCACTACAACGCATGCGATTACAACGCGGTCGTTACAACGACCACGTTGTTACAACGCAAGCCATTACATCGCAAGTCATTTCTACGACTTGCTGTAGGGGGCGCGCTAAACTAAGGAATAGTATAATTTACTATTCCAACACCTTCCCTACTGTTGCACATGCTGGAGTTGGAATAGTAAGTTATACTGTTCCTAAGTCCAGTGCGCCCCAGACAGCAAGTCATAGAAATGACTTGCGATTTAATGGTTTGCGTTGTAACAACGCTGTCATTGTAACAACCGCTTTGTAATGGCATGCGTTGTAGCCCATGCGATGTAACATTGCATATTCACATTTTACTCATACAAAACCAGAGAAATTCAGTAGTTATAGTTAGCTGAGCTAACTATAACTTGTGCCCCACAATGCATTGCTTATGACCTCGCATACTACATCACTCATGACATGGTCAGTAACATCACTCATGACATCACTGATGACATCTCAAATGGCATCATCCAGTGACTGAGTGTTTTTAAAATGTTTATGACTGTTAAATATATATACCAAGGTGTATTGGTGAATCAGTGGGTGTATGAGTGCCTGTATGGATTATTCAGTGGGTATACGACTGACTGTATAAGTGAATGATTAGGTGTCTCAGTAAATGTAAGGATGAGTGATTGGTTGTGTGAATGTTTGTATCTGTCTGTCTGTTGAATATGAAAATGGCCGCCAGGATAGGAGCATCGGAGTCGAGCTCCTGAGGGACTGGATCACCAAACTGAATATCCTATTTTTCCCCACGGACATCCACGCCACCTTCTCCCACAGTCGGAACAAGGAACCTACACTACCTTGGAGGAGATCTGCGATGTCACCATTGCCCTCCGTCATCAATCCGATCGGATGTCGGGCGCACCCTTGGTCCATCAATGGTAGATTTGGGTCGTCGAGACTCCGCAGTGGAAGCGCGATACACACCACAGCTTGGTGTTGCGGGCTGCTGTGGGTTCCAAAGTGCCAAGGAGTTGAGATGCATCGCTGCGCTGAAAACTGACTACAGCTGCCCCAGGGCTTTCGGATGGTCCGACCTGTTGGCAGTCCCCTCGTTGATTCAGTGAGTGCTCGGTGCAATTACAGCATGCCCCACTGCTGCCTGCCGCCCCCCGAGTGGATGCACTTGCTACCAGCTGTCCTTGCGTCTCCATGGGGACACCTGAGGAGTGTACTTTGTACTTTTTGCTTTTTGGGTCGCAGTTGATGCGGACAGGCTGCCCTTCCGTTTCTATGCGGACACATGAAGATTTTGCCTTTTTTATTCCCCTAAACTAGCAAATATTGCTGAACCGGTAGTGCTGGATTCACCCAGTGTCCCTGTTCATTTGTGGAACCCAGGACCTCCATTTTGAATTTAAATATCGTCTCCGTCGTCTCGGGACTTGTCTAAATGCTCATAGGCATGAAAATTAGACTATTGTCCCTGAGTTCCTTTAAATAGAAACAGAAAGAGGACTACCGGATTCCAAGCCCTCTTACATTTACACCTACCGATTCGGTGGCCATCCTGGAATGAGCAGCCCCCAGTCCATAAGGGAGTAAATAAATGTTTTTAACTGATAATACTTTTGACCTGACCCCTGCCTGACTAATATCCGGTCACATAATTCAACAGAAGAGTAATTTAAAACACCCAGGGTCTCACTCATCTTGAAATATTACAACTTGCCTTTTTAAAAGCCTCCTTACCCACAGAAGCATACCTACATGCATCCAAAGCCTACAGCGCAGGAATTTGAATAATTACATTGTCGCACTGGCAACGTAACCCTAAAAGATTAAAACAGATATACCTTAATACTACTGACCTAAGTTTGTGTTGTGGGGAGGGCATGGAGTTAGAGGTGCACATATGGTGTGAATGTCATATTGGAATGGTCCTTTTCCTCAGCGCCACCTACTAGAATATACTCTATTCTAGCTCTACCCAGTTCCACTTGTAGTCTCTCTTAGATGCATTTTCTTATCTAACTATCATCATCCAATTTACTTGCTTATTGTGCGCCCTGCCCCACTTTAACCACTACCTGCCCCTGATTCAAGTTCCTTCTCTCCCCCTTGATCACGATTAGCGGTCCCCCCCTTTACAATCCTCATCGTGGATTTCTTCCAGAATGGAATTAATTCCTGATCCTACAGAATCCAATGCCTTCACTATCAACTACCTCCTAACCTCTCCAAAAATGCAGCAAAAAATACAAACACCGACTACTC
The DNA here is from genome assembly GCA_963921515.1 of Calotriton arnoldi. Taxonomy (NCBI): domain Eukaryota; kingdom Metazoa; phylum Chordata; class Amphibia; order Caudata; family Salamandridae; genus Calotriton; species Calotriton arnoldi. The sequence goes on from CAWUFW010005899.1 coordinate 581,276, forward strand.
AAATCTAGACCTGAAACATTAATCTCTGACGTCTACGTCCACTCAAAAAAGGGTATTCTCTCTAATGACCTCATTTTTTACACCAGAAAATGGGCATGCTGGCGGAAGGTCATCCTCTCCATGCTTCGAATAAAAGACTCTAGGAATACCCCTCATGGTCTCAAATTAATAACCTCACCCTCACTCTTCCTCAGAGCTAATGCCACCATTACTCTCTACAATAATGGCATCATTCTCATACAAGCCTCTAAGTCCAACCTAGCCAAGATGGATTATATCTTCCTGACCCTCAAGATAGCCATGAATTATAAATCCTGTGCTTCTTCTACACCCCCTTCTAGCTCTTTTGACTTTTCCAGTTCTTTTCCCTCCGCTCCATGGAATACGTCTAGTTTGCACAATTCCTCCCACCACTCAGCTTTCTTAGAGGAGTCTCCATCCCCTATAGTAGCCTTGCAAACCAAGCGACCTTCATCTCAACAGGGTGTTGGGTTTAATGGTATACCCATCCTGCCGGTAGCAAGCCAGAATCACGGCGTCTCCCTCATTGAGATGCCCATTGAAGACATACCCTCTGCCGATACTCTTTCATCTTGGGGCTCCCTTGCTAAGCCCTCTCTACCGATGGAGCACACAATACCGATATCAACGATAACTCCTTATCCTAACACACTGAGCACCTCCACTACAACCTACAACTCGTCCTCTACCAACCTTCCCCCCCTGCCACTCCTCCCAATCGAGTTGGGCTCCCGTATGCTCTTAAGGGTGCATCCCCTCCCCAGGACCTTCGCACTCCCATATTACCTCATCCAGATATCACTTGAGGTCCCCCCTCGCTGCAGGTTCCCTCCCCTCAGGTCCTTTCTTTGAACCAACACTTAGATTTGATGGCACGTCTGGACAAGTTATCTCTCCAAGTTAATCTACTCATTCATGAATTCCATGAACTGATAGCTCTCTCACCTAACCACCTGCCCTTGCTTAGTTCTCTTAGTTCCCTAGGAAAGTTGCACACAGCCCCCGCCTCTGCACCCAATGGCCTTGACCAGCATTCCTCGCTCCCTATCTCTAAAACTCTACCCCTCCCCAAAGCCCCCTCTCGCCTCAGAAGAATGATGGTCGAATTCACGGCCAGTGACATCGAGGATCTACTCCTCTCCTACTCAATCACTCTAGAAATTGACAAGTTCCCTATGGCCCAAATTACATCCATTCTGGCCAACCCAAATAGGGAACCCTCTAACAACCACAGAGTCATAAATAGCGACAACCTCAAGCAAGTGAACATCACCCAGACCCCTACATCGCACTCGCCTATTCGGTTGAAATGTGCACTTCTCAATTGTAGATCAGCAAAAAAACATGCCTCAGATATTTTCGACCTCATCCAAAATAATGAGCTAGATATCATAATCCTCACGGAAACCTGGCTAAATTCATCTTCTCATGGTCAGATCACTCGTTGATTGACTTCCAATTTCGCAGCCCTAAGGATCATACTGTCCCTAATTCCCACCCTCCGAGGCAGTACAGACAATGGAACAAACTTACACCTGACCAGTTCCAGGATTTATTCCCAGTTTCTTGGAATCCAGATTCCGATAGTGTGGAGTATCACCTGGCTCACTTCAACACTGTCATAAAAACCACAGTGGACCAATTTGCTCCCTTAAAGCAGGGTTCACATTCTACCAGGCGCCCCCAAACCATCTGGTACTCCCCCCGCCTTCGGACAGAAAAAAGTCATTGCAAAAGACTTGAAAGGCAATAGCGCCTCTCACATGACCCTCAGGATAAGGAAAGTTATAAAGAAGCGCTGACTCAATACCATAAAATTTTTTAAAAAGCTCGCAAACTCAACATTACGCAGCAACTTGAACAAGCAGGGAACTATTCCAGAACCCTGTACCAGATCCTAAAATCTTTCACAGACCCTAAGGCATGTAACAATGAAGAGGCCCCATCCCAAATCTTATGTCATAACATAGCGAACCACTTTACCCAGAAAATTAACACGATCTATAATAAAATCACGGCGGCCAGTGGCCCTCAGAAAGGCGTTAAGAAAGACAATCCATTGCCTATTCCAAACCTCTCGACTTTGGAGAATTTTCCATTACTTACGCCTGAAGAAGTAGAATCACTTCTAAAGAAAGTTAAATCTGGGTCCCCTTCAGATGTTATCCCTGCTAGGACTACCTCCCTGCTCTCCAAGCATCTTGCCGCCCCTATCTGTACCATTCTTAACAGTTCTATGAAGGATGGCAAGCTCCCCCTTGAATGGAAAGCTGCACAGGTCATTCCCATCCGGAAAAATCTTAAAGCTCCCACGGACGATGTTTCCAACTATCGCCCCATTTCTCTGCTCCCCCTCCAGAGCAAGCTTTTTTAAAAGTACATTAACCAATACCTCTCCGAATTTGTTGAAGCCTGGAATTGTCTTGATGTCTCTCAATCGGGCTTTCGGGCCAGATTCAGTACAGAATCTGCCTTGGTAGCAGTAACTGATAACATCAGAATGTCTTTGGACAAAGGTCAAGCAGTACTTTTGGTGCTGCTTGACCTATCTGCGGCATTCAACACCATTTCTCACCGGATCCTTCTTGGGAGACTCCGAGACATCAGACTCCGAGGGAATGCACTGAAATGGTTGTCAAACTTTCTATCAGATAGAACCCAGACGACTAATCTGGGTTCCTTCCGTTCTGAGACTACAAGCGTGACCAAGGGAGTTCCTCAGGGCTCCTGTTTGAGCCCAATTATATTCAACATTTATGTTACCCCCTTGGCGGGACTACTGAGGAAGCTAGGTTTCACTCCAATCTCCTATGCTGACAACACTCAGCTCCTCCTCTCCTTTGATAAAAATAATCCCAATACTCAGGCCACCTTTTCGGAGGGCATGAAGGTAGTTGCGGATTGGATGAGTGACAACTTTCTCCAGCTTAACGCAGGAAAATCAGAGATTATGCTGTTCGGGGAAGCAATGTTAAGATGGACCCCTAGCTGGCGGCCTGAGGAATTGGGCCCCGCTCCTACTCCAAAAAAGGTGGTCAAAAACTTGGGCATCCGTATAGACCAGAAACTAACATTGGGAGAGCATGTTACCTCCATTGCGGGGTCATGTTTTCATACTCTCAAGCTACTACGGAGAGCTTTCCCCTTTTTACCCTCCTCTACGCGGAAAGTCTTGATTCAGGCACTAGTGCTAAGCCGCCTGGACTACTGCAACGCCTTGCTGATTTCAGCCAATGAAGCTTCCTTAAATAAATTTCAGGTAGTCCAGAACACGGCGGCCCGCCTAGTTGCCAACGCCCCTCCCAGAACGGCCTCCATTCCCCTTTTACAACAGCTGCATTGGCTCCCGGTGCGGAAACAGATTAAATTCAAGATCTGTTGTATGGTTCACAAATCTCTGCATGACTTGGGTCCTAGCTACCTTTCAGATAAACTTTCAAGGTACCTGCCTTCCAGGGTCCTTCGGTCAGGGTCAAAATCACTTCTCTGTACCCCGCGATTTAACAAAGCTCGTTTGGGCGGCAGAGCCTTTTCCCATCTTGCCCCCCTATACTGGAACCAACTCCCCATTCATTTACGTCAATGCCCTGACTACCTGAAATTCAAAAAACTGCTAAAAACCTCTCTGTTCTGATGTGAGTCTTCTTGGTTGATGGCAGTAGTCACAGCGCGAAGATACCCCTGATGGGGTGATTCGGGTGCTTTACAAGCTAACAAATATCAAATATCTTCTACCCCCATATTAGACCTCCTAGCACCTCCTAGTCATGACATAATCCGTCTAGACAGAACCACGAAACAGGGCAGAGGATTAGCTGTATACACCGTAACACACTAGCTGTCTCCCACACAGAGACTTCCACCTCATCCGTAGTTGAATACCTCTGCCTCAACATCTCTAGTAACCACCACCCTGTATGCAAACTTCATACATTCTACCACCCTCCTGGCGATAATTTCCTCTTTATTGAAAAACTAATGGAAATTATCTCTTCCAATGACGACCACTCAATATCCCAAATCTACCTCGGTGACTTCAACCTTCATTGGTCTAAACCTAATGACCAAGCAGTGATCTGTCTTAACGCTTTCCTATCTGATATGGACCTTACCCAATTCTGTGATGCCAACTCACAACAAAGGTGAAATCCTGGACCTCATTATTTCAAAAGGTAATACCATCACATTGGAGGACATTATTCCGTGTGATTGGTCCGACCACTACAGCATCTTCTTCTCTATCAATAGGGAGGTGATACGGAAACAGATCCAACCCAAGAAAATTAAACAGTGGAGAAGGGACCTCAGGAATATTGACATGGACTGCCTAGCTACCGAATGTAAAAATGCCTTGTCACCCCAAGACGACTTGACCGATGTTCACGATCTCACGGTCTTCTATAACTCTACTATCTCTGGTATCATGGACTCAATTGCACCTCTACAGCAAAAAAATGCCGCCTCCAAATTCTCCAAACCATGGTTCAACAATAACCTAAACTCTGATCGTTGCAACTTAAGGGCAGCTGAACGTCTATGGAGATCAAAACCTTCCGTTTATCATCTAAAAGTCTTTAGATCGGTTAGGAGCTCCTACAATAAAAAAATCAAGACAACCAAAGCCGATTATTTCAGAGCCCAACTTAGACAAGCCTCAAACCGCCCTAAAAAACTTTTTGAAATTGTCAAACAGCAACCAGCGATAGCACCCAATCACATCGACTCAGCAGTCGATTCACCTTCCTGCACTGACCTAGCTCTCTTCTTTATGGAGAAAACTAAATCAATCAGTCTTGACCTTGAAGCCAAGAGGTCCCTTCTTACATCACTTGAGAGTACGGCTCTTCCTGTCCTCTCTGCGAGTCTAAAGCCTCTCAGTACTAGCACTAAGAACATGGCCACGTGGGGCACCTTCTCTCCCCTCAGTGAAAATGACATTTACAAAACCCTCCTTAGCATTAACCCGTCGAATCATTTCAGCGACCCACTGCCACCATCAATCTTCAAAGATATCAAGGAGGCCCTCATCCCCCTCTGGACTAAAATTGTCAATGCCTCTTTATCTCAAGGCAATATACCCGAATGTCTAAAAGCTGCTCAGGTTTCTCCCATTCTAAAAAAACCTGATGCGGACAGATCTGATCTCAACAACTTCCGTCCCATCTCCAACATCCCTACTCTGGCTAAGCTCCTAGAAAAATGTGTCCAATCGCAACTCTGCTCGCACATCGAGACCTTCAATCTCCTGGATCAACACCAATCTGGCTTTAGGAGTGGTCACAGTACTGAATTGGCGCTCATTCACATCATTGATGACATCTTAAACATGTTAGACCATAATGAATCCTGCCTCCTAATCCTCCTTTATCTTTCCTCTGCATTCGATACGGTTAACCACGACAACCTCTTAGCTATTCTGGAACACAGGATGGGCCTTTCCGGCTTGGTACTGCAATGGTTCTCTTCCTTCCTGCACAATAGATCCCAAAGAGTTAAGGTGAACCACACCCTATCCCATCCGGCTGCAGTCTCCATGTGGGTCCCGCAAGGATCTGCCCTTTCTCCTATACTTTTTAATATTTTCCTTGAACCACTAGTGAACGCTCTTTCATCCATGAACATTCTTTTTCATATGTATGCGGATGACACGCAACTTTATCTTAAAATCAATTCCTCTGAAGACTTCATCTCACTCAACTCCTCCTTGTCGTTTACCCAAAACTGGTTAACTGAAAACCACCTCCTGCTGAACACCGCCAAAATAGAATTCCTTCTCATTTCCCCTCCTAAGCACACCCCCAAGATTGACCTCTGGATGAAACACCTCTCGACCTTCAACTGCTCCCCGGTTATCATCGACTCAGCTAAATCTCTTGGAATCATCCTAGACTCACACTTGAACATAAAGAAAAATATTAGTAAGACATGCAAGGGTGCGATCCACCAAATCAGGATTCTTAAAAACCTAAAACCATTCCTCCCTCAAGAGGACTTCAAGCAGGTGGTACAAGCACTTGTCCTTCCGAGGCTAGACTATGGGAGCGCAACGCTCTGTGGCCTCCCCAAATATACCTTGGCCCCGCTCAGGGCCTCGTTGAATGCCGCTGCCAGACTGGTCACTGATACAAAAAGAAATGAGCACATATCCCCAGCCTTAAGATCCCTAAAATGGTTACCCTATGAAGCACGAATACAACTAAAGATTGCTTGTCTGACGCACAAAGCCCTCCACTTCAAAACCCCTGGCTACCTGGCTCATAAACTGGAATTATTAGGAGGGGGCAGACCCTCAAGAAGTGCAAACTCTCTATCACTGAAACCTCAAACCTTTCGCAAAAAGAAAACGAGGTTCAGAGCCTTCTCTGGCGCGGCACCAAAAATCTGGAACCCTCTCCCACCGGAAATCCACAGAATCCCCTACACGGCTGCTTTCAAACATGAAGTAAAATCAATCCTAATGAACAAGTTCCTGCCTTAATTGGTCATGGACCGCCCGTTTGCGAAATGTCCTTTTTTTGCTGTTGTTGTTTTGCCTAACAATTGTAATGCATATGATTCTATACCTTACCTTATTAAGTAATGTTTCTCGCATCCTTGTACAATCTTATTAGTTCACTATGTTACCCTCCCTTACCATCTCTTCAATGTCCCCTTACTTTGTTCCCCCTTCCTTTACTGTGAAGCGCTCTGATACCCTTCGGGGTCTTGTTCGCGCTATACAAAACTTTTTTTAAATAAATGAAAAAGAAAATAGGTGTGAGTGGCTGTAAGGGTGTGTGAGTGGGAGTATGTGAGTGGCTGTATGGGTGACTGATTGGTTGCTTGAGTACCTGTATGGCTGTATGAGTATCTATATGGGTGGGTGAGGGTGTGTGTGATTGTCTGCATGTATGAGTAAGTGGGTGAGTCAATGGTTGTATGGGTTAGCAAATGCATCAGTGTGGGGCTATATGGGTGACTGAGTGTATGTATGGCTGTGTCGGTGAGTGAATGGATGTGTCAGTGGTATATGGGTCAGTAACTGCATATCTGAAAGGCAGTATAGGTGAGTGTTAGAGTATATGAGTGATTGTATGTCTGAGTGAGTGATTGTGAGATTGGCTGTAAGGGCGAGTGTGTGCATGTGTCACTGACAGTATGGGTGCGTGCGATGTGTTAGTATCTTTATAAATAAGTGAGAGGGTGTGTTTATAAATGTTTAGGTGAGTAAGTGCCTGTGTAATTGACGCTATGGGTAAGTGAGTAGGTGTGTCAGTAGCTCTATGGGGGACTGCCATTGTGTGAGTGTCTGTATGGGTGTATGAGTAGATGTATAAGTGGCTGTATTAGTGGATGAGTTGGTGTATAAGTAGCTGTATGTGTTTATGAGTGGTTGTGTGTGTAGAGCTATGAATTAGTGAATGGGTTTGTAAGTACTGGTATGGCTCTGTGAATGGGTTTGTAAATGGTTGTGTAGGAGTGGCAGTGGGTGCATAAAAAATCCTATAGGGGTGTGAGTGGGTGCATCAGAGATGTTGTGGATGATGTTATCAGTGATGTCATCAGTTATGTCATCAGTGATGTCACTGACCATGTCATGAGTGATGTAATATGTGAGGTCATAAGCAGTGCATTGCGGGGGCGTGAGTTATAGTTAGCTCGGCTAACTATAACTGCTGAATTTCTCTGGTTTTGTACAAGTAAAATGTCAGCCTAACTGTAACGTCCCTGAAATCTTTGTTTTTTTCAGTGAATTTCTAAGGTTTTTTTAAATGCTAATTCCTAACTATAACGTCTCTTTAACCTTTGGATTTTCATTGAATTTCCAAGGTTTTTTTAAAATGCTAATTCCTAACAATAATGTCCGTGTAACCTTTGGTTTTTTCAGTGAATTCGAAGGTTTTTTTAAATGTTAATTCCTAACTATAATGTCCCTGTAACCTTTGTTTTTTTCAGTGAATTTCAATTTTCTTTTAAATAGTTTTTACTTATTAAAAGATTTCTGTAATTATTCATTTGTAAAAATTTTGAAATATTTTCTAGGTATTTTTAAAAAGTAAAAAAGAAAATTATAATAACTTATTTAAAATATAGGCAAGGTAGCTGATTACATATTGGTACTGTTATTTATTTTAAAGTTTAGAATTTGTAGGAAATTTATATGTTGTTGTATTATTTATAATTTTGCAGAGCATGTTATGATATGATACAATTAAGCTTAGAAAGTGAAAATTTGTGTTCAGTGTTTTGGGATTATTTTCTTTACTGTTTTTTTCAAAATGAATTTTTGTATGGTTACTGTTAACAGTGTAAATGATGTATTGTTGTGTCATTATCAAAAATATTTTGTTTGTATAAGTAGTTTTTTTTTTGCAAAAAGACATCACACAACGGTCGTTGGCCTACGTGCTTTGTGCGCGAATCCGTTATACGAATGCAAGTGTAAAATACATATTTACTCAGAAATAATATGTATTTTTAAGGAAGAGGTTTACTACTGAACATAAAAAAATAGTATTAGTGTACTTGTAAAATATTTTAAAGACATTTAGAACAGATTTTTATGGACGCAGTGCCGTCACGATACCGTCGCGTCGGGTTCGCGACCTCCCGTATTTTTTACCATGTTGAATACAGTTAAAATTATTTTTTTATACATTTAAATTGTGCTGAATTACACCTAGAGTAGTGAAATTAAATTGAAGATATTTTAAAGTTAATTTAAAAGCGATTTCTAAGTATAATATAGAACTGCAACGGTGTCCCGCACCATGCCGGCACGTATTTCCGGGATCGCGTAGGGGTCATGACTTTGGCGTAATTTATAAAAGTTTGAAATATGGCTGTGCAAAGTTTAAATATCTGTTTTAGTTGAAGACTTTTCACTAAAATACTTTAAAAATCAATTTACTAATGGTAATTTATACTTTTAAATGAAATTTACCACATTTTATGTGTGCACGACATATACGCGATGGGGACGCGACCCCATCGCGACGTCATGTCACATGGAAAGAAAGCTTTTAATTGGTTAAAAAGCTTTTCATTCTGTTAGAAGGAGGATCTAACACCTGTTTCTTTCTTCTTCTTTTGGTTGTGTCTGCATCTGTGGACATCTTTTTGTGTTTTTACCTACTGGTTTACTAAAAGGAAATGGCATCTCCGCATTTGCAAGAAGAAGAAGAACTGGAAGACATTGAGGATGTTGAAGAACCAGTAAAGAAACGAAAAGACAACATTGTTTGGACCTTTTTCAATATCCCTGAAGGTGAGAAAAAGCTGAATGCGAGGAAGGTCACCTGCTCCCTTTGCGGCAAGGTGTTGTCAAGAGGATCGCAGATGGTGTATTCATGTGGGACATTGTCCATGAAAAAACATCTTGTGACAATACACTCAACGCGCCTTGCAAGGGAAGTTATGGCTAGGGAGAAGAGGGAGAAAGCTGCACAATGCGAATTAGATCAGTCTTCTACATCTGGTGCAGCTGTACTCACAACACCACAACCACAGATCTTTCCTGAATTGGCAGATGCTGGAATACACTGTAGAAAATGCCAAACCATTTTAGGTGTTGGAGAGCAGCCGATTGATGCTATTATTAATCTCCTTAAAGGACACAAATGTTATTCTTTTGTTGGATTTCCAGCCTCGTGATTTACAGTTTTTTTTAAAACACTACATTTGAAAGATTGAACTTTATAGGGTTTTTTTAAATGTCAAAAACACCCCAAAAATAAAAGACAGTTAGGAAATACAAAAAAGCACAAAATAGTTTTAAAAAAAAAGGTTCTTATGGAACCACATATTCTGGCTAAAAATAGAAAAATTATTTGTTGGGAAACTGATTGGATGCATACATTTGTGTATGGGACAGTGATTTGTATAATAGTGTATGTATATGTGATGAGTGCATGATTAGTGTTTGAAAGTTTAGTTTACTGGATGAATAGTGCCTTACTGATTGTATGAGTACATAAGTACTGTCTGTGCGATTGAAGGAGTGTTTAAGTAGTGTGTCAGTGATTGTAAGAGTGCCTGGATGATTGGGTGAATGCATGAGTACTGCTTGGTTGATTTATAATTGTATGAGTAGTGCGTTAGTGATTAGATGAGTGCATAAGTAGTGCATAAGGGATTGTAGGAGTGCATGAGTACTGCCTGGGACGTTGTTTGTGTGGATGAGTAGTACCTGGGTAATTGAATGAATGCACGAGTACTTCCTGGATGATTGAATGAGTGTCTAGATAGTATGTGGATGACTGTAAGAGTGCATGAGCAGTGTCTGAGAGATTGGTTATATGCATGAGTAGTGACTGGGAAATTTGGTGAGTGTGCGAGTACTGTCTAGGTAGTTAAATGACTGCAGAGGCAGTGCCTGGGTGATTGGATAAGTGCAAGAGTACTGGCTGGATGATTGAATGAGTAGAAGAGTAGTGCCTGGGTGATTGCATGACTGCATGAGTAGTGTCTAGGTGACTAGATGAATGTATAGGTTTTGTGTGGGTGACAGGATGAGTTTATGGGTACTGCCTGAGTGATTGCATCAATACATGAGTGCTGACTGGGTGATTGTATGGCTGCAATGGTAGTTTTTTAGTGTAAGGATAAGTGAATGTGTAGTACGTGTGTGATTGAATTAGTGTAGAAGTAGTGTTTGGGTGATTCCAAGAGTACATAAAAACTGTTTGGGTGATTGTTCAACTATATAGATAGTGTCTGAGTGATTGTAAGAGAGCTTAGTCTGTGCTTATTTGGTTATATGAGTGCATGGGTACAGTCTGGGTGATTGCATTAATGGACAGATAGTGTATGTAGGAAGGTGGAATCTGACTATATGGTTGCCCCCACTTTTTTATGGTGTTTTGCTGGTTTATGACTTAGTTGGACTGGGATCCTGCTATTCAGGGCCCCAGTCTATCTGCTTTCTCTGTAAAATGGATTCCATGTGCCTTAGGCACATCTCTGATTGGGATCTGGAGTGCCCTTATAAGTCCCTAGTATATGGTATGCTATGTACCAAGGGCATAGGTACCTCAGAGGCCTGCCAGGGGCTGCAGCATGTATTATGCCACCCCTGGAAGGCCATCCAAACTGACACCACAGGTCTGCTACTGCAGCCTGGGTAAGGTGGTGCATGCACCCCTTACTGTGATATAGGTTACCTATATCCACGAAATACATACACACCTAGAAACCTATAAGTCACTCCTAAGGCAGGCCTTATCAATCCTAAAGGCAGAGTGCATGGTTCCTATGTGAGAGGGTGCCCCTGCATGAGCAGGGCCCCTCTGCAGCGTTCGGAGACCATCTCTGATGCTGTTTGTAGTGCAGCCTGACCATATGCTCTTAAGCGCATTATATCCTTGCGGTAAAATGCTAACTTTGGAATAGCTGCACCTAAACATGTCGTGTTTGGTGTCAAACATCTTGGAATACTACCCCCCGCCAATCCTGGCGGCGGGGGTAGCATTCCACCCTTCTAGAGGGAAAGACATGTTAACTCTGGCTTACCCGGTAACTTCTTTCTGAAGCCCTGGCATCACAAAATGGATGCTGCTGCCACAGACACAAGTCTGGCCTCCTGCTGCTGGACGAAACTCCGGCAGGGGAGGCCTGGACAATAGGTTTCCTGTTGCAGGGAGGGTGTGACCACCTCCCCAGACAGGATAATGTGTATTGGGGCTGGGTGGGTGCACTCTTAGAGTGCTTTGAAGTCCTGCACTGGGGGAGCAAAAGGCTCCTCTGTGCATATGCCAGTTCAAACCAGCTCAGGGGCTACCTGCCCCTGCTCTGGCGTGAAACTGGACAAAGGGAAGTGGGTGTAGCCACCCCTCCCTTGACCCTCCCATAGGTGGGGTCATAGAGTTAGTCCCTCCCTGTTTTACTGGTTAAAATGGGGAACCCTTACCACAGCAAGATTAGATATCCCTGGACTAAACTTTGAAACTGAATCCTGGACCTTCGACGCTCTACATCACGATTAGAGGACTGAAGAATCTCCCTTGGGGTCAGGAGTGACTCCCCTGCTTGGCAGGCACCAAAAACGATAACGACGGTCGCAAACTACGCCGCTCCCGCCGGAGTCCGAAGTCCCTGCAGCCCAAGAAGTGGATTTCCTGACTTCTCCAAGGCCATCGTGAGTCCCCAGCGAAGCTGAGGCAAGTGGACCCCACGAGTGACGAGGAACCGCGACCCCTGGGTACCGTGCACTATTATCAAGTGCAACCCCTTCACAACGTTCTCGAACCTGTGCTTTGGACCACGTGTGGTCCCAACCTCCAACAGGAATCCCTCCGAAGATCAGAGGCCTATACCGTCCTGAGTGACCGTGGGCCCCTGTTGAGTGATTCCGCCCGAGGTGTCTTTGCGATCCCTTGCCAGCCGGCTCAGTGGGTCCCCAGAAGACTTTCTAAAGAAACCAAAGGACTCCCCTGGTTGCTCCAGGCCTTCCCTGACTTACCCTCGCTGGGTGAGTTCCCCAGATCTTGCTGGTCTGCACCATCGACGATCTTCAGCTACATCGAGACTTGCCGTTGCCAAGGCTTGTTGGGTCCAATCCGGTCGCCGACACCGCAGCACTCGACAGACATCAGTGTACCAGCCCGAATCCTGCTCCTGGTTGCCAACAACACCTCCTGGACCTCGTGGCTGCAGAAACGGAGACGACCGTCAATGCACCTGAAGCACTCGACATCGGTGGGCATCTGTCCATCGCCTTCCTGGTCACTGGCTAGTGACCCAGACTCTGTCCCCTCTGCTTTCAGGTTCTTCAGAACTCCGATCCACTCTTGGATCCACCCGGACACTTTTCTCCTGGTCGCCAGCAGCACTTTGCAGCAGATCGCCATAAGAAACGACGAGCGAAACCCGACCCCGAAAGGCACCTATGCACCCGGCTTCCCTGGGTGAGGTAACACGAGTACTCCGGTGCTCCCGTGGGTAGAGACTCTTCAAAGTCCTAGATCTCAAAGGGTTTTGTCCTAGTCCTTTTAAAGTGTCCCTTTCCTCTATTTTCCCGATCCCGACTTTCTCCATAGAAGTTAACGGCGTATCGCGGTTGTGTATTTACACTGCACGCGTCTCCCGTGGGTCCCCTGTGTCACTACCTTGGGTGGTTCCTTGTGGTCCAAGCACTTCTAGAGGCTCTAGGCCTAGTGTCTAGTTCAGTCGTGGTTCGCATACCACTTTATTGGTATATGGTTTGGTATGCCCCTAGGGCCCAAACATGTATTTGTGCTATTACTGTGATTTAAGATCTTATAACCTATGTACTTGAACTCTAGCCTCATAAAGAGACTAGAGGGGTGTGTTTAGTAATAAATACATATATTTTGAATATATACCTGGTGTGGTGCTCTTTCATTTGGTCACTCAAGAGATTATAGACTGGTAAAACAAGCTGCTTTACATTCCTTCAAGACTTAGCCTGAAGGCTGCTCTCCACAGCTACCAGTAGGATAGCTTTCAATAAGGTTGTCTTTAACCTACCTACCATAAGAGTCGATTTGGACTGGTGCAAGGTGCCCACTATAATTAGTGGACAGCATATGCCAGGCCAACTTCTCACATTGTAAGAATGCATTAGTAGTGCATTGGTGATTGGATGAGTGCATGAGTAGTGTATGGGTTGTTGAATGACTCCAGACGTAGTGACAGGGTGAATGCTAGAGTATGTGAGTAGTGCTTAGCTAATTCTATAACTGAATGACTAGTGCCTGAGTGATTTGATGAGTGAATAGGTAGTAGCAGCACCACATGTCTTACATTACATGTAGAAGTTCAGTCATACCTAACTCATGGTAGTAGTCAGACCTTCAGACATGACTGAATACACTTCCAATTACAAGCACAGATATCACTATCTATGGCCTATTTGTAGTCTACCTTTGCAAAGATTTATATATAGTAGGATAGTGGTTAATACAGATGGGTACATGTTTTCAATCAAATAGTTTTCTACCAGTTTGATTAGAGAGACAGAGCTTACAGTGTCAGGCGTGATCCCAATTGAAATGCCGTCTCCTCCCATGCCACTGTTATTACTGTCAGGATGTCTCCAGAGATCTCAATGTGTGTGTCAGTGCCTTTTAGAGGTGAGATGATACCTGTAAAGTAGCCTATAGGCAGTAGACTACCTCTGTTTCAGACTGCATGCTCTGTAAATGTGTGTAGAAGATCCTGCATGGATGACGTTCTACTTCTTATACAGGGCAGCTCGGTATGAAGCTTTGTATTTTAGTGCTTTCACAAGGCCTCCTTAGAAAAGATATGTGTGGTTCTGGAACTGAAAGATAAAATAGCGTTGTCAATATTTACCCACAGCTATAATAGACAGTTGAGTTTTCAAGTTACTGATCATTAGCTGCAGCACATGTGTCAGACTACATGCACAAGTGCAGACAGGTGAGACATGGAAGAGGTCAGACATTGAAACTTGAAGCAATATGTTTTCAGTTTAAAGTACATACATCAGTAACTACAACCTACTTACACTGTACCTTTCTAGACAATTATATGAACTACGGTAGTGGTTAATACACTTGGGAAAATGTTTTAAACCTCAGATTTGTCGACGAGTCTGATTAGTGACACAGACCTTCCAGTGCCAGGCCTAACTTAAAATGAAAGGTCGACTCCTCTCAATAAATCAATCAATCAATCAATCAGGGATTTGTAAAGCGCACAACTCACCTGTGAGGGTCTCAAGGCACTGGGGGGAGGGGGGTTTTGGGCAGCTCCGGTTATTCGAAGAGCCAGGTCTTAAGGCTCTTCCTGAATGCTTGCAGTGTAGGGCTTTGTCTGATGTTGAGGTGGAGTTTGTTCCAGGTCTTAGCCGCGATGTAGGAGAAGGATCTGCCTCCCTTTCTGGTTCTGTGGATACGGGGGATTTTGGCCAGGGCTAGGTCAGTAGAGCAGAGGTTTCTCTTGGGGGCATAGAAGGAGATTTGTTTGTTAGGTATTGGGGTCCAGTGTTGTGGAGGGCTTTGTAGGCGTGTCTGAGCAGTTTGAAGGTTACTCTTTTTCAACGGGGAGCCAGTGGAGGTCCCGTAGGTGCTGGGTGATGTGGTCTTTTCATGGCATGCTGAGGATGAGTCTGGCTGCGGTGTTCTGGACTGTCTGTAGTTTGTGGAGTAGAGTTTTGTTGATTACTGCGTAGAGGGCGTTTCTCTAGTCCAGCCTGCTGGTGATGAGTGTGTGGGTGACAATCTTCCTGGATTCGGAGGGGGATCCATTTGAAGGTCTTGCGGAGTATGCGGAGGGTGTTGAAGCAGGTGGAGGATACAGCGTTGATCTGTCAGTTCATGGTGAGGGAGGAGTCCAGTATGATGACTAGGTTTCGGTTATGGTCCATGGGTGTGGGAGTGTTGCTGAGGGCAGAGGGCCACCAGGTGTCGTCCCATGCGGACGGGGTGGATCCGAGAATGAGGACTTATGTTTTCTCCGAGTTGGGATTTAGGCAGCTGCTGCTCATCCAGGATGTGACGTCCTTCATTCCTTCCTAGAAGTTGTTCCTGGTGATGTCAGGATCCTCAGTGAGGTAGAGGATGAGCTAGGTGTCATCGGCGTAGTATACTATGCTCCGTCCATGTTTTCTGACGATGGTTGCGAGGGGAGCCATGTAGATGTTGAAGAGCGTGGGGTTGAGGGAGGATCCTTGGGGTAATCTGATTTCTGTGGGTTTGGAGAGGAAGGGCGGGAGTTTGGCCAGCGAGGAAGGAGCGGATCCAGTCTAGGGCAGTTCGCTGTATGCCAGCGTCATGGAGTCTGGAGGCTAGTGTGCAGTGGGAGACAGTGTCGAAGGCTGCTGAGAGGACTAGTAGAATGAGGGCTGCAGTATGGCCTTGGTCGAGGAGTGTGCAGATGTCGTCCATGGCTGCTAGGAGGGCGGCCTCAGTGCTGTGGTTCCTGCAGAAGCAGGATTGAGATGTGTCGAGGATGTTGTTGGTTTCTATGAAGTTCGTTAGCTGGCTGTTGACAATCTTCTCAGGGGCTTCGGCAGTGAAGGGGAGGAGAGGAGAGAGGTGGGCCTGTAGTTCTTGAGGTCTGTCGGGTCTGTGGAGGGCTTCTTGAGGAGGGGTTTGACTTCTGCGTGTTTTCAGTTATCGGGGAACGTGCCTGTTTTGAGGGTACAGTTGATTGTCCATCGTAGTTCTGGTGTGATGGCGGAGGGGGCCCTGCGGAAGATGTGCAGTGGGCAGGGGTCAGTGGGTGCTCCAAAGTGTATGCTCCTCATGGTCTTTGCGGTGTCTTCTGTGGTGACCGGGGTCCAGGCGAGGATGGTCGGCTTAGTGGTGTTGCTGGTGGAACGTGCCTTAGTCCTGTTCGTCAAAGATTGTCATAGAGTGACCTGATCTTGTGGTGGAAGAAGGAGCCAAGTTTGTTGCAGAGGCCCTGGGAGGGGGGACGTCAAAGGTTTCGCTGGGGGTTCTGGTGAATTCTTGTATGATGTTGAAGAGTTCCTTGGAGTTGCAGGAGTTGGAGAGGATTCTGTCCTAGATGAAGTTCTTCTTCATAGATCTGATGAGTTGGTGGTGTGCTGTAGTGGTGGTCCTGCAGGCAGTGTGTGCTTCCGGGGTTTTGCTGTTTCTCCATGCTTTCTTGAGTTGACAGCACGAGTGCTTGGATTCTCGGAGGTCCGTGGTGAACAAGGTGGCTTTCGTGGTGTATTGTCTGTCGGTGTCCTGGAGGGATGTGAGCGTGTGGGCGCAGTCGGCGATCCATTTGTGGAGTTCGTTGGCTGCATAGTTGGCGTCAGTCATGGTGGGGGAGGAGTGCGGCTGAGGGCGGAGGCGAGGTGCTCTTCAGTGATCTTTCTCCAGTTTATGCGTGAGGTCGTGGTGTTTGCTTGTGTGCAGTAGGTTTCGAGAAGGAGAAGTGGACTCAGTGGTGGTCCGTCCAGAGGGGTTGCATGGTGTGAGTGAAGCAGATGTTGATTCCTCCGGCAAAGATGGGATTGAGGTTGTATCCTGCCTTATGGTTGGTGGTGGTGATGAGTTGCTTCAGTCCGATGTTGGCGAGGTTGTCTAGTAGGGCAGTGAAGTTGGGGTCGCTGAGGTTTTCAAGGTGGAAATTCAGGTCTCCAAGCAGTACGTAGTCCGTGGAGGTGAGGGCATGGGGCGCGATGTGGTCTGCGATGGTGAACGGGGCGCAGGGTCCGGGGGTCTGTAGGCGAGAGTTCCGCGTAGAGTTGTTCTGGGGTTGACCTGGATCTTGAAGTGCACTCCTATTTCTGTCAGCATCTCTCTAGAGATCTCAATGAGTGTGTTAGTGTCTTTTAGGGGTGGGATAACACATGAAAAGTAGCCTATAGGCAGGAGACTATCTCTATTTCACACCACATGCTATGTAAATGTATTTAGAAAATGCTACATGGATGACTTTCTGCTTGTTATACAGGGTAGTGGGATATGAAGATTTGTGGTTAAGTGCTTTTACAAGGCTTGCTTAGAAAAGAGATGTGTGGTTCTTGGACTGAAAGATGGATTAGCTCTGTCAGTATTTGCTCAGGAGTATCATAGACCATTGACTTTTCAACTTAGGATCATCAGCTGCACTGCACGTACGAGACTACATGTAGAAGTAAAGACATAGCTGAGACATGGTAGCAATCAGACAGTCAAATTTAATAGAATGTGTTTTCAGTTTCAAGCACTCATATCACTATGTACGGCCTACTTTGAATGTACTTTTACAGAGAGTTAAATGGACTAGGATAGTGGTTCATAGACTTGGGAATTATTTTTTAAACCTCAGGTTTGTCGATGAGTTTGATTAGTGCGTCAGAGGTGACAGTGCCAGGTGTAACCCAAAATGAAAGGGCAACTCCTGTCTTGCCATTCCTATTAGTGTCAGCATCTCTCCAGAGATCTCAATGAGTGTGTGAGTGCCTTTTGAAGGTGACATTACACATATAAAGTAGCCTAAAGCCAGAAGACTACCTTTGTTTGAGACTGCATGCTCTGTAAATGTGTTTAGAAGAAGGTGCATGTGTCACTTTCTGCTTATTATACATGGCAGCCAGGTATGAAGCTATGCATTCAAGTGCTGCCATGAGGCCTGCATAGCTAAGGGATCTGTGTTTCTGGGACGGAATGCTGAAGTAGCTCTGACAATTTTTGCCCAGCGCAATGATAAACTGTATAGTTTTTAAGATAATGTCATAAGGTGCAGGGTAAATGTCAGAGTATATGTAGAAGTACAAACATACCTGACACATGGTAGCAGTCACACATTGAAACTTGACAGAATATGCTTTCAGTTTCAAGCAGACACATTGTTATCTATGGCCTACTTCCAGTGTACCTTTGTGAAGAAATATATGGACTAGTTTACAGGTTAATACACTAGGCGACATGTTTTAAACCTTACATTTTTCCTCCTGTTTCATTACAGAGATGGAACTCAATGTGCCAGACATGACCCAAAATAAAAGATTGTCTCCTCTCATGCCTCTCTTATTAGTGTCAGCATTTTTCTAGACACTTCAATGAGAGTGTCACAGGTGAAATAACACTTATAAAGTAGCTGTGAGTACTAGACTATGTCCTTTTCACATCATATCCTCAGTAAATATGTGTAGAAGAAGTTGCATGGATCACTTTCTCCTTATTATACAGAGCAGCAATGAATGGAACTGTGTGTTCAAGTGCTTCCATGAGGTCTGACTAGGAAAGCGACCGATGCTTCTGGGACTGCTATTAAGGAGCAAAAGAAAACGAAATATATAAGCATGTTATGATAAAAAAAAAAAAAAATGTTTTTTAAATTGACGTAGTATTATAATTAGATAGCACTAGCAGTTTCCCTTTTTTACTGTTCTCAGATTTCATATACCTTCATCACACATGGTGATTTGAACATGGTATCATCACTGAACAGTGGGGAAAAACAACCAAATGGATTATATATAAAAAAGTGCATAGTACATCATTATAAATATGTGTAACTATGCTTTAAACTCACTACAATTTCTTAATTATTTGTTTCACCTATATTAACTCTACTACTTAACATAAATAGATTTTAAATCATAAAGGGGCTGATTACGATGTTGTTCAGAGTTGCCTCCGACCGACACCACTCAGTCTCAGGACCGACCGACCTCTGATCAGAAGTTCTGACCACCTGATTATGATTCGACCGAACACTGTTTGGTCGTATACTCACTAATCTCTATTAGAGTTTGTGTCGCGGCCATAAACCAGCTGTAATAAAGGCTCCTATAGAGAAATGGGGGTGTGAGTAAAACCCTGCTCCCTATGGTAGTCACCCGATGGTGCTTGCCACATAGTGCAGGGTTTTACAAGAGGGGTACCCTAGGTACCCTTTCGATCACCAACCGTAGGCCGCAGAGGCAAGGGGGCCCTGCTAGGGCCAGCACAGAAAGGCTGTGGGAAACCAACATCATAATCCAGATGGCGGAAACACCGTCCATAGGAGGTTTCAGTGTGGTTCGGACCGGCAGGAAGACTCCGAGAGCCGGTCAGAACTGAGTTGGAATGACCGGCCAGTTTACGTTCGGACCGCCGATATTGTAATCGGGCAGTTGGACCACAAACCAACTGTGTTTTTCAGAAAGCCTCCGACCGCTGTTGGAAAGCTACCGACTAGCAGTCGGAAGCTTTCCGACTGACATCATAACCGGCCCCTAAGTATTGCTATCATACCTGGTACAGTGTTGAAAATAAATATATATTCTGCTTCCTTTTTCAAGTTAATCTTGAAAATGTTTTATGCATTAGGCAAAATAATAATGAAAACACTAATTTTAAATGCTGGTAGAATCAAATCCATTTTGTTTTTTAATGACATCACCCCCAACAGGCGGAATGATGTTCTTAAAACTTGGGCTACAGAAACAACATATAGGAATTAGCTAGCTGAGAAGGCAATCTAGCTTTGAATTTCATTGCAATGTGTCCATCCGCAGTTACATTTTAAAAACACAGTATAATGACCAGATGTTATTGTAGCTCCTTCATGAAAAATAATAGCTAGTGTTGTATAAGTTGTTCCTGAAATAGATATTTGACTTGCTTTAAAGTTTGTAATTTCAGTTTGTAATTTTGTTCTATCTGATCTACAACATTGCAGCATTAAAATTAGATATTTTTCAACTCTTTGAATGTGCAATGTAGACAACATGTCTGACCTACAATGTGAATACGTCATATTTTGATTTACTGTTGTAATCAGTGTAGGAAGGTGGAATCTGACTATATGGTTGCCCCACTTTTTTCCTGGTGTTTTGCTGGTTTATGACTTAGTTGGACTGGGATCCTGCTATTCAGGACCCCAGTCTATCTGCTTCCTTTATAAAATGGTTTCCATGTACCTTAGGTACATCTTTGATTGGAATCTGGAGTGCCCTTATAAGTCCCTAGTATATGGTATACTATGTACCCAGGGCATAGGTACCCCAGAGGCCTGCCAGGGGCTGAAGCATGTATTATGCCACCCCTGGAAGGCCAGCCAAAATGACACCACAGGTCTGCTACTGCAGCCTGGGTAAGGTGGTGCATGCACCCCTTACTGTGATATAGGCTACCTATATCACTACCATTGCACACATCTATAAACCTATAAGTCACTCCTATGGCAGACCTTAACAATCCTGAAGGCAGAGTGCTTGGTTTTTATGTGAGAGGGTGCCCCTGCATGAGCAGAGCCCCTCTTCAGCATTCGGAGTCCCTCCTCTGATGCTGTTTGTGGTACAGCCTGACCATATACTCTTAAGTGCATTATATCCTCGCGGTACAATGCTAACTTTGGACTGGCTGCACCAAAACATGTCGTGTTTGGTGTCAAACATCTTGGAATACTACCCCCCCGCTAATCCTGGCAGTGGGGGTAGCATTCCACCCTTCTAGAGGGAGAGACATGTACACACCGGGCTACCCGGTAACTTCTTTCCAGAGCCCTGGCATCACAAAATGGATGCCGCTGCCACAGACACGGGTCTGGCCTCCTGCTGCTGACTGAAACTCCGGCAGGGGAGGCCTGGAAAATAGGTTTCCTGTCACAGGGAGGTGTAACCACCTCCCCAGACAGGATAGTGTGTATTGGGGCTGGGCGGGAGCACCCTCTGGTGCTTTGAAGTCCTGCACTGGGGGCACATTTGGTGTCCCTGTGCATATGCCAGTTCAAACCGGTTGCAGGGGCAACCTGCCCCTGCTCTGGCGCGAAACTGGACAAAGGGAATGGGTGTAACCACCCCTCTTCCCTGAGCCTCCCATAGGTGGGTCCCCAGAGTATGTCCAACCCCCTAACTTAGTATAAGTATGGGACCCCAGTCCTTGGGACTTTAGATTACCCTGGACGAAACTCTGACACCGAATCCTGGACCTTCGACGCTCTACTTCAAGATTAGAGGACTGAAGAATCTCCCTTGGGGTCAAGGAGTGACTCCCCTGCTTGGCAGGCACCTAAGATGCAATTGTCCGGTCTGCATCGCTGAAGCTCCCGCCGGACACCGAAGTCTTTGCATCACCAGAGGTAGATTTCCAGACTTCCCCGAGGCTGCCCTGAGTCCCCAGAAAAGCTGATGCCCGTAGCTGTCGTGGGTAATGTGGAACCGTGACCCCTGGACACTGAGCACATTTACAAGTGCATCCTCTTCCTGGTCTCCCATGAAGTTGTGCTTTGGGCTCCAAGTAGCCCCCACCTCCAGCACCGACTGCACTGAAGATCACTGGCCTCCACTCCACGAGTGTCCTGCAAGCCAGCTCCAAGTGCGTCCACTTGAGGCTCCTTTGCGGTTGCTAGTCCATTGGCTAGTGGGCCCTCCCAAAGGCAACTCTTCTTCTGATTGGGTTTTCCTGGTTGCTCCAGAGGTGCCCTGACTTACCCTCACTGGGTGAGTCCCCCAGACCTTGCTGGTCTGCAACATTGTCCTTTCTTTGTTTCTACGAGACTTGCCGTTGCCAAGGCTTGTTGGGTCCAATCCGGTCGCCGACACTGCAGCAATTGACAGACTTTGTGGGACAGCTCTAATCCAGCTCCTGGTTGTCGTCAACGCCTCTTGGACCTCGTGGCTGAAGAGTCAAGATGACCATCAACCTACCTGAAGCACCCGACATCGGTGGGCATCTGCTCATTGCCTTCCTGGTCATTGGCTAGTGACCCAGACTCTGTCCCCTCTGCTTTCAGGTTCTTCAGATCTTCGATCCATCCTTGGATCCACCCGGACACTTTCGACTTGGTCGCCAGCAGCACTTTGCCGCAGATCACCATTGAAAACGACGACGAAACCCGACCCCGAAAGACACCTATGCACCCGGCTCCCCTGGGTGAGGTAACTTGAGTACTCCGGTGCTCCCGTGGGTATAGACTCTAGAACCACCTAATTCTAAAAGGGTTTGCTCCAAGTCCTCCTCTAAGTGTCCTTTTTCTTTAAAACTCCAACCGCGACATTCCCCATAGAAGTCAATGGCGGCTCGCGGCTGTGTTCTCACACTGCACGCGTCCCCCGTGGGTACCCTGTGTCACTACCTTGGGTGGTTCCTTGTGGTCCAAGCATTTCTACAGGCTCTAGGCCTTGTGTCTAGCTCAGTCGTGGTTCTTATACCACTTTATTGGTATATGGTTTGGTACGCCCCTAAGGCTCAAACGTGTATTTGTGCTATTACTGTTGATAACTGACTTGTAACTTATGTACTTCGAACTCTAGCCCCATAAAGAGACTAGAGGGTGTGTTTAAGACTAAATACATATATTTTATATATATACCTGGTGTGGTCCTCTTTCATTTGGTCACTCAAGAGATTATAGACTAGTAAAACAAGCTGCTTTACATTCCTTCAAGACTTAGCCTGAAGGCTGCTCTCCATAGCTACCACTAGGATAGCTTTCAATAAAGGTTGTCTTTAACCTATCTCCAATAAGGGGTTGTTTGGACTGGTGGAAGGTGCCCACTATAATTAGTGGACAGCATATACCAGGCCAACTTCTCACATTGGTGTGCAGAGTGTGGGATTCCAGCTTGCTATTGTTTTACCAGATAATCTCAATTGAATTGATCAACTGAAAACCACTAAGGGTACCTTAGGTACATATAATTCAAGCTTAGGATACAGTAAGTTCTACTGAACTTAGAGTTGTGTGTTAAGGGATAGCACACCCTTTCTACAACTCAAGAGAGTTTAGTAGGCCACACTAGAGTAGGTAGTGCATACACCACACCACACTAGTAATGTCTTCACTGCCAGGAACCAGTGAGCTCCTGCCATCCAGATATGACAACCTCTCATTCTTGGAATTAAGAGAGGTGTGCAAAGTTAGGAAGTTGAAGACAGGCAAAAGTGCCAACACACAACGTCTCCTGGAGATGCTTCTGCTAGATGATCTTAGAAGACCCATAAGGTCTGAAAGGGTAGGCAGTGAGGGTGGGGCAGAAGATGAGGGAGGGGACAGGGATGAAAATGCCCAGGACCTGACCTCTGAAACTGGCCAGGGGGATGACAATGATCCTGACCTGGAAAGTGCAGCTACTCCTGAGGATGAGGAGGAGGCCCAGAATGACCTCCCCTTTGTCCCCCAGGAAGAGTTGTGAGTGTGCCCAGAAGGTCTAGATCTCCTTCTCAGGAGTCTAACCACTCTGACACCTCAGTAGGGACCTCTGTCTCCTCTCATAGGAGAGAATCCTCTCATGAGAAGAGAAAGAGACTGATTCAGTATGAACAAGCCCAGCTTGAGTTCAGAAAACAGCAGTTGGCTATAGACAGGGAGTCTTAGATCTCTATAGACAGAGAAAAAAGATGGGAATAGAGTCCCATGGTGGCAGCAATTTCCCCAGAGATAGGGAAAGGTCTTATGACCATAGAAACCTGAGCAAGATTGTCCCTCCCTACCAGAGTGGGGATGACATCCACAAATGGATAACTGCTCTAGAGAGGGCCTGTAAAGTACAGAGGGTCCCTCAGGAGCAGTGGGCAGCAATCTTGTGGCTCTCCTTTGCAGACAAAGGTAGAGATAAGCTCCTCACTGTTAAAGAGGAGGATGCTGACAATTACAAAGTCTTGAAGAGTGCTCTGATTGATGGGTTTGGCCTAACCACTGAACAGTATAGGTTGAAGTTCAGAGATACCCAAAAGACTCAGACTCAAGACTGGGTTGACTTTGTTGATTGTTCTGCTAAGGCTCTGGAAGGTTGGATACATGGCAGCAAAGTGCATGACTTTATAGGATTGTACAATTTGATTATGAGGGAGCAGATCCTTAATAATTGTCAAAACCAGCTTTTACACCAGTACCTGGTGGACTCTGATCTGACCTCTCCCCAAGAATTGGGAAAGAAGGCAGACAAATGGGTCAGAACCAGGGTAAGGCCTAAGAATCAGGGTGGTGACCAGAAGAAAGATTCTACCAAGTCCCAAGAGAAAGGTGGGGATAAATCTAAGGATAAATCCACTACAGGGCCCCAAAAGTCCTCTTCTGGGGGTGGGTCCCAAACTCCTTCCTCTCCTGAAAAGAAACCCTATTGCCATGTCTGTAAGAAGCCTGGACACTGGAAAACAGATCCCAGTTGCCCCAGGATTGGCAATAAAGAAAATGTTCCTCCAACAACTACTACCACCCCTCCTGGTACTACCAGTAGTAATCCTCCAGTTGGGAGTAGTGCACCCAAAAGTTAGGTGCTTTTGCAAGGGGAACAGAGGTGGGCCCTAGTTTAGACAGTACCCCCTCAACAGACTCCTCTGACTCTGATGGTGGTATAGGATTTGCCACCTTTACCATGGGTCCCAATGCATTGGGCAGGTACAGACTGGAGCCAATAATTAATGGTCAGAAGGCTGTGGCATTCAGGGACACAGGGGCTAGTGTCACCATGGTGGCAGGAAACTAGTCCCCCTCACCAGCTTTTACCTGAGTTTAAATACCAGGTGACCAACATAGATGGTGTCAGAACAGATCACCCCATGGCCATAGTCAATCTCAGCTGGGAAGGGGTCACAGGCCCAAAAAGAGTGGCAGTGTCCCCCAACTTGCCTGTAGATTGCCTGATGGGCAATGATCTGGAAATTTCAGCCTGGGCTGAAGTTGAACACCAAACCCATCTGAGAATGCTGGGCGTCCCTGTAAAGGTTATTTGGGCTGTGATGGCCACAGCCCAAGCCCAGGGAAATTTTGGAGAGATGGAGCCTGGAAGAATGGCCCACTCTCCCCAAAAGAGAGCACAAGGGTTGAAGAAAAGTCTTCTTCCCTCCAGACAGTAGGTAAGGGTCAGCCTCCTCAGGGAACTGACCCTACCCCTAGTGAAGGAACTGCCCCAGAGGTAGTCAGGCCTGGCCTGGCCACACCCCTGATGGCAGAGGACCCTTCCAAGGTGGTGCCCAGTCTGGAGCAGGTAACCTGCCCCTCTCTACCCTGCCTCAATCAGCCCAGGGCTGCAGAGGTCAGGGAGGTCAGTGGACCCCCAGGACCCCTGTCCAGAGGAACCCCCATCAGCAGATTAGGGGCACCCAGTCTAGTAGCCCTAGCCAGGTGAAAATTCCTCAACACACTGAGGATCCCCCATACCTTTGTGTAGGGACCTCCCCCAGAAGGACTCTGTTAGGCAAGGGCAAACCTGGGACCAAAAGGTTCCAAACCTGCCATGTCCCTCCAGTGGTCCATCCAAAGGTACCCAACCCCCAGCTGTAGGCAGCCAAAGGTTGACCCTTAGAGCAAAGTGCAACTCAGTCATGGAAAGACAGGCATACATGGTGAGCAGTGATCTGAGGAAGCTGAGATCAACCTTCCTAGGGCCTCACTTCCCTACTCAGACACCTCACCAGCCTTGTACTTTACCAAAGCACACCACAGGTAGTAATTCCCCATGGTGGAGACCCTCTCATACCCTTAGGGTGAGGGATTGCTTAGTGGACCATAAGACAGGGGGCAACCATGCTAGTGCAGGTGCTTCCTTATATGGCCACTTAGTCAATAAAGTCTCAACTGGCCAAGGTTAGCCATATCTCCTTTCGTTTGGGGGGGTTATGTAGGAAGGTGGAATCTGACTATATGGTTGCCCCCACTTTTTTCCTGGTGTTTTGCTGGTTTATGACTTAGTTGGACTGGGATCCTGCTATTCAGGACCCCAGTGTATCTGCTTCCTCTATAAAATGGTTTCCATGTACCTTAGGTACATCTTTGATTGGAATCTGGAGTGCCCTTATAAGTCCCTAGTATATGGTATACTATGAACCCAGGGCATAGGTACCCCAGAGGCCTGCCAGGGGCTGAAGCATGTATTATGCCACCCCTGGAAGGCCAGCCAAAATGACACCACAGGTCTGCTACTGCAGCCTGGGTAAGGTGGTGCATGCACCCGTTACTGTGATATAGGCTACCTATATCACTACCATTGCACACACCTATAAACCTATAAGTCACTCCTATGGCAGGCCTTAACAATCCTGAAGGCAGAGTGCTTGGTTTTTATGTGAGAGGGTGCCCCTGCATGAGCAGAGCCCCTCTGCACCATTCGGAGTCCCTCCTCTGATGCTGTTTGGGGTACAGCCTGACCATATACTCTTAAGTGCATTATATCCTCGCGGTACAATGCTAACTTTGGACTGGCTGCACCAAAACATGTCGTGTTTGGTGTCAAACATCTTGGAATACTACCCCCGCCAATCCTGGCGGCGGGGAGTAGCATTCCACCCTTCTAGAGGAGAGACATGTACACACCGGGCTACCCGGTAACTTCTTTCCAGAGCCCTGGCATCACAAAATGGATGCCGCTGCCACGAGACACGGGTCTGGCCTCCTGCTGCTGACTGAAACTCTGGCAGGGGAGGCCTGGACAATAGGTTTCCTGTCACAGGGAGGTGTAACACCTCCCCAGACAGGATAGTGTGTATTGGGGCTGGGCGGGAGCACCCTCTGGTGCCTTGAAGTCCTGCACTGGGGGCACATTTGGTGTCCCTGTGCATATGCCAGTTCAAACCGGTTGCAGGGGCTACCTGCCCCTGCTCTGGTGTGAAACTGGACAAAGGGAATGGGTGTAACCACCCCTCTTCCCTGACCCTCCCATAGGTGGGTCCCCAGAGTATGTCCAACCCCCTAACTTAGTATAAGTATGGGACCCCAGTCCTTAGGACTTTAGATTACCCTGGACGAAACTCTGACGCCGAATCCTGGACCTTCGACGCTCTACTTCAAGATTAGAGGATTGAAGAATCTCCCTTGGGGTCAAGGAGTGACTCCCCTGCTTGGCAGGCACCTAAGACGCAATTGTCCGGTCTGCATCGCTGAAGCTCCTGCCGGACGCCGAAGTCTTTGTATCACTAGAGGTGGATTTCCAGACTTCCCCGAGGCTGCCCTGAGTCCCCAGAAAAGTTGAGGCCCGTAGCTGTCGTGGGTAATGTGGAACTGTGACCCCTGGACACCAAGAACATTTGCAAGTGCATCCTCTTCCTGGTCTTCCACGAAATTGTGCTTTGGGCTCCAAGTAGCACCCGCCTCCAGCACCGACTGTACTGAAGATCACTGGCCTCCACTCCACGAGTGTCCTGCAAGCCAGCTCCAAGTGCGTCCACTCGAGGCTCCTTTGCGGTCGCTAGTCCATTGGCTAGTGGGCCCTCCCGAAGGCAACTCTTCTTCTGTTTGAGCTTTCCTGATTGCTCCAGAGGTCCCCTGACTTACCCTCACTGAGTGAGTCTCCCAGACCTTGCTGGTCTGCAACATCATCCTTTCTTTGTTTCTACAAGACTTGCCGTTGCCAAGGCTTGTTGGGTCCAATCCGGTCGCTGACACCGCAGCAATCGACAGACGTCGTGGGACAGCTCGAATCCAGCTCCTGGTTGTCGTCGACGCCTCCTGGACCTCGTGGCTGAAGAGTCAAGATGACCATCAACCTACCTGAAGCACCCAACATCGGTGGGCATCTGCTCATCGCCTTCCTGGTCACTGGCTAGTGACCCAGACTCTGTCCCCTCTGCTTTCAGGTTCTTCAGATCTTCAATCCATCCTTGGATCCACCCGGACACTTTCGACTTGGTCGCTAGCAGCACTTTGCAGCAGATCACCATTGAAAACGACGACGAAACCCGACCCCGAAAGACACCTATGCACCCGGCTCCCCTGGGTGAGGTAACTCGAGTACTCCGGTGCTCCCGTGGGTATAGACTCTAGAACCACCTAATTCTAAAAGGGTTTGCTCCAAGTCCTCCTCTAAGTGTCCCTTTTCTTTAAAACTCCAACCGCGACATTCCCCATAGAAGTCAACGGCGGCTCGCGGCTGTGTTCTCACACTGCACGCGTCCCCCGTGGGTACCCTGTGTCACTACCTTGGGTGGTTCCTTGAGGGCCAAGCACTTCTACAGGCTCTAGGCCTTGTGTCTAGCTCAGTCGTGGTTCTTATACCACTTTATTGGTATATGGTTTGGTACGCCCTAGGGCTCAAACGTGTATTTGTGCTATTACTGTTGATAACTGACTTGTAACTTATGTACTTCGAACTCTAGCCTCATAAAGAGACTAGAGGGGTGTGTTTAAGACTAAATACATATATTTTATATATATACCTGGTGTGGTCCTCTTTCATTTGGTCACTCAAGAGATTATAGACTGGTAAAACAAGCTGCTTTACATTCCTTCAAGACTTAGCCTGAAGGCTGCTCTCCATAGCTACCACTAGGATAGCTTTCAATAAAGGTTGTCTTTAACCTATCTCCAATAAGGGGTTGTTTGGACTGGTGCAAGGTGCCCACTATAATTAGTGGACAGCATATACCAGGCCAAATTCTCACAATCAGTTTGTTAAAAGACACTGTTTTGCAGTCTGGTATCATTAAGTATAGGAATCATTCTGTTTGTATTTCAGTAGTAGAAGTAACTGAACAAGCCTCCCATTTGTAACTTAGTCCAAATAAGTTATCAATATTTATTCCTTCATCTTCTAATACTCCAAGCATGAGCAATTCTTGTGCAGCTTGTTGTATGTTGAGAGTAAATGTCACTGAACTAGTACATATTTCCAAAAGATGTTGAATGCCAGAAGCAATATGTATTTTACTTCTGTCAATTACCAACTTTTGAAATTAATGATGTAGTGCAGAGCAGAATATTGTTTCACTGTTTTCCATGATCTCATGAAAAAGTGTGGTAAATGGAACATTACATTCAGAATTACATTAGCATAACAGTTGATACCTGAACTGTTTTCTAACTGCTATCCTACATTGTCACCATCACTTTCCATTTTATTTTATTTACGCCTTTAACTTTCTCTTCAATGTTTTTCTTATGTTGATGTTCAGTTGAATGTTTGATATATTTGCATTTTGGACATAGTATACATTTCTCATATATTGGATATTCACCTAAATGAGGAGCACAAAGTCTTCTTAAACCATTGTACTCACACAATTTGCATCAGCACTAACCTTTTTTCTCTTTAAATTCTATCAAATACAAACCAGACAATGTTCTTAATTGAGACAATGCAACGTATGCCATTCCCTCTTTCAACATAGTACTTCCAATATTCACAAAAGCTCTGCCTATACTTAAACCTTGAGATTTGTGAATAGTTACTGCATATGCTAAAGACAGAGGATACTGTTGTCTTCGAACATACAAGTCCTTTACAAGCAAAAAATGTACAACACAATGCCCAATCTGTCTTACTTTATTAATCTGATCAAATTTTATAATCAAAAATTCTATTCCATCTGTCTTTTGAAAATTAATAAAATCAGCAACCTTTCCCATTGCTCCGTTTACTAATCCTTTTTCTAAATTCAAATTCCGACGCAATTTTACTCAACAGTTTTTACATACATGTAAACACTTTTCTAATCCTGTAGTTTTAGATACAGACTTTTCCAAAGAATCCAATTTAGCCTGTAGTTTTTCAGTAAGTAGAATTGTTACTCCCTGGTGTTCGATTTTGTCAATAGCTTTAATTTCCAGAATTTGTTGTTTTTCCAATCTCAGTAGTTGTTCATCAAAGGTAGAACACTCTTGCAGTTTAGGCATTAGACAAACTATGGATTTGTTTTCTACAAGCATTTTTTACATTACTTCTGCTGCTGTTTTTTCAGATATAAACAAATTCCTTATTAGCCGACTTTCTAAAGCTTGGTTACCATGTTTTGTCAACATGCCAACTCTTATGTCTTTAAGAATATTTCCATAATCTTCATCACCTGCTTGTCACATATTTTTAAAAAGTTCTTTATATTCAAAGTTTAACCAAATATTTACATTTCCAATACTTCCCAAAGATATCCTTGTCTCATCATGTAGAAATGTTTTAAAAACAGGATGTTTAATAGGAGTAAGTTGCAGTAGGTCTCCAAATACAATTAAATGCTTTCCTCCACTCAGCACATCATACTCTGTTTTTAAAATCTATTGCATTCTCAAGTGTACAAAGGCAAGCATTAAGTTTGAGACCATGCTCACCTCATCAATGATAGAGGGAGATGTGTTGTGCAGCGGCCAGGGTGGCTGACCCAAGAGCGCGGGGCTCAGGGTTTGATCCCCAGCGCCAGAGGCAGATCAGCTCAGCATCATGTGACTCTGGGCAATAGCTCACTTAATCTCCCCAATGGCTCCCAGCACCTTGAGACCCTTAGGGGTGATTAGTTTGCGCTTTACAAATACTGGGTTAATGATTAAAAGTTTCAGTTTCTTCAGTACTCTTGAGACCTCATAACAAGCTTCTCCTGACAGCTTTTGATATTTCAGTTTATTATCATGTTTGACAGGTAGCATAAGTAATCGATGTAAAATAATACTTTTAATGTTGTGTGCTGCTAATTCAGTTGGAGCAGTTACGACACAAGATAAATGTGATTCTGTAGTCCTGTGTAGATAACTTGTCAGAACTTTAGTTAAGAAACTTGTTCCTGTTCCAGCTTGACCACTAATGTATAATAGAATAGGTTGAAATGAAGAACATTTCCATTCTTTTTTTTCGTGGAGGAAGGCATGTTCTACTTGTAGTTTCACTTAAAGATATATTTCTTTTTGTTCAATATTCAGTTGTTTCTCTAACTTTTCAAACTGAATAATATCCTGTTGTGCTTGTTGCATTGCAGTTTCTACCTCATTTATGGCTATTGCTGCTTCATTTTCAATAACTGGTTGTCCAAGTGGATCTTGAATCAATGGACTAGCACTTTGACTGCTATTTGAACTGTCTCTAGCTATTTCAGCTGCAATGCTCCTTCTTGTTCAATCTCACCATTTATAATTTTTAAGTAAGTTGAATACTATCTTTATTTGCATTGAAAGAATCTTCGTAGCAGTAAAATCTCAAAGTTATTCTGTTTCACTACGCCAAGGCTTCTCAACAGTTGTAGAAGTGCTAAATAGAACAATTCTCTCTTATCTGGAGGTTCACAACTGAGTTTTCTGTGATTAATAAGTTTTGCTTTGGCATGTTTCGCTAAACATCCATCACATCCACTACTGGATATTTTTCTTCTTTTATATTTTCTCTAACATTCTTTTTAAACCTAGAATGTCAAAGTATTTCATAGAGACATAGGTTTTCAAGATGTGGACTCCTTTTCGGATAGTATGTATCCAACATATTAGTTTTCACAATATCTGTACTTTCTGGCTCATACTGTGATAAGTATTGGATTTCTTGTAAAGGTTTCAATACTCTATTTCGTGTGGAGGCTAGACCTAGACTTATCCAAATGATTCCTCTTGGCTTTGAAAACAAACTGGCTGAGCTCAAGCGATCCAAACATTCGTAGGATCCTATCTCTCTATTGTAAAGCATTTTCAAGCTGAAGCAGTACCATTTCTTGCTAAGACTCTTTTCGGTAGAAATTTCTTCCCACATTTCTTTCATCTCTGACTTTTCAGATTTTGTAATATATGATGTGACATAACGAACAACAGCAATTGAATTGTCTGCAACAAACTGAATATCCATGTTTGCATTACACATTTTTAAAATGAGCGGATTATAGTCATTTATGCACTTTGAAGCTTCTGTTCTTCTTAAGTTGAATGTATTCTTGGGAGATTTTGGAGTTATTGTATGTTTTACTGCTGACAAAAAACTATTTACTCTTCCCTTAGAAATTATAGGTCGTGGGAATCCAAAATTACATTTTGTATAAAATTTTCCTTTACATTTGTATTTCTGTCTGCAGTATTTTCCACATCTATGACTTTTAAACTGTAGAACATGTTGTCTCAAACTATTTTCTCCTCCTTCTCTTGGAATGGCACATGTAACATACTGTTCAATGAAACAGAACAGCTTTATCACTATCTGTTACAAATGTTGGTGCATCCTTCATCCATAATAGCATGTGTATATGAGGAGCACCTCTGGCTTGGTACTCTTTCCACCAAAAGAAATCAGTTACCTCTCCAAGAGGTGGAAAGCTTTTATTGCAGATAAATGGCATCATAGCTTGAAACCTATGGTTAAAATACCTGCAGACATTAGCAGGATCCACAGTTCTTCTGCTGTCTTCAGTTCAATGTTTTTACATTTGAATTTGCTTCTCGTAGAAATTCAAATAAATCATCCCACACATATTCAGCACAACTAAGTATTAGAAACCAAGTAGGTGTACCTAGGTTTATTAACATGCATTTAAGTTCACCATTACAGTGATACCAATATTCATTGGTGCCACATTGGCATGCCATTAAATTGAGACTGAGATTCCAAATTTTCATTTCTTTGTTCAACTTTTTCCATGAAATCTTTTGCAGAAATATGTTGAAGATGGACTCCTGTTTTTAATATATGGTTCAACTACTCCGAGACGCTATACTGACACAGGAGAGGCCGGACCTGGCCCGGGGAATTTCCCGTTCTGCATCCAGTGTTATTGCCTGGAGCTCCTACCCTGTACTTCATCTATATTATTTTCATTCGCGTAAGAATCCTGATCAGAGGCCGGACCTGGCCCTGTGAATTTCCTATGCGCCCAGTATACCTATCTGGAGCGCCCCGTCGTGAAACAATTCTACATTTTTGTTACGATACTCGCCTTGATTCAAGCCCTGATGAAGTTCTCCATGTGAGAACGAAACGCGTTGGCTGAGTGTAAAGCTCCTGTACCGTATGAACTAAATGATTCAAAATAAAGACTTTTTGAAACTATATACCGATTCTCTGGACTTCATTACCTGACGCACGCCCACCCCTCGCTTCAAGTATGGTTCACCATGTATGAAAGTGCAGATAAATCACTCTCAAACAGAAGATGAAATATATGTGAAATGCACTGCCGAAATCTTGGATCTTCCAAGTACAATCTTGTTGATCAGTATTCTGATGCTGGAATCTGTATAGCTCAGTCATCAAATCGTCCGCCTTCTCCAGTGGGGAATAGCCGTGGAAAACAGTGAGCTTCTAAACTTTTTTCCATATACCCATGGGAGCTCCTTTTGCTTCTTTCATTTGAAATGATTCAATAGTGTTTTCTATGATTTTTTCGAATGGAGAGGATGTATGGTATAATGTTCATAAATCTCTTCACTCCTGGATTTGTCCACTTTTTCAATTTGGCCAGTTGACATTAGTGTTTCATATTGTAGGCATCTTACTTCTTTATCAACATTTACATTTGTATAATAAATATTATTCTGTACCAGGTTGAAAGAAATGTATTAATATCTACAAACTCTTGCAAGATTTTTACTCTTTGTTGGCATACCATTTAATAGAATAACTACTGGCTAATTTTCCTCTCTGTCTACAGCAACAGTTTTAATATTTTTCTTAAAATCTAAAGGTAAGTACATAACTCTTCCTTTGAGACCTTTTTGTAAATTTGTTGGTGGCAGCTTACCTGTCTTAGGCTCCATACAAACTGTGGCCTGGAATGGGTGTACAGATTGGATAA
Source organism: Calotriton arnoldi (assembly GCA_963921515.1). Classification (NCBI taxonomy): domain Eukaryota; kingdom Metazoa; phylum Chordata; class Amphibia; order Caudata; family Salamandridae; genus Calotriton; species Calotriton arnoldi. The sequence continues at coordinate 615,094 of CAWUFW010005899.1, forward strand.
GAATACACACATATACATTTAATTCTGCCAGATCCCGAGGAATAGGTACCAACTCTAAGTTGTTATGTACTGCTATAGTTGGCATTTTGTTTTCTTCTAATTTGTTGTAACAGTACTTATATATAATTTGATCAGTGGGCAACTCAAATTGTCCTTCTACAAACAAATACAGAGCAAATTACTGCCACTTATTATTGTTTTCTTTTTCACTTTTTAAATATAAATCAACATATCTTGTTTGACTTCTATAGTGAGTACGTCAACAACAAATACAAACATAGGGGGTCATTACGATGCTGGGCGGAAGCAATCCGCGGTGCTGGCGGGGGCGGAAAATGCCCTTTTCCGCACTCCTGCAGCGGTCCTCCCGCCCGCCATATTACGATGGGCAAACATAGCCCATTTCCCGTCCGCTGCGTAGCCAGGAGAACCGCCAGATTTTTGCGTCCACCACCGCGGCGGAGTGAGCCAATAAGGACTCACTGCCGTGCAGAATGACGTTCCGTCTGCCGTACAAATCACGATGCCGCAAACAGCCCATCACACCGCAGTGGAGAATCCACCAACCCAGAGACGGCGGAAACATGACAGCGGAGCGCAAAACAGACTCAAGGTCCCCTCAACCCGGTCCGGACCGCAATGGATCCAGCCCTTCAAGCCATTCCGGTGCTGTACCTCCTCCACTACCAGCAAATAATGGACCGTTGCGGGCAATGACACAACTCCGCACACAACCACAACACACAACTCCTGTGCAGATATACGGTTCCTGTCCACATCAGACACTCTGGTGGGGACAGGAACACCTCCCCAAGTGTACCCACACATGTCCCACCTGTCAGGAAATCACCCCTCCACATCCGGGTCACCAATCAACCGCGAAATCACTGCAATGTCCCGGCCACGTCACCGCAGCGGTGAAGACGCGGGAAAACATGCACAAAATGTAGTAGGCAGGGCCGGCGCCAGGCATGGGCAGTCCACAAAGATTCACAGGGCCCCACCTCCACCCTTCCCATATTACGCTTCCCACACCCATTTGGGGCACATGCTGTGTGCACCCCCTGTGCCCCCCCTGCACAATTCATCTCCCAGGTGTAGCCAGACCTTGCACCTCACACACCAAAGGACCAGGGCGCCTGTCTTGGAAGGTGGGTGTGAAGAGGAACACCCTGCACAGAAGCTCAGGGGCTGGACAACCCTCCTCCTCACACCTATCTCCCACTCATGTGAAGCAAACTGAGCCCAACTATAAAATGAAGACTCACACTGCATAAGAACATCCACTGAACTGTCCACACTGCTTGTCAAGTCACTCACAAACACCCCACACTGACACACAGCCACATACACACACCATAGGCCAGCAGCAATGTAGGACAATCAATGGGCCAGCCAAAAGTGAAGTGGACAGTGCTGGAAAACCATGGAGCAAGACACATAGCATCTGTACATCACATGCAAGAGAAGGAACATATCACAACACCCTCAGGTCATCAAATCACACATGGGTGGCACAGTGAGTGAAATTAAACCAAACTGACCTCTGTGCAACAACTCAGGGACACATCAAGGCAAGCCATGTCTAGTCACAGGAATGATAGGAAGTGTCTGAAGTCATACAGTGAGAAGCCACACATCTGTCACAACTGACATGACATGTGCACATCATCAGTACAACACACATGGCCCATTGTCACACTCCTTGACTGTCAAGCACAACTAGGACCTTCACACATACCCATTCTCTACCCACCTCATACCTCCAGCACTCAACACCTGTGAGAAGCACACATAAAGGTCAAAATGGTGTCCTGTGAGTGCAATGACAACCAAACACACTCCCTGTGGTGCACCCACAAACATCACACTAACACACAGGGATGTCTGAACCAATGCAGACACCAAAACAATAGCCAAACAGAAAGTTCACAAACAACATACACAGAGGTACAACAAGCCCACACATTTGCAGGAAAACAGTGGAAAGGCAATGTGACCCTAGACAGAACAGGAATACACAACATTGTCACTCAGGACCAATGCACAGACACCATACCTCAACACAAACAAGATGTGTACCATCAAAAATCTACCATGAACACCAACTGGGATCAATGGGACAATCAGCTAACACAGCCACAGACACCTCAACACCCATGAAGTGGACAAGGTGCCATATTGTACCAGAAGCATGCACATGCACAACCCTGAAAAGTGACAGGTCAAAAATAGGAGGACTAACCACCAATGTGCACTGAAAACAAGCCCAGCAACAAGAATCCCCTTGCTGAATGTGACAGACACACAAGTGATGTACACCAGACCTGCAACACACATCTGAATGTATTACACTGCTAAAACAACCACACACACGCAACGTCATGCAAATAGAACATCACAAACACATAGCATCAGTCAGTACAAAGAGCCAACACAGGCCAAACACTGCATACATCCACAACCAAAACACAACAGATGCACAGACCAATCCATCACAATGCAAACTCAGCTGCACATCAGGGGGATGCACAACAAGCAAGTACAAGGCAACATACACTGACAACACTGCATGCACACCAAGCAATGTGTGCACAACAACCAAAACACTAGCACACACATCTGAGTGCCACACCATGAACTCCCACAGCACAAACATAACATCACACTCAGTAAGTGCAGCACTACCTCAGCAAATACACATACAGCTTAGCCATCACCCACAGATGCACACTCAGGGACATCCAGGTGCAAACAACATGACCAGAGGACTGTGCTGCCCAAACATCTGCACTGCACATGAGCAGCCATGACAGCAAACAAGTACAAGGAAATAACGCATAACTAATTTGAAATCTGTCCTGAGTAGCACATTGGTCCTGGACACAGATCATCCTCACACATCATAGTGTCACACTATGAAGTGGTGGGGAGGCTCACAAACTGGCAAGCCATGAGTTGAAAGACTTTGAGACTGAAGTGTTGTGTACTGCAGCAGTGGACAGGTGAGCAGTGTACAGTACACAAACACATAGAGGAGTCACCCACAATGTGTAGGCATCAGAAGCACATATGGGGGATGGCATGACTCCACATACAACATACCATACTGGAGCCAAAAAGGGGTCAAGTGATAGCAATGCATGAGAAAACTCACAAACATTGTCAGTGTGGCTGAGCAGTCCTGTACAGTGTGCACAAACAGTAACAAGACACATGGCTGATCAACAAAACACAACACAGACTTCCCTGTCACACACTCTGCATACTCACAACTGGCAGCAACAACAAGTAGGTGTCCCCCCGGAGTGCAAGGACACAACAACACACTGCACACTGCCCAACCTACAACTCCCACATGTGCCCACAATTAGGAACACATGGCAGAGTATTGAAACAAACAGGCACTCAGCTTCTGTGTCATACATGTGTGCAGTTGGCATTGCAGGGGCACACACACATCAACACTGACAACCAAACCACCCCTACACACTTCATGACCACACAAGTGCACACATCCAAATGTACCCATGTGACTAGAAAGACAGGCCATCACAAGATGACCATACATCAACACTGCTGCTCACACATCAAGAAAGATCACACAGATATGAAGGACCCTAGCCAGCCCGCAAGTAATCCTGTGGATAGAATACACCTCTGTTCTGGAATTGCATCATAACATGACATGTGGACAATTTAGCAAACCTGACCATATGATGAGTATGATAATCGTAGATCATCACAAACACCCATCATTGCACCCACAAACCTCAGAAAAAAGAAGAACTAAAGTGCCCCTCACCACTGCCAATCCCAGAAAAAGTAAAAGAAGCAATTGGCAATGTGAAGGTGGCATACAGAGCATTTGTCACATGCAACCAGGCACACACCGAAAACACTTACATTTAGCAAGGACACTGACAAAGCAGACAACAGGAGTAACTGTCTTTATTACATATCACCAAGATAGGCATCAAAAGTAGACAACAGCAAGGCCAGTGGCCAGTCCATAGTTCAAAGTAGGTACATGTGAACATGAGAACCTGCACAGGGAATGGGCATCCAAAGTTACAAACAGGAAGGGCAGTGGCCAGTCCATAGTTCAAAGTAGGTACATGTGAACATGAGAACCTGCACAGGGAATGGTCATCCAAAGTTACAAGCAGCAAGGCCAGTGGCCAGTCCATAGTTCAAAGGAGGGACATGTGAACATGAGAACCTGCACAGGGAATGGGCATCCAAAGTTACAAACAGCAAGGCCAGTGGCCAGTCCATAGTTCAAAGGAGGGACATGTGAACATGAGAACCTGCACAGGGAATGGGCATCCAAAGTTACAAACAGCAAGGCCAGTGGCCAGTCGATAGTTCAAAGGAGGGACATGTGAACATGAGAACCTGCACAGGGAATGGGCATCCAAAGTTACAAGCAGCAAGGCCAGTGGCCAGTCTATAGTTCAAAGTAGGTACATGTGAACATGAGAACCTGCACAGGGAATGGGCATCCAAAGTTACAAACAGCAAGGCCAGTGGCCAGTCCATAGTTCAAAGGAGGGACATGTGAACATGAGAACCTGCACAGGGAATGTGTGACACCGTACACTGGCATGGGAATCACCACAGCTCTGTGGATACAGATGGGCAGTCCAGGCACCGCTGTGTGAGAGACGGCTTTGGGAGGGGGACTTTGCCTCAGACTTGGCTGTCAGTAGGACTGGGAGGTGGCTGATTGTCGGGAACCGTTGGCGGACCAGACCTGGGAGAGGGAGGAGCAGCTGAGGTAGAGGCATCAGTGGCTTTGTGAGCCGGAGGGCTGCTTGGACCGGGTGGCAGCGTGGCACGGGGAGGCGGAGAAATGTTGCTGTGAGACACAGTGTGTGAGGGAGAATGTGGAGGGCTGCCTCTCCACTTCTTGGGGATTCGATACTGATAATTTTTTCTTGGTAGGAGTGTGAAGTGGGGTGGGCACAACCAAAGGTGCTTCAGGTGCAGGTGTTGGCCCTCCCTCTGGTGAACTGCTGGGTATGGTGGTACGCTTGGCCTGGCCTTGCCTTTTCATCTCCATCCCCTGTCGACCAGGTGAGCCCCCCACAGTGCCCTCCTGTCCCAGCTTCACAGGGGTGTGGGTGGGAGTTGAGGTCGTGGGTGAACCTGCCTCAGAGATCCGTTTCTGCAGACTCTTTGCAGGCACCAGCTTCATAGCAGGCACAGCAACTTTTTGCCTGTCTTTGGGAGCAGGTTTTGGGACGGAAGTGTCCTTGGATTGGACTGATTTGGATGCATGTGAGCCTGAGGCCTGCTTCTTGGCTTGATGCCCCTGAGTGTCACCCGAAGGGCTTTTGGCTTTGCGTTCCTGAGTGACTTCTTTTTTCTTTGGGGATGGTGTCTGCACCCTGGCCCGCTTGGAGTGCTGCTGTGTTGTGCTTCGTGTGGAGTTCCTTGAGCCTGAGGGCTGTGGTGTGTGGTCACTTTTGTCAGATGTGGCCACTGGCAGGGTGGTTGCCGAAGGGACAGGAGCTGGACCCTGAGCCTGTGCCAGCTGAATGGCTGCCGTCACTGTGGAGGACAAAGACTGGACAGTCCTGTGTAGCCCACCCACATCAGAATGAATGCCCTCCATGAAGGCAACTACCTGTGCCAACTTCTTGTCGTGATCAAGGAAGGCATTCAGTAAAGTAGTCTGACCTACACACAGCTGGCACAAAAGCTCCACCGCCTCAACACTGAGGGCAGCAGGGGAGACAGGGGCAGGGGCAGCGGTGCCTGGGGTGAAGGACACTCTACCCTTCTGACTGCTGCGGGCACGGGCAGCACTAGTGGAACTAGCTGGGAGGGTGGGCACTGGACGATGTGTGGTGGAAGAAGAGGCTGATTTCCCACTCCCTGTGTCCGCCAACATCGAGGAGTCACTGCTGGCGTCAGATGACGTTGAGGTTGGTGTTTCCGGGCCTGATTCATCAAGGGCACTCCGGTCCCCCTCAGAGGCGCTGGTCACATCAGTGTCAGTGAGCCCATGTGTTGCCGTCGAGCAAGATGCCTCATCCCCGGTGTCCGTACCCTGTCCTTCTGTGCCCTCTGTAGATGCTGCAAGAGACAGAGACGTAGGTTCAGTTTAGTCCCATACTCACAAACATCATGTGCAACCAAAGCAAACAACTCGAACATGATACCCCCATGTAGCACACCACCCTCTGCAGTCTGCATGTGCAAGCCTCATGCAAAAGTCAGAAGATGCATGGAAACAAGTATAGTTGGCATCAATGACCCATGTGACGTTCACACTGCAAAATAGCTGGCCCGTGCCTCCCAGTTGCTTGACATCCTGATTCCTGTAAGCATACGTACGTGCCTGTAGGTGAGATAGATGTACATCTCAACATGTTGTCAGTCACATATGGAGTCACTTTAAGGGGACAACACAGATACTGACTCCAGGATGTCCTCATACCATGGCCATGAGCTACTGATGTCCACCATGTTGTGCTTTGAAGCGCAACGACCCTTGCTGTCGGCAGATGTGTAGTTCTCACAATTCCAAAGTCAGACACTGCACACATCGATGTAAGCACACTCAGATGAGGAACACAGCTGTTCACTCCCCGGTGATGTCTATGACACCCATAACGCAGCAGATGGCATGAGGCCACATCTTATCTTGCAATGTCACGGGCCATTATGTTGAACACATGAGAAAGTACATGTAGCAAAAAAGCATGTCAGCTGCACTCAATACAGAGGCCACTTACAAGCCATTGCATCACCCTGGAAACATCACAGAGCTCAACACTGGCGCAGGTTTGGGATACATGCAGTCACTCACACCCAAAGTCACCCTTCGCAGAATACTCACCCCCAACTTGCTGCTGATGGGCCCTCAAATGTCCATCCAGCTCTGGCTGTGTCACAGCCAAGATGCGGGCCATTAGTGGTGTCATGTTCCTGTGCGACAACATTCCAGTCCGTGGGAGTAGCCCCAGCGTCATCTCTGCCACGTTTTTGCTCATCCGGCAGATGTCATCCCACCTCTTGTGACAGTGTGTGTGTCGTCGGTTGCAGACAACCAGAGCCCGCACCTTGCATGCAATGGCCCTCCATAAGGCCTTACGTTGGTGGACTTTGAGCTGCAGGCATGGGAGACAAGAAGAGGCAGTTTCAGGGACACTGGGCCATGTTCCACTGTGTCTCAGGACAGGTGCATGCAGACACTTAGCACAGCTGTACATAAAGCTTTATCAGAGGCCATACAACATGACACGTAGTACATTAGCATCAGATAACCGGATTGAAATGCATTTAGGTATGAGGGTGGACACAGGACCTGGCCATCTCACACACATGCAGAATGGCAGCACACAAAGCAATGTGAAGAAGGCCCTCATCTGTGATGCAGCATGTGAGGGAGCAAGACATACATCATGTCGTAAATGATGTTTTGGGGAAGACTCACTGTGTCCAACACTACACACCCCTCAATGTCCTTGGCCTGTGAGTGGCTCACTGTGTCGTGGATGTCACATCTAGGGACATGATCTTACATTCTCACACCCTTCTCACAAGGTCTGTCTTGTGCAATCATCAGGCCTAAGATAGCCCACTGAGAAACAGGGTGGCAGACAACACATGTATCTCACACTTTCCCTTTACTGATGGGTCCGTGTCAAATTGGGCCGTATCTGTGCAGGCCAGGGGGACTCACACTGAGGTTAAACCTGGCCCATCTGAACAATCACATGCATGTATAATATGAGAGGTC